>OY992877.1:173744863-174047363 GCA_963921405.1 Cepaea hortensis
AACCCTCTCGATCATAAGCAAGATGTCCCGCGTCCGATACACCCATCTGGAAATCATCCGCCACATCCTGCACTTCTCTCTGGCCTTCCTCTTCCTCTCTTCCCAAGCAAAAGTATTACATTCAAATAATGAATCTATCAAACTCATTTTCAGTAATACGTTCAATTAAACAATCGATCAAATTGCTGGTTGATATTACACAAATATAATCAATTGTATATTATGGGTAAATAATCAATAACATAATACTATATCGCTAGGCCATTTGTTGGAGTCATCAGAAATTAAACTTAGCACGAAATTTTCTACATATAATTCTAACGTTAAATCAACATAGATCAGAAACACGGGGAACAACGAATACACAAATAAACAACTAACATTCTTTACTTTGGGCCTACTTGTTGTTTGTCCATCAAGAATGATGAAGACCATTCATTTCATCCAGTGGGGTTGAAAGTATGGAGCCGTGAGTTCTAAGATGGCTGACAAGAACTAATTTGGCTCGAAATGTTCTTTGACAATGTGGACAAAGAATGCTTGACGTTTCTGGAGGAGGATTTTCTGCAGTGGTTTTTCTGTTCTGTCTTTTCTTCACAGCTCTTGCAGTCCTGGTTGCCTCACAAGTGACTGCACCCTTGCGTAATGATGTACGCCACAAATTTCGGTCTCTGGCTGCAGTCTCCCAGGTGTCGTGGTTAATTCCAAAAGCATTCAGTGAGATTTTCAGTGTCTTTAAAGCGTTTCCTCAGGCCGCCTTGGGAGCGTTTACCACAACGCAACTCGCCGTAAAAAAATTCAATTAGGGAGCCTGTGATCTGGCATGCGAGTCAAGTGACCAGCCCAGCGAATCTGATTATTCATTAGTAGAGTGTGGATACTGGGCATGGACGCTCTTTCTATGACTTCAGTGTCTGGGATCTTGTCTTTCCATTTAATCTTCAGTAACTTCCTAAGGCAGACTGTGTGGAAGTGGTTTAATTTTCTAGCGTGTCGCTGATAAACAGTCCAGGTTTCACAAGCATATAGCAGTGTGGATAATACAACTGCTTTGTAGACTTTCAGCTTTGTTTGCAGGCTTAATCCATTTCTGTCCCATACATTCTTGTACAGTCTGCCAAAGGCCGCGCTGGCCTTGGAGATTCTTGCATTCACTTCATCATCAATTGTGGCAGCTTGTGACACAGTGCTGCCAAGATAGGTGAATTTGTCCACAACACTTAGACTATGACCATTCACTTTGATATTCGGCACAGTATGATTATTCCCTGGAGCTGGTTGGTACATAACTACAGTTTTCTCCAAATTGATATTGAGCCCAAAGTTGGCACTGGCATGTGAGAAAGCTGAAACATTATGTTGCATGTCCGCCTCTGAGTTGGCGTATAGAGCGCAATCATCAGCAAACAGGAGCTGTCAATTGTGGTTTTAGCTTTCAGCCTTCTGAGATTGAATAACTTTCCATCCATGCGGTAGTTGATGTCTATTCCAATGTCGTAGTTCTCGAAGGTATTCGTCAACATAGCTGAAAACATGAGGCTGAACAGTGTTGGTGCCAGGACACATCCTTGTTTAACTTCATTGGTGACAGGAAAGGGCTTAGACAGTTCACCATTTTCCTGTACTCTTGCCTGCATGCCATCATGAAATAGCCGCACTATTTGGACAAACTTTCGTGGACAGCCATATTTTGCCATAATCTTCCATAGTCCTTCTCTGCTGATTGTATCAAAAGCCTTGGTAAGGTCAATGAAAGTGGAGAACATTTCGCTGTTCTGTTCCTGACATTTATCTTGCAGCTGCCTTGCAGCGTAAATCATGTCAACAGTTCCACGTTCTTTTCTGAAGCCACATTGACTCTCAGGAAGAAGACCTTGATCAAGATGGGCCGTGAGGCGATTGAGAAGAATTCTGGCGAGTATCTTCCCTGCAATTGAAAGCAAGGAGATGCCTCGGTGGTTGTCACAGGATTGGCGGTTTCCTTTACGTTTGTAAAGGTGGACTATTGACGTGTCCTTGAAATCTTGTGGCATGGTCTCGTTCACACATATGTTTGTAAAGACTTGGTGAAGCTGCTCTGTTAGGACTGGCCCACCTGCCTTGTATATCTCTGCCTGGATGGAGTCAGGACCAGGTGCCTTGCCGCTGGAGAGTTGCTGGATAGCTTTGTTTACTTCCACTATGGTTGGCAGGTCATCAAGTGTATCATTGATGGGAACTTGAGGAAGGCAGTTGATGGTTTCATCATCGAAGAAGGCAGTTGCATTCAAGATGTTGTTGAAATGTTCTGCCCAGCGCTGAAGGATGTCTTTCTTATCGGTGACCAATGTTACACCTTCTGCACTGAGGAGGGGAGCTGTGACTGGTGATGAAGGACCATAGACCGCTTTCAGTGAGTCGTAGAAGTTTTTCATATAATGTCTGTCAGCAAAGCCCTGAATTTCATCAGCTTTGCTGCTCAGCCAGGAGTCCCGCATGTGCCGAAGTTTCTGCTGCACTACTCTCTGAATGTTCTTGAAGGCATCTTTTTTTTATGTTGACTTCGGGTCATTCAAATGTGCCTTGAAGAGAAGATGGTTTTCGGCCATGATGCCAGATTCTCGGCCAGATGTGTCTGGGCCTACACACAATAGGCACGATCGCCAATGTGAGAGCAATTCATATAGAGAACTAGACAAACACCAGCGAGCCGAGAGGTGACAAGAAGGCGCTGGATGGGACATACACTGAGAAAACGTGACAATAGTTTCATTAGAAAGGCACTTGTTTGGAATCCACAGAGTAAATTAAATAGATCTATAGACATACGGACAAGTGCAGTAGAGGCAGGAGTGAATATTACGAAGAGGTCATGGATGGGGCTGAAACGGATAGCTAAGGATAAGACGATTTGATGTGAGTTGTTTGAAGGCCTATGCGCCAATGAGAATAACAGAAGAAAGAACAAGTAATAACAGTTGTGCATTTTTTAAAACAATATTAATATGGTTCAGTCGTCTTGCTACTGAGTGTAGTACGTGGAGCGACACTGTGAGCTGCGCATTTCGTGGGGAATGCTTTTACATCTGTCCACGGTTGTTTATAGCGTGAACTGCATGTTCAGAAAATGGCGGCCGGCAAGTCGCTGAACTAACTGGGTTGCCTTATACAGTAATGTGTGGCTGCTGGTTTTTTAGCGACTGCCGTTTCCATTGACGATGAACTGTATTTTTCAAGGCGGACTTTTGTGTTGGCATTCTGGCAGCGGAATTACGCATAGTAATCCCGTGCGGGATGTTGGTGTGGAACTCCTGTCTGTTCAACTTTTCACATGGGGCGGTGAGAAGCATTCTGTGTGTTATTCACTTGCCAGAAAACGAGCCTAATGGGGCAACCCTTTGCTGTGAAGTTGGCACTCTGACTGGCTAACTAACTTACTATATTAATTGATTATTTCTGTATTTATGCCCGTTCTTTCCACGGGCACATACATTCATAAATACGAATAATGTTGTTCATTCGGCAGTTGTTTGATGGAAGCACAATACCGTTGTAGCAACAGAGTATCAATAAAACCTTAGTATCGTTCGCGTCTTCTATTGAGAGTGTCTTTATGTTGTCTAGACGTTGTCAAGGTTATCACAACAATGACAAATGCTGGTCTAACATTTAAGATAACAATACGCGGGTGATTGAATGCTAGCGTAGACAAGGAATGCTTTTTCCTGGACAAGTCTTTGCACTGGTGGCGGCGTTATCGGAAATCTAGGTTTTGTCCTGGAAAAGAGGGTATGGTGGTAATTCTTTGAGTAAAGGAGTACTCTGATTCAATCATTTACTTATATTTCTTATTCTTATTTTGTCCGCGGAAGGTGGTAATCCTTTGAGGAAAGGAATAGAATACACTGGTTCAATCATATATTTCTATTGTTTATTCTTATTTCGTTTAGTCCGCTAATTTCCCCCCCCCCCAATTGTGAAACAGACCCTCGGCCAAATCACTCCAAGTGGCACTATCTATTGATATCTCATACAGCTTCGTTCATCTCCCTCCTGTATTATTCATCTGTGTCTACAACTCTCTTCATCGTGTGTCTCAAGAAGATCTTCATGATTTCCTTTCTCTCGTAAATTTGAGACCGTTCTTTCTTATTATACTGTTCTTAGGTTTTCGCAGTGCATGTTTTTTCCTGACTGGAGAACATGGTGACAACTAGAAAGATCCAGGGGAAGAGAAGCAGAGGCAGACCAAGAGGACTGATGCGGGGTGGACTGAGACGGTGGCATGAACACATACGCCAGCCGGCAGGGCGCTTAGTGATGCTGGTGATCATGTGTGAGTCTGGGTAGTATTTAACAGATAACAAAACCCGGTAACTGTGGAGGCAGAAGTCCAGGCCTTGATACTTGAGGATTATTCTGAGTGTTGTGTAGTAATCTACACAGGTGGGTCAGTTGTTCAGGTAGTCTAAGGTGATCTAGTCATCTACACAGGTGGGTCTGTTGTTGGACAAGCGAGAAGTTCATGTAGTCTAAGGTGATCTAGTCATCTACAAAAGTGTGTCTGTTGTTGGACAAGCGAGAAGCTCATGTAGTCTAAGGTGATCTAGTCATTTACACAAGTGGGTCTGTTGTTGGACAGGCGAGGAGTTCATGTAGTATGTGGGTGATCTAGTCATCTACATAGGTGGGTCTGTTGTTGGACGAGCGAGAAGTTCATGTAGTCTGTGGGTGATCTAGTCATCTACACAAGTGGGTCTCTTGTTGGACAAGCGAGAGATTCATGTATTATGTGGGTGATCTAGTCATCTACATAGGTGGGTCTGTTGTTGGACAAGCGAGAAGTTCATGTAGTCTGTGGGTGATCTAGTCATCTACACTAGTGGGTCTGTTGTTGGACAAGCGAGGATTTCATGTAGTGTACGGTGATCTAGTCATCTACACAAGTGAGTCTGTTGTTGGACAGGCTAGGAGTTCATGTAGTCTGTGGGTGATCTAGTCATCTACATAGGTGGGTCTGTTGTTGGACAAGTGAGAAGTTCATGTAATGTAAGGTGATCTAGTCATCTACACATGTGGGTCTGTTGTTGGACAAGCGAGAAGTTCATGTAGTGTAAGGTGATCTAGTAATCTACACAAGTGGGTCTGTTGTAGGACAAGCGAGAAGATCATGTAGTGTAAGGTGATCTAGTCATCTACACAAGTGAGTCTGTTGTTGGACAGGCTAGGAGTTCATGTAGTCTGTGGGTGATCTAGTCATCTACATAGGTGTGTCTGTTTTTGGACCAGCGAGAAGTTCATGTAGTGTAAGGTGATCTAGTCATCTACACTAGTGGGTCTGTTGAATAAGCGAGAAGATCATGTAGTCTGAGGATAATCTAGTCATCTACATAGGTGGGTCTGTTGTTGGGCAAGCAAGGAGCTCATGTAATATGTGGGTGTTGTAGTCATCTACACAGGTGGGTCTGTTGTTGGACAAGCGTGAAGTTCATGTTGTCTAGGGTGGTCTAGTCATCTATACAAGTGGGTCTGCTGTGGGACAAGCGAGGGGCTCATGTAATATGTCAGTGATATAGTCATCTACACAGGTGGGTCTGTTGTTGGACAAGCAAGGATCTCATGTTGTCTGAGGGTGATCTGTTCTATTCAAGTGGGTCTATTGTTTGATAAGCGGGGAGTTAATGTAGTCTGAGGGTGGATCTGGTCTTATACACAAGTGGGTCAATTTTTTTAGAAGCGAGGATCTCATGTAGTCTAAGGAAGCTATAGTAATCATGTACTCAGACTATAGAAGTCATTATATTAATTAAAGATGGTGACACAGACTCAGCGTTGCTTTCTTAGTGACTCACTGGGTATGCTCAGGAAGATTAAGATGGACTGGGTTCGAAGACAGTGGGTGGAGTCAGTAATGAGGTAAAGGCTGATACAAAGCAGGTCAATTATATGCCATGCCAGGCTGGTGTACATGGAAATGGGCAAGCTGATAGTCTTGAAGCCTGGTCTGGTGTGAATAAATATCCGTGTTAATAAATATCCGTGTGAATAAATATCCGTGTGAATAAAAACCAATACACAGAATAATAGAACGCACGAATAAAGTCATCAGAGAAAAGGAGATAGACCATGGAGAGATATTGAAACTGGAGAGTGTGTGGGAAAATAGTGCTAAGAGTGACTGTTAGTGACAGCTATGCAGAAAGTATAGACAGAGTGAGAATGCGATGAGAGAGTGCGAGGAAAGAGCATTATGATAATAAAACAGTGAGGGGAGAAAGGGTGCATGGAGAGTGTGAAACAGCCATGTGGAGTGAGAGAGATATTAACGAAAGAGATTGAAGAGACAGGATGTGGGACAGAGAGGGCAGAGTGAGTGTTTAGAGAGAGAGGAGGGCGAGAGAGAGAGAGAGAAAGAGAGAGAGAGAGAGAGAGAGAGCAGAGAAGTACGAGGAGAGAAAGTTGAGTGAGTGGAGGAAACAGTACGAGAGAGCATGATAAACAATGACTGAGAGTGGCGGAGATAGATTACAGAGAGAGCTAGAGAGAGATAGATAGAGCGAGAGAGAGAGAGAGAGAGAGAGAGAGAGAGAGAGAGAGACTGCGGTGTTAAAGAGATATAGATTATGTACAGACACAGAGGGTGCAGAAATAGTGCTGGGAAGAGAGAGAGAGAGAGACTGACAGATAGAGAGAGAGAGAGAGAGAGAGAGAGAGAGAGAGAGAGAGAGCGAGAGAGAGAGAGAGAGAGAGAGAGAGAGAGAGAGAGAGAGAGAGAGAGAGCCTAAGCTGATAAGTGAACCGTGGGGCCATAGCCTTTGGCTGTATCCAATTAGTAAAGGACATAAGATACGCGTTTCCCCACTTCTGACCTTGCCGCTATCGACAGCACTGAGAAGTTGGTAATTCATGTCGACTTTTCGACATCCAGTGTCTCATTTCATTTTATTGCTGTTACCGGAACGTGACGTCACGGTGCAAATGGCGGCACCCATGAATTGCATATTTTTCAAGTAACATTGACACAGTTTTCATGATGAAGAGATGATTTGCTAACGTTCAAGTTTTCCATTTCTGATACATCAATATGTGGGTGTTTCCGTTTGGGATCTGGAATGTGTATAATCGGCTTTACTGGCCTATTCTCTTGATCAGATGTATGTATCGATATTGCGTTGCCATCGGGGAAGCCTGTTTACGTCTTTGTTACTAATGGTGGCGCCCATCAATTTCCAAGTAAAGTTTATAGTTTTGAAATTCTAGTAAAAGGAAGATTATGTGTTCGTGTGTCGAGTAAGACCATAGTCTACTCTTGCAAAAGATAGGTGCTGAAGACGGAGGCAGCCAGCCAGGAGGCGCACCACAGAAATCAGGCTGCCACGCAATAACGCCGTGAATTATGTCGACAACTGCTACATGTTATGGTGCTCGCCCTGCTCTGGTCCCACAGACAGGTGCAGTGCCGGGCCTTATGCCTCGTAAGGGTCTAACTACAAATAATGGAGGTCCATCTCAGATGTCCAGCGGAGCCAGAGGGCCTGACAATAGACCGTCGGGCCGTACCAAACAACAACATATCCAGGCGAACCTTCTGGCCTAGAGAGACAACAGTGGAAGATAAACTCTATGGACCGCTGAATGAACTAAAAAAGACTGTTAGATTCATACAAGAGACGACATTGCAGTTGTAGACATGTTTCAGGCGAACGAAAGAAGAAGAAGAATTGCTGTTACCGACGTCATTGTAGTAGATGTCATATCGCATTTTCATCTTCTTCTTCACCCATATATAGTGACGAACAGACCAAGGCGACGACTTGTCTGAAAGCAAATGGGTCATGTGAACTCCTAATAAAGTGGGTTTGACATAATGGACAATATATTTTTTAATGTTGCTGAAATCAGGACTAACGTGGGGGTTATAGCAGCTCTACATTTCATCAGAAAACAGCAAGTTGAATAGTTCGGCCACATAACTAGGTTACCAACTAACAGTATACCACAACAAGCAATGATTTACAGACCTAATGGGGCCATAAGAAGAGTCTATGGTCTCAAGAGTCCAGAGTCCATGTAGAGAGTTTACAGTATGAGACTCATCGTCGCGTTTTCTTGGTGCAAACGTTTTAGGGGAATTTAAACGTCAGAGGTTCGACTCCATTGCACTGGGTTTAATCCCATATGACTCAGTCTTTGTCGAAAGTGTTGCACAAAGCTCGAACTCCAGCGACAACCCCCAGGAATCTCCGAGAAAACTGCATTCGTGAACCGGAATCTAACGCACATCCTTCAGAGTGCGAGACAGGCGGATTAATCACCTGTCACGGAGACCCCCGATACCTTGATGATCAATAAGATATCGCTCGTCCGTAGACTGACCACTTATGGCTTGTTCGGAGTGCAAAATACCTACACTTTTATTGTATCTGTCAGTTGGCTTTAGCTCCATTTGTGCCTTGTGCCATTTGAAGATGGGGAAATTTGTTCTGAACTGAACCAGTTCCGCCTGGCGTTTTCCCAGAAGTTTAGATGCTACCAGCCCAGATTAATTATAAAGATAGATAGTTACGTAGGCAAATAGGCAGACGTATGGGTAGGTAGGTATGTAGGCGGGTCGGTGTATATATTAATTACAAGAGTAAATTAATAAGTAAGTCACAAATGGCTGTAGAAAAATAACTAACTATGATAACAACTTGAAACCATTTTTAAATACATACACTGTCCCTTTATTTCTCAACATAATTTCCACCAACATTGATGCATTGATCCCATCGTTTCATCAGTTCTCCCAAACCAGCTGCATAGAACTGCATGCTTTGTTTTCATTTACCCGCCATCCCACAGAACTGTGTGACTTAATTATTGACTTGCCCTCGTAACTTTTTCTACCCAGCTATGCACCGCTTTACTGGAAATCGCCAGGGGCTAGTCCTTTGAAAACCCACCTTGGCGGGAGACATTTCGCGAGTTACGCCGAAGTTGAGAAACAAAGGGACAATGTATGTATACAAATAAACTAGCTTCAAGTTGTTATCATATTTAGATCTTTTTCTACAGATATTTGTGACTTACCTATTAACTTACCTTCGTAGAAAGATATGTAGGCGGTTATTAACTCAAAAGGTATGAAGCTAGGTGTCCGTTTTGAGTCTCTTGGGGTGTATACTGTGGTAGTTTCCCCTTAATTTCCACATCCACAAGGCCACAAGAAGGGCCACAGCCTTTAGCAATCTTTGTTAGTTGGCAAGAGTAGGTGAGTACCCTGCTCTGTGATACTCTCAAAGACACATTACATACAAAGCTGCACGAGGTAGGAGAGATGGCCAGAGATCGAGACGATTTTCGTCGCGCCGTGATGAGGTCAACGTTCTACAAATAATCTGCTACATGGGTTAATTGCGGGTCAATTGTGTATCTTTGTCTATTGATCTGCTGATGTTGTCTATAAGTGTTAATTATTAAAAACAGATAACGAACACGCTTTATTTTCAAAATTTTAAGAAATGAGCACGCGAACCCGTCTAACATTCTACCTTTCTTGTCTTTCTCTTACATACATTTGTTCATCCATGCAATTTAGGATATCCGTGAACAATAATAACAATATCAATGCATGAATTATAAATGCATATCTTCTCCTTCTTCTTCTTCTTCTTCAGCTTTCCGAGCCATTGAGGTTCTTTGCTGCAAATACAATCCGTCTCCATTCGTCTCTCTGGTGGACCTTCTCTTGCCAGTCGTTGATTCCAAGTGCTTGTAGGTCTGTACATGTATTATCTCTCCACCGCCTTCTTGGTCTACCTCGGGGTCTACGGTCATTTATTTCCTGAGTGTAAGCGAGTTTTGTTTCCCTATTATCTTCAATTCTTTCTATTTGCCCCAGCCATTGTAGTCTATTAGCCTTCATGATACCAGTGATTAGCGGGGACTTAAACAGATCATAAATGTCTTTGTTACTTTTTCTTTTCCACTCTCCACTTTGTGTATCCCTAATGGGTCCAAAGATGCGTCTTAAAATTTTGTTCTCAAAAGTTTGTAACAAGGCTTCGTCTCCTTTCGTTGTACTCCGGGTTTCAGAGCCATACAGCACAACTGGTCTGATCAGTGTTTTGTATATTGTGATTTTGGTATTACGAGATAGCGCCTTTGATTTTATTAGATGTTGTAGTGCATAGTATATCTTATTTCCAGAGTTGATTCTAGTCTGTATTTCTTCCCTTATGATGTTGGAGCAGTTTAAGATTGTACCCAGGTATTTGTATGTTTCCGTTCTTTTAATGGTCATATTATCTATTTGTATGTGGCCAGAGTTTTTAGCCATTCCGTCTCTTGAAATTACCATATATTCTGTCTTATCTTGGTTGATAACCAGCCCCATCTGTTGGGCTTTTTCCTTTAAGTGAGTCAATATTTCCAATGTCTTTTGTTCACTTTGCCCTATAATATCTATATCATCTGCATAACCAAGCAGCTTGGATGTTCCTCCAATATCACATTCCTCCTTTATCTTCCTTACAACTTTCTCTAGAGCCAGATTGAAGAGTAGCGGCGATAGTGCATCACCCTGTTTCAAGCCAGATATGAAATGTGCAAAATCATTACTATATGACTGATTAATATTAATTCTTGTTGTGGTAATTCCTATATCTATGGGATATATACTGTAGTACCAACTGACTACTGGCCGGGTTAGGTAGGTGGATAGGTACGGAGATTGTTGGCGGACAGAGAGAGACTACTGGCCGGGTTAGGTAGATGAGTAGGTGCGGAGATTGTTGGCGGACAGAGAGAGACTACTGTCCGGGTTAGGTAGGTGGATAGGTAACGGAGATTGTTGGCGGACAGAGAGAGACTACTGGCCGGGTTAGGTAGATGGATAGGTACGGAGATTGTTGGCGGACAGAGAGAGACTACTGGCCAGGTTAGGTAGGTTGATAGGTACGGAGATTGTTGGCGGACAGAGAGAGACTACTGGCCGGGTTAGGTAGGTGGATAGGTACGGAGATTGTTGGCAGACAGAGAGAAAGACTACTGGTCGCGTTAGGTAGGTGGATAGGTACGGAGATTGTTGGGGGACAGAGAGAGACTACTGGCCGGGTTAGGTAGGTGGATAGGTACGGAGATTGTTGGCGGACAGAGAGAAAGACTACTGGTCGGGTTCGGTAGGTGGATAGGTACGGAGATTGTTGGTGGACAGAGAGAAAGACTACTGGTCGGGTTAGGTAGGTGGATAGGTACGGAGATTGTTGGCGGACAGAGAGAGACTACTGGTCGGGTTAGATAGGTGGATAGGTACGGAGATTGTTGGCGGACAGAGAGAAAGACTACTGGTCGGGTTAGGTAGGTGGATAGGTACGGAGATTGTTGGCGGACAGAGAGAAAGACTACTGGTCGGGTTAGGTAGGTGGATAGGTACGGAGATTGTTGGCGGACAGAGAGAAAGACTACTGGCCGGGTTAGGTAGGTGGATAGGTACGGAGATTGTTGGCGGACAGAGAGAAAGACTACTGGCCGGGTTAGGTAGGTGGATAGGTAAGGAGATTGTTGGCGGACAGAGAGAGACTACTGGTCGGGTTAGATAGGTGGATAGGTACGGAGATTGTTGGCGGACAGAGAGAAAGACTACTGGTCGGGTTAGGTAGGTGGATAGGTACGGAGATTGTTGGCGGACAGAGAGAAAGACTACTGGCCGGGTTAGGTAGGTGGATAGGTACGGAGATTGTTGGCGGACAGAGAGAAAGACTACTGGTCGGGTTAGGTATGTAGGAAGGTGGGTATGTAAATATCTATGTATGCTGGTAGGTGGGTGTGTAATTATGTTTGTATGTAGGCAGGTAGGAAGGTGGGTATGTAAATATGCATGTAGGTAGGTAGATAGGTGGGGTATGTAAGTATATATGTAGGTAGGTAGGTGGGTATGTAATTATGTGTGTATGTAGGCAGGTAGGAAAGTGGGTATATAAATATGTTTATAGGTAGGTAGATAGGTGGGTATGTAAATATGCATGTAGGTAGGTGGGTGTGTAATTATGTATGTATGTAGGCAGGTAGGAAAGTGAATATGTAAATATGTATGTAGGTAGATAGATAGGTGGGTATGTAAATATGCATGTAGGTAGGTGGGTGTGTAATTATGTATGTATGTAGGCAGGTAGGAAGGTGAATATGTAAATATGTATGTAGGTAGGTAGATAGGTGAATATTTAAATATGTATGTACGTAGGTAGATAGGTGGGTATGTAAATACACAGTCAGATAAGTACACATTATTTATTTAATTCCTAGCACATTTATTACTGCCATGTTCCAGGCCATATTAACAACGTTTAAATCTGTGGCACACCCCTATTTCCTATTTACCGACATCCATTTTATTAGGATCCAAACCTACGATTAGTTTGGCGCTGACTCTATTAACAAGCAAAAATTATGAGACAAACAAACCAACAAACGGACACCACAGTTGCATGATATCACAGGCCAGAATAGTCTTGACCCAAGCAGTATCCAACTTCTTGTCCCTTGTTAGTAACCTGTTTTTTACATAGAGATGCAACTGATTATTTTCTTGTTTAATATTTAATTCCACCGCTTTCCAATTTGTTTCATATTTCATATTTCTGTGTCACCTAAGTGGAAGATTCTGGATTTTCACCTCATCTACTACAAAAACTCAATTGTATTATAATAATCCCAAATATAATAAAAGAACATCAACAACAGACTAATAATAACTTCAAAATCACCATACAAAAAGTCCATTAACAATTAATACTTCTTAATTCATAATTTCATTGGGAGAAGACGCGTATTTTTATAAATCGTCAGTACCAAAGACGGATACTTTCGTTGATTTTTGGTAAAGCTATTGTTTTGTTTTTCTGTTTTTCATTTGCGTTATTTTCACGTGGAAGATCAACAAATGAGTTTAATTAGCGGGTAATACTTTCAGCAAATAACATTATCCAGCACAGAATAAGTGCTGAAAAATAAATGAAACGGAATTATTGCATAGATACACTCGAGCGAATGGACGAGAGTAACTTTAACTCTTGTTTAATGTTGCACTTGTTTATATATGTTTGTTTTTTTATGTATACATAACAGTTACTAGAAGTCCACGTGAAAAAATCCCGGCTCTCACCGGGGCTTGAACGCGGGACCTCCAGCACTCGAGGCGGACACCATACCTCGAGACCACTCATTTTGGAAACGAACGATGCTACAAAAATGATGTGCTTGGGTAGGAATGTTGTCCACATTCCATTCTATGTGTAAGCGCTCTTTTATTTGTAGCCATTGGTGACAGTTATATATTGCTGCCCATAAACTTATTATTGGTAAATTATTATTAGTAGCTAAGGTCGTCATTAACACACGCCTGATTCGAGATTCTGGTAATCGTGTCAATTGTGGGCTCAATATCAACTTGGAGAAGACTGTAGTTATGTACCAGCCAGCTCCAGGGAATAATCACACTGTGCCGAATATCAAAGTGAATGGTCATAGACTAAGTGTTGTGGACAAATTCACCTATCTTGGCAGCACTGTGTCACAAGCTGCCACAATTGATGATGAAGTGAATGCAAGAATCTCCAAGGCCAGCGCGGCCTTTCGCAGACTGTACAAGAATGTATGGGACAGAATTGGAATAAGCCTGCAAACAAAGCTAAAAGTTTACAGAGCAGTTGTATTATCCACACTGCTATATGCTTGTGAAATCTGGACTGTTTATCAGTCCACTTCCACACAGTCTGCCTTAGGAACCTATTGAAGATTAAATGGCAAGACAAGATCCCAGACACTGAAGTCCTAGAAAGAGTATCCATGCCCAGTATCCACACTCTACTAATGAAGAATCAGATTCGCTGGGCTGATCACTTGACTCGCATGCCAGATAAACGAATTTTTTACGGCGAGTTGCATTGTGGTAAACGCTCCCAAGGCGGCCAGAGGAAACGCTTTAAAGACACTGAAAATCTCACTGAATGCTTTTGGAATTCATTATGACACCTGGGAGACTGCTAGAGCTGTGAAGAAAAGGCAGAACAGAAAAATCACTGCAGGAAATCCTCCTATAGAAACTTCAAGCATTCTTTGTCCACGTTGTCAAAGAACATTTCGAGCCAAAATAGGCCTTATCAGCCATCTTAGAACTCACGGCTCCATACCTTCAACCCCACTGGATGAAATGAATGGTCATCATCATTCTTGATGGACAAACAACAACAATCGTATCAGATGACGCTCTTTTGTTTGTAGCCATTGGTGAAAGTTACATTTTGCTGCCCATAAACTTATTATTGGTAAATGAAAGCTTCCTTTTAATTTCACATTCACGTTAGGGATTTACAAGACATCAACATTCTTCAGCATGGTGCTCTTCTAACTTTGCCAGGATAACCTCTAATTTCGGCCTACTACTAACGATTCACGGCCCACAAGTGACATTTAGTGTTCGGAACGGAAAATCCTAGTTGTTTTCTTATCAACATGAGAGCCATCTTTGAGAAATGCAGGAAGTGCCATGTTATTTTCATAGTTATTGTGTAGACTATAGTAGGGGCTCGACTGTGCTCAATATTAGAACTTGTTGAATAACCTAAGAGATATGGGGTTTGCAGCACATGAGTTCCACTTAATTGATCATTATATCATGAAGAACAAGCAGCTGTCAGAGTCTCCAGTGAAATGTCAAACTGGTTTGAGCTGCTAACGGAAGTAAGACACGGCTGTATTCTCTCTCCCTGTGTGTTCAACGCCTGTGCAGAAAATGAAATAAGAAAAGTAAAAAATGATGACAGTAGTGATAATTTTGATCCATGTATGCGAGTAATTCGTGGAAGTCAATTTCCAGAACTGATATAAGCTGATGACAGGGTTCTTCCTTCAAATAGTGCTTAGCGATTATACAAGTTAACCACATTTGTCAAAAAATTTAGTTACAATAAAAATCTCTCATCACAGCTAGCATAAAAGTTTCTAGGTCCTTTACCATTTCTCCCACACCGTGCATCATCATGCTCAAAGTGTCTTCAACGTCCTGCGCCCATCTGCGTGTTAGTCGACCCCGTACTATTTCTCTTCTTGAAATTATTCTGTAACATGTAAATTCAACAGCCCAGAGTTTCTTTTTTAGTCATTGCGAAAGGGTCCACGGTCTACATTCATGTATTGCCACAGAAAATTCTCAAACATGTTACTTAACTTGTTTTCTCATGATATGACATAGACTCTTAATACCTTTCAACCGCTGCATTGCTAAGGCCAGTCTACGTCTGTCTTCTCTTGAATAGTCCCTAACTGTTGTTGATTAAAAATCCAAGCTATACAGAGTTTGTGTCATTTTCAATGTCTTCAATGACATTCAAGCCAATGGTTAAATTCTTGAACAGGTTTATATTAATTTGACATTGTCATAACATCCGATGAAGATGATGTGTAGAGAATATATCAAGACTCGCTACGTCGAAAAAGCATGCCGTATATTGAGAAACATACACGAAAATACATACTCTTGATCACATTTCAAACACAGAATAACGTTCTATAGGAAGCTACTACTACTGTATGTATCTGAGATACGAACACTATTTGACAGTTTGAGAAACACGCAATTACAGTATAAATGTAGACATGTAAGTAATGTAATTAACAGTCACGTTTACACTTTACACACCGAAGACGGATTGGACACATGAAACAAGACGCATGTTTTCTAGACGTCACTCTGTGGGTGCTGTGGTCGGTATCATGCCGATCATCATTACTCCCCGAGACATTTCCTGGTACCCATTTTCAGCTGGGCCAACCAGGGAGCCAACGTCATTTGTCTTTATTCTCGATACTGCTGTGAGTCGGATGGGCCCTATGACAACAGTAGCGCCTAACAAGCATGTGGCTTCCGAGAAAACAATGCAGATAATGATATGTTCAAAATAAAAGTATGCTTAATCAGGGGAGGGACGCAGAGGTGTTTCCAAGGCACCAGGGCCGGGTTATATACTGGCCAAGACCTATTGACGCGTCCTCGTCGAGCGTCCTGGGCAACAGGTCCCTTCGGGGTCCTGGCTGAAGTCAATAGGATCGCTGATTCCTCCGAAGTCGGAGAGTGTCTGCCTGTACGGCGAGGAACCACCAGTCTGCACACCAATAAGCCAGACATGGGACAACGGATACTCATGCAAACCTCAGGTCCTGTATGACATCACACTGATGTTGGACAACAGGATGTCTTCATCCGACATACAGGACTACGCGTTGGAGCTCAAGCCAACGAACACAAGCAAGCAAGCATCAGGGGAAATTAGATACAGTCTCTGAAGATTATAAAGGCATGTTATGAGGTGAGGAAACTTTGAAAGCTAACTGACATTGGTCAATAGGATGATTAAGACGCAAATCGAGAACAAAGAGTTAAATAACTCGTTGGCTTGGTAAATATAACAGTGTCAATAACACATGCCTGATTCGAGGCGCTGGTTATCGTGTCAGATGACGAAGCATCATCGACCACTTTTACTAGCATGGCACATGATGATGATGATCGTTTATGATGATCTGCACGCCACCTGATGATGATTTTGAGTGCTTTGGTACTCAATTCATCATAATCAAGATCATTATGTCGGAACGTAGTATGGACGTCTATGTCTCTCCACAGACCCTGGTCCTTGGTGCTCTGGGTCACTGTTATTGATTTTACTTAATTAGTAAATACAATTATCTCGTTGCTTGCTTGTTGTTTTTTATTACTAGCTCAAATGACCTCAAGGAACTAGGGGACATCACGTGCCTGAGTTCAGCGCCCTAGCAATTTTCTATAACATTCAAAATAACATTCAAATAGTAAAGTTTGAAGTTGGAAAGAAATGAGCATGATCAAATAAGTTCAAATTACAATCCCGTTTTTACTGTGCCACATCGCTAATCTTTCTTTCTTCTTTTATTTTTTTTTAACGTTGTCCACGCTGAAAACTACTCAGCAAATGTAAAACAGAAGGCGGAGATGAAACTAAAAATATATAAAGCAGAAGAGACTGTTGATTATTAAAGTAAATATACCCATGTGTTCCTCGAGGGGAAACGAATTAAACTGTTTGATGAAAGATAAAACTTCTTGTGATGATTAAGCACTAATTTAATATAGTGCTTTCTGTGCCTTGCACCTAATTCTGTAAATGCCTGTCTGGAATATTAATAGTTCACCACACTGTTTAACATACAGTTGAAAAGACCGACATGCAAGTAGAAATATTAAGAAGGAGGAAGAGGAAGATGTGGATGAGGAATAGGAGAAGTAGGTGGAGATTTGCTTGGTTGGTTGGTGAATTCTTTGTAAATTTCTTAAGGCCGATGCATTGACGTTCAAGTCGTTTTGGCCACGAAAATGGCTTGCGAAAAGGCCGTTGTAGTCTTTCATTCCGACCTGGTACCAAGGTACCAACTTCAAAAGGGATGTGTTGCAGGCCTCTCCCTCCACTCTACAAGCTAAAGAAACAAGGAAGCGTGTGAGACCGGTACTGAAACTTCACAGCCAATGAAAGGCATACTACGATGCCTGCCACCAGGTCATGATTCAGCACAACACATGAACTGACTGAAATTAGGCCTTGGTTTGTCTGGTTTTGTGTTTTAGACTTTTCATTGCTAGCAGACTCCAACCCAATGCTCAGGAAATGGAAAAGAAGGAAACTAATACAAGATTAGTTTCTTCTACAAAATGCCCAATGATCACTTGCCACTGACAGCATAGATAAAGTGAAATATACTTTCACTGAGTCAACGACGCTGTGTAGAGTTCATACATTGTCTTGCTTAAAGTGTTCACGTTTTTCTGTTCTCTCCATGGAATGTCGCGAATGCAGATTGTCCTGTTCATTAATATTTCGATGGTGATTAATCTGTCGATAGACTCACACATGGACTCAAAGATGGACAGAGTACACAGAAGATTTATTCTGGGACAACGGGGTCAATAGACCAACATTATATAATACTCAAGATGGACCAAAAATATTAACGGCTGAAGTAGAAAAAGCTATTAAAAATATGAAAGAAGGACAGGCTGCAGGTCCTGACAAGATAACAACAGAGATGATAAAATCCTTATCCAGCTTTGGCACTGAAACTATCACAGAATTATGTAATTATATATATAATACTGGGTACATCCCCAAGGACTTGAAAACATCCATTTTCATCATATTACCGAAGAAGCCAAGAGCTGTTGATTGTGAGGATTACAGAACTATTAGCTTAATGAGCCACATAACTAAGATACTACTCAAGGTCATACAAAAAAGAATTCAACATAAAATAGATGAGGAAGTGGCTGTAGAACAATTTGGGTTCCGCAAAGACAGCGGCACCAGAGAAGCAATTATCTGTTTGAGGATGTTAATTGAAAAATATATAGAAGTTCAAAAAAGTATATATGTTTGTTTTGTAGACTACAAGAAAGCTTTTGGTAGAGTACAACATGAACGACTAATTACGTGCCTTCAAGATATAGGAGTAGACGGAAAGGACATCAGACTTATTAGTATCTTGTACTGGGAACAAGTGGCGTCTATTAGATGCGGTAATAACTATTCGTCATCTATAGAGATAAAAAGTACGGCAGGGATGTGTACTGTCCCCAAGCCTCTTCAACCTATACACAGAAAGAATTTTTAAACAAGTTGAAATGCCTGGACTCAGCATCAATGGAAGAATCATAAACAATCTTAGATATGCTGACGATACCGTGTTACTAGCAGAAAGTGAGCAAGAGTTGCAAGACCTAGTGGAAGAAGTAAACAGGCACAGTGCAGAATGAGGCTTAGATATTAACATCCAAAAAACAAAAAATATGATAATTAGCAGTGAAAAGGAAAGGTCATCAATGAACATCACAGCAAACGGGCAGATACTAGAACAAGTAACAAATTTTTCTTATCTTTGACATATAATAACAGATGATGGCAGAAGTGAAATGGAAATAAAAAAAAAAGAATAGGAATGGCCAAAAATGCTTTCAACGGCATGAAATCAGTATTAACATCTAGAGAGATTAATAACGCATTAAAAACGAGAATAGTCAAATGCTACGTATATTCAACGCTACTGTATGGCTCGGAGGCCTGGACATTGAACAAGCAACTAGAAAGTCTCATAGAAACCCCGGAGATGTGGATATACAGACGAATATGTTGTATTTTATGGAAACAAAAACAATCAAATGCAGAGGTCCTAGAAAAACTGGGAATGAAGAGAGGGTTGATGAAAGAAATAAAGAGGAGACAAGTGAAATATTTTGGCCACGTTAAAAGACGTGATACTCTTATAAAAACCATACTGGAAGGCAAGGTTGATGGCAAGCGAGCAAGATGCAGACAACGATACAAGTGGGAGGATAACATCAAGAGATGGACGAACATCAGCCTGACAGAATGTACTGTCAAGGCAAGAGACAGTGTTGGAGATCCATTGCAGCCAACCTTCATTGTGGAGACGGCACCTGATTGATTGATTGATTGATTGATTGAGACTCACACGCGCAAGTTAAAGAAAGCACATACACCTGATGCGAATTTCAAAAGAATGCGCGTAAAAGTATACAACCGTAACATTTAAAATTGCAAAAACCTGCTTGTGTGTTCAAAAGGGCGTGATAAAAGTTTACAAAACAATTAAACCGGAATGTAGACCAGCCATGAAGAAATCATTTGACCTGGTTAGACGGGTGAAGGGTAACTATAACAATACACTAATGCAACTTCGTTCGATGTTTATCAAAAGGTCGATATTTCTTTTAAAAAGCATCGAATTACAAATAACGACCATGAGTTGAACAGTGCAGATATTCCGGCGTTGACGCAATGATATAGTCATTAGCAGTAACATACCAGTTGTATGTAGCTTTACCATACTCGGGCAGCTCCTGGTTCACTATTGGAAAGGAAGTGTTTATTCACATCTCCTAACTGTTTGGTGGATCAAGGTTCATAAATCGGATACAAGATGTCTTAGGGAAGGACATCTGATAATCACACAAACTGGTCACTTCACGTCATATACGGGAACTGTTGTAGCGTAGTGGCTAGACGCTCGCGTGCCGGTCTGATGGGTTCGAATCCGCATATAGGCGGATTATTTAAAAAAAATTGAACAGGGTTCCCAAGTCGACCCAGCCTAAAATTGGTATCAGGAAATGTCTTGGAAAATAAAGACGGTCTACGTGATTCTGACTACGTCACCCATCGAGTGGCGGTTGGTCTAAAAATATATGACAAGTACGACATGCCCAACTGAAGCTTCGGTAGCTCAGTGGCTTGACTTTTGCCTATCGACCCGGTGGTTACTAGTTGGAATCCGGATCGAGCTGGATATTTTAAATTGACCTGGGCTCCCATGTCGACCCCTTGTAAAGGTCTTGAGGAAATGGTGACGGTCGGCTTTATATTGACCACATGACCCCTGGAGTGGCGGTCCACCTACCACCATGTGACTGATCCGCTTTAAGGTGTGTAAAAGGATCCGTTACTTTACTATACCTTTATCATATACACACTACACATAAAGACATGGACAAGTGCATCACAGAAGAAAATGTGTTCGTCTGACAAACGTTGTCCTATGAAAACATTTGGAATGCATTTCAACAAATGAAAGTTGTTGACTGAATCAAGGTTTTCCAAAGATCAATAATACAGGACAGTTATCACAATTCAGTGCCAGACGCTGTAATGCCAAAAACACCAAACTGAGCAAACAATCCGTGACTGTGAAAATCACAAAAGCAAACACCGAAATACATTCTGGACACAAGCGTATCATTACTTTGCCGTTGCCCTCCTGCGTCGTTTGTTAAGTGGCTGACTTATATTGATTTTCTTACAATCAATCGGGGTTCTATCGATTATATTTGTTCGGTGTTAGAAATTATGATAACATGTTCTGAAGTCGACTTATTTATGGAAATAAATCTACATTTTAGCTATATGTTTGTGTGTTTATATGTGGTTGTTTATAATTGCTATGTATTCACTTATTTTATTTAAAAGTTACAAAGTTATCTATATTCTTTCTTCAATATCATTAATTTCGCAAGTCAGACAGTATTGGCAGCTATCAACCACACCCTATGTTGTCTTAAGCTTATTGATTGGTCTGTCTCTGATTTTCCATGTTAACATTTTCGACTCCAGTATTCCTATCGGTAACCCTCTTTCCAATGCCTCTGTTCTAAAATGTTCATGTCCATCCGTATGCTATCCTCTCCGCAGATATGCCCCATGTTTATTTAGAGAGCCACATACTTCTTCTTCTTCTTTCGTTCGCTTGAAATATGTCTATATCTGCAATGTCGTCTCTTGCATGAATTGAACTGTTTTTTTCAGTTCACACAGTGGTCCATAGAGTTTATCTTCCACCGTCGTCTCTCTAGGCCAGAAGGTTTGCCTAGATATGTTATATTTTGGGCAGTCTTGGAGTATGTGCTCTGCTGTCTGCGACGCCAATCCACATGTGCACATGGCTGTTTCACCAATCTTGAATTTTGTATACATGTGGTTGCGTAATCTATTGTGTCCTGTTCTGAGGCGCAGAATAATGACTTGTTCTGGTCTGTCCATAATGTGGTAGTCATCTTGAGCAGGTTTTGGTGGCTTTCTGACTGATTTGATCATTCTTTTCTTTTGGTGGTATGTAACGGGCACATCAGGCTGTTCCTCTTTGGCTCCTTCCTTAGCCAATTGATCAGCTCTGTCGTTTCCGGGTACTCCACAGTGGGATGGTATCCACTGTATGGTGACTTTATGCTGACTGCTAAGTTCAGAAAGTAGTGTCCTTAGTACTGGCAATTTCCCAGAGAGGAGCGCCTCGAGTACTGATTTTGCATCTGTTAGTAGCACCACAGGTTGTGTACCATTGCTGTTATTTAGTAATTTCTCTGTTGCTATCTTGATTGCCTCAATTTCGGCATCATAGTTATGGCAGTACTTTCCTGTCGGTACTCTGGCTGTGTCCCTAGTATTATTTGGGTATTCTATGTACACTCCCGCTCCTCCATTTCGAACAGCATTTTGTGCTGACCCATCTGTGTAGACTCGGATCCAGAGGTCCTGTGGGTATTCTTCATCAAGAAAGCTGAGAGTGGCTGTTCTGCGCTGCACACTGTTCTGTTCTTCCTTGTCAAATATTCCTCTCACTTTTGTCTGGATTTGTAATGATAGTCTATGCTCATCTTTCCATGGAGTTCGCTCTGGAATAGTTGTTAGGGGGATACCAACTGTGGGCAGATCAGTGGTTTCTCTGCAGAGTCGTTTGGCCTGGTGGATAAAACTACTTCTTTTCAACCGCCCCATAGCTAGGTTTTCAAATCTGTTCTTCATAGGGTGGCCTGGCAAGCTGAGGAACTTTTCTGCTTGTATTAGCGTTTTCGTATCTCTGCGCTCACTCAGTGCCTGTGTCCTCCCCATCTTCTCCATTTCCACTATAGGGGTTGATCTCATCCCTCCTGTGGTGACTCTAAGTGCTTGATTTTGCACCTTGTCCAGCTCTTGTAGTGTGGTATTTGATGCTGAACACCACGCAGTTGACCCATATTCCAGGTGTGGTCGTATGCTCTGTTGGTAAACTTTGCTAAAGCCACATACTACATAACTAATAACAATTTTGAAATGTGGCTATAAAGACGAATTGGTAGAATATCTCAGCAGAAGTAGAAAACAAAAAAAAATTGCAAAGACTGATTTAACAACATGTACTAAATGAAATCAAGCTCAGATAATGAAAGTAATTTGGCCATATAAAAAGACAGAGCTTCTTAAATGATGTACTGGGGAGGGTATCGAGGGCACGTGCAAGAGGATGACAATGTTACTGGTTGCCTGATTCTTAAATGATGTACTGGGGAGGGTGACGAGGGCACGTGCAAGAGGATGACAATGTTACTGGTTGCCTGATTCTTAAATGATGTACTGGGGAGGGTGACGAGGGCAGGATGACAATGTTACTGGTGGGCGGACAGCATCAAGAGATTAACAGGACCAAGCTAATATCAATGTGTCATGATGACGAGTGAAAGTATTGGAAACAGACTACAGTCACCCTCT
Source organism: Cepaea hortensis (assembly GCA_963921405.1). Classification (NCBI taxonomy): domain Eukaryota; kingdom Metazoa; phylum Mollusca; class Gastropoda; order Stylommatophora; family Helicidae; genus Cepaea; species Cepaea hortensis. The sequence goes on from OY992877.1 coordinate 173,767,942, forward strand.
ACAAAGCGGCACTTGATTGGTTGATTGATTGACTGACTGACTGATTGAAAGGCACTTTTGAATATCGTAATGCAAACAAAGATGTTTATCAAAGGTGTTCTTTATTGCACTAAGTCTTAGATATGCTGATGTCACGATTTATAAGCATAAAATTAACAACCGCTAAATGACTGCGTGAAGCAAATAAATAGGCGCAGTGTAAAATGTGGAATAGACATGAATATTCACAAATTAGCAATGCAAAGGTGAGGCTACAGAAATGTTTGTTCTGATTTTGCAGGAATGTAAAACAGAAATGAAAAGGGGAATAAAAGCATTTTCACAGTTTGATTTTTAGCTGGATACATTATCTATGGAAACAGGGCCCATAACCGTTGAATTATTTTGCGCTGATTTGGTTTGTCATGTATGAAGTGTTATTTTTGCTTGGCTTCACACACTAAAACATTTAATTCCATTTAGTACTTATTATGTGACGGCTGGCCGAGAACGCCTGATTCTCCTTTAGGAGATCCGGATTCGAATCCTCGGTAAGGTGTGGGGGTTTTTTCTGTCGGGGACAAAAAAGAACATCCTAAACTACAGTTTGCGGCGACAGCACAAGCCAGGCGACTTTAATTTCTCAGGCTTGTCATCATCATCATCAAGTGCCGTGCCGGCTGGCGTAGGCGTTCATGGCTCTCCATAGATCTCGGTCTTTGGTTTTCTGGATCAAATCTGCTGCTGATATTCCTCCATGCCACCGTCTCAATCCATCCAGCATCACTTCTCTTGGTCTACCTCTGCCTCTCTTCCCCTCGATCTTTCCAGTTGTTACGATGTTCTCCAATGCCTCTCTTCTCATCACATGACCGAGGAAAGCTGTTTGTCTCTGTCTTATTGTTGTATATAATGTTCTAGTTTCGTTAGCCTGTTTCAGGCAGTCGTCGTTAGTTACTCTGGCAGTCCAAGGAATTCGTAACATTCGTCTTAGGAACCACATCTCTGTTGGTTCTAATTTCTTCTTAATGTGTTCATTTACATTCCAAGATTCACTGCCATACAGCAAAACTGGTTCTACATAGCATTTCGTCACTCTCTTTCTTACATTCAGTGATAGTGACTTATTGCATAAGATACTCTTCATTTTCTGAAATGCAGCTTTTGCCTGCCCTATTCTGCTCCTAATCTCTGTTGTACATCTTCCATCTGATGTTATAAATGCCCCTAGGTATCTAAAATTATCAACTTGGTTAAGGATTTTCCCTTCTATTTCTATGTCACATTTTAGTGTCACCATTATGGACATTATCTATGAAAACAGGGCCCTTAACCGTTGAATTATTTGGCGCTGATTTGGTTTGTCTTGTATGAGGTGTTATTGTGCTTGGCTTCACACACTCCATCCATCCATCATGTGCCATGCAGGTAAGCGTGGGCGGTCATGTTTTGCCATCTCACTCGATTACCAGAGTCGTGGATCAGTTCAGTGTTTCTGTCTCGACCATGCCACGAGGCCAAGCCATCCAGGAATTTGCCTCTAGGTCTTCCTCTTGGTCTGTTCCCTTCGATCTTACCAGTTGTCACCAAGTTCTCCAATTTGTTTCTTCTCATAACATGCCCAAAAAATTTTGACTGTCTGCGTCAAATATCTCTAATCAGTTTACGATCTTCATTGGTTTCTTGAAGGACTTGTTCATTGGTCTTTCTGGCTGTCCATGGTACTCTTTTCATTTTCCTCAGAAACCACATTTCTACAGCCATCAGATGTTTTTCAGCTTGACTGCTCATTGTCTAAGCTTCACATCCATATAAAAGTACAGGTTCTATGTAGCACCTCAACACTCTTTTTCTCGTTTCAATTGACATCTGTTTATTGGTCAGTATGTTTTTCATCTTGCTAAAGGCTACTTTTGCCATGGCGATTCTTGTTCTAATCTCTTCAAGGCATCTCCCATCAAATGTTATTACTGTTCCGAGATAATTGTACCTATTCACTTGTTGAAGAATATTCCCATTTACTTGTATATTACATTGCGGTATTTCGTTCTTCCTAGCGACGACCATAATCTGTGTCTTTTTACAATTTAATTCTAACCCTCGTTGTTCACTGTGTATAACAACCGCATCTACTAAATGTTGCAGATCCTGTTCATTGTCTGCAATCAAGACTGTACCATCTGCATATCTAATGTTATTGATGCATCGTCCCCCAATGTTGATTCCTTCCATATCTTCAATATTTCTGAAAATACTTTCACTGTACAGGGAAAACAGATCTGGAGACATTACACATCCCTGTCTCACACCTCTCTAATAGGCTGATATTGGCCTACTTCATTATCAACTCTTATGGAAGCTTGTTGTTTCCAATATATGTTTTTTACAAGTCTAAGGTTTGTTCCATCAATTCGTAGATCTTCAAGCATCCTTATCATGTTGACATGTCTCACTTTATCGAAAGCTTTTGTGTAGTCAATAAAGCAAAGGTGTAGATCTTTGTTTACTTCTATAATTCGTTCGATTACGGTTCTCAGTAAATACACAGCATTTACTGTACCGTTTCCTTCTACAAACCCGCATTGTTCTTCTCCTATTTCAGGTTGTATTTTCCTCCTAATTCTTTGCATGATAATTCTTAGCAAAATCTTCGTGATGTGACTCATTATACTAATTGTTCGATGTTGATCACATTCCAAGGCTCCTGATTTCTTTGGGATTGCAATAAATACAGAATTACATAATTCATGAGGTATATTTCCAGTATCATATATTGTATTAAGCAGACACACACTAAAACACTTTATTCCATTTAGTACTTATTATGTGACGGCTGGCCGAGAACGCCTGATTCTCCTGTAGGAGACCCGGATTCGAATCCTCGGTAAGGTGTGGGATTTTTTTCTGTCGGGGGTAAAAAGAACATCCTAAACTTGCGGCGACTGAATAAGCCAGGCGGCTTTTAATTTCTCAGGCTCAAAGACCACCCCCCCCCCCCACACACACACACACACAAGGTACTGTATTGGCAGTAATTGACAGTGACAGTTTTAGTTTGACAAATATTAGGCACATGTATATTTGGTCAACAACATACTTATCTTGATATACGTGAACGTCTCTGATGGTTGAAAATAACAGTGGTGGAATATGCGGCAGAGGTCAACCACCACGAGGAGGGACAGACGACGCTGAAGACACTTTGAAGACACTTTGTGCATGAAGATGCACGAGGCAGGGAGACTGACAAAGACTAGAGAATCTTTTCGTTGGGACTTGACGAGAGCGATGTTCTGCAAAAGGCGTGCTATATGATGAATCTACTAGCAGTGTGCCTGTTTACAGCAGAGCTGCGAAATTTGCGCCTTTCGGCACACATACCTGACTTCGTATTGACCAGGTTAGCATCCCAACAAAGAATACATAAAGAACACTTGGTAAATATGAGGGCATTTTTTTTAAATTGTTTTTTATTTGCGTAGAAATATTACAGCAACTCCATTCACCCATCCATTATGTGCCATGCCGATAAGCGTGGGCGGTCATGTTCTGCCATCTCACACGATCACCAGAGTCGTGGATCAGCTCCGTGTTTCTGTCTCGACCATGCCATGTGGCCAAGCCATCCAGGTATTTAATTCTTGGTCTTCCCCTTGGTCTGTTCTCTTCGAACTTGCCAGTTGTCACCAAGTTCTCCAATTCATTTCTTCTCATAACATGCCCAAAATATTTTGACTGTCTACGTCTAATGTCTCTAATCAGTTTACGATCTTCATTTGTTTCTTGAAGGACTTGTTCATTTTTTTTTTTCTATCTGTTCATGGTATTCTTAGCATTTTCCTCAAAAACCACATTTCCACAGCCATCAGATGTTTTTCAGCTTGTCTGCTCATTGTCAACGCCTCACATCCATTTAAAAGTACAGGTTCCATGTAGCACTTCAACACTTTTTTTCTCGTTTCAACTGAGCAACTGCTACGGAAAAAAAAAATAAGAAATAAAGAAAAACGTGAATGCATTGTTTGTGAATATGTGCACATCAGTGGTTTTTCAGTATCATTTTAACCTACATTCATAAGAATCAGGATCCAGACTACACTTCATTTTAGTGACAGAGATTGCTGTTCATAAGTATGACAGTCCAGTTGAAACCTTCCAGATGTGTTGTCTGATATTATGGTTTTCATGTCTACTATAAATTCGTCACACAAAAATATCTCGTAATTTCTGAAATAGAAAGTCAAGCAAATGTTCATAAATCACTAGCGTCCTTGAAAACTATGCTGGCACTTGAAAGCTTATCCAATCTGAATCCAAATATTCTAGTGAACCTCAATTTTAAAGTTACTGTTAATAAATAAAACTTCTTTTTGGGAACTGGGAGTCTCTGTGGCGAAGTGGTCAAGTCATTTGACTCGTGCTCCGAAGGTTGTGGGTTCGATTCCGGGCCGCATCCTTCAGTTTACGAGTTAAATGCTTCGGAGACTCCTGTGGGTCGTCGCTAAAAGCTACGGAGTTCGTGCTTTGTGAGACGTTTTTCCGCGCTGCGGAAAGAGACCGAGCCATCTGGGATAAAACCCGGTGCAATGAATGTTGACTTTTAAATAAATCTTCACCTTTATAAGAAGTTATATTGTCTCTTTTCTTTTGTGATATCCTTTGTACGACACCTATATATCATTTTATAGTAAAGACAAAGCAAACAAGTGGCTGTTCTTACCCCGGGGCAACCTTGAAAATCTTTCTCGGCTTTTGGTGATCAAAGTGTAGATTTATCTACACTTGATCTGACCAGGGTGCAGAGGCGGTCATCCAAACTGACAAATGTGAATTCACAATCACTGACCACTAAAACTTACAGACATACAGTAGGAGTAAGGCCTTTTCAAAAAAATAAAAAGTTAAAGATAAAACAAACACTTTCACTCTACTCTTTATTCCGGCATATCACTCAAGGAACTGTGAGTCTTTAAATACTAGTACTAGCATGCGTATGTTAATGCACCAGTTTGGTGTTGCTTTCTGAAAAAGCCACGTTTGTCTATTTACCTCATTGTCATACAATCTATTAATTCTACATCTGGACCGCTGGCCCATTAACATTCCATTTTCGTAGTCCATGCCACATTTGTGTATCCGGTCACAATGTCTTTTGCATCGGTCCGTTTATGCTCTGTGGCATTCTTCTCAGCGACTGTGCAATTCGGTTTGCTAAGTCTCTAACAATGTCATGACCCCGTTAGCCAAGGCTTTCAGGGTGACGGATGATGTTAGCCGACCTTCACATTTGGTGTCTTTACGGTTAGTGCCTCCAGAAAAGTCAGAATGAGAAACTGAAAAGAAAACGATCACCGGGAACAATACTAAATATGGAACACATAAACAATATAAAATAAGACAAAGTAATGCTGTGCAACTGCGACAGGAGGCGGTTCGGTTTTTTAAGGAGTTCCGTGCAGAGAAGCAAGCGGGAAAGATCTGGACGATGCAGTGGTTATGACGCAAGGAATGAGGTGGCAACGGGGATTCATTCCGTAAAGGACCTAGACGATATTGGAACAGGAACGATGGAACAAGTGGAAGGAAGATAGCTGTGAGTCGGAGACGTAGGTTTTTCAGAATTGTTTTGGGAACTAGTTCTGAGATATTTTGAATGAAGACCGACCCTGTCTTAAAGGGCACTTCGTTTTTCTCTGAGTAGTTTGGCCAATGAAAGATTCTGCAGCGCATTAATAAATGCCGTCCTTCAGTTCTCACGATCTGCCGTCAGTTGTTATTTCCGTTCGTCGCAGTTGAGACAATTTGTTCAAGGTAACACTGTTTGTTTATCGTTGACTGTTTATTGTTTCATTACGTAACGAGCAATAATCCCCTGGCAATATATATATATATTGGTCGAGGGGTTAGCAGCTTTCTCTGTAACCCCGAATACTCTCGTGGTTGACGTGAGCGCACGAGAATTGGAAGCGGTTCGAGTCGCGCCAGTGACTTATGAGAGTATGGAGCCGGTCGCTCAGAAAGTTGTGGCGTGCTGTTGAGCGTCATTTAGCCTAGGAATCAACATACAGCTGAAAGATGCTGATGTTGACCGCAATATCCTGAAACAGGATGGGAACGCGGAATTCATCAAAACATAAGCAAAAAAAAATGTTTGAATTACAAGACAATTACAGGGTGAAGCAGCTATCTGCGAAAAGGGAATTTGAAAATATTTAATTCACTGCTGACAATAATAATGCTACAGATAAAGGTCAAAGACAAATGCACAACAACACAATGGTTTCAGTTTAATGATGATAAAGAAACATACATATGTCCCGCAAAACAACAGATTCACACCAACTACATGTTACCAATCTCAAACTTGGACATTATCCAGATCAAACTTAAACAAAATCAACACCTGTGAGATGAGATGCCTGAGAAGAGCTGCCAACTTAACAATCCGAGACAGAGTAAGAAATGATGTTATCAGACAAACAGTGGGATCGACACCGTGTACCACATTTATCGAAAGACAGAAGATCAAATGGTTTGGCCATCTCATTAGAATGCAACACCATCAACTACCAGCACTAGCCCTACATCAAAGATCATCTGTGATGAGAGCAAGAGGACGCCTGAGAAGAAAATGGATAGATGACAACAAAGACATTGTACAAACACACGGAATAACACTATCCAGTGCCACCCATCGGGGGCTGCAACGCCAATTATTCCACACCACGACGCTTGATGGCAAAAGTGGCAGATGATGATGATGATGATAAAGAAATGGACAGGTAAAGGTCAGAGTGAAATTTCATAGCAAAGAAGCAGAATTTTAGTGATCATAGCAGCAAATCTTTTATATGGAGTTAGCATTTGATCCATTAAAGGTTTAGAACAAATTAAAGGAATTCACAGTATTATTTGTTGACATATTTTCAACATTCAACTGGTTATATAGAATAAATAACCATAATATCAACAGTCATACTGCAGACACCATAATACATTAACAAAAGTATACATGACAGAGACAAAGTTTATTCGTTAAATGAACATAACATTTTATTTCTGTACTTTTAACAAAGACTTCGTAAGAGATGGTTTCACAAAATCTAGAGCTTGAGTAAAGTGGCTGTTGGTGACAAATAAATTGGAGATGTCTCCATTTTCCTTCATGTTTTCTCTCATTGCAATCAATCCGGCCTGTTGGACAATCATAATATTTTGTCATTAAAATATGTACAAGCTCAATCATTACATTCCAACAAATAGAAACCTATGCTAACTGATAACAGAAAAATAACATATAACTAGCAATAAACATGTGAAGCATGTCAATTTTTATCAAAGAAAACCATATTTTAAGTGGTGCAGCATAAATGTTTGTTATGAGGGCAGAGGAGTGTTCAGTCTTGTTAGTAGATAAATCATCCTCAATGCACATCGAACCATTCAGTCTTTAAGTGCTCAGATCCCCTTCTCAGTAAATGACACATCATGTAGCGACTCACGACACCAGTTCTGTGTCAGTTTATTAATCTTCTTTGGCTTCCTGCATAATGTTCTTGTTTGGCCACAACTCTTTTAACTTGCTATTCTCAGTCTGACCATGGTTGTAGGTTCAGTCATCAATTGGTTCTCTTAAACGTCTTACTTCTCATAGAGCATTCAGTATATCAACCTGGTCCATGGCTCGTTCGCCCTCCAAGGTAGCCTTATCTGCAAGTCTGTCAGCCTGCTCATTTCCTTGTACACCCGCATGCCCTGGCATGAAAGTGAAACTAATCTTTACCAGCCATGACCACCCCACAGACACCAATCACTGTCTTCGGAGCCAACCCATCTCTATCTCCCTGAGCATACACATTGAGTCACTATAAGGAAGCATGCCAGAGTGTCTTGAGCCATGTTATTGCTTTACTTACTGCCACGACTTCCATAGTGAACTACTTGTGGTCAAGGCAAAAGCGCCAGAATCTTCTTTCACAATTCTCCCTCCAGCCTGAGCCATAAAATCCCACAACCTTCTCACGTGCCGAACGACCGACCAATCCACCTGGGTAAATTACAGCACCACCCTCTAAAGAATTCTCGAAGATCAGAGCCTGTACTTCTGCCTCCATAGCAGCCAGATTTTCTTGCATTTTCTGTCTAATCTGATAGCAACACCTAGATCCTGAGTTCTCACACAGCACATCTGTGAGTAGCCCACAACTGACCAAAGGCCAGCAGAAATCTGAACAGCAGCAGTGTTTTCCCAGTTTTCATAGCCAAGGCTGCAGTTCTTCACTTTCAAAGTATCTTTATACCTCTGACAAGGCCCAGCATGAGCATGTGCGCCCAAATCAAATTTGTCATAGTAGATCAGGTTAAGGCATCTACTTGGAAAATAATCAAATAAGCTAAGAGAGTCTACAGCTGTGACAGTTCTGTTTTTTTTTTAAAAAGGTAAAGGTAATCCCACAACTAAAACAATATTAGTAGTGTGCAATAATAGACCATATATTACATGTTTTGACAAGCCGCTTTTTTCAGCACTTTTCCCTCCCTGAGAAATCTGGCACCCATTTTACAAGACCTAGTTGATTCTTGAGCCCCTCTGGTCATGGAAAGTATGTCACTACAGGGACTGAATCTCAGATCACTGCCTTGATAAGTCAGCTCACTATTGAAGAATATATCACACCTCCCTCGATGCTATTACAGGAAGTAAATAACTCTTCTATGCCTGTGGTGTATTAGGTGAATGTCTCTAGGCCCAATATTTGTACAGACCAATCAGCATTTAATGGGTGATGTGGTCATCTTTACTTCCCAGAACATCTCCTGGTATCCGATTTAGGCTGGATCGATCTGGGAGCTTAGGCCAACTAAACCAGAAATCCCTGCCTCAATGGGGACGCAAACACATAAGCATGCGTGCTCAATGCTATTAGGGATGCAAAAATGGGCCCATTAAGGTCAGCTGTCACATGTGACACAATAGTCAGTAAGATGTTTCCTTCCATTCTCAGTACACAATAAATATTCTATAGACAACACGCAAACATGTCAGACTAATCCTAACTATACAGTGACACACAAAAATTGCTCAAACAATGTATACCTCCATGCACAAATTGTTCAAATCTGCACCAGAAAAGAAATCAGTCTTCTTGCTGAGTTCTTCTACATTTATATCTAGAGTAGCCATTTTAGACAGCTGAATTTTTAGTATTGATTCACGGCTCTGAAGAGGGAAAGAAAACAGTAGAAAATATAAAGAAAGAAATATATCATTCTCATGACATAAGTGAAATAATTCATGCTGACAAACAAGGGACCTATCTGCTGTTCTTGACCAAAAACATGCTTAGAAATGACAATTTTGTGTATATATATATATATATATATATATATATATATATATATATATATATATATATATATATATATATATATATATATATATAGTTACTTGCATATCCTTTGCAGGACATAACAGTCAACTTCAGCATTTTTGTGTTTGTTTGTGATTCCTGGGCAGGTTGTTTTCAGTAGTTCGCCATTACTTTCTGAACGACGACTCATACCATTACATAGAAACCAATGCAAGGCGGTCTGCTTCCAAATCGCCCGCAGCTGTGTTTCGAATGTGGTAAGCGGGATTATGAATTGCATTTGTAACTCTTCTTCACCACAGTGCCGGGTATATATATATATATATATATATATATATATATATATATATATATATATATATATATATATATATATATATATATATATATTGATTGATTTAAGAACCGACATCACAGCATTCGGGACATTCCCATAAGCGCTCCGTCCCCATCCCCAGCAGCCAGCGAAGAGTTCCAATACTAATAGTTCCAGTAGCAATCTGATTATATGTCCGTCTCGCCTTTCCTCTGAGCGTCGAGCGTTGGCCAGATCCCCTCATCACACCTCGCTGTCTCATTCTTACCAGACTATGGTGATCCATCTGCTCCTCCGAGGTGTACACGCGCTCCCACAAGGCCGCAACCACGTCTGCGCCGTCATGCACCAACACTCCACCAAGTTTTGCCGAGCCAGCCAATCTGTCCGCCTGTTCATTCCCCAGCACACCGGCATGCCCAGGAGAAAAGATCCAGGTGATGCTTTGTAATAATAAAATAAATTTGAAAAAAGCAATTATTCTTTAACAGTGAACTTCACCTTGCAATGCTGTCTTCTGAGCAACAATGTTCCAACTAAAATAACTGTTTATGCCTGTTATCGTTAACTCCTATTGTCCCAAGAAAAGCACCATGTGGTCAGCTATTTTCTATGTGTCACACAGCACACGATGTGTTATTAAATCAATTAATCATGTGCCATGCCGGAAAGCGTGGGCGGTCATGACTCGCCATTTCACTCGATCATCAGAGTCGTGGATCAGCTCAGTGTTCCTGTCTCGACCATGCCACGTGGCCAAGCCATCCAGGTATTTACTTCTCAGTCTTCCCCTTCGATCTTGCCAGTTGTCACCAAGTTCTCCAATCCATTTATTCTCATAACATGTCCAAACAAATTTGACTGTCTACGTCTAATTTCTCTAATCAGTTTACAATTTTCATTTGTCTCCTGTAGTACTTGGTCATTGGTTTTTCTATCTGTCCATGGTATTCTTTGCATTTTCCTCAGAAGTCACATTTCTGCAGCCATCAGATGTTTTTCAGCCTGACAGCTCTTTGTCCAAGTTTCACATCCATACAAAAGAACAGGCTCTATGTAGCACCTCAACACTCTTTTTCTCGTTTCAATTGACATCTTTTTACTGGTCAGTATGTTTTACATCTTGCTAAAGGCTACTTTCGCCATGGCGATTCTTGTTCTAATCTCTACAAGGCATCTCCCATAAGATGTTATGACCGTTCCGAGATAATTGTACCGATTCACTTGTAGAAGAATATTCCCATTTACTTGTATATTACATTGTGGTATTTCGTTCTTCCTAGTGACGACCATAATCTGTGTCTTTTTTACAATTTAATTCTAATCCCAGTTGTTCACTGTGTGCAACAACCGCATCTACTAATTGTTGCAGATCCTACTCATTGTCTGCAATCAATACTGTGTCATGTGCATATCTAATGTTATTGACGTTTCATCCTCCAATGCTGATTCCATTTATATCTTCTACATTTCTGAAAATATTTTCACTGTATAGGGAAAAAAGATCTGGAGACATTACACATCCCTGCCTAATACCTCTCTTCATAGGCTGATATTGTCCCACTGATGTGTTATTATATCTCTTAAATTTGGTCTGAGCATAGGAAAGAAATCTCTCTTCTCTGCCTTTTGACCAAGATCAATGTGTTGTTTACACTTGATCTAGCCTAGGCTAAAAAGTTTCTTTACTTAGAGATAACTCCTGTTGTTATCATTATTGATGGATAATTATTCATATATTTTTTCTACTTTATACTTAGAAACATTTACACATATACACATATATATTGTTATGTTTCGACTAAAAGTGATCATTAACACATTATCTTTATGTCTAAATAATTCTATACATGTTGTCTTTATGTTTTTTTTTTCTTCACAGGACATCGCTGTCAACATCAGCATCTTTAAGCTGATTGTTGATTTCTTGGCAAGATTATACTCAGTAGTTTGCCATTGCTTTCTGAGCGATTAGCTCATATATACCCCGTAAGTTACTGACGCGGCTAGAACCGCTACCGATTCTTGCACATGTCACGTTACTCACAAGAGTATACGGTAATACAGGTCTTTATGTTTAGATACTTATAATCTGTTATATTTATGTTTAGTTAACCATCCATACAAATATACATAATATGTTTATACAAACATATATTCTTGTATAGGTTTGCATGGATAATTATACACACATACAAATCGTATAAATAATTATCTGTACAACAAAAGATTGTACACCCAAATGTGCCTACCTGTAAATCAGGTGGTGGTACGTAGATAATTTTATCAATACGACCAGGTCTGAGGATAGCAGAGTCTATCATATCAGGTCTATTTGTTGCTCCTATGACAATGACATGTGACTTTTCAGTATCTGATACACTGCCAGCCTGAAATGTTTAAGCTTTTTTATATTACAATAACAAAACATGCTGGAATGGCTTTTAAATTCAGTAATACAGCTGTTTGATATATTAAACATAAATGTAATTGTTGCCAATGAAAGATCACATATCAGGAGTGAGTTAGTTGCATCATATCCTATTGAAGATGTCGCAGTCAACCCCAGCATTCTTGCCTGTTTGTGACTTCTTGGCACGTTCAGTAATTTGCTATTGCTTTCTAAACAACCGGCACTCATACCATTGTGTGGAGACCAATGTAAAGCGATCTGCTGCCAAATCGCCCGCAGGTGTGTTTTGAACATGGTTTGTGGGATGAAGATTTGTGTCCACAACCCCTTCAACACAGAGCCGGTTAGTAGAGTTACTAAAAATGAGAGAAGCAAGTACCAAGTTGATAGGATATACTACCAAATCTGGTGTCAAAGATTCTATATTCAGTAATCATAGGACTTTATCTATAGCAGGCACACACACACAAATTATAGCCAGTAGACAATCTGGCAGCTGTAGAGTAAACTGGGGAAACAAGACTTCACCAGACAAGCGAATCTCCCTGTTCAGAACCAACGCTGGAATAGACACATAGTAAACACCAATTCCTGAAGAAGAATGAGCAGAAGCTTTATTATCAATCAATTTGTATCCTTTGAATTGTCCTAAGAAATCATATCCCTGCTGCTTTTATGTGTTTCTAAACTGGTCTGCTTACTGTCCAAGCCTCACATGTATACAGCAGCATAGTTACATGAACACTGTATTTTTTCTCCCTGCCACTGACAGCAAATGTTTTAATCTTGCAAAGATTATTTTATCCAATCCTATGTCCACTGTGTTCAATATGATCATGGGCACTCCATATTTCTAATCATTATCTGAAAAAGTTAGGGAGCCATGGCAGCACAACAGCTAACATGCTAGATGACTGCCCCAGTGGTCACGAGTTTGAATCCCAACTGAAGTGAGTTTCAAGAAACAACCTCTCCCCCCCCCCCCCCCCAAGTGTCAACCTAGCCAGGGATGAGTACCAGGAAATGTCCTGGGAAATAAAGACAGCCAACATGATACTGACCACATCCACCATCAAATGCCAAGTGATCTATACAAATATGGTCAGTATGTATAGGACCCTTTTACAAACCTGTGGTGTATTGGGCATACAATGCTAGATCCACATTTTCATAGTCAACCTGGCACTTGAGGGGTGACGAGGTCACTATCAGGCCACCACTGTCACGTCCTCAGACATGTCTTGGTACCCATGTTAAGCTGGATCAACTTGGAAGTCCTGGTCAATTTTAAAAATTTGCCTTCAGGTAAATTTGAACCCATGATGACCGGGTCAGCAGGAAGCATCTAGCCCCCCCACGCTACTATAACTACCTATACAGATATGGGTCTAGCATCACATACTCATTATGGCTCAAGTAACAGGGTCCTTGACTTTATGATCTAGGAAGGTTATACAACCAAGTATCAACAGATTTCTTATTTTATACAGATTGACATTATCCACATCATAAATTGTACTGGGTATATTCTAGTTGGAAATGGAAGAGGGATGTCATACCACCAAGCGATTACTCCCCCACCATTGTCACCACTTACATTGTGTGAGTAGTCTGTAGAGGAGCTCCCCGGCTTCATCATCTGACCATCGCCTGTCTGCCTTGCAAGCGAAGCATCTAACTTTGTGTCTAACCTGATGCCTACTCCATCCATCTCATTCAGCATGGTTGCCAGGATGTTCTCCTGGACCCTGTTATTACTGCTGCCACTTGTTCGTGAGCCAACAATGGACTCTATCTCATCAAAAAACAGAATAGAAGGTGACAATGCTCTAGCTTTCTGAAAGGCCTGTAAAACATCGATAATAAACTTCATCACATTCTTCATTCATACAAACATTGTACTTTGCAAATGATGTACTTAAAACAAAAAACATGTGCTTTGTTTTAAATAGCAATAAATCTTAATACAAACACACTAATTGTATAAGGCAAGAAAACAAACAGATGCTTTATACGCAGACAATATAAGAAATTAAACAAATAAAAAGAGACTATATGCACTATATAAACACACATTATATACAAAAAAATAAAAATATTACTAAAATTCCTTTTCTGTATTACACAGATATTCATCTGAACAAAGTATTAACAGATTTTTAATAATAGTGAATCGGTACAATTATCTCGAAACAGTCATTACATCTGATGGGAGATGCCTTGAAAATATTAGAAAAAGAGTGTTGAGGTGCTTCATAACACCTGTACTTTTGTATGTATGTGAAGCGTGGACAATGAGCAAACAAGCTGAAATACATCTGATGGCTGTGGAAATGTGGTTTCTGAGGAAAATGCAAAGAATACTATGGACAGACAGAAAAACCAATGACCAAGTCCTACAAGAAACAAATAACAATTGTACACTGAGCTGATCCATGACTCTGGTGATTGAGTGAGATGGTGAATCATGACCGCCCACGCTTATCGACATGGCACATGATGAATGAATGAATGAATGGATTAGTAGAATTACTGTAGTATCTTTAATGTCTAGGGCTTTAATGGCACTATTAGATTAACAATGTTCTTTGAGTGTTCACAAATAAAAAGTTTCTGGCTGTCAGAGGCAGTCCAGAAACCATGCCTTCCATCACTATTATTTCTAAATCACTGAGACATTTCATACGGCCAAAGTATTTCTGTTTCTGAGACATGATCCTGTTTCCTTCCATGTTCAGATCTGATAGAACGTCAGTATTTTTCTCCTTCTTGATCTACATTACATTAACCCTTTACAAGGCATAGCGGCCATTACCGGCCGATCGCTTAAAACAAGCGTAGCGTCCGGTTCCGGCCGATACTATTATGCATTGTAAAAACGCGATCTCTCGGCTTTCCGATACTTCCGACGGCTACTTTCACTTTCACCGATAGCTTGACAACGTGGCCGCCATTTGTAAACGCGCTACAATGAATTTGAACAGACTTTTGCAGACTTTTTTTGATAGTTTTCGGGATTTTTACGCTGTTTTTCAAAACGGATTTCGGCGATTCTTCAAGTGATAGCCGAGATTTCGCTCTGTTCAATTTAAATGACATTAAAGGGCACGAAGTTGATTATTAATCAGAGCTAGATATCAGTGCAAAGCGTTACTTTGCATTAGCAGTCGTGAGTCGGACTTTAAAGAAAGTGATTATGATTCTGAAAATGTGTTTGTAAATTGCCGTATAGATGACGGAAAATCACAAACAACATGCCGTATTTCGTAAATATTTGTGTTCATATATGGATTACCGGCAACAATCACGTGAGTAACATATTCTGCATGCTTTTCCCTTCATTGTGTTGTTTATTTAACTAAAATCGGTTGACTAACACCTTATTTGTGATGTTTTTACTAACGCGACCCGAAATTTTACAGAACCTGAAAAAATCTTGCCCGTTCAGGGCTACAAAACGGACAAGCGTCTGCCCTGTAAAGGGTTAAGCATTTTTCTGTAGATATTTTCTTTTATATTTTTCTGTAGTTTTTTTTTTTCTTTTATATTAAGCATTTTTCTGTAGTTTGTTTCTTTAAATTCAAAAGCCCAGATTGTCTTCTTCCGTGATCGAGAAATGGTCCATGACTCACATCCGTATGTTGCGACAGGAAAGATACATGTTCTCAGAACTGTTACTTTAATCTGTTTGTTGATGTAGTGTCATATTCTCACAACACTCTTTAACCTCTACATGGCTATGGCCACCCTACATCTGACTTCTTGTGAATCTCAGCATTGCTATAGCCATCCTACATCTGACTTCTTGTGAATCTCAGCATTGCTATAGCCACCCTACATCTGACTTCTTGTGAATCTCAGCATTGCTATAGCCACCCTACATCTGACTTCTTGTGAATCTCATCATTGCTGTAGCCACCCTACGCCTGACTTCTTGTGAATCTCAGCATTGCTATAGCCACCCTACGCCTGACTTGTGAATCTCAGCATTGCTACAGCCACCCTACGCCTGACTTCTTGTGAATCTCAGCATTGATAAAGCCACCCTACATCTGACTTCTTGTGAATCTCATCATTGCTGTAGCCACCCTAAGCCTGACTTCTTGTGAATCTCATCATTGCTGTAGCCACCCTAAGCCTGACTTCTTGTGAATCTCATCATTGCTGTAGCCACCCTATGCCTGACTTCTTGTGAATCTCAGCATTGCTGTAGCCACCCTAAGCCTGACTTCTTGTGAATCTCAGCATTGCTATAGCCACCCTACGCCTGACTTGTGAATCTCAGCATTGCTACAGCCACCCTACGCCTGACTTCTTGTGAATCTCAGCATTGCTATAGCCACCCTACGCCTGACTTATGAATCTCAGCATTGCTACAGCCACCCTAAGCCCATACATTTGAAGTCCCCATTGGTGTTGATTATGGAGCCAAGATATTCAGTTTGTGACATTTTCAATTTCTTCATTGAATTTATTGTGATGTTTGTTTGATATGCAGTAATGTAGAGTATACCTGGGATAACAGAGTTGATCTAATCAAGCCAAACTGTTGTTAAACTACCCTGCTTCATCAATAGATTCCTAGTGCATGACAAATTAACTCATGAAACTTGGAACATAACAAACCTGACATTTCATAACAAGTTATTTGTATAGCAAACACTGCTTTCAAAAACTGCAAATGCTACCTACATTGAGTGAAATCAGATTTGCCATCTGAAGTGCAAGTGCTACACATTCTCACACAATTGTTCATAGACAGTAACTCACATTTACTTTCTTCTTACCTCAGAAATGATCTTCTGGGATTCCCCCAAATATTGTGAATACACTTGAGCTCCGTTTAGAGTTAAAAATGTCACATTACACGTTGTGGCTGCAGCTCGTACAAGAGTTGTTTTACAGCATCCTGGTGGCCCATGCAGGAGTATGCCCTTTGTTGCAGACAAACCCAACCGACGTAGTGCCTCAGGGTACAGAAGGGGCCATTCAACTGACTGATGAAGTATTAAAAGTATTAAAAAACAACACACATATAGACAAGCAACATATTTATGTCTCTTTTGACTGTTTAACTGTGCTGTGGAAATAGGCTGGCCATGATGACATTAAAAAAGGGCCTTATTAAAAATATTGTCCCATATTCTGTAAACAGATTTGACTAAAGTACATTTTTTTATATGCCCAGATTAACTTCTAGAAATGAAAAAATCAGTGAATTATTATAACTAAATAACATTCAGGTTAACAGCTATATTTCTTCCTTAGCTATTATCTTTCTTTATTTTCAACCGATTGCTTGCTTTATGTCACTCTTCTGATTTTCAATATTATGTCTATTGCTTAATCATGTATAGCCTCTAAAACAGACCATTATACTTGTAATCTTAGCATTTAATTACAAGATTAAATAAAAATATTATTTTGAAGACAATTAATGCCCTTCACATAAAAAAATTAATGCTTTGAAATGAAAAGTCAGGGTAACTATTTCTAATGTGTGTTAATTCACAAGATACATAGTTAAAAACACATTAGTAGCAACATATGTCACAATACAATTTTGTTTGTGTCCCTTCTCAGAATTTCTGAGCAAAGCAAAATTTGTTCCTTAATAAACCAAATTCATGTACTTATTTATATGATATTAATGTCTGGCTAGATAGATAAGCTCTCTGTGCAAAATTAGATCGCAAATCTGCCATGATACACGAGTTGTAACAAAAGTAAGTGACACCATGCAATTATCTGCAGGCTATTTCCTGTATGACATTAATCAAATAAATTTAGCAGTAACAACAAAAGTGTTCTATGACATGTAGTTAACACCAGACAAATTATGACAAGCTACATTCTTATATGGGAGCCACAGTAGCGTAGTGAATAGAAACTTGCCCGAAGACCCAGTGGTCATGGGTTTGAACCCACATTAAGGTGGACTGTTCAAACTGACCTGGGTTCACAGCACTATATGCCCAATACACCTTAGGTATTTACTTTTCTTTTTACATTCACATATAAAGTGCAAACAATTACAATAAATTCCACACTTGATAAAATGAATGCTTACCTGCCTAATTTCTGCCTTCACATCCTCTAAACCTCCAATATCCTCCCATTTGACAGGCTTGACTTCAACAACACAATCTAAGCCTCTCTTCATTGAGGGGCTGACTGTATGGAGAGCTTGTACAAAATGTGACATGTGCACCTCTGACTCCTGGAAATAAATTCATCCAATGCTTGAGATTTGACATTTCTGAGTGCTATCTTTTATCTTTCTACATAAATAACTTAGTACTGCCTGCCTTTTATTACAAATTCATGTTAACCCTAAAGATTATATATAAAATGGCTCGTTACTAGACAGACTATCATATTTTGTAATACAGATCTATACTGAACCTCATTTGAGTTAATTTTAAAAAATATTAAGAAATATATATTTAAAAAGTAAAAAAATTGTACACTCTGCACATATTTTAATATAGTAAAACCATTTCTACATCACAAATTCTATTTTCAATCCAATCCTGCAAATAACGGCTTCCTTAGTAATAGCTACTTAAGGAGGAGGTAAAAAAAATGTTTGCATATCCTTTACAGGACATCACTGTCAACATCAACATCTTTCAGCTGATTGTTGATTTCTTGGCAAGATTACGCTCAGTAGAATGAGGAGGTAGCTTTAATAAAAATAGACATTTGTTTCTATATCACACACTGGATATGACCCATCATATTGTTAAATATTATAATTAGCGACTACAAGAGTGTGAAATCTGCAGTCAAATCATAATGATCTTTGCAGGATTTTTTCACAAAAAATTCAGTATAGTAAATTAGAACAAAGATAATGACATTGTAAAAATAATCTTAGGCTATGCAATTCTGAAAGACAATTCTTTTCTGAATGAAAGCATAAACAATGATCACAAACGCAGAATTTAATGTCGTGCAAACTGCCAGTTATTTTACAAATGATAAATGAAAAAAACAAAAACAAGATCATATTAGAGCAGAAAAGATATATATATATATGCTTATGAAACTTAGAATATTTAACTCTACTGTTAAACCACTAGAGCCAAGAGTAAGAAACATGGAGAATGACAACAACAATTACTAATACAGTACAAACATTCATTAACTGGTGAATGCGCAGAACATAAAGACTAAACAAGTATGGGAGAATCACTAATGCAGAGCTTAGGAAGATGGGAGAATCACTAATGCAGAGTTTAGGAAGATTGGAGAATCTAATGCAGAGCTTAGGAAGATGGGAGAATCACTAATGCAGAACTTAGGAAGATTGGAGAATCACTAATGTAGAGCTTAGGAAGATGGGAGAATCACTAATGCAGAGCTTAGGAAGATTGGAGAATCACTAATGTAGAGCTTAGGAAGATTAATTAGATTCCAGCAAATCAAGAGTTTAAGGCGATGCTAACCTTAAAAAATTTAATTCCATAATACTTAATTTCTATGTTCTTTTATGGGATAGGGTTTGATATTAAAGACTGCTGATCGATAAAATATTGTCAAATTGACTTTGCACTTAACGATTGCTATGGAAACCAAGATAAACAGCGGCCATCTTGAATTTCTTAATGTACCTCTAAAACATTTATTTTTTAATGTACAGGCTAAATTCTTTGTTTTATGTGTAAATAAATAGACCCTTTACAAGTTGAGTAGAAAATTTTAATGATATCTCTTTGCAGTTTTTTTTTTCAAAATGTGAAAATGGTAATGACATTTTTCATGACATTTTTTTTTTTTTTTTTAGTGTAGCACAAAAACTAAAATGTAATTTTCAAGATTAATCTACTCACAATGTAAGTGATATAATAAAGAATATCTCTGCAAAGTTTGAGTGAAATATAACGAATAGTTTTTAAAACAATTGTACTTATGTATAAAAAATTGGCAAAATGAGAAAACGGGGAAAAACTAATTATTTTTTATTACTAATGCACTCTTTTACGGAGAAAAAAAGTGTAAAACTGAACCTTGAGTGTTAAAATTGTCCTGCTGAATATGCAGGACCTCTCTCCAGGGCATGCAGCTCACCTTGTCTCTTCAGTTTGGCCGGTTGTACAGTGTCGCGTCTTTTAGTTTGTTTGTCCTTCTTGTACTTCAGACTATTTCTTACTTGCTTCTGCATCCTAAATGTTCCTAGTCTCTGCATATGCAGGCCTGTAGAAGGTCCATAAAACTGGGCAGTGTCTTGGGCAGCAGCAGCTCCAAAGTTGAACTCTCTTGCTGCAGTTACAACTGCAAACTGAACGCGCTTGAGTGAGGCAAAGTTGTCTTTAGTGCATCGAGCCCATATCAAGCTGTGTAAACACTCATTTGAATTCTGAGTTTGTCCAGACACACATCTACTAAGTAGTTTAGTTTAGTTTGCGCAGTGCTGTTCCAAGGCGTTTACTGACATGGTTGATACACTCCTCTTTGTCTATCTGAATGTCATCCCCATATGGTTTGATCTTGGTAAGTTCCGCAAATGTTTTTATGTCACCATCAGAAAGTATTGACGTGTAGCGAAGTTTATGACGGGCCACAGACCGTCGCCACAGCACCCTTCACCTCCATCATTCCAGCAGATCCTTTAAAATTGTTGTCACAGTTTAGAAGATGTTCTGCCTTCCATGCTGCAAATTAATCTGGTTTGTCCCTGGAAAGTGTCTTACAAGTGGTTTCACACACCTGGCAATATGTGGACATAACATGGGCATCTATGCAAACTCCTGTAAGAACATCCACTGCACAGCCAACTCCAATGTGGGATGTGTGGCCTCTAGTCAGCCAAGTGCCATCAAAGCTGACACTAATATCTAGCACATCATTGTCATGTAGAGTTATGCCTGACTGTTGTGCATGAGCCTGTAGAACATACTTTACGGTTTGAGAAAAAACAGTGTCCTCCAGATCTTCTATCTTTGAATATAGTTTATTCTCTTTGCTGTGAAATGTTTTCTGATGAATACCTTGCAGGTTCATATTTTCACAAAAATTATTAAATGATTGATTGATTGATTTAGGAACCGACATCACAAAATTATTAAATGTTGTTGCACCCATCCCACAAACTAATGCTGAATATACTGACTGGCTGTTGACAGCAAAAGATCCATTACTTTTTTCAGATAGGTATCTTCCACACACTACTTCTTCACAACAAGAGCAGTAAACCTCTGCATACACAGCTAATCCCTTGGCTTTCTTGCTGTCAGTTTTCAAAATAAGACTATCATTTTTACAAACTGGACAACATAACAATTTGATTATTGCCTCAATTTCTGAACAATCAACTCTGATTACTCTGTGTTCCCGTTTTTGATATCCATTGTCGTCACCAGAATCATACTTGCTGCTAGTGGATGTTGTGTATTTATACGTATCTCTTTTAAATTGGCTTCGGGTAATAAAAGAATCACTTCTACAACTTTGAGAAGAACACGATAGCACTGATTCATTCAGATTCACTGTCAAAACACTTGGATTTGAAAGAAGTGGCATGGGTCGCTTACTTTCAGTAGTTTCAGAATTATCTGTATCGTTTACGATGTTCTGATAGGCTTTTCGCTGCTTACGAGCATTTGCGAGGTGTAGTCTGAGAGATTACTTACGTTGACTAGATGACTGGATGTTAAATTTCTTAGAACGAGGCATATTTCAATGCATGTCAGTCTGTCGTCAACAATGAACTTTCAGCACGTCGCCAGGTGTAAACAACACAAAGCCGCCATTTTGGAAACCCACGTGATCAATTTCAGCCATCGGCGAACGCGGATTGCTTACGATGTTCCATATATGGAAGTTTCCGGAAGATGATAGACACGAATAAACCCGATGTACACAGAAGAGCTTCCGATTAGACGAACACGGAGTATCACGAACAGTTACGGAAGTTCACGACCTTTCCAGGGATACCTTACACGCGCGTGTCGTGTTTTCCTGAGATATCGTTGCTAGGATTTGAAAACCGTCAATTTTTCAACAATTGTCAATAATTAGACAATTTGACACAGAGGGTGGGTTCAGTAAATTATGAATATTGCATAAAAATAACAGTTTTTAAACAAAAACAAGTACAGAATCTGATAGAAGACATGATAAGGTGTCTAAAAATGAACTATTCCAAAAATAGCTAAGTTGACCAAAAATCGATGTTTTTACTGCCGCACATCGCCTTAAGGACAGTAGCTGATGCTCAGTAAGAAACACAATGAGAAAGCCTTAAAATCAAATAGCTAGGAAGTTCTTTCACTGAAAGCCATAAGGAAAATGAAATAGTCAGTTAATTGCATATCCTTTACAGCTCAAAGCAGTTAATAGCAGCAGTTTTGGGCCGTTTGTAATTCCTGGGCAAGATTACGTTCAGTAGTTTGCCACTGCTTTCTGAACGATTGGAACTCATACCGTTGTATGGAAACCAACGCATGGCGGTCTGCTTCCAAACCGCTTGCAGCTGTGCTTTGAACACGGTATGCAGGATCACGAATGAAACAGGGTGACCTAAAAAGACATGGGATGAGAATTAGAGACAGAAATTTAGGCAGGGCTTACTATGAATTTTTAACAAAGCACATAAAACAATGCACAAGAATTGACTGGTGCTCATAGAAATAGAAGAAACTAGAGATTAAATTATACACTAGAGATTAAATGACACACAGGCAACATAGAAATAGAAGGCTATGGTATCATACCGGGCTTGGAACCTGTCACCTCAAAATGATGACAGTGACTTGCTGCAGGAACAAGGTGTACTTTGATGAATGGAGCTGTCATCATTTAAAGGCGACAGGTTTTAATCCAGGTATGGTAACTTTAGCTTTAAATGTGTATGTTGATTAGTTTGTACTAAATTAACTTATTTCTTCAACTTCTATGAACACCAGTCAATACCCGTGAATCTGTTTATGTGCTGTCTTAGTGGCTTCAAGGGTTATATAACAACTGATATTTCTGTGTATTAGAATGTATAGCTCTGACATTAAATCAGCACTACTGTATGAATCACAGAGAATGACTACAATTACTAATAACGTACATTCATTAAATGCTGCCTACGCAAATAAGGAGGAATAACGTTTCAGTGAATTAAGATATAAGGAAGAGAAACTGCGCTGGATGGGATACACATTGAGGAAACCTGATAATAATAAAAGTAACTAGGATCATCATCATCATGTGCCATGCCAATAAGCAAGAAATCACCAACAGCCAACAAATGCTGGAATCGACTGAGATGTTCTGTAAAGGATATACAACAAGCTTTATATGTGATTGTAAAGTGTAAGTGTAACCACACCAAATGGCTTACTGTGAGATCTGTGACACTGGAGTCTGTATGACTGTGTGCATGGTTGACAGCTTCTTCACACAACGCCCGCAAATCAGCACCAACAAAGCCCACAGTGCAGGAAGCCAAGTCTGGAAGTGATACATTTGACGCTACATTCAAGTCTCTCATGAGGACCTCCAAGATTTCTATCCGCTGTTGTTTTGTTGGAACATTAACCAGCACCTGGGAAGTAATATTAGACAATTAGATTACATTTTAGCAGAATTAATGATAGTCTTCCAGGCTAAATATGTTAATTATATGCTAAATAAAGTAAATGACAGAATAATAAACAAAGACTCTGGGAAACTACACACCACAAATCTCCTAAGTAATCGATTGGAAGGCACATTTTGGAAACTGGTCACGTGATTGACAGATGACATGTTAAAGTTGGCAGAAGTAATCGACATTTACAACTTTGTACAAACAAAACGACAGTTTTAAATTACTGTTGTAGACAATTTAAATTACTGTGTGAATATGTGAGCAACTTATTTCAGCTTAAAGGATTTATCTAATTATTTTAGTTTATGTTGTGTGATTTCTACAGTATGTACCTGATGATATACAGCAAAATACGCCTGGCAATAAATCATGCAATCTATTATTTGTGTCTTCGTTACTTAAATAATATGTGTTAACATAATCAATCTTATTCGCAAACTGGTTGCATATCTAGGCAAACCTTCTGGCTTAGAGAAACAACCAAGGAAGATAAACTCTATGGACCACTGAGTGAACTAAAATAGACAGTTAAATTCATACAAGAGACAACATTGCAGAGATAGGCAAATTTCAAGCGAACGAAAGAAGAAGAACTCTACTTATATTGTGGTCAAAATATGGTGACGGCCTGTTTTTCTGATTTTGGATAAGCTGTCTCTGTGTCTTAGCCTCTGTTAACACATTTAGATTACTCATAAAGAAAAGTTTTACAAGTCGATATGATCAACTTCATTGCACACATTATTCCATATGGCTCGATCTCTGCCTGCCAAAATCGTAGAACAAAGCATAAACTCTGTAGCTCTAGCGATGACCCCCAGGAGTCTCAGAGAAAAATTGTCTCTGTGCCTTTGCCTCTTTCAAATCATTTAGACTTCGTATTTTCAGCGGTACTCCATAAAACTACATCTCTGAAGCTTCAAGGAATTTAATTGCTTGTTAACTAACTATCCAGGATTCACAGCCATATGTTATCACTGATCCTATATACATGCAAGAATTCTTTGTTTAATCACCGATAATGAGGTTTAATTGCATAAAACGTTAATTTTATAAAATTAAGTTTTTGCTTGTTCTATTCTGCCCTTTATCTCTGTGATACATCCTCCATCTGATGTTATCCATGTGCCCAGATATTTGTATTTCTGGTAATAATGATCTACCAATGACATGATATTCTCATTGCTACAAATGCAAGAGAAATGCCATGAACAGAATCAGCCAGTTTATTGCCTTCATCGACCTCATAAAGGCATTTGATTTGGTGAGTCATGATGATCTCTTCAAGGCACTAAAGAAGATTGGCTGCCACCAACTCTTCTGTCCATTGTGGAATCATTCCACACAGGCATGAAGGGTATAATCAAGTTTGATGGTGCAACTTCAGAAGAGTTTGAAATCAAGAGTGGAGTTAAGCATCGTTGAGTACTAGCTCCCACCCTCTTTGGATATACTTTTCACATTTACTGAAATATGCCTTTTGTGATCAGGATGGTGGTATGTACATTCACTCACGCTCAGATGGCGGCCTTTACAATGCTCAAAGATTGAAGGCCAAGACCAAAATTAGGAGTGTACTGATCAGAGAGTTTGCCTTTTGCAGATGCTGCTGCAATTATGACGCACTCTGAGGAAGAATTACGCCTACTATCTGCATTCTCCAATGCTTGTTCTGAATTTAGTTTAACCAATTAGCAAAAAGGAGACACAGATAATGTCACAATGTGCATATGGGGTACCATCAATCTTTATTGATGATGCCGAACTGGAGATAGTAGACCATTCTACATATCTAGGATCATAGGTAAATAGTAAATTATCCCTAGATCAGGAATTCAACATCAGGATTGGTAAGGCAGCAACAACAATGAACAGGTTAACAAAAGAGTCTGGGAGAACATGAAGCTTACTGCCAAAACAAAAGTCCTTGTCTGTCAAGCCTGTGTCCTTAGTACTCTTCCTTATGGCAGTGAAGCCTGGTCAACTTATTCACACCAAGAGAAATGCTTAAACAGCTTTCATATGTGGTGTATGTGAAGAATACTTGGTATTAAGTGGCAAGACAAAATCACAAATATTGAAGTATTGGAAAGATCAGGTTGTGTGATGGTTTGTTCCATGCTCAGTCTTCATACACTTAGATAGATAGGATGCGTTAGAAGGATGGATGATGGTAGAATACCAAAGGACATCTTTTTTGGTGAATTACAGATGGGTAAGAGATCTCAGTGTCGGCCTCTACTACGATACAAAGATGTGTGTAAGCGGGACAAGATTGATATAGGCATTGATAATGCACATTGGGAGTAAGTCGCAGCTGAACGTGTTGTTTGGAGGGCAAATAGAAATGGAATGAAGACAAAGGAGAAAATGATTGCAGATAAGTCACACACAGAGTGTGCGAGATGTAAGATGGTGCATGATGGTGGAAATGACCATGTGTTCATATGCATCCACTGTGGACAAACATTTACAGTGCGAATTGGTCTTATCAGTCACATTCACCACCACCATGGGTTGTAGTTATTATGCCTTATTGAAGCACAATGTAGCAAACTATTGTCTGTCAAGATGGCAAGGTGCCAATGAATGAATGAAAAAGAGAATATGAATAAAATCTTACACAATGTTGATTATTCTTAGTGACATATCGTTGCTGCTGACTGTGTTTCACTGTTGATAAATCTTAGTGTTTGATCCCAATGCTGATTATATCACAATGTTGAATAATCTTAGTGTCTGATCACAATGCTGATTAATCTTAGTGTTTGATCCTAATGCTGATTAATCTTAGTGTTTGATCCCAATGCTGATTAATCTTAGTGTTTGATCCCAATGCTGATTATTCTTAGTGTTTGATCCAAATGCTAATTAATCTTAGTGACATGCTGCTGTAGGCTTTTATCCTAATGCTGAGTCTTAGTGCCATGTTAATGCTGTTATTTTGTATCAGAAAAGCTGCTGAGCATTAATGGCATATAAACAGACACTTTATCTTTACCTATGACTCTGGTGCAGCTTGTCTGCATCTGTATTTTGCATGACGCTTCCATCTACTGAGATTATCGACTGTTGTAAATAATATTGGTAGAGCAAACAAAGTCATCAATTTCTATAATTAAAAAACCACAAATACAGATAACTATTAATTAATGTATTATTGAATTGTCTCAACTTGTCATATGCTGTAACTTGATTTACATAATGGAAATAATAATAAATAAAAATGTGTTACTGACATAACATACTAATCACATTTCATTAAAATAATATCCAGAAAGAAATCTCAAACCTCTTTATCAAAGCGACCAGGTCTGCGCAACACAGCATTCACAGATGATATAAAGTTTGTTGCTGCGACCACCAATAAACCAGATACATTTTTCTCACGAAGACAGTCCATCTCAGAGGCTAAGGCACATGTGAGTTGCTTGCTGCCTAGGCTTGTATGTTCACCGTCTGGACATAGTGTATCAATTTCATCTATAAACAATATAACCGGACCCTCCTCTGACAAGGCTACTGCTCTTTTGAACTGAGTTTTCATGCTTTCAGCACCTGATCCAAATTCGGCTTGAAGAATGTTGGAGCCTTCTAAACTAATCAACACAGCATTACATTTATAGGTAAGGTATTTTGCTAAAGATGATTTTCCACATCCAGGTGGACCATGCAGAAGAACACCTCTTGGACGAAGTGAGGAACTAATGTTGGACTTGTTGTAGTTTAAAAAACAAGACAATTGTTCTATTTCTTGATTGAATCCTCCTAGCGATATAGGTTTTACATTTCTGGTTAAGTTATAAAAATCTTCGCTTTGTACTGTCTCAATATGAATACAAGACTGCTGTGTAATAATGTTATATTTTGAGCTGCCATCAACTGATGGCACACATTTCTTAACAATTATATAACAAATACCATAAGCTCTAGAAAGTTTACAGTCAGTTAAATCCACCACAGTGTCAACGCCAACCACTTTATTGAGCAAAACATTTCTGCAGTAGTTTTTCATATGTTCATTGGCGGTTAGGGGTGATGTGTGTTGATCAAGTCTTTTCAAGACAGCACAAACATGTACAGCAGCAGCCTGTTTTCCATGTATCCAGGTGATAATTTTCTCTTGTATATGCTTCATCATTAATAGTTCTTATTGAACGTGGAAGAAGACGAACAATTAACAGTTCAAAGTGAACATGTGAATTTATACTGTCAAAACATCACTCTTTTCACATAGCAGCCTGCAATGTAAAATTAGAAGGTGGTTTCAATATTTACTCATGAAATAAATTAATCACAATTCATTACTTAAAATGTTATATGGATATACAGCTTTTATGTAAGTGGTCAATGGACAGTATAACAATTAAGTAAAGAAAGCATGTGTTTACATGTAATTAAACTGTATTGAGAATACAGAATTGGACCCATATTTTCCAATACCAAACAGCACATGAAGGATATTATATGATTATAAAATAAACAATGAAACGATTCTGAGTCTGGACTGAACAATTAAATTAAATAACTATTGTCAAGTGATGAAATTATCAAAATGTATTATCATCATTCTGTATCGGACAAATCCACATGCCCTCCTCAGAATTTCTATGCGCATGTGGAAACTGATCACTCCAGTTCCCTATTGGTTCACCAGTCTTCTTGTGTCTTGTGCCAATCTTACAAGTCTCGCAACTGCCTGCGGGATCCCAGTGTTTCTCATTATGGACATGGCTGTTATCTCAATTAAGTCATTGAAATAAGCAGTTTCACCGCAATATTTAACAGCATTTATAACATCTGCTCAGTCCACTGATTGAAATACAACTTTCACAGAACAAGTCAAAGCATCTAGTTTTTCAATCTCTTCAAGTCTCAAACAGCATCTACCAGCTGCACGAGACACATGATGGAGTAGTGGTCTCCATCAACAAAAACCCAAAGACCACAGCACTTATGCAGAAGATTGCACAAGGAGAGAAGGCCAACATCAAGCTTCACCACGGCATTACAGTAGAAGCCACCTGACACCGCATGATAAAACGATAGTCATTAAACGAGTCATGATCCATCTCACCAACAACCAGATCAGGGAGATATTGACAATAGAGAACTGAAAACTCAAGATTACCAGTGCTGAGAGGATCATCGGCAAGAATAACATCCCCTCCACAGTCATCATAGTAACATTGGAGGACCGATTGATCCCTCAAGTCATTAGATGGGACAAGAAAGACCAAGTACCAGAGCACCACATACCGAGAGTGCTGCAGTGCTCTAAGTGCCAGAAGTTTTGGCACACCCGTGCCACCTGCAAGAATGAGGTGGAGGTATACAGATACTACTCTGGACCCCATCCATACAATCAATGCCAGAAGCCAAGATCGACAAGGACTTCAGGAAGCCTAACCCTAACAGAAAGTGCGCCATCTGCCTTGGCGCCAGGTACCTAGGGTGCCTCTGCCACCAAGGATGCTATGAAGATCGCCATCAAATCTCACAACTGGAAGGCCAAATGAAGGACCTCTGATCAAAGTTCCAAAGCATTGAGAAAGAAAAAGACAAGAAGTGAGAAATACAGATAACAGCTGTCCAGCGCATCCTGGATGAACTGAAGCAAGTCCAGCAAAAGATTGAGCAGTATGTCGCCCGAATGGCCAAAAAGGCTGATACTGAAGAAATGCTATCAAAGATACATCAAGCGAGAGACAAGACAGAAGGAACTCTACAAACGATAACAGACCTGCTCAAGACCGGCCCAGAAAGAACCGAACCAGAAGAGGCAAGAACACAGACAGAAGAAGAAGCAACAGATGAAGAGGGCTACCCAGACCAAGACCGAGTGGGTAGGGAGACCATGGAACGATATCGCTCCCCACCAAGATCGAACTGGCAAATACTGAGCAGATTCAAGGGCAACCCAAGATGGGGAAATAGGAGGAACACCAGGAGAGACAACAACTGGTAAAGCTCCCTGAAGGAAACAGCACCATTTGATGGGGTGGGACCACAATTACTCCAGGCCTCAACAAGTGCGTGACTCTTGGTCAGACATGAAAAACCTAACAAGGAATGAACATAATCAACCCATCAGAAGCCGGGAAGCTGACAACAAGCAGCCCAATGTACGAACGACAAACAAGTTACACCATAAATACCCCAATTATAGCCATGTTGAAAACCCAAAGGCTGAAAGGGGGTATTTGTACCAAAAACTGGATTGGATTGGCATGGAACAATTCACTTGTTCACTTCCTTCCATGCCATGACACAAGACAGTCAAGATTTTTCTCATGCTGTCTTCCTCTATCTCTTTCCACAAATCATTCTGGTTGTCACAAAATGTTCCAGTTCTTGTCTTCTCATAATGTGGCCAAAAACGATGACTGCTTCTGTTTGATGTTTGTGATAAGTTTTCCTTGCGACTTAGCCTCCTTCAAAATGTTGATTTCTCAATTTGGCTGTCCAATTAATTTTCAGCATTCTTCTTTAAAACCACATCTCTAAGGCGGTTATGTTTTGCCATCTCACTCAATCACCAGAGTCGTGGATCAGCTCCATGTTTCTCTCTCGACCATGCCATCCAGGTATTTACTTGTTGGTCTTCCCCTTGATTTTGCCAGCTGTCAACAAGTTCTCCAAGCCATTTCTTCTCATAACATGCCCAATAAATTTTGACTGTCTACGTCTAATGACTCTAATCAGTTTACGATTTTCATTTGTTTCTTGAAGGACTTGTTCATTTGGTTTTTCTGTCTTTTCATAGTATTCTTTGCATTTTCTTGAGAAACCACATTTCCACAGCCATCAGATGTTTTTCAGCTTGTCTGCTCATTGTCCACGCTTCACATCCATACAAAAGTACAGGTTCTATGTAACACTTCAACACTCTTCTTCGCTGGTTGTTTTGGGATTTGAGATTTAAATATTGAGCACAACCCACTACTGGCAACACTGATCGTATTTTGGTATGAACCTAAAGCCTATCCACGTCAATGTGGAAGCGTTGAAAAGATTGGAACAAGAATCACTATGGCAAAGGTTGCCCTTTTTTTTTACCCCCGCGTTTCCATCCTGTTTCAGGATATTGGAGGTTGCCTTTTGCACAATGAAAAACACATTGACTAATAAGAAGATGTCAGCTGCAACGAGAAAAAGAGTGTTTGAAGTGCTACATAGAACCTTTACGTTTGTATGGATATGAAACGTGGACGATGAGCAGACAAGCTGAAAAACACCTAATAGCAGTGGAAATGTGGTTGCTGAGGAAAATGCGAAGAATACCACGGACTGAGTGGCTAAGAATTCTGGGCTCTATTCCAGGTGATCCATGTTCGAATCTTGTGGATTCTTATCTGTCAGGGCAAAAAGAAAACCCTAACCTGCGCAGTTTGTGGCGTCTGCACTAGCCAGTCCGCCTTAATTCTTCAGGTTCAATACACCCCCCCCCCCTTTCCTACACACACTGCAAGGTACTATAGGCAGTAGATGACAGTAACATGACCATGTTCAGACAGGACTGATTGATTGATTGTTTGATTTAGGAATCGACATCACAGCATTCGGGACATTCCCATAAGCACTCTGCCCCCATCCTCAGCAGCCAGCGAAGAGTTCCAACACTAATAGTACCAGTAGCTATCTGATTATAAGTCCGTCTCGCCTTTCCTCTGAGCATCGATCGTTGACCAGATCCCCTCGTCACCCCTCACTGTCATATTCTTGTCAGACCATGGTGATCCATTTGCTCCTCCGAGGTGTACATGTGCTCCCACAAGGCCGCAACCACGTCTGCCTTATCATGCATCAATACTCCACCAAGTTTTGCAGAGCCAGCCAATCTGTCCGCCTGTTCATTCCCCAGCACGCCCCTGAGAAAAGATTCAGACGATGCTTGTCACCCGTGACTTCCGAAGCGAAGCAAGCCACTCTGCACGAAGCTTGCCTGTCCTCACCCTACTCAGCATGCTTTCTGAGTCAGTTACAATGGTCAGACAGGAAAACCAATGAGCAAGTCCTACAAGAAGCAAATGGAAACCACAAACTGATTAGAGAAATTTGACGTTCTGGGCACTTATGAGAAGAAATAAATTGGAGAACTTGGTGACAACTGGCAAGATTGAGGGGAAAAGAACAAGGGGAAGGCAAAGAATTAAATATCTGGATGGCTTGACCACATCACATGATTGGGACAAGAACACAGAGCTGATCCATGACTCTGGTGATCGTGTGAGATGGCCAGACATGACCGTCCACGCTTATCGGCATGGCACATGATGATGCTGAAGAAATCCTCTATCTACCGTCACACGTAAGCAACTAACTAGATTATGTGGCCAATATCACGGCGGCCACCTTAACTTCCCTGGAAATGTTCTGGTACCCACTGTCGACTGGTTCGACCTGGGAGCGCTGGTCACTGAAAAAGTCCCCGCATTCAAGAACATTCAAACACATGATCATGATCACAGGGTAGGCACGCAGGCTGGCAACCGTGCTACTGGCCTAACAACGGTGTTACCGCGGTCCCCAAAATTAAGGCAAAGTACTAAATATCATCATAAAGCAAGAGTAACATTTCTTCCTTAACTTACAATGTGCACAAGAACGGAATGAATTTTTTAATTTATTTTTATTATTAACTTCCATAGTCCATTGTCAGTTATATTATAAGTATAAGTATGAGCATAATTATAAATCATACGGCGTGCCTTATCGGCTAACGTTTGAATTTACAGACGATTAGAAAAACATAACACATCGCATTCATTAGACATGGTTTGGGATTTCTAAATCATTTAGGAGACAATCACAATACCACCAGCCAATTCAATTGAATATCACCACGAGTTGGACCAGCCAGGGGAAAGTTAGCAAAATCTAAAATAACTGCCTCATGACGTTCATTCTGTTTTTCCCTCCACAAACCTAAATAAAAAATAATCGTCAAGGTGACATTCTCCTTTCAGAATTTCCAGGACACAAAATAATGACTCTTAACTAAAGTTAGGTCAAACTAGCGCATGTACTGTTCGTGGCTTTCTTTCGGCGACTAAACATTCAGCAGCAGGCGAATCGTTACGGTAAATAAACACACATCCGGTGAGAGACCATGTCCTTGGCGACGGGATGTGTAGAATCCTAGAACTTGATTATCGGGACCTTAGCTTGTTCGCTTGGAATTGTAAGTCGCTGAATACTGAATGTATGTTTTCCGTGGCACATTTGAATGTTAATATTCCGAAGCACTACGACAGCAATAGAAAGGCAAACGAAACAAGTAAAACTTGCGGTAAGTGACAGCTAATAATTACTAATAAATTAATTGCCTAAATAATGAATATGATTCATGAATGAATTTATTTAATATTAAATATTTAATGTCTCACGCAAATAACTCAACAAATGATTGATGTTCAGAATTAGAATATTCCATTCCTGTATGGCAGGAAAATGTGTAATATACTAATAAAGTCATAATAAAATAAATTAAAATATAAGTTATTGCTAGGCGAAGAGCGACTTATAACTAGTCTGGCACTTGAAATTCAAAATAAAAGAGGTTTTTGAATTATACGAAAGTGAGTGAGTGGCACCTTGCAGTCTTGACAGACCAAAGTATGTGGATTGGAATTTGGCCAAAATGCCATCTCACAATGCCTGGGCAGAGCTTCAGAGAACATGTGGTGCCCAAATGACATGTTCCCTCTCTCGGCCTTGCCTTGTTTGATCCAGAGGAATGGATAACCAGTACGTCTGGAACAAGGTAGGCTGCAGACGCTGGCGGCTCAGCGTTAAACCTCCAAGACCTCGCCCCACATGAGCAGGAGGCCTGCGGTGGCCAGACTCTAACCTTTGGGACTTGACTTAGAGGCGTTCAGCCAAATCCCGCAGGTAAGGGTCGTATATGCGCCCGGACCACTGGGCTCATACACCTGTCAGTCGCAAGTGTCTGGACCTGTGCAAGCGTGTACTACCGTCAGACTCCCCGCCTGACTCGTGCGGCTCCTGCGACCAACGAGAATAGACCCGCCGGAGACATTGCTCGTCTGTTGCGGACAAATCTCCACGACTGAAAAGTACAGAAACGATAAAAGACGACTAAGTACATTGTGTTTATTCGTATCTTTCAATGAAAAAGCGAAAGTTTCATTTCAAAAGTTAACTTCAGACAAGTCTTAGGACTTAACTTTACTTACAAGTTGTTGCACATCTGAATTATCATTAGCTGCTGCCTGTTTCATGGTTAATTTGTGCAGAAATAATCAGAAATATTTAAGTAAATATCAAATCTAAGACTGTGTCACTACACAGTTTTGTTCTGGTGTGGTCTTTTTCAGCGATACTTATAATTATAAGTTACAACTATATATATATATATATATATATATATATATATATATATATATATATATATATATATATATATATCATACTCCTTCACCATCTTACATATGATCAAGTTTACAAGTTATGCCTGTTCCTTAAGGTTGGGCGGGGTTAATTTTTGCACTAATATTTAATTATAAATAATATTGCTATATATCTCAACACAAATGTTCATCTAGTAGTATACTCATTGTTGACGTTATAGCTTATGCTCAGTGGATCTAAAAATATAGCTTGCCAGGAGTCAAAGCTACTGAAAGGACATTAACATTTATAGCATATTGCCTAATGTTTAAAAGGGCCCATAGGGTCCACTTGGCATTGGGCAAGCTACATCCTGGCCAGTCCACCACTACTTTAACTGTCAAATCTCTATTAACTTGGTCAACAAATGCCTGAAGAAGTCGGATGTGTCGGCCAAAAGGTGCAGATATTGCAGCTCTGTGGTAAACAGGCACACCGCAATTACATCTAAAACAAAATTCCAGACGAATGCAGAAGAAGAAGAAATCACTATTCTCTGTTTTGTTAAATATCCGTTATTAGTCGCAGTTCCAACGTCATGTCAAAAGGTCGCCCCATAATGCTCTGTTCCTGTGCCAGTGAATATCGCACTGAACACTTCTCACTGTCTCATGCGAAAAGTGAACAGACAACAGTCCCAACAAACCAACAACATGCACAGACATACACGTCAAAGATTGCTGCCTGAATGCCAACACAACAATCTGTCACTAAAATTACAGTTCGACATCAATGGAAGCAGCAGTCACTAGAAAAGCAGCAGTTTAACACACGTTACTGCATAGTGTAAAACCAGCTAGTTCAACGATCTGCATTGGCCATTTTTCTGAACATGGAGTTCACAAAACAAATAATCGTCGACAGATATAAAAGAATTCCACATGAAATCCACAGCTGACAGTGTCGCTCCATGCACTTAACTCAGCTGCTGGACATTGGAATCATTTGTTAAACATTACTATTACTTAGAATTAAATTAAAACAGGTAGGTTACCATAGCTGAATGGAAAAGAACACATGTTCTTAAACATCTGATGTGCTGATGCTGAGGTATGGGGTTCAAC
The DNA here is from genome assembly GCA_963921405.1 of Cepaea hortensis. Taxonomy (NCBI): domain Eukaryota; kingdom Metazoa; phylum Mollusca; class Gastropoda; order Stylommatophora; family Helicidae; genus Cepaea; species Cepaea hortensis. The sequence continues at coordinate 173,803,082 of OY992877.1, forward strand.
CCCTATACTGGACAGTTAGACTAAAATGTTGACCTCTCGTCCTTGACTTGGGGACGTTAATTTAAAGTACCTCTGAAGTCGGAGTGGGTTCGCCTGATGGCGAGACACACTGTTAATAGGGAAAACTAATCCACAAGCAAAGTTTAGTTCAGCGCTACTAGAAGTAGTGTGTATGGACTACGCTTATGTTCAATGCAAGCGAGAGCCCCCCAAAAAATGAAAATATTTGTGTATTTGATTATTTGGTTGTTTCGGGATTTGAAATTTAAATATTGAGCACAACCTACTACTGGCAACGCTGATCGCATTCCGGCACGAACCTAAGGTCTATCCACGTCATGGTAGCACTATACTCGAGTTTCGCCCTCGTTTGAGCTCGTCAGTAGTGCATATCCCTTTCCGGATCCGGAAACAAGCCCCGGATCACGCATGTGAAGCGGGTGTGTAACCACGCAGCACACACTGGACACGCCAAATTATCACACCGGAATACCACAACGCTACCCATCGTAGGCTATGCTCAAGATTGCCCATTTGTGTATTTGAATAAAAATAATATCATAACTTCAAATGTATTAATATTTCGTGTATATATGTATACTTTTTAGAGACTATAGTTCATTCATTTATTCATTCAGTAGCATGTCCTTTGCAGAACCTTGCTCCCATAATAACCGTCCATAAAATTTCTCTGTCATAAGCAAGATGTCCAATACACCAATCTGGAGATCTTCCATCACATCCTGCACCCATCATCTCTTTGGCCTTCCTCTTCTTCTTTTCCCAGGAATATACCCCTCCATTATTGTTATCTCCAAACTTCATTGATGTTTAAAGTGACCAAAATATTTCAACTTTATTTGTTTTATCATCTGTAATAGCCAACATTCTTCAGTATTCAGCTCTTGAAGTATGGATGCATTTGTTCTTTTCTGTATCCAAGATATTCTTAGAACCTGTCTATAACATTTATTTTCAAAGGCCTTTATGCGCTGTTCAGCTTGTTTAGTAAGTGTCCAGGTCTTACAGGCGTATGTTGCAATGGAAAAGATGCATGCTCTTAAAAATCTAATTTTTGTAGTTCTATCTGTCCCACTCCACAATTTATTCAGTTGTTTTAGTCTTTGAAGAGCAATAAATATTTTTCTTTTAATTTCTTTCATTGTGTCACCATTGTTGGTATTCAATGACCCAAGATATTCAAAATTTTCCACCACCTCCAATTTTTCCTCATTAACATATATTTCTTTCTCCATAGTAGTTTTATCTGTATGCATTATCTTTGTTTTTGCTATGTTAAGATATAAGTTGTGATTTTCACTATTTTTTGGGGTTGAGGTTATTAGGTTTTCTATACCATTCTGTGTTGTGGATAGCAATACTGTATCATCAGCATATTGAATCTCTTGTATTTGAGACTATAGTAGATTGTATTAATTGTTACCCATAACATTTTTTGTCCATTCTATAAAATATTGGTTTTATTTTGCACAAAGTTAACATAAATCTTGGCTACTGTATAATTTTTTTTTTAACCAATGAAAGATTTTACATAAACAAGGGTTCTAGATAGGGGAATACAATATTAGTAATCATGTCTTTGCTGATAACAATGAGCTCATAGAATAAAATAAAAATGCTAAGAAAAATTAACCACTGAAAAGGTGAAAAGAAAAGACAAAAAGTAAACATAGAGAAAAAAAAGGTTATTGGCTCAACCAAACACAAGGTATGCAGAGTGTACAGTAATAACATACAGGGTAGCAATGAAACAGGTAGATTCAACTACCTGAGGTCGTTGATTATAACAGCATATGGAAAAAAAATACACATAAATAATATACAGAATAATTCAAGCACAGGCAGCATTCAATAAGTTGAAGAGCATTATGTGTAACAGATCTCTGCTGTACATCTCTCTGTAAGTAAATTACCCCTTTCCAAACCTTTTTGCTTGTTGGATACATGGTGCAAGCTCCATCTATATTTATAGACCAATTGACATTAGATGGGTCTCATCTCATCTTGTTTCTCTTGTACCTTGCGGTGTCGATGTGAAGTATAAACAGTGGGACAGTGCCCGTTTATGGGCTTCTTGTATCGATATTCCCATGGACTCTGTTATTCCCTCCATCCATCATTTATGTGGTCGGCTTCTTCCTTTGCTTCCATCTGGTCTGTACATCATTGCTTGTTGTGGTATACTGTTAGTTGGTAACCTAGTTACATGGCCAAACCATTTGACTTGCTGCCTTCTAATAAAATCTAAGGCTGCCATAACACCCACTTTAGTCATGATTTCTTCATTTCTGATCTTCTCTCTTCTTGAAACATTGAGTATTCTTCTCAGGAAGAATCTTGCTTCTGTTGTTGTGATTTTTCTTTTCTCTGTTTCTCTCAGTGTCCAGGTTTGGCATTGGTAGCGCAGAGTAGATTGTCTTGTAGAGTGCTTTCTTATTAACTATTGTAGAGTGCTTTCTTATTAACTATTGATGTTTGTTTTTTAGTATTGACACCATTTGTCCAATGAGCTGGTTTACCTTATTGCATCTGTTTTGGATCTTGTCTTCTGATTTGCCATTTGATGATATTATACTTCCTAGGTACTTGTAGCTCTTTACTTGTTTCTGGGGGTGTTCATTTAGGTGAACCGTTGTTTTGTCTTCATAGTCATTACTTCTGTTTTACTTGTGCTGATTTTTGTGTTATGTTCCCTACACGTTTCATTTAGACTATTCATGTGGTCTTGTAATTCTGCTAGATGGGTGATGTAGTCTATATCATGATGACCACCATTATTTCTCGGAACATTTCCTGGTTCACATTATAGGCTGAGTTGGAGTGCAGGTCGTTTAAAAAAAAAATCTTTACCTAAATGGGGATTCAAATATATGTTCACTGGACCAGCAAGGACGCATGCTAGCTAATGCATTACTGCGTCACTCCCCTGTTGTACTTAAAAGTCAGAAAACAAGGTTTAGGATGTGTGGGATAATAAACGAGAATACCATATGAAATGGACTGAAATGGTGTCTAGGGGAAAATGATTCATAGGTCCCTCAGGTTCGCCGTATGAAGGCAGTTGATTCGAGACAGTTTCTTTCCTAAAAGACTCCAGGAATAGAGTAGTTATTGGCTCTATTGAAGTAAGAATGGGGTGATGGTCGAATAGACTCCACCCACGTTACAAGATAAACTACCTTCCTGAAGAATAAAACAGAGAATAGGCCACTTAACCACAGATCTCTATCAAGTTGTTATCCTTGGATAAAATATCTGAGACTGTGTGTTGGTCGACCTCCCACTGGATTCTCTGCACATATACAAACACAGTAGCACAGTTCTCTACGACAACAAACAGTGTAACACTGGTCACGTAGACAATGAAAACTCTCCTGACGAACATATATGTTTATTGCCAGACTCTCATAAGCTGGAAATACGAGACTCTGTCTCCACTACACTCTATCAAAACATCAAACAACACAAATACATTATCAAGTAATGCATTCAATTCTAATCTAATAACTCCTCCTCCTCTTCTCTTCCCTACCCCTACATGATGTCGATCACACGGAAAAACCAACCAGAACATAGATCAAATATCTGACTGGTGATTGTGTCATTAGTGTAACTAAGTTCGTGCAGACACCACTATTCAAAGTCAGGAGAATGTAGATTCACTCCCCTCTGGGCTTCTCTACACTGTCTTTATTCTCCCACACCAACAGTTCGATGATGACACTTATACTGTTCTACCCTACTCCTCTTCCTCTTCTACCGCTAAAACAGATGAGCTCTCCCATCCTAATTTTGACCAAACTCCCCACTGTGCCACTGAGAAAAAAACAAGGTTCTCTGGATACTGAACAAGGTAATGGGGATACGGCTTAAACGTTGATAGGATACGGTCATAATTGACCAACGAAAGGAACTGTCCTCACTTGTTCCATTCTATAAAAATGATGATGGTGTGTGACTTGATGTCTGGATTACTCGATCTGGCATTGGTCTTGAGAGGATAAAAATTGTCTGCATAAATTAGGGAGTTCAACCCTTGATAAAAACGTCCATCAGTTTGGACAAGTTGTAGCACGGATGCTCAACGACGTACTGGGGTTGTTGGTAAAGGAAGGACTCTCCCTGAGTATGGGTCAGAAGCTAGTTGAACCTCCTCTCTAGGCGATCTCCTGAAGGTTGTAAGACTTGCATACTTCATCGTGAGAAAAAGACGAAGTCTCAAATGTCTCAGCACGACATTTAAACAAACCAGAGAAGTGTAGCTGGGTTCATATTTAATTCAAATTATGATGACCTCTCAGAAGGACAGAACCATTCCATCTGTGACTGCGGCATATCTATAACTTCCATGATTCACCAGGAAGAATAAGAAGCCCCTCTCCCAACATTCTGGAAGAATAAAGCACAGACTCTCAACAAAGTCGCTGCGGTCTCCAGCGAACGAAGAACTCTCTATGCGTTGGTGTCATAGCTGGCTGAACATCGCTATGCGGCTTCCCGTAATATAAATGGGTAACATGCTTCGTCAAAAAGAAAAAGATGAATCCACAATGTCGCAGTGGGGACATTGTAACACAGGAATATCCGTACTGATTTCGGAGTTCACTCCATTAAGTATGACTCTTCACATCGAGAGTGACCTCCAGTCCGTAAGCGGTTGCAGACTATAACCTCCCTGATATTACAGGAAGAAAATTAATGCCATCTCTCGTCAGACGCCAGAAATGAGTAGTTGACGCTTTTCAATCCATGTCACTAGAATGACAAAACCCAACAAAAAAAGGAGATAACTCCGTCTGGAGTTTCTCATTGGGCTAGACGAATAATTGGGGATTATTTTCCCCGGCCTCCTATTCTTGGAAGGAATGCCGGGGGTCCCTAAGTGCTGAGTGGCGCCTACTCTGCACAGTCAAGCCAATAAGTTTTGACTCAGTTAAAATCAGCCAAGATGTCCCACGCCATTTGCCTCATTGCCTGCAAATCAAAAAAATGACAAGCCATAAATATACTAGCGTATCACGCAGGTTCATAAGACTCACAGAGACAACAATTAGACATATAGTCCGAGGACAAACCTCATATCATGATGGGTGGTATCACCTGTGCGCCTGTACCGTATGGGTTTGTTTGGCTTGAAAGTGGGGCGGTAATCGGAACACTATACCAACCTCACCGAACAGGACATCACAGATACCAAATGGAGATATATTCTCCCACATACAAACACTCCTCTATATGGGAGTACATCAATCTGTTATACAACATGCACGGGGTGGGGTGTGTGATTAAAATCGAAGGTGTGGAAATATTGGCTCCAATGACTTGTTATTGTGACAAGCACACTGCACGATTTACGGCAGGTAAACATGAGTATGTAGGTATGTGAACCGTTCTCATAGATATGATTGAGCCAAGACATACATGATCCACCAATCCGACAAAAGCAATGGGGTGTCTTATCTACTGTGTCCCCAGGCGTCATACACACCAAATTATATGTTCCGTCCCGGCATATTCTGCACACAGATCAAGTAAAGATTCACACACACATTATATATAGGTGCGTACAGTATCTGAATCTTTAACAAAGGCATTATGTAACACCTGAACACTTTACCACAAGTCCGGTAAAGCTAGGCTCTCCCTAAATGAGATGAACCAAAAGTGAAGATAGATTGACTCTGCAGACACAGTACAGAATTTACAGAGACATCAAACTCTTCAACAGAAGATGAAGTAGTGATCATAGCATGATAAGAATTGGATAAGAATTGTAAGCATAGGAATATAGGACATTGGTATAGACGTTCAAATCTCAGGCCGGCTTTCTTACAGAAGTAATGATGCCGTAGCAAAGTCCACCAAAATACATACATGAAATGTAGTATGACTTTTCATATCAAACAAAGATTGTATTAAATAGTTAACACAAATCTTATCATTCAAAGAAAAAACATATATATGCTCACCAATGCATCATAGAGGCGAAAAATGGCCCCACAAAAAGGGCTACACCCTCCCGGGAAAAAACCACGTATACATAGTTGGAGCTGCCAGACTCAAGTGACCAGGTCTGGTCCCGCCTGGAAGTTTTACCAAACTATTCCAGGCTATTCTGAGCTACGGTCACATTCCTTGTCTCTATCTGAGTGCTGGCATTCCTTACCATAAAAGGTAGTGCCAGTCTCTCACACATGAAATCAGTTGTTCCAAGAAAAGATATTTATAATCGTCTGCAAGCTGGCGCAAACTGGGACATTATGTCACAGGATGCATACTACCAATAATACCATATGCCTGTGACTCATTGTCCCTAAATACCAAGATTAATAAGAAACTAGAGGCCACAGAGATGTAGGTTCTTAGTAGAAAGCTAAGAATCCCATGGATGGCGAAGACGACGAAGGAAGCACCAAGTAAAAACTAAAGGACCTTTTTAAATGTCTTGGGGCATTTTGCATATATTATGCTAGCCATGTGTTTTTATAGAGGAAGCAGCACTCCATGGGTGATGTGATCAGTACAGTATAAGATGTTTTTATAGAGGAAGCAGCACTCCATGGGTGATGTAGTCAGTATAACATGTTTTTATAGAGGAAGCAGCACTCCATGGGTGATGTGATCAGTACAGTATAATGTGGTTTTATAGAGGAAGCAGCACTCCATGGGTGATGTAGTCAGTATAACGTGTTTTTATAGAGGAAGCAGCACTTCATGGATCATGTGGTCAGTATAACGTGATTTTATAGAGGAAGCAGCACTCCATGGATGATGTGGTCAGTATAACGTGTTTTTATAGAGGAAGCAGCACTCCATGGGTGATGTAGTCAGTATAACGTGTTTTTATAGAGGAAGCAGCACTCCATGGATGATGTGGTCAGTACAGTATAACGTGTTTTTATAGAGGAAGCAGCACTCTATGGGTGATGTAGTCAGTATAACGTGTTTTTATAGAGGAAGCAGCACTCCATGGGTGATGTAGTCAGTATAACGTGTTTTTATAGAGAAAGCAGCACTCCATGGATGATGTAGTCAGTATAACACTGTGCCCTGTTACTTCCCCGGATATTTTCTGGTGCCCATTGTAGGCAGCGTTCTCCTGATAGACCGGCTCAAAATTAAAAATGCTGCCTCAATGAGGATTTGAGCAAAAAATCATTGGGTCAGCAGGAAGGCGTGCTAGTCATTACACTACCATAACTCCCAAGGAAGTATGAACCTATTGGGTGATAACCCAACCCTCAACCAACTTACTTCAACCATCCTATCTTTTGCTGTCTCGTGCAGCTCCGTCCATGCCTTCCACATATGTATAATTAATCTCTGCCTCTAGTTCTCCTCTGTGTGTTTTTAGGTCTTTCCCTGTTTTGTTTTACACTGGGTTCCAGACAAAGAACTACTCCTCCTTCACTTAATCCTCTTTCACTTTCGCTTCCTCTTTCTTTCTTTCTTTTTTTTTTTTTTTGAGGAAGGGGGGAGGGGGGGGGGGTATTCTGCTCTCTTTAATCTCCCAGTAGAGTGTAGTCCCTCGACCTTTATAGATTTATTCATGATTGGTTGGATATTGCAGCCAAAGTTGTCTACAGGTTGAGATAGCCAGCCTGATGCCAACCCTTCGACGCCGCTCTGACAACAAGCATAGTAGGTCACAGTGTTCAACTTGTCACCATTATTGGCCTCGGTAACACACTGCCGTCACGTCACCAAAAACTAAGTTCTGTAGCAGGAAGTGGGTATGTGAAGTGTTAGCACCATCACAGTTGTGTAGGCCTTGTGCACAAAAGAATAGGTGGCCAATCTGTCCTGTAGTGAATGACGAGAGCTTTTTTTAATGCTCACCTGCAATCAGTTGGACTAATCCCTACACTGCCATGCCCATATGCAAAATGTCACTTCTGATACTCACACTTTCCGTATATTCTATTTGTTGAAAGTTAGCGTTGTAATGTCTTGAGCCATTCTTTGTGAAATTGCCTAATGTAGTCACTTTATATTTCGTATTAATGTAACTTTATATTTCTTACTATAGCTTCTGTCTACATCTTGATTATAGTCAGCTTTATTTGACAACCGATAAAACAAATATAATAACACATATTTATCAGTTGAAATGAATTACAGGAAGTGAGCGGTTTTAAATATCTAGGTTCACAGATGACGGATGATGGAAACATGACGACATAAAATTAAAAAAAAGAAACAAACACTGACAGATCAATTGTGTTATGAAGATATCCTGAAAGACTTTAACTCACAAAGAGAACTGCATTTTCGCATCAGAAGAAGACAGTCCACATTCTTTTGGTACATCACGAACATGGGAAAACTGGAGTACGTCATAACAATGGGAAGGTTGCATGGGAAGTGCGACAGTGGGAGAGAAGATGCAAGGCAGTTTGACATCATGACATGGAATCACATCTGGACATCATGATTGACAATACAGGAAGGCATACATGATTACATGACCAACACCACACAAGAGACACGCCTGTAGTGTGTATGCGATATATCCTAGCCTTACCCATGATTGCAGACAGACTCAAGGTGCTGCAGGTTAAATAATGTCTCCGAGTGGCTGCAGACACGGAACACCCCACGGACACAGGCTGATCAGAGGAAAATCATGGATGGCTCCGGCATAGGACACGGTCAGAGAAGTATGTATGCTTGATAATATTGAGGGACGAGAGGTGTGGGTTAGAATGCCAGTGGACAAGTCAGACTTAATAACATTGGATCAGGAATGCAGCACAGAATGTGAGGTGCAAGTGTATTGATACACGACAGTTGGCGATCAGGCGATTTAATCACGTACACGGATGGCTCTGTGGTAAAAGGTAAAAGAAGTGACTGGTGATTCGTGGCGAAGGTTAGTTGGTGGACGATGTTTGGTGTAGGAGAGTCTGGCATATGATACAACAACATCTAGTCTGAGAATGGAGATGGAGGCAGTAATGGCGGCGTTCCGCTGGCTGGAAGACAAAGAGCACACACATGTAGTGATTGTAACGGACTCACAAAGTATGATGAGAAGTTGAAGACAGGCATGCTTCGAGCAAAGTGGCAGGCTTCCATTCAACAACCAAAAATAGAGAGCATCTGTTGGGACCCCCCTCCCCGGACATACTGGTGTTGTGGGGCAGTTTGGCTAGGCCTGCACCACTTGGTGAGGTATTGGTGCATAATAAGACAGATGTGGTCGGGGCCTTTTGTAATCGTACGTATAGTGCAGAAGAACATCACGGCTTGGAGAGAATGGTGCTGCAGGAGTGACCAGAGAATCTAGCAAACAATCATAATTGCGAGTAAAGGTCAGACGGATATATATATATATATATATATATATATATATATATATATATATATATATATATATATATATATATATATATATATATATATATATATATATATAGACTGCGATTGATACCGTTAGTATAGTGACTCTTCGCTAGCTGTTGGAGATGAGGACGGGACACATATGGGAATGTCCCGAATGATGTGATTTCGGATAAAAGTGAGGCAGACACATTTCTTCCTATCTGTGTGTCGAAAGGATGTCACGATAGATGTGCTTGTAGTCACTGTCTTCTACTGCTCCATGTCCTCAACAATACAATCAGATGTGCTATTGCATCTCCTTGCTTTCATATTACCATACTACGATTGATTTGGTTTGCCTCTTTACACTTGCTTGTGATTGTATACTGAAGAAATGCCTTTTTTTTCATCTGTTTGAATTCAAGCGTAGTCCACACATGTACTACTACTATTAGTAGTTGCTACTACTAGGGAGTGAGCTGGACTGATTTATGTTTTTTTTGGTCGATTGGCTTTCCCCATTACCAGTGTCCCCCGCCATTAGGCGACCCCACTGCGACTTCTGAGGTACTTGTAATTTACGTCCCAAAGTGAAGGACGAGTAATCAACAATTATTCAACTGACCGGTGTGTTGATTGAACTTACTATTCCGCCACCAGTGCATCAAAGTTTAAGCGCGAGCGCTATACTTCCATTGCCCACGTTGGCATCCTGAATAATATTTTCGACAAGGAATAGCGACCACTTCTTGTATATCAACTACATTAATACTATTGCATGGAGAAATATTTTATTTGCTTGTTATATAGTGCTTTAATTGTGGACTTTGCTGAGCGTATACTAGCTCAAACAAAACCCGCATTCCACGAGGGGAAGAATAATTAATCATCACATCTTTGTCAATGAATGTGAGAAAGGGCGTTTTTGGGGGAATTACATAAAGACGTAAGCGACTCTTGGACACTTAACAGATTAATGATTAATTTCTGAGAGGCTGCTGAGATTTGTTTCTATATAATCGTAGACAGATAAAAGAAGTACGAAACCGCTTTAAAAACCAAATAAAATAAAAACCAACTCACGAAGAAAATTGGCTATTCGTATCAAAGGCCAGACAATCCGCAGCAATATCTTGAGAAGAGATCAAAAGCTTATGTGAAGTCGATGAAGTTTTAGTCTGCTGACGTTATTTATGTTTTTTTTAAATCAGTAATTTGATATTCAAGATGCTCTCTGTGGTACGATTTATTTGGTATAAAGTCAACATATTAGATTGGCAAAATGTCATGTGATTTCTTTGTAAGTTTAATGCCATCACACTGCTTGAGTGGCCAATAAGGCGTTCCGGAACTCTTGCTGTTTTCAATTAAATTTCTTAGGAAACGATATTATCAATGACTGAATTCATTCTTATGACGATTGCTTTGGGCTTCATATCTTCTGCTGTGACTGTTGTTTCTAATTATGACCCTCCATGTTTCAGCAAATCAGGATATTGTCTATGCCAGGCAATATTCCCTAATAAGCCGCATTATCTCATTAACTTCTTTCAGTAACACCGTTTCATTCCTGTATTATACATGTTAACAGTTACTATTGTTTATGGTGTTATAAACTAGATTATGTTTAGCGGTGCATACTTTTTCACAATATCTAATATAACAGTCGAATTTCTGTGAGCAGCATTTATATCTTCTCTAGCAATTATCTTGTGTTGTTGATATATTAAGGTCTTTTCAACAGATTAAAGACCGTATGCTATTACCTGTTATTAACTCTGCTTATTTGACCTTACGCTGTTCAGACAATAAGTTTTCTGTCGTATATTTCCATATTGGTTTAGCATATGTGTTACAACGCTATATCGGGAACTATCTTGTTGGTCTCGTTTTTCAGTCCTCACTTTGTATCACACAGATTCGGGGTGCCGTGTATAGTACATGGTTTGTTTATTTTTCTTACATTTGTGACAATAAGTCCCTTTCATATTTTGCGTATTTAGTTAATAATTCTCCTAAGAAATTATAAACAGCAAACTTCGACCAATCGGTTCCTTCCAAACAGCCCTTAATTTCCTGGGTGTTTTAGTTGTTATTGTGTCCCTATAGATTAATTGGTATACGTGCACATCATTAATAGGCTTTTTGTTATCTGTCCCCAAAATGAGGATGATTTCTGGTCTCCATTGGGCGTCAGGCGAAGGTGGGAGCTGCCGTCTTTTTTTTTTTTTTTTTTTTTTACATTTTCAGCTTGATGTGTCATTTGAACTTCATCGAGTTTGTTTTTGTGCAGTATCTTAAATATAATCTGTCCATATGAACCACGGTCTTCCACAAGCTGTATCAGCAAAGCTGTTTTCCATTGTAGGGACAACGCGGTCGCTGACGGGGATTAATTCTCACACAAAGTCTGAACCACTTGTATTTGTAAAACAGATCACAGAGGTCAATTATCTAATTAGCATGTTTACAGAGTATGGAAGACTTAATTTCCTGTTGTAATATTGCCGTAACTGATTTTGTTTCGTGGAATCTCCTGCAATTGCAATGCACAGTGAATGTTTTAGTTTAGTTTAGTCGATGGATCAACATCACGGCACACGGGTGTAACCCATAAGTGCCCCGTTCTCCTCCTAACTCAAACCTGAGTCTGGAGAAACTCAGCTCAATGCACGAACTCCGTAGCATCGGCGAGGTTCCTGAAATACTTTGGGTAGATTTTTAACTCGAAATTTTGCCCTGGCAGCGCCGTTAGGCTACTCTTTTTTCGATTTCCAACTGCCAAGGGATTTTTTTTACGTGCGCAGAAATACACACGGGCGTCCGATCTCACTACCCAGAGACCCGGGACCTCTAGCACTCCAGGCGGACACCATACCCCGAGACCACGTAGTCTCTTCCCCCGCACAGTGAATGGAAATGTACAGTATATTGTGTAACATGTTTAGTCCAAACTTACTTTTTTGTTTATTAGCACTGAATCAGCTCGTGTGTGTGTGTGTGTAATCATCATTAATACCGTGTTACTATCACTGTAATTTATCAGCGCCAGAAAAAATCAAACGTATACTTAAAGCGTGAAGTTTATGTGTCAATATATACAACTTTCGGGAACACACCGTGTTGTCTTATGGACGGCTTCAGTATTTGCAAGGAGTCCACAATGACTGATGACAAATTATGTGAGTCTTCACTGATTGTTGGTTTCTATTCAACCAAATCTTAACACCTGTGACGTCCGCTGATCAGGACATTGCTGTCAACATCAGCATCTTTCACTAAGGTAAAAACGTATGTTTTGACACGACTAGTTCATCTCAGCTATAATGGTCCCCGGCTTTCATGTGAGCACCTCAATAGATGGTGTGTTAGTTCTGCAAGTTTCTCACATGCATATACGGGCAATTTTATTTCATCTTAGAATTACGTTTTCTTTTAAAAGTTTCAGATTGGGTGACATTATAATCTCAATGGTCAACTCACCACATTCACCCTGAAGCAATGCAGCTGAGAGTGCTGTAGTTGATAAACTGAGTCTCGACCGAATCGGGGTATTATCATCATATATGTTCACAGTGGAATTTATTGACCAGTGGGCCTGTTTCATAATACACATCTCATCTCCGAGTATCTTATGGTAACTTCTGAATGCATCTAGAATTGTCTGATTATAAGACCACATACAAGCACCGTTCACCCCCTTCTACTGTTAGTGCACAATCTGCAAAGAGAAGAACGTCAGAGGCTTCACTTTATTGTCAGAGATGAATGTTTTAGGATCCTTTAAGTAGCATTGAGAGCTCATCCTCAACTGTACATCCGGCTGTGACAGTATTTTAGAACCTGGAAGCAGTAAATTATTGTTCATCAAGGATGCATTCCTATACAGTTCTTGTACATACGAATGTAAGAGGTTGCGACCCCTTGCTGAAGTGGTAAAACTGCGTCGAGACTGTTCTGTTGGAAATTAACAAGAGTGTCTGTCCCTTCTTTTTGTTACCTTCTTTTTCATAGTTTGCTAATTTTAGATTACCCTTAATTCTTGCAAGCTGCCTGAACATATATCACGCGTCATAATAATTAATTGTTTTGTTACGCGTTTCTTCGTAGCTGTATGACGTTAAGTTCTTTTTATAGAGTCGCATATTGTATTTACAATATGCTATAATTTGTAATAATAATAACAATACCTAAACTTTCTCCGTAATCCCGTATACTCTCGTGAGTATCGTGACGTGCGTGAGAATCGGTAGCGGTTCTCTCCGCGTCGGTAATTTACGGAGTATGTGGGCCCGTCGTCCAGAAAGCAATGGCAAACTACCGAGCGTAATCTTGCCAAGAGATCAATAATCAGCTGAAAGATGCTGATGTTGGCAGCGATGTCCTGTAAAGGATAAGCGGGAAAAAAAATAATACCTAAGGACTAAGAGTGTCCAAAGAAACGTTCAACATTATGAAGAAGCTTCTAACATCTAAATACCTAAGTTACGAATTACAGTTAATAGTGATCAATTGTTACACGTATGATTGAATGGCGTAGAACAGGAACAATGAATGAACGATGTGAGTTTAACATTGCAGCTTTCGGGATTTTGTATAGACGTATAGGAAGCATATGTTGACAGGAGAAAGAACAAATAAAGAATTATCACTGAACATGCGATTGAAGACACAGTTACTGAGTGAGATCAAGACCAGACCATGGAGGTAGTTAGGACATATAAAGCGGCACAACTCGTCGTTGAAGGGTCTGCTAGAGAGAAAAGCCGATGAAAAATGTACAAATGGAAGACAACCTTATATGTAGGTAGACAATATCAAGGGATGAACTGGAAACAGACTGTGCGAGTGTGTCCTCTTCTGAGTCTAAAGATATCACTTGTCAAGTCCTGTCCAGTAGAAAATAGCCGTTGTGTGGTTGAACAGGTGACTTTCTGAGTGATTTTATCAGGTTTTTGTTTTGGTAATATGCAACTGCCGGCTTCGTGGCTTAGAGGTTATGACTTTTCTCCGTAATCTCGTATACTCTCGTCAGGTAACGTGATGACGGTTCAAATCAGCAGTGGTTCGAATCGCATCGGTAACTTACGGGGTATGTGAGCCGGCCGCTCAGAAAGCAATGGCAAACTACTGACCGTAATCTTGCCAAGAGATCAACATGCAGCTGTTTGGGACAGTAGATCGGGTTGCTTGTTGCATTATAGTCCTTGGAGAACTGACAGTGCATCAATATTGCAACCGGGCGTATATGTTTGATTTCTTTTTCGAGTTCTTCATCCGCAGCTAATATTGCTCTGGCTTCAGATTCATATGCTAATAGTTGCATTGGATTTGTCTGAGTATTCTGAGATGATACATTTTGAAGGAAAATCAGCGATTCGTATTCACACAGTAATGAGTCTCATAGATGGATAAGTAACGTTTAGTGTTAACGGAATAAATACTTCGTTAAATTGACAATTAACGTGCTGTGTTCACTGAATAATGACTGCATTGCATGGATAATCAACGCTAAGTATGTACATAAATAAAGACTGTGCTACTTTAATCATTGGTGTTTAGTATTTAAAGAATACATATTTTATACATCTAACATTAGCTTTCAATATTAATAGACCATGACTTTATTACAGAAAACATACCAGTTAGCGTCCACAGGCTAATGATTTTGTTACATGCATACTCAATGTGTCGACGCCACATAATGATTACTTTATTTTATAGATAAACGTTTACTGTTCACAGAATAATAACTTTGTTACATGGGTAATCGATGTTTGGTGTTCACATAATAATAACTTTATTACATAGATAATCAAAGATTATTGTTCACCGAATAACGCGACTGATGTCGAGCTGAAACACGGATAACGAAGTCTTAAATACCAAGTCAGTGCGATATCTGCTAATGGGAGAGAGGGGTAAACCCCATGTGAACAGCTGTCTTTGTAATAGCTAACTGTAACAGTATGTGTAGTTTGGGTTATAATTAGGATCTAGTGGGGAATTAGAGATACAGCACGATTGAGCATTATGAGTGAAAGCGGAGAGAGATGCTCAATCGTGACGTATTGTTGTTGTGAAGGGCAGTCAACATCCGATAGTCCAGCAAGGCAGACACGGCTTGTCATCTTACGCAAATAAACAAACTTTTATTCAACCTTCGACTTTATTACTTCTTTCTACACTATGACAGAAGTAAATATGGAGCCGTATGTCCAGGATTCTGAATTGAACCGTCCGGCTACCACGCGAAGTACTATTTAACTCAGAAGATAAAAGTATCAAGAGGCTTTTCTAGAGCCGTGGCTGAATTGTAATGGCATCAGGGAACTGGTAATGGCCGTTAACTGAATCTCAGTCTTCAACGCTTTCCAGGGCCGCGATCTGAACTCTGGAGCTTCAAAAGAAAAGGCTTACTATTTCCAAGCGCCAGCCAATGAACGTTATCAAATTCAAGGGGCCTCCCATGGCCGTTGCATGAATCCTATCGTTTTTCAAGAAGAGCCATCCTGTCCTGGGACCTTGAGAAAATCAGAAATTCAAGTTGAACATTTGTCGGGCTCAACTGATCATGGAAAAAGCCTCGTAAATTCGTGATCGGGCTTCTTGAAACTAATTGTCATTGGGCTTCGGTTGACCTTGACAATTTTTTGGGCCTTGTCAATCCTACGACCCAAATGTATGACCCATCCCAAATGACGATGAAATACCCACTCGAGAATCAAGGAAGGGACCCAACCAGGGGTCGAAAATAATCCAGGCATCCCATGAGACGGGACCCAAGCAGGAAGAGTGTCCAGCAGCCCACGAGAAGGACGAAGTTATCTGAGGACGAGAGGGGATATCTGAACTCCGCCACCGGAACTCTGGAACTAATTGTCAGTTGATGCGGGCTCGTGTAAGTGAACTGGATCCGTCAGCGAGCAAAAGAAGGTAACTGTTTAATTAAGGAGACAATTTGTATTTCCTGGATCTCCGGTGATGTGCCGTAATTTCTTAGTTAGAGCAGAGTCTAAAACATTATTGTACTCTAAGAAACAGGTACGAGGATTTATAGTGAACTTTTTGGTTTCAATATGAGTTATTGAAGACAGGGTTCTTCCTGCCTCTACGCTGACAGGATATTGATGGTGATTCGTGTAATTAATATTACAACTGGTGCTCTTTAGGGATTAACAAAGTGAAATTTTTACGATTCTGGAACTAAATAACTAATTGAACAGTTTTATGGACTGTGGGAATTGTGTGTTGTAAATTAGTAAATTTATGTGATTCATAAATAGGGTAATTAATTAACCAGTTTTTAGAAACAAATAATTTGAAATTGTGTGCTTCTTGGTTCTTTGCTTGCTTTCTTTCAGTATTTTCAGCATGGCGGAACAGGACACCCTAGCGCATCCTCCTTAAATTAAGAAATTGAAATTGTGTGTTTTTTTGTTCTTTGCTTGCTTTCTTTCGGTATTTTCAGCATGACGGAACCAGACAACTTGGCCCAGGTGTTGACGGGAGTGGGAACAGCGGTAGGAAAATTAAATATGATAATCAACCAACAAGGATTGACAACAGAAATTTTGAGGTTTAGTGGTCAGGCCAGAGACTTTAAGAAATGGGTTACCTCTATTGAAAAATATGCATACTTAATTTCAGCAACAGACGAGGAAAAAATGAGATTGGCTTATCAGACGGCAACGGAACCAGTTTCGGATCATATAAGGAGGAAATTAGAGGCTAGAGTAGATGAGACATGGGAACAATTCAAAGAAGATTTAGCCAGAAAATACGCAGAGATAACGGATCCGCAACATGCATTTTCGGTGTTGAGGCAGGCTAAACAAAATAGCAGAGAGACGGTACAGTTGTTTAGTGATAGATTGATTAACTTGGCGGAAGAAGCATTTTTAGGACAGAATGTAAGAGGAGAAGAGGTAGAGAGGATGTTAGTGGGAATTTTTGTAGATGGCATAAATTCTGATGGTTTGAAACTTAAACTAATGAGAGAAAACCCTGAGAGATTATCGCAAGCAGTTGATATTGCTGTACAAGAAGAAAATTTGAGACGTAGGTTTAGATTAAGAACAGGACGAGAAGTGGGAAGTAATCGAGATGACAGAGTTGAAGAACCTATGGAAATAGGACAAACAAGATTCGGATGGAATAGGAGAGGAGGTATACAGACGTTACAAGGTAGAAATAGGTATGATAATGAGGAAAGAAGAAATATGAGATACCCTACAAGAGAAACAGTAGGTAACACAAATAGTACAAATATTGTCTGTTGGAATTGTGGTCAACGGGGACATGTTTTTCGGTTTTGTAATAACAGGCGTGTCCAGTCGAATACACAGGGTAGACATGACAATAATAGGGTGAGTAGGAATGTTGTAGATGGATACAGGAATTTTACAGGTACAAGAACACAGGAAAATCGGCGCCCTACCTATTAGGCAGGACCTATGATAGGAGGGTAAATAATAAGGTCCCAAGGGTTAGAGAATATGTTAATAACAGGTATAATAGCTCGAACAGAGAATATTTTCAACTAGATGAAGTCAAGAAATTTATAGAAGATAAAACAGATTATAGCTCTTGTATATTAGAAATAGGAAAGTATAGAGTTCGTACATTAATTGATTCGGGAGCTCAGGTTAGTGTAGTAAAAGAAAGTTTTCTATATAATATAGTAAGAAATTGTAGAGTATTTAAGAGTCATAATAATTTACACTCTGTTACGGGACAGAATTTACAAGTAGTGGGACAAACAATGATAAATTTTAAGTTAGGAGGGATCAACATAAGACACCTTTTTCATGTAGTCAAGGGGTTAAATAGAAACATGTTAATAGGAAGAGATTTTTTAATAAAAAATGGAGTAAGACTTTTATATGATTTACACAAATTAAAATTCAGGGACGTCTATATAGATATGCAAGAAGACATGCATATATCAGCACTAGTTAGAGTTAAAATGACAACGACATTAAAACCACAGTCGGTTAATTTGATACAAGTGAAGCTGAAGAAAAACCCATATTATGTAGAAGGAAACACAGTCAGAATCACTGAATTACAAGAGGAAATAATTGATGAGCCTGGTTTGGAAGTTCCGGATGGAATAATAGCGTTAGATAAACACTTAACCTTTCCAGTTATGGTGATTAACAACACAGGTAGAGAAATTAAATTATACAGAGGGTGTGTAGTAGCGAAAATAGAACAGAACGTTAGTGAAATATTGGCAACGGATAGAGTAGAAATGCCGGGAACTAATTATTCACAGTCTTCTAGTGAAAGAAGTAATAACAGACGCGGACGCGGAAGTAGAGGAAACACACGAATGAATGAATTGATCCATCCATTCAAAAGAAATACAGCACAAATACATTCACTAGATAAACAGACAAGAGAACAGGAATTGTTGGCACAGTTAAAGACTTCACCAGAAAATAAAGAAGTATTGGAACAGTTTATAAAGGAGAATCAGGATGTGTTTGCAATTAGTGATTTAGAGTTGGGGAAGACAAAAACGGTAACAATGGAGATAGATACGGGAGACCATCCGCCGATTAGCTTAAAACCATATAGAACTCCCTTAAGAAATAGAGAAATTGTAGAAAAGGCAATAGAAGAAATGTTGAAAGCAGGGATAATCAAAAGATCAAAATCAGAGTGGTCATCTCCGGTGGTAATTGTGGCCAAACCTGATGGTTCGAGTCGATTCTGTTGCGACTATCGGGCGTTGAACAAAATTACTAAAAATGTAGCATATCCACTACCAGTGATAGATGATATTTTGGGGTTGCTAAATGGCGCTACATTTTTTACGACGTTAGACGCAAGAGCAGGATTTTGGTGCATTCCGATGTCGGCAGACGCGCAGAGAAAAAGTGCTTTCTGTACTCATATGGGTTCTTATGAATTTTTACGTATGCCTTTTGGAGTCAAAACTGCGCCATCTCACTACATGCTCTTAATAAATGAAGTTTTAGAAGGTATGCAAAGGTTCGCTCTTGCTTATATTGATGATATTCTGATCTTTACTTCTGGAAATGTGGAGGATCATTTGAAACATATAAAGTTAGTGTTTGACAGGTTAAGAAAACATGATGTGAAGTTAAAGCTCAGTAAATGCCAATTTTTAAAGACAGAAACAAAATATTTGGGGTATATTATAAATAGAGAAGGTATAAAACCAGACCAGAACAAAATAAAGGTTATTAAAGAGTTACCTGCTCCAACTAACGTTAAGGAGGTACGCGCCTTTATAGGAACATGCGCGTATTATAGGCGGTTTGTCCCAGCGTTTTCAAAAATAGCTGAACCTATTACAAACTTAACAGGCAAGTACGCTAGGTTTAAGTGGGATGATGAGTGTCAAAAAGCGTTCGAGTATTTAAAAAACAGTTTAACACTGGTACCACTGTTGACGCATCCAGACTTAAACAAACAGTTGATACTGTACACAGATGCTTCAGACAATGCAGTAGGAGCGTGTTTGGTGCAACCATATGAAGGGAAAGAGTCTGGAATACCAGGGGTTAAAAATGAAAGGCCTATATACTTCTTGTCGCATAAACTTAGCAGATCACAAAGAAAGTGGACGACTATTGAGAAGGAGGCTTACGCAATACATTACGCTCTTCAAAAACTAAATTACTACTTACATAACGCAAATTTTGTTATTAGAACTGACCATATGCCTTTAAAGTCTTTTTTAGAAGCCCCAGTGCAGAACAGGAAAATACAAACCTGGGCATTGAACTTACAGGGATATAATACGAAAATTGAGTACATTCCAGGTAAGATTAACACATGCGCTGATTTACTGTCTAGGATTCCCTATCCACAGTCGTCAGGTGACACAGAAGATGAAGGAGAACCAGAGATTGACGATCGAAATTGGCAAGTAAATATTTTAGATACTGCTATAATAAATAGAGAAGAATTTGATAGTCTACCATCGGACCAAGAGTCTGAACATAGGGAAGATGATCTACACTTAGGAAAATTTAATATGAAAGAGGAGCAGGACCTAGACCCAAAAGTGTTACAAATAAAAGAAAAATTAAGAGAAACAGAAGATAACAAATATAAAAGGAATTATTTGGTTTTACAAGAGGATGGACATTTATACTACATGTCTGAAAGGAACGAACAACTGAGGAAATACATTCCAAAACATTTGGAAAATGAACTTTTAAAGGCATATCATGATGAAAATGGACATTTAGGTAGAGACAAATTGGTGAAGGCGCTTACAAGTAAATATTACTGGCCAAATTTATTTAAATCTGCATATAAATATGTGGATACCTGTGAGAAGTGCAGATTGAGGAACATGAAAACAATAAAGTGTCCCTTGCAGGATACTGACATTCCTCAGTTCCCAATGCAAAAGATTAGTTTAGATATATCGGGTCCACACCCCAGAACATTGTCAGGAAACGTGTATTTGATTCATATAGTAGATGTTTACAGTCTTTGGCCGGAGGTTTATGCAATTCCGGATAAGAGTGCAGATACAGTAGTCAATATTTTTTTACAAGAGTTTGTCCCAAGATTTAGTTGTCCACAAAGTATACTTACAGACAATGGTAAAGAATTTATAAATAAGAAATTTGAAAAGTTGTTAAATGATTTAAATATAAAACATATAAAGACATCATATTATAGACCTACTTCCAATGCTAGAAACGAGCGTCAACATCAGACGTTATATAGCATTATATCAAAGATTGTAGATGAACATGAAAGGGATTGGGATTTGTTTTTAGGACCTGCCCTTAACGCCATTCGTACTAATCAAAATGAAAGCACGGGTTTTTCACCATATTATTTAATATACGGGAGAGAACCGATACTACCTATAGACAATCTATTAAAACCTAGACGGAAATATATGGGTGAAGACTTTCAAGAGGTTATAATACAGGAAATGCATAAAGCACACGTAAGACTAAGGAATAATATAATTAAAGCTAGGGAAAGGCAGAAAAAGTACAAGAATATAAATACAAACTTGCAGGAATTTAAGGTTGGTGATAGGGTCTATTACAAGAAGCATAGGAGAAACTCTAAGTTTGATAATCGTTGGATTCCAGGGTATTATATTTTGGAAAAACTAGGTAAAGTATCGTATAAAATTAAGAACCAGGTCACGGGACATGTAGCAAGGGCACACGTGGAACACTTAAGGAGAGATGAAGAAGAGATAGAGTATAATAATAATAATAATTATTATTCAGACACAAGGTTTTTAGATGAACAACTCGTTAGAGGTGCTACAGTAACCCCAGGCGTTAGAAGAGATCCAACACAAAATCGCTTATTAGCAACTCCAGGCTTTGATGATACTCAAGAACAGACGATACCGAAAACAATAGAAGAAGAAAAGTTGAAAGAGACTCATTATGATAGTATGGAGGAGGAAATAAGTGCTCCGTTTAGGAACACTAGACAGGCAACGAAAAGGAGAATGGATAGACAAAGAGATAGAGAAGTGAAAAGACAGAGGAGAATTAGGGATTATTCAACGAGCGGGGAGGATATGCCGTTACTAGAAAGATCCTTGAGGAATAGTGATCGACAAATTAGATGGGATATGGAACAAAAGAGATTAGCGGCAGCTAAAGAGAGACATACAGACGAAGAAGAAGAAATGGATGAAAAGTCAGAGTCAAGTAGTAGTAGTATGGAGGAAACAAATGGATTGTACGAAGAAGAAGACATTGATGTAGAATTAGCATTGGTTCAAAGAAATTTGGAGTTATTGAAGAAGTGGAACCGTAGGAAGTAGATAAGTAGAGAATATTGCAGATAGCAATTTATAAGTGTTAGAATTCGAAAATGAAGAAGAGGACTCTTGGTATTTTTATAATCAATATGGAGGTAGTTTTGAATGAAGTATATGTATATATTTGGTTATTTCTCTATGGGGTGGAATTGATGGTTGATTTTTTTAGTAGCTTGGACAAATTGAAGGGAAATAATTGGCAGGTAGGGCCACAAGTAAATAGGTGAGTGGATGGTGAATACTACATTAGTATAGATAAGAGGACTTGTACTGTAGTTTACAGTGATTAATTAAGAGGATTTTCCGGGTAGTATGATGTGTTTGGAGTTAGGCTAGAAAAAGGAGGAATTGATGTTTGTACTATTTGTTATCATTGATATCGGCAGATATGCTTATAAGATTTGGATATTGGTCTGTAAGTAACAGATACACATATGTAGCATTGAATTGGTGGGTTTACTTGGAATGGTAAACTTAAAATTGACGAGAGGAATGAAAAAAAAAAAAAAAAAGAAAAGCTAGTAGTGTTGAATCAATATTTTTTTTGATAATAACAATTATTATTGACGGAAACTGAAGATAAATTCTGAAACTTTATTCATAAAGTATGTATGGAAAGAGAAGTGTGATTGCTTCTTACTTTTTCCTTTCTTTTTCTTATTTTCCTAAGTGCGCACTAACTCAATCTAACATATCTTTTCTGTGAGAATGTGAAATGGGGGATAAGGGAAATATCTTCAGTTTTGTCAATCATAATTTTAATGAACAATTTAAATTTAAAAGCGGTTCGCTTACAGAGAGTTGTAGGAAGTTTTATAGAGAATTTGGTGGGGAGTTTTTGGTATTATTGATATACTGGGAAGTATGTCTCTGGTTAGCAATTGGCTATGATGAGGTAGGAAAATGAGAATGGAGTTAGGAAATATATTTTAAATTTAAAAGCGGTTCGCTTACAGAGAGTTGTAGGAAGTTTTATAGAGAATTTGGTGGGGAGTTTTTGGTATTATTGATATACTGGGAAGTATGTCTCTGGTTAGCAATTGGCTATGATGAGGTAGGAAAATGAGAATGGAGTTAGGAAATATATAAATGGAATGGCCTGAATAAATAGAGATCTGGTACATTATTAGTATGGTTGTTGGGGCCACTATACGTAATAATTTTAAGAAAGTTTACTTGGAAAATCTTTGTTTATTCACTTGGGGTTTTATTTTCGTGTAACTGGGCAATGATGGTTGTTAAGTGATTATTTTATTGAGACTATGTTTCAATGCTATATGTATATGTATTATGTTTTATTTCATGCTTGGTTTGGTTTTATAAAAAGTTAGTTTAAGTAAGTTAGGATCGTTGAGTTTATAGTGCTTTGAGTAAAACACTATTGGACCGTAAAAGTGTCTAATAATGATATAATATTTGCTTTTGGGTTGATAAAATGCATGCCATATTAATTTTGAAAATGTGTTTTAATTGGATAATTGTGACGCCTTGTTTTGATTTAGTTTTGCGTAAACAGTTGGATTGATAGATTAAGTGATGTGGTTAATGAATTGGTTTTAAGTTTGGTTAGAATATTAGTTAACTTTTCAAATACAGGGGGCTTTATAAAAAAAAAAAAAAAAAGAAAAAAGCCCTTTCGTTCAGAAAGGAATTATAAAATTATTGAGGGAGGGTATGGAGACATAGGCTGTTGGGAAGGTTAGGTTGCTTGAAAAGCTTCGAATATATAAGTAGAGTATAACTAGATAGAAGTTTAAGGGAAAAACTGTGAATAGCAGCATATAGAAGAAATACATAGGGGGATAAAGGGCAGATCATGGGACATGAAGGGGGCAAGAAATAGGTGCTGTGAAAAACCAGCTTTAATTATATTAAAGGTGTTCATAAAAATTGAACAGGATCTCATGCTAAAAGGTGAGTTAACGCAATTTGGACAAGATTGTGGTTGGAAATTTTAAATGTTGAAGATATAAGGCTTGAAACTTACGTAAAAAGTTCTATTTCATATAGGGTTGTATATATAAAGCTTGTAAAACATTATATCAACTTGGTTTATAGAAAACAAAGATCTATTTTTGTATGACGTATTTATAAGAAAAAATTTGATTGTACAAATTTTTTTTATTGGCAAAGGAGGTAAATGTGGTTATGTGGAATATGCGTTTCTTTGTGCTTATCTTGACTATTTATTCCTTTTACTTGGTGCACCCCTTCTTTACTTCTTCTAAATACGTTGTTCTCGTTGTTCGGGTTGTCTTGTATTGAGAAATGCGAGTGATTTCCTAATGCCAGTTGTACAAATACGATTTTACGAGCCATTTTGTTTATAATATGCATATTTTATATAGGAACTTGAGGAGCCAAGGAATATATAGTGGATTGCTATATAGTTTGGGGAAATGAAAGAAGAGTAGAAATGGTAAGTTAAAAAAGGGTTACAGTACATGGTACGAGGTATAGAGGTAAAATGGAAGAAGAAGTGGGTTGATTATATAGCTGGGGAAAGAGTTAAAGAAATAGAATGTTTAATTAAATTGGAGTTGGTTTGGGGAGGATTAGAAGAACTATGGAAGATTAGAGGAAAAAGAGGGAATAGAGTAAGGGGATTAGGAGTAAAGATTTTTCCTTTATAAGGAAAATTCTTTAATAAACATGGGGAGGTGTAACAGTATGTGTAGTTTGGGTTATAATTAGGATCTAGTGGGGAATTAGAGATACAGCACGATTGAGCATTATGAGTGAAAGCGGAGAGAGATGCTCAATCGTGACGTATTGTTGTTGTGAAGGGCAGTCAACATCCGATAGTCCAGCAAGGCAGACACGGCTTGTCATCTTACGCAAATAAACAAACTTTTATTCAACCTTCGACTTTATTACTTCTTTCTACACTATGACATAACGATTTCATTTCTTAATTTCATTGGGCTGTGGTAAACAGGATATGGATTGTATGGGCCTTGAATGTGTTCCGACTAAATAGACCAGTGCTTGGACTGTCGGTGTGAGATGACTCCGTGCGAGAGAACGCGTTACTTTTGATCGTGACTGGGGACCTTTATTTGTGCAGTATTTTCGTAAATTTAATCTCTTCACAGGAAGAATTTATTCTGTTTCGTTTATCTGCATCGCCAGTCTATTTGGTCAGGAATAAGAGAACGTATCCGCATAAGCTGGTCGTTTCACAACATGATACTGATACTTTTCCCAATGGATTCGGATTGTTGTATTTCAGTTATAGCTACTGCTTTGTGGAAACGTTCAAATGCTGATTGTCTTAGCGTAAAGGTAGTATTTGTTTAAATTTGTGAATTAATTTTGCCACCGTTTTATTTATCAATTGGAGATACGTAGCTTATATTGTTGATGATTTACTGAGAAGCTAGACATACATGAATCGTTCTTATTTATTTCCCTAACAAACTCACGACAAAGATTTTGTTGACTTGTTCATGGTTGGCTGGATTTTACAGGTAAAGTTCTCTACCGGATAAGACACTCAGTCCCACGTCAACCCTCACTTAGTTTCCTCTTCCGATATGCCTGATAGTTGTAACAGTAATAGAGTACTGGGGTATTATTAGGATCTAGTGGGAAACAGATACAGCACGATTGAGCATTGAGAGTGAAAGGATGGGAGATGCTCAATCGTGACGTATTGGGTTGGCAAGGGCAGTTAACATCAAGCCTTTGACTAGAGAGGAGCCATGTTGTCACCATCAAGTGAATAAACAGTATTTGCATAAAACTAACACGTCTTGTGAGTTCCTGCTCTGTTACATAGTTTACAGTATGTACAATTCGCTGCTTCTCCAATGGACTCCGGTAAGACACAGGCGACGTGAAATCAAGTCAACAGTTGTGATCAATTTGCTTTTCATTCCTGCACACAATACTCACGTATCTCTTTACTGACAGACTGGATAAAGCGGTAACAACTCCGCCGCGGAGCAAACACGACAGGGGGGATTCCGATCATCAGATGTACCCCCCCCCCCTGGCCTCAGTACATGCATTACACTCTCAGGGGGCGGGCCCGCCCAGGTCGTGACTCCCCTGTCGTGTGTATCCACCGTCAAGACGTACGTTTGTCGTGCCTATCCCACATCAGCATCGCTAAATGTGTCTACGCAGAAGTCATCTGAAAAGCCAAACAAACATTTAATCAGTTTCATATTAACGCACATTGTATGTAGGAACATAAAAACGATCTCTAAATCATCATTACAGTGCATAATACTATTTTTAAAGATGTTCATGTTTAAGTATATCGTGGAGAGACCACAACAAACAAACACGTGCTTGAAAGAGCGGATATTACCACAGTGCATATCCTTCTCAAGCAGCGACGCCTCCGTTTGGCTGGGCCATGTATCTCGAATGGAGGATGAACGTATTCCCAAAGATCTCTTATACGGAGAACTAGCGACAGGGAAGAGGCCAACCGGAAGACCCCAAATGCGATATAAGGATGTGTGTAAAGAAGATATGAAAGCCATTGGCATAGATCCAGACACGCGGGAAAGAGTTGCAACAGACAGATGTTCCTGGAGAAGAGATGCACGAAACGGACTGGATCTCTTTGAGCGCAATCTGATCCAGCAAACTGAGGATAGGCGGCACAGGCATTAACTGCAGTCACTTACTGCGGGACCTGCTTCGTCTTACAGATGTGGAAACTGTGACAGAGATTGTCACTCTCGCAGTTATCAGCGGTGCTGTCAGGTAACTCCCCAGCGGCACAGCTCTATAGTCTTTCGGGACTGAAAGAAACCTCCTATTACTACTAATGTTTAAGTCCGATGCTTTATATTATGTAAATCGCGACAGTCGGTGGTGATAGAGACTTGCGTAATACGAGGGGAAGTCAATAAGTAAGTCACACATGGCTGTAGAAAAATAACTAAATATGATAACAACTTGAAACCAGTTTATTTTTATACATACATTGCCTCTTTATTTCTCAACATAATTTCCACCAACGCTGATGCACTTGTCCCATCGTTTTATCAGTCCTCCCAACCCGGCTGCATAGAACTGCGTGCTGTGCTTTCTAAACCACGTTTGCACTTCATATTCAACTTCGGCGTCATTTGCGAAATGTCTCCCACCAAGGTGGGTTTTCAGTGGACCAAAACAGTGGGAATCGCTAGGGGCTAAGTCGAGGCTATAAGGTGGATGTTCCAGTTGGTTACTTTTCTCCTGAGTTAATCGAGCCGTATGTGGTCTAGCATTGTCATGAAGAAGCAACACTCCTCTAGTCAACAATCCTGGACGTTTTCTTCGAATTGCATCATGAAGCATCGATAGAACTTCACAGTACGATTCAGAATTCACATTGTCACCTGTCTTCTTGAAACTGGTTAAAAGCACTCCTTGACAACCCCAGAACACTGTCAGCATAACCTTCCCTGCTGATGGTGTAACCTTGAATTATTGGACACAAGGCGAAGAAGGATGTTTCCATTGCATTGAAGCACGCTTTGATTCGGACTGGTAGTGACGCACCCATGATTCGTCCCCAGTAACAATCCTATTTAGCATGTCTTCTCCTTCATCTTCGTATCGACAGAGATGATGCACGGACAGGCCAAATCGGTTCATTTTATGTTCCTCCTTCAATTGTCTGGGTACCCACCTTGGGCACACTTACTTAGATTTCAATCGATCATGCATTATGCTGTATGCTGAACCATGTGAGCACCCTATTGCAGATGCTATATAGTCTATCGTTACTCGCCTGTCACTTCTGAACTAATATCTCCTCAACCCGCTGCACGGATGCTTCTGTTGCAATCTCAACAGGACGACCAGATCGGATATCATCAACAATTTTAGAGCGTCCTTTAGAAAATTTTTCTACCCAGCTATGCACCGATTTATGGGACAAACATTTGTCAGCATAAACAGGAAGCATTTCCTTATGAATGTCCTTTGCTGGCAGTCCTTTTGCCCACAAAAAAAAAAATTCACAACAGCACGTTGCTCTTTGACTGTACTCTCCGTAAGTACAGTCGCCATTTTGTCTATGCGCCGAGCATGCGCATGAGACACCTAGCGCCACCTGACGAACGGGAATATAAAGTTCGATGTTGCTGTCACCTAATGAAACATGTAGAAAACACCAACTACATTTACCTGCCATCCCACAAAACTGTGTGACTTACTTATTGACTCGCCCTCGTAGCAAGCAGACAAAGCACCTCGGTGAAATTCAATCATACTAGGTCACATAAACAAGCCCAGTAAAAGCTATACATATTTAAAAATGATTGACTTATGTTTGTTTACACTGTTAGTAAATAGCAATTTATTTGAACAGTCTGAGGTCAGATTTCGTTAGTACTTTTCTATCGATGTTTACGTGTATTGTATTGCCTGTATTAAAATACCAATTAACGTCTGTTGGAAGATATGTAATATTTAGCTCTATTTGAATAATATGGTTTGTTTGCTCGTACCAGAACTTTAATAAGAGTGCGTAATGATATTTTTACTAATATAATCGAGATGCGCGCGCGTCCGTATGTGTGTATGTATGTGTGTGTGTCTGTCTGTCTGTGTGTCTGTCTGTCGCGCGTGTACAAATCATCATAGTCGCCCGATATGAGGTATGTTAAATATTTGGCTAGACAACAGTTGTACAAATAAAATCCCTCTTGGTATAAGGCGAAAACCGCAACAAGTTCTGAACTTCAATCTTCATAACTCTGTCACTGTAATACATTACCTCATTTGAATACGTTACCACATCGGTTTTTATTTGTTATCGTTGGGATAAGACATAAATCTGTAGGTGTCAAATGAGGGATGTAGACTTAGTGTTGTGGAGTTTCCAGTTTCAGCTTTCCAAAAGCTTGCTTAATTGCTTGTTGTCGACATTGTCATGCAACAGTAACCTCCTATTTGTTTTCATTTTGTATTGAGCAGCTCCTGTTTAGTTTCGCGGTAACGGCATGATATGACAAGGAACGTATAAACTGTTACAATCTTCCTCTTCCTACACCCTAGGGGCATAGACATTTTACCAACTCATACCAAGCCCTCCTATCATTAGTTATCCTATTCAGTTCGGCCTATGCCCTTTTCATATTATTTATTTCTGTTTCTATTTTTCTTCTCCCATTACTGCTGTATCTATATCTATAAAAAGAATGTATGTGGGTGGGTGGGGATGTATTGGATGCGTTCGATAACGGTCCATCCGATTGAGATGAAATTTTCTACACGTCTTCTTTTCATTCCCGTGCAACCAACTGTCATAGTTTTTTAGTGTAGAATCAGCTATTTACTTACTAAAATTTAATAATTAAATTACATGACTTAATATAAGAAAAAATATATAAAGGGACATAACTTTTAGTAGCATTGCTATATCTTAGGTTAAGTCCCCTGGCTATAGATAGATAGATAGATAGATAGATAGATAGATAGATAGATAGATAGATAGATAGATCCCCGCCAGGGCCTGGGCGAAGCCGGGCCGGGTCAGCTAGTTATTAATAATAATTTGTCCCGAAGCACTTTCCTGCTATTGTCTGTGATGTGATAGCGCCATATAACATTTTATATGCCTGAGAGCAGGAGGAATAGGTTGCCATTCTTTCCCTCACCTAGGCGTCGAACTCGCGTACGACCGTGCTCATGACTTGACTAGCGCGCCTGCCTTGCCGTTGCATTACCATGAGTTAATTTGAACAGAAACACACGCAACTCTCCAAACCACAGTCGATGGTCGCCTTCACAGTTTTTTTTTTTTTTTTTAAACATTAGCCATCCAGATTTCCTCCATACCGTTGATGTAACTATTGCGTCTCGAGACACTAGTGAAGCAACCACATTTCATCTCCAGTAATTATTTGCTGCAAGAAACCCGCATAATGTCCATTAAAGCAGAGGAGATACGCACTTTTTTGTGGTTTTCTGTCAGTTGTGTATATACCGATTTTATTGTGGTCCTCTGTCAGTTGTGTACATGTCAATTTCTTTGTGGTCCTCTTTGTGTACACACCGATTTTCTTGTGGCATCTATCATTTGTGTACAAATCGATTTTCTGGTGGTCGTCAGTCATTTGAGAACAAACCAATTTTCTTGTGGTCCTCTGCGATTTGTGTACATATAATTTTGTGTGGTCCTGTGTCAGTTGTGCACATACCGACTGTGTTGTGGTCCTCTGTGATTTGTGTAAAAATCGATGTTTTTTATGGTTCTCTGCCAGTTTCCGAAGATTCCACGTGCTGCACACTTTTCGGAACATTAAGCGGTCGTAAAGAATACCCCGGATTGTGTCACGTTAAATTTCAATTTGTTTTCCAGATCTTTCAGTGGCACGAAACGTTCAGCATACGCATTTCCTCAGGTTCAATAATATCTGATGACCTGGAAAGCCGTCCGCTCCTTTGTTTACCACGCTAATTCGACAACTTCTCCTTCTGCAGCAATCAAAGTGTGCTATTCTCCTTTCCGGCATGTGTCACGGCGGTCCCATGAGTTTGTCTCGAAGGGTTGCTCTTGTGGCCAGATTTTCTCTCGAAGTCAGGACAGTCTTGTGGAACATGATCTAGAGCAGTGGTTCTCAACCTTTTTTGGCCCATGCCCCCCTTTACCATATGTTCAGAACGTCACCCCCCCCCCCCTTTCGAAATTCCTCCGTATAACTCCCCCACCCCCATCCTTACACAGTATACATAAAAATGGAAACTAAATTTATTAACACATACTAGAACATGTCTAGACATCTACATAAAACGTGATTTGCGGGTCTACTTACATTATAAAACAAATTTCATTAGGGCGAGAAGTACAGAACCGTAAAATGTAGAGGGAAAAACAATATCAAGTAACTGGTTCTTGTATTAATGTGATCTTGAAATAATCTTATCCCCCCATCCCCCTGGAAACCCTAACGATTGAGGTGTGCTCCGTGTCTACAATGTTCTATTCTGAGTCTGAAGATTCTGGTGTGCGCATTTCTGCCAAGTTCATTTATGTTGCTGTGCTCACGCTGTCCCTTTTATCCTCAGAATGAAGTAACTGATCGTATACACCGTCTTGTGTCGATGTAGTCATTGTTGCAGTTAAAATTAAGGAAATTGGTGGAACTAAAGATTCTTTTATGATTCCATATAGCGGCCAATGCCTAGATGTTCTTTCAGCAGAAAGCCATGTCACTGGGTGCAGTTCGTCGCTGGTAATTAAATATTGAACTTCATAATCTGATTTGACGGATATCTGTCGTGGATGCAAGCTATCAAATAGAGAGGCGAGGGATGATGAAAAGAGAGTTGATGGAAGAAATAACAAAACGTTAAACATTTTGGTCACATTAAAAGGCACACACTCTTGCGCAGACAGCAACACTTAAAAATAACATCAAGGAATGGACGAACATCATTCTGTTAGAATGTACAATAAAGCGAGTGTTGGAGATCTATTGCAAACAGCTTTCATTGTGCAGGCGACGTCTGATTGATTGATAAGGGTTGAAATAAACATCCTACACTGCACACTACGTGATGACAATCTAGGCAAATAGTCTTTAAACCTCAGCCACCGGCAACATTTCCATTCCTTAGGCAATACATCAGCAATGCTACATAATGGTATAATGGCAAGTCTCTCCCGCTCTTCCTAAATAATTTCGTACTTAATTTAAAACATGTTGATTCTGTCGCCTGCGCATTTCTTAAAACGTGCATTCAGATTGTCCAAACGTACGAACTACTATGAAATTGCGTAAACAACACTTAATGTTTGCTGTGTGACTCATATGACAGTGTGCTTTGTGTATTTCAGTTAACATAATTCATTACGCTTCTCTAATATATCTTGAGCGTTTTCTGTATTTAGCATCTGACGGAATACAGCAACATATATCACACAATAAAATGTGCAGTATAGTGTTAGTGTCTTCATTATTAAAATTCACAACGGGAAACATTGTTTTGACCAGCACTTTTAACCAACATCTTTCACTGCCTACACCCAGCCGCACAAACAGAGCATGTACATACATCTTACTGAATGCAACTACAAATAAGAAGTGACGATCTTCTAGGTTTTTGATTCACCCAAAACCCTGTCGTTACTACATTAACCTTGATTTTCATTCCTGGAATTGATTTTATTACACAGGCGAGGGTTTAAACTTTACAATTTCATCAGCGAGTCTCAGGTGTATTATTGTCTCTTCTGTATACGTCTTCTTGTGTCAGGAATCGAGTGAAAAGTAAGTGAATTATAAACTGATTGATTCATTTATTTATCCTTTTCAATTAATTCATACTTCTATTTAGTTAAATAAAGTTATTCTCCCTGTTTCCTTGTCCGGTATCCCTTCTATTTGCGGTATTTGCAAGTATACTTGTGATTTCGTTCTAGCCTTAGAGATCCATAGCAACATTATCTCGGGAAAGTATAGCGCTACTGTTTGGTAGTAAAAAGAAAGATACACGTTTTCTCCCAGAACAGTGTTGCCAAATGTTAGTCCAAAATACACCGCAAATGCACGCATCCTACTTCCGTCATCCTTAACCAACGAACCAAGTTCCGTAGCAGCAATCTGATGTGGGTATGTCAAGTGTCAAGACCATCATATTTTGTAGGCCTGAGTGAGCGGGGGAATAGATGGCTAGTCTTTCCCTCGTGTAGCGGACGACGAGAGCTGACATCGAACCTTCTTCCAACCGCACTCAGGCCATTGTCAGCGTAACGTCCTAATCATGACACCAACGCGCCCGCTCATACTCATACAGTGAAATGAGTAAAGAATCAGTCGCCGAGCATCCCCTGTTTACATTGAAACAACACGACAAATAGTCACATGTATTTATTATCACCCATAGATACACTGGAAAGAAGAATAAATATGAGGCACTCTAGACGACGGAAAGGGCTTATTTGTGAAACATATCCCATGTAGCTAGAAACCCTTGAAATAGAAAGGAAATCTTTGAATTATAAATAAAACAAATGGTTACTTTAAATTCAACATTATTACAATGTCCGGGTTCGCGTACATGAACGGAATGCAAGCCATGGAAGTGCGTTTTGAGAGGTAACGTTCCGGTTTTGGGCGTGATCGTATATATATATTTTTTCACGCTTTTTGACACTGTTCATTATAATCGTAGGACTCCGTGATTATAGTGTTCACCAGTGTCACCTATTTATAAAATTTGTGACCGCCGATGAAAGTCCAGAGGCCACATCGTGATCAGAGAAGCGCCTGTGTGAAAGTGATGTCTTACGGCAGTTTACCCCAGCACATATCTTATAGTTGAGTTTATAAATCAGCACGCAGTGGCTTGCCCTGTGCAGGACTTTTGCCTCATAATAATAGTTTCCCATAGAATCTTTGTGGCGTAATGGTTAAGCCACCTGACTCGCGCTTCGAAGGTCGTGGGTTTCTTCCCAGACTCGGCAGTTCGGTTTACGAGTGCAGTTTTCTGTGAGACTCCCGGGCTTCTTGCTGAAGCGACTGAGTTCATGCTCTGTGCGACGGTTTCCACACACAGCTCAACGAAAAGAGACCGATCCTTAATGGATAAAAACCTGTTGCAATGAAGGTGATCTTCTGCCTATAAATTCCCCGCTTTAAGTCTGTCTAAATGTCAGTTTATCATACCTGTTTCTATCATCTCCAAAATGTGTTTTACTGCTGTAGTTTTCTAGGCTTCTACTTTTAAGTAGCTAGTAAAATATGTATTGTTTTCCCCAAGTCGTTTTACCAATATCAGCTGGAATGAGAAGAGAACAGGAGAAAACGCACACTTTGTGCATTTGGACCTTAATAGCATTATCTTGCAGTTCACATCGGGGCCACGCTACAATGAATGACTAAAGAGATAATGGTTTTACACGAGTCAGTCGGTCTCCCTGGCTAAGGAGTTAACATCTTTCTCCGTAATAGCGTATATCCACTTAAAGTAACGCAGCTGTGCGAGATTCGTTAGCGGATCGCGTCGCATTGCTTACTTATGGGGGTATGTGAGCCTGTCGCTCAGAAAACAGTGGTAAACTACTGAACGTAATCTTGCCAAGAAATCAACAACAGCGGTAAAATGCTGGTATTCACAGCGATCTCCTGTAAATAGGATATCCATCCATCCATCATGTGCCATGCCGGTAAGCGTGGGCGGTCATGTTCTGCCATCTCACTCGATCAACAGAGTCGTGGATCAGTTCCGTGTTTTTGTCTCGACCATGCCACAAGGCCAAGCCATCCAGATACTTGTTTCTAGGTCTTCCCCTTGGTCTGTTCCCCTCGATCTTACCAGTTGTCACCAAGTTCTCCAAATCATTTCTTCTCATAACATGCCCAAAAAATTGTGACTGTCTACGTCTAATGTCTCTGATCAGTTTACGATCTTCATTTGTTTCTTGAAGGACTTGTTCATTGGTCTTTCTGGCTGTCCATGGTATTCTTTGCATTTTCCTCAGAAACCACATTTCTACAGCCATCAGATATTTTTCAGCCTGGCTGCTCATTGTCCAAGCTTCACATCCATATAAAAGTAAATAGGATATGCGGGAAAAAAATGATGAGTCTTTGTCACGAAGTGCTTAAGCCACCTGACCCGCGCTGCTGAGATCACGGGTTTCTTTCCGGACTCGGTCATTCGGTTCAGGAGTGCAGCTTTCTCTGAGGACCACCAACTCTAATACCATTGAAAAAATTATGTCAGCTACCAAATCGCCTGTGGTTGATTTCGAAGCCGGTGTGCAGGATTGTGAAACTGCGTTCACTGTCCCCAACATAACATTGCACACATTTTAAAACCGAAGCATTACCGAGAACAAGAATCGGTAGACATGTTGATAGCCACCAGATGTGTTGGTAAGTATGTTTTGTTTACGGCCCCCCCCCCCCTTTCCCCGTCTTACATTGCTTCCTTAAGTGCAGTTCGACACCCGCTCCTGAAACTATATAAGGTACTTCTGTTTAGTCACAATGAAATACTTATCAGCTGCGTTTAGACACATTTCCTTTACTTGTTCTCGGGTTCACGCACGCTCACAGACACACAAATGATTATAATAGTAGCGACAATAATAATTCACTGTTTATACACCTCCAACTGGAAGTAAAGCAGTTGCAGACGTACTTACTGTGAAATATTTAAGCCTGAGAAGTGGGGCAGGGCATTTTTTTAAAACGTTGTAGCCAACATTTTGTGTATTTCATTATGAGAGAATATTTCCCATAACTATATAACAATGATTGCCTCAAACAGGCTAATGAAACTAGAACATTATATACAACAATAAGAAAGAGACAAACAGTTTGCTTCGTTCATGTGATGAGAAGAGAGGCATTAGAGACACCATGACAACTGGAAAGATCGAGCGGAAGAGAGGCAGACCAAGAGACATTATGCTGGATGGATTGAGACGATGGCATGGATGAATATCATCAGCAGAGTTGATCCAGAACACCAAAGACCGAGATCTATAGAGAGCCATGAACGCCAGCGCCAGCTGGCAGGGCACTTGATGATGATGAATGGTATAACTGAACGGTCACAGAACTTTAGTAATACTGTACAGACAGCAACATGTCATGAAGCAGAAACCTGTTAGTGTCCATGATGTGATAGGACCATTATGTTTTGTAGCACTGGATGCACGGATGAACAGGTGACCAGTCTTTTCCTCTGTTAGTTTGTGGTCCGGCAGCGCTCATGACATTATCCTCACAGCACCCTATCAACTACACTGACTCACCAGCCTCGTATTACTATGCAGTACTCACATTTCTTCACTATTAACAATCGATTAAACGTTTTATAATCGTTTAAATAGTGCCACCAGCCGTTCATAATGATTAAACATCGTACCGGGCCTGATCCATTTATTATGAAGGGCTGCTATCGGCTCCATCTATTTAGTAGGCGTTGTCTGTCACCCATTAGAGACAGATTTCAGTCTAATGCAGTAAGAAAGATTGAAGTCTGTATGTTTTCGGACTGGCTGTGTCAGCCTCGGCCTCTCACCGTGGATACTTCGTTTAACGCATAAATGTCAGCGATAACGTCAACAAATCTAAACAATGCTCTGCTTTATGGTAGACCCCGACTGGTCTATGCGTTCCCATAATATGGTCTCAATTGATCAGCTTGTCTCAGCCTCCAGACTGATACACGTAATGATGTATTGCGATAGTCTAAACGCATAGATTCGGCGACACTAACATAATAAATTAAATGATTGATAACAACGAGTGGTATTTTAAACTAAAGTTGAGGAATTATTATTGCTTTGTTTTTGTTTTATATAACATAAAAGCGTGTTAAATTTCTAACATGTCTTAACATTGGTTCAAGAACGCGGTCAGTGAAAGTTCCTTGGGAAATAGAAATTTACTTCTGTCGCTTCGTTGCCATAGTAATCAAAAGTGGGAGAAATACTATTATGGGGAGAAATACACTCACACATTTGGTGATAATTACCAGAATCGATCGTGACAGAGCAAGGAGAATGCAAAGAGATAAACAAACACCTGGTCTGCTTGGCCAAGTGACATAATTGGGACACGAACACTGACCTCACCCAAGGCCGGTGATCGTGTGAGGTGGCGAACCATGATCACACACACTTTTTGGCATGGTACACCATGATGATGAATACCATGACCAGAACTGCCGTTAAGACGTGAAGTGTTAGGACTTCTTATTTACCAGGTCATCGGGCGGAGTACAGAGTCCGTCTCTAACTCGAGCAGATCTGATTCGATTCACCGTGTGGAGGTTATGTATTTTTACAGACATGGGAAACAATGATATACTTCCATTCAGTGACTCTAAAGCTAGGAGAGCATATGTGCACATGGCGCATCATTTTGCAGTCAGAAATCCCCCCAAAAAATAAATAAAAAGGCTGACCGAAAGGACTCCTCAAAGGTACAGTTTTATAATTAGAAAACGTACCAGCAATAAAATAGTTAAAGCATTCGCGAGTCTGATATTTACACACATTTGCATCCTTGCCCGTGCTACGCAGCTCGTGCACTTTGGTGAGAGTCTTCTTGTGTGAGGCATGGGAGACGACTGGAGAATCAATGAAAGTATTGGCAATGCCCATTGGCACCTTGC
Source organism: Cepaea hortensis (assembly GCA_963921405.1). NCBI lineage: Eukaryota > Metazoa > Mollusca > Gastropoda > Stylommatophora > Helicidae > Cepaea > Cepaea hortensis. The sequence goes on from OY992877.1 coordinate 173,840,310, forward strand.
CGTCTTGACAGACGATAGTTTGTGCTTTAAAAAGGCATAATAACTTTTACTTATGGCGGTAGCGAATGTGACTGATAAGGCTAATTTGCGCTGTAAATGTCCGTTCACAGTGGGTGCATGTGAACACGTGGTCATTTCCACCATCATGCACCATCTTACGTCTCACACGCTCGGTGTGTGACTTATCTGCAATAATTTTCTACTTTGTCTTTATTCCATTTCTGATGTTTGCCCTCCATGCAACACCTTCAGCGGTGACTTGCTCCCAATGTGCATTATCAATGGCTGTATCAATAATGTCCCGCTTACACACATCTTTGGATCTCTTACCCATCTGTAATTCACCAAAAAAGATGTCCTTTGGTATTCTACCATCATCCATCCTCCTAAGATGTCCTATCCATCTAAGTCAGTGGTTCTCAACCTTTTTTGGTCCGTGCCCCCCTTCACCATATTTTCAGAACGTCATTCCCCCCCCCCCTTTTTTTCGTATTTCCTACCTAAAAATTTGGCCCGTGCCCCCCCCCCCCCCATTTTCACCATATTTTCGCAACGTTATCCCCCCACCTTTTCGTATTTCCTACCTAACCCCCCCCCCCCTCTCCCGCCCCTGCCCCTACACAGTATACGTAATAATGGAAGCACACACCAAAACAAGTCTAGACGTCCACATAAAACGTGAATTGTGGGTCTACTTACTTTATAAAATGAATTTTAGAAGGGGTGAGACGTACAGAACCGTAAAGTATGAAGGGAAAAACAATATCAAGTAATCGGTTCTTGTATTAACGCGATCTTGAAATAATCTTCATCCCCCCCCCCCCGGAAACCCTAAAATTCCCCCCTGGGGGGGGGGGGGGGTAATTCCCCACCGGTTGAGAACCACTGATCTAAGTCTACGAAGACTGAGCATGGAATAAACCGTCACAAAACCTGATCTTTCCAATACTTCAGTATTTGTGATTTTGTCTTGCCACTTAATACCAATAATTCTTTGCAGACACGTTTCTCTTGGTGTGAGTAAGTTGTCCAGGTTTCACTGCCATAAAGAAGAGTACTAAGGACACAGGCTTGATAGACAAGGGCTTTTGTTTTGGCAGTAAGCTTCCTGTTCTCCCACACTCTTTTTCTTAACCTGTTCATTGTTGTTGCTGCCTTACCAATCCGGATGTTGATTTCCTGATCTAGGGATAATTTGCTATTTACCACTGATCCTAGATATGTAAAATGGTTTATCATCTCTAGTTCGGCGTCGTCAATAAAGATTGATGGTACCCCATGTGCACCTTGTGACATAATCTGTGTCTTCCTTTTGCTAATTGTTAAACCAAATTCAGAACAAGCATTGGAGAATGCAGATAGTAGACATTGCAATTCTTCCTCAGAGTGGGTCGTAACAGCAGCATCATCTGCAAAAGACAACTCTCTGATCAGTACCCTTCTAATTTTGGTCTTGGCCTTCAATCTCTGAGCATTGTAGAGGCCGCCATCTGAGCCTGAGTGAATGTACATACCACCATCCTGATCACGAAATGCATATTTCAGTAGAAGTGAAAAGTATATTCCAAAGAGGGTGGGAGCTAGTACACAACCTTGCTTAACTCCACTCTTGATTTCAAACTTTTCAGAAGTTGCACCATCAAACTTGATTATACCCTTCATGCCTGTGTGGAACGATTCCATAATGGACAGAAGAGTTGGTGGGCAGCCAATCTTCTTTAGTGTCTTGAACACACCCTCACGACTGACCAAATCAAATGCCTTTGTGAGGTCGATGACGGCAATAAATAGTGGTTGATTCTGTTCACGGCATTTTTCTTGCATTTGTCGCAATGAGAATATCATATCAATGGTAGACCGGTTCTGTCGAAAGCCACACTGTGATTCGGGGTAGACTTTATCTCCTAGGACTTGAAGTCTGCGCAGAACAATTCTGGCAAATACTTTTCCAACAATACACAGAAGTGAGATACCCCTATAGTTGTTGCAGTCGCTCCGATCGCCCTTGTTCTTGTACAGTGTTATGATGCATGAATCTTTGAAATCCTGTGGGACTTGTCCTTCCAGCCAGCATAGCTCTATTAGCTGGTGGATCTGTAGAGTGAGTGTGTCTTGCCCACTCCTGATAACCTCTATTAGAATCCCATCCTTACCTGGAGCCTTGCCAGATGCAAGTTCATTTATAGCATACTTAACTTCTGTTATGGTGGGAAGTGTATCCAGGTGGTCAAGAGTTAGTAGAGCCTCTATGGCGTTGAGGGCATCATCCGCTAGTTTTATCTCACTTGAGTAAAGCTCCAAATAGTGCTCTACCCATCTGTCCATCTGCTGTTTCTTATCAGTGATGATTTCTCCAGTCAAGGTTTTCAATGGTGCACTTCTTTTGATCACTGGACCACAGGCTTTCTTTATTCCTTCATACATGCTTCTTATGTTTCCCTTATCACTTGCGATTTGAATGGACTCACATAACTTGATCCAATAATCATTTTCACACTGCCTGGCAGCCTTTTGCACATCCTTCCTAGCTTGCCTTAGCTCACTCAGAGTGTTACGCGTTGGTCTTTCCTTGTTTCTCAAGAGAGCTATCTTCTTCTTATCAATCAAGGGCGGCAGAGTCTCGCTGTTTGTCGCAAACCAGTCCTGCCTCTTATGATCCACAGTGCCGTAAACCCCTACGGCAGTTTTATAAAGAGTTTCCTTAAGTTGACCCCACGTTTCATTTACTGTACAATTTTCTGGTGTATCAGTGAAATCGTCTTCAAGTTGCTGTTGAAACTGAAAGCACTTTTCAGGATCGTGAGTGTTAATAATATTAATCCTTGGGCTAGATTTGTGTTTAGCGGTGTAGATTCTCTTTGGTCTCAGTCTAACCCTTGCAACAACCAAAGAATGATCCGTATCACAGTCAGCACTGTGGTAACTTCGAGTCAATGACATATGGTTCAGATGTTGTCTCCGTGTGATGATGAAGTCCAGCTGGTGACAATGGCCGGATCTTGGATGTTTCCATGTGACCTTATGCATCTCTTTTGTTTAAAAAAAAAAATTTGTAATACTGTAACATAACCGCCGGGGCTTGGACTGGTTTGCTACTATAGACAATATCCCCCGCCTTTGCTCCAACCACCTCACTAGCACTTCACATCTACCAGGCCCCACACAAGCCGGGACAGCTGAACCTCCCCTCCCCTACCTAGGGTTTCCTACCCCAAGGGGGCTCGGACAACACACAAGTCATACCACAGCACAAAGTCATAGCTAACATAACAAAATTTAATTCATAACTACATCAACTGCAACACAGAGAAGGATGGCTGAAAGCCGAACTATAAGACAATATGTACAAGGGCAGATCTAGAGATGATTCTTCTTCATCATAGAGACTGTGACTATAGTTCGTGCGGTCGTCCTGTCGTGGTCACGACTCACCCAGGAACCATCCAGTGGACAGGAACTCCAAGGTCTGATGCCTCTCTAAAGTTCCCTCTTCCTTCAGTGTTCCAACTCCCGGGATGATCAAGCGTAGTACCACTGCCTGACCGACACTGCACAGGTGATCAAGGATCCTCCCTTGATGTCTTGCTATATCACCGTCACACTCTACGGATGAAGTCTGGGCCGACCCTAGACTACTAGCTGTCTCCCAACTGCAGACAAGTACGTGTAGCACCGTACTCTAATGTTCAAGAGCCTGGATGCTCTTCTGTCTCGTACGTGACTGACACATTGATAAGTCACCGATAACATGAGCGTTCGCTCCACATAAACACAATGTCACTTGCAAAGTCTAACAGGTGAATACCACCCTTCACCTATTCCACATAAACACAATGTCACTTGCAAAGTCTATCAGGTGACTACAACACTTCACCTATTCCCATGTCTCTTAGAATAATAGATCTTCACAAATTCACAAGTAACTACCCTGGTCGAAGGGTATCAATCACATCCTAACCATCACTGTCAATGTTCAACACCTCGGAATGGGGTAGATCCCTACCCTATCAAGCATGTCACTCCCGTGTTCACACCAATAAGTAAATCAATGTCTTAGGTCACTGGACCAAGTTTCGGCTTCACAAAGGTAAACCATTGTAGGTACACACCACTCAAGCATGATAATATACAAGGTGTCCCATGACGACCCAGCCGGGCCGGAAGCATAACAAACAGGCCATGGTGACTGGTAACAGAGATCACTTCCATCAACTTTGAAATTTACTACCTTGCCATCATCAAGGTTCTCACTGAGTTCGAATTCCACCAGTGCTTCACTGACTAGAATCAACAGACGTTGTTGTCTTGGATCCTATCGGGATCTGTTGACACTCGTCGGACTCTCTCCGGTGGTCACTGCCTAGACCTACCGACACATTCTGTACTCAGACTTTTCACTCGTTGATCTCGGCAGATTCCAATGACCGCTCCCAGTAATGCCTTAACCATCATCTTGATCGGCACTGGAATGAGCCGGTCCTCTAGAGCTCGTGGTTAAACTCTGGAATCTCCTTTAATATAGCAATAACAAATCCTGAAACACAGAGGGGGTGGTGTGAGTACTCAACTACAACAAGAACTAACTGCATCTCCACCATTACACCTGCCTCTCAGTCATACATAAGGCAACAAAGATATATGTATGATATCATCACATCATAGATCCACTCTTAACTATAATGTATAGGCATGATGATGTAAGAGAAAGCAATAGTACACCTGTACATAGTCAACTTACTCGTCTGGGCTACCACTAGCCCTCTAGCACCAGTGTCGACTGTATGACTCTGTCAAAGCATCCTGCGCCTGGTGCTAGTCCACTCCTGTTTCATATTCCATCATCAATCAACAAATACACCTACTTCCCGTTCAGTGTAGGGATTACTTTATCCAGGAGGTGCCCAGCCGGACAAGTCCTCCTTCCACACATACTCACCAATTAACCAATCCTTTCACCCATGGATTGATCAACTACACACATTAATAACTATATGTCCATAATAAATTATACTCCTTATAATTCATTACTATAGTATTAACTAAGGATAACTCATGAATTGTTAAACTTAAATAACAAACTCATATCACAGCCATCGCTCCGTCCTGGGATCCCTGTCCCAGAACCTGAGTTGCCTTTGATTAACTGACCTTCCCTTCAGGTCGGTCATCTCTGTGCCGGTCAAGCACAGCTTTGGTGGCCATCCACCAATACACTTTCCCACAGCTACTGTGGGTCCCGTGCATCTTTTCCCGTGACTACTTAGGTCACGTCATCCAATGTAGCAAGGCCTCCAGCCTCTCCTCTACCACACCTCAGCTCCACATTTTTTGGGGGGATCATTCCCCTTACATACTACTCCTACTTCACGGCAGTACTTCAAGTACTCCATGAACAGAGTCAGGTTTTTGGAAGAGTAGAATAATAGAGACAGACTCGGTTCGGTTCCTATCTTGGATCTACGTAGACGCAACGGCCTCGAATTACAGAGCGCCGCATCGCTCTCGGTCGTGTATGTTCAACCATCGGATAAGCATGATCGCTTTGGGGTCGGACCTGCAATCTAACGGGTCGGGCGGACCGGCCTACTTCCCAGTCGGTTGACTAGACATACGCAAGATTGAACACGCACGGTCACTCTAGCGGACGGACATGTAAACAAGCAGTGACAATAGGTCTCATAAATACTTCCTATCAACCGTTATCCAATAAATGTAACACCATCCTTCCTATGAGGAATAACACTGGTAATATTACACCACAAATACTTACCTGCCAACCTTTCCCATGAATCACACCTTGGTTCCAAGAATAATCACCACCACTGATCTAACTTCTGAGTTACAACCATAATCTAACGAAGCAAATTATACATCTATAATAATAACAATCCCTAACTTATCATTATTAACAGCATCTAGCATTTCTATGTAATGACTGACACACAACCTGCCTTGCGTGTGTAATTCCTAAACCAAACAAGTAACTGCTACACACTTGGTAAAGTACCGGAATCTTCCTGGCACAAAGCAGTGATAATCTACATATCACTAACCATGCAAATCATTTGTAAACCAACCATTTATAATTCTTTCAATCTACAAACAATGGTTTTACGCCAGTACTAGAAAGAACACACGTTCCGGCACATGCTGTATACACACGCTCAGCTGTTCAGCCCGTCCGTCAACACATCACTTAGCCGATCGACAATAGCTAATTAAATATGCAGACGGCTGGCGGTACATTTATACGCTTCGCGAAGACTTTCTCGGGCGGCGAATTATTCTCTCGGGAAGGTAGTCTCGGTATAAGGACCACAGTTAAACAATAGACAAAGTATTCAACTAACCTGTTATATACAATCACAATCTTGACTGCTGATGTCCCGCTCTGGCCGCGCACACTGACATCAACTTTCAGCAGCTCATTTCTGTGATCGTTCTACAATGAAGTCCGGCTGGCGACTGATCACACCCAGCTAAGTACGTCGTCACAATGCCTTCACTGCCCGAGTGAATTTCATGATCCACGGAGAAGTCCTGCGTCACTGATTGTTCGACCATCCCGTGTTCCATGCGGCAATTGTGAGTCTAGCGTGATCTTGACCACGTACGCACTTACTGGGGGAGATTCTAGATTTCTCTAGAAATAACCAGACTAGTGACGTCAGGCACTACTTTTGTGGGGAAACCCCTTATTTATTGTTATTAATTCCAGGGAGACTAACCCTTCGCCATCCTATCAAAGGGATATAACTCAGAGACCAGACTATCTGCAGTCATTTCGTCACAAATACATAGGTCATTACTGGTGCAATGCTCCAGCAGCCTTTGCCCATTTTCATTCATGCGACCGATGTTGTATTTTTCAAGGCACACTGACCATGAACTCCGAGTCCTTGCCCACACGAACATTGAAATCACCGAGCATATAAATGTAGTCAGATTTTGGAACTGCCTTGATCACGGAGTCTAACTCCTCATAGAACGAATCCTTCACATCATCAGAGGAATCTAGTGTCGGTGCATATGCAGTAATAATGGTGGCAAAACCACAAGAGGTTGCCAAGCGCAGGGATAATAGTCTTTCGGTTCCTCCTGCTGGAATTTCAATCATTCCCAGTAGCGAATTCTTCACTGCAAAGCCCACACCGTGTTGCCTTTTTTCTGCCTGCCCTCTACCCTTCCAAAAAAAGGTGTAATTGTTTTCCCTGAGTGACCCTTCCTCAGCGAGGCGAGTCTCCTGCAGGCCAGCAATATCAATGTTAAGACGATTGAGTTCGGCATCAATCACAGCCGTGTTTCTCACATCGTCAATATTGGTCAAGTCAGTGGAAAATCCTGCACACATGGTTCTCACGTTCCCGGTTGCAAGCTGTAGCTTGAGGTTTCTATTTTTATTTTATTTGTACCTGGTGCATTGGTTTTACAGCCTGCTATTCAGATTTTGTCCTAGCCCCAAGCACCCATTGAAGATGGCAGGCTGTGGTGGATCAGTACCCAATTGGCCGGGGACTGCCCAGCTTGAGGCGGGCGGTAGCTGATCAGTGACACCTGTAGGTGTTTCCCACCGTCAGAGGCAACGCGTGGCGCCCCTTGTCTACGCCAATTGACAGGGACTTATAACCCGTAACAGTTGGCTCTCGCTTTGATTCCGAGACCTGTTAAGACCAGGGATGGAGTTATTGCCTCTCCATAGCACAATGCCTGGGCTAAAATATAGAGATCATGCGTTGCCCATGCAGCATGATCCCTCTCTCGGCCTGCCTAGTTCACTCCAGAGGAAAGGTAACACCCCTACATCTGGAACAAGACAAGCTGCAGAAGCTGCCGGATCAGCAAAGCAATGCTCTAACTGTCCGCCTGTCGGAGCTTCGATCCTAGACCAGCCGCCAACCAAGGCTTAGGGCCTGGTCTGCCCTGCCATGACATTTTGTCTTTAGCTTGCATTTCCTCGCAACTGGGTAAGGCTTGTACCCTCCCTATTGCGCTCTTCCGCCCGAAGCCGTTGGCACAATGTGGGGTGTCGGGTTTGGTAAGCGCCGCCCAACGTTCGGCGCTAACAGAAAGCAGCTAGTACCGTCTACTGTTATACGGTAGCTCAGTCATATCTGACTAAGACCTTGACACACGGTCTAAACCAAAGTTTATTTATTTTTAGCCTTATGGTCTAAACCAACGTTCAAAAAGATAAAAGAAAGTAACTTCAGTATAAAAAAAGAGTAAGAGGAAAATCTATAAACTGGTACCTACCGCGGCCACTGTGACAGATTTAGTAAATAAAATGTATACCTTTTCTCTTTAGTAGAGTGTGTACTGTTAATAAATGTATGGATTGTTGAAAATATTGCCGTTCCAAGTTTTGTAGTTACCTTGTATGTTGCATGAACTCCACAGAGGGTGAATACAAAACTTGGAACGGCAATATTTTCAAAAACTCCACTGTCATTAAAAATACACCCTTTATTTCTTATGTTGCCGAGACAATGAATAATAATTTAGACTATGTGTATCGTGGAAACACATTTATTTACTATTGTAAGAAAGATCCAGTTATTCTGCTTCATATACTCCACGCCGTTTCGCTTTGATGATAATGTCTATCTAGGGTATTCTGCCTCTTGTGCTACGAATCATTTCTGATACCGACGTTCCTCCATGTCATGATGTCAGACTGTTCATCCTCTTCTCTCTTGGTCTCGCCATGCCTTTCTTCCTCTCCAACTTTCCCGTTGTGATGACATACTTCAGCTTTCCTCCTTTCATTACATTCCCAGAGAATGCGAACAGCCTCTGCTGATGAGAGTAATCAGTTCTCTTTAGAGGATACCCTCGCCCCGCCACCCGTTATGCGCTATTGACCTTAATATTGTATGGTTACTACTTATGACTAGCGGCTGACCGAGTGGCCAGATTGAAGGGTTTTCTTCATGAGATCTGGGTTCGAATCCCCGGTAAGGTGTGGATATGTTGTTTTTTTTCTTCTTTTTTTTTTAGTTGGGGGTAAACAGAAAACCTTAACCTGCACAGTTTGCGGCGACTGCATTAGTCAAGCGGCCTTACTTCCTCGAGCTCAAGACATCACACCCCCCCCCCCCCCCCGGTCCTATACCGCAAGGTACTATAGGCAGAAGATGAAAGTTACGGCCACTTATGACTATAAATTGTAAACTGAAGCACGTGTAAGGCAAATTTATAGTTGTTTCTATCAAACCGGCGTGTTTATATTTATACGTAGGAGTATCAGGAATGTTCCTAGTATATTCAATATATGAATTTCTCAGTGCACACATAATTGATCAGCAGGTTGTAATTTGCTGCTTTCATACAGCAGACCAGATGTGAGAATGGACACCGCTGGTGCCACTCACGCCACGAAGCCGCCGCTGAATGCGAGTATGGGAGCAGGAATGCTACGATCCGGACACAGTCCGTGCCAGCCCGACATGAGATTGCTGTAACTACCGCACAAGGGTGGAAGGAATCGCTATAGCTTTCTGTTGATTGAAATAGTTCGTGTCAGTGATGCCAGACACGGTTTATTAGTGTAGCTGCGAAAAAGATATGAGGAATCATCACAACTGTAATGTAGACTTAAACATTCACGTAAATACCCATTTAAAATGTGGTGTGTTGTGTTATAACTGCCACAGAAGGAATGTACCGTATTCAGCCGTCTGTAGATTTAATTTCATTTAATCTTTTTTAATTACGGCGCATTCATGGAACTGCCCCTGAATAATAGAGTGAATTATCTCTGCTGTCTGTAAATTGTAATAGTTAATGTCAACTGTGTTGCAGAAGATTTATTTTCTTAGTACGTGTGTTTAATTTCTCACGCGAATGATGTTCTCGCACGTTCTGAAATTGATTCCTTCAGCCGCTCGTTTTAATATTTTGTTAATTAACCCTTAAATTTTTTTACATTTTTTTTTTAAAGCGACCCTTACATTTTACTAGTTTTCAACCTCTAACAACTGCTGGGTGACAACTACCCACGGTATTCAATTTATTACCGTAACTGAGTGATTTGTGGGACTCGCAGTGGTAAAGACGCTTGCCTGCCGCCCGATGGTCATCTTTTCGAATGCTTCCCGAGACAGGGATTAAAAAAACAAAATATATTACCTCTGCTGTCAGGTTGACCCCGACCTAAAATTGGTTCACGTAAATGTTATGTAAATTGGGTCCACGTGATATTGATCACATCACCCATCACTTGCCGATTGGTCTATAAATAATATGGCGCTAGCATCATATACTGAATACGCCTTTTAGTGAGGACAGGGTCCTTCACTTGACTCAGTGAATTGTGTAATCTGCCACTCAGAGTTTCATTAACATGGATCGTGATTCATGCGGTACTCTTCCAATGTAAAAACAATAGTTTAGGTGTTAGCCCTTACAGTCAAGCTGTTTTACCACGATGGATTGGGACATTTGCCTATGACAACTGTGGTTCGTATCGGGGATGTTTGTGCTGACATATCGAGGTTGCAATTACTTCTAGGTGCCAATTGTGAATTACAGTATTGATGAGCAATTATTTCTAGGTGCAATTTATGTATTGGAGTATTGGTGTCTCTGTACCTGTATATAAACTATACATAGATTGTTCTATTGTGTTCGTCGATAATTGCTGTTTATCTTAAACCAGGCTCACACATGCAGACATATACATAGACGTACACACAAACATGCACTATATATTTATATATACATATGAGAGAGAGAGAGAGAGAGAGAGAGAGAGAGAGAGAGAGAGAGAGAGAGAGAGAGAGACTGTTTGTGCATTGTGTATTCTTGTATGTTTGTTTGCGCGTACACATCCGACAGTTTGAGAACCTTACTTGTACCATGTATTAGTTCCTTAATATGAGTATTTTGTTTTCTTTTCATTTAAGGTATGCTTTCAAGAGAGGTCTAGGCGGGAAGAAATGTCTTTCCTGGCGTGTCTCGTTTCTCATTTAGTGAGTATGGGACCAACAACTGGTTGGGCGGATCCTGCACCAAACTGAACGTTTACAGAGCAGAGGTATGGAATTCATGAATCTGCACAGAAAAAGAATCTCACCAATGGATGAAGAAAAATCAAAGCGAAGAACTTCAGCGAAGGAGGCGTGGGAAGAAAGTTACCTCCAGAAATCCAAAGAGTTGAAGATTGAGGAGAAGAAGATCAACAGTAAATATGAGGGAGAAGACTCCGATTCCACACTGAAGGAAACGCTAAAGTGCCCCCTCGGCTTGAAGCGTGTGATGAACATATTTCGCTCAAAGCGCTTTTGTGACCCGACATTAGAGAACCTGTACAGGCGCTACTTTCTGAAAGTAGACCAATCATCGCAATCCAATATGCAACTTCTCAGCATTGTCGTCTGCCTCCTCCTTGTTATATTCTTCTACGTGCATGGACTAATGAGTCCTGTCCGAGGCACAGTGCTTGGCCTCGTTATCCTCTTGTTCATTATAATGGAGATTTTACTTTATTGTATCCATCTCGACTTCTTGACACTGCAGGTCATCAGCCACGTAGCTGTGGTGTTGCTGTTTGTGGTAGTATGTATAGTCACACTGGACCCCAAGCCGCGGGATGTATCAGACGGATTGTGGATCAGCGTATTTTTCATCTACATGATCTATTCGGGAATCCCCGTGGGCATGACAGTGGCAGTGATCTCAGGTATACTCCTACCAGCGTTTCAGTTATCAGTCTCTACGAATGTTAGCAGTCGTCAGACAGATAATATGAACCCGGTAAGTGATTATTACAATCGTTGATGATTGTTCACTACCATCACCACCAACATCATCATCATCATCATCATCATCATTATCATCACGTTATGCTATTTCACCGTTCTCTGTTCTCAACTGTTCCCTTCACTATTAGGTCAATGCGAACCTCAGTATCTTCCTATGCCTATGTCATGCTATTGTAATTTGGACCCCCTCGTTTTCCCAAGGAGCGGCTGGCCGAGTGACATGATGATGATGATGATGATGCCCTCAACCAACACACAGCAAACTGTCCCATCATTTGCTTTCTTCACATATAAATTCTCTCTCTCTCTGTCTCGACCATGCCACGTGGCCAAGCCATCCAGGTATATACTTCTTGGTCTTCCCCTTGGTCTCTTCCCTTCTAAAGACACATGCCGAGAATGAAGGAGAGAGAGAGAGAGAGAGAGAGAGAGAGAGAGAGAATTTATATGTGAAGAAAGCAAATGATGGGACAGTTTGCTGTGTGTTGGTTGAGGGCATATGTCCCAGTGGATCATATCTGACAGATGAAGAAGTGCGATATTTTCTTCTGATTACAACATATGGTAGGTTCACGTGACACAGATGTCGTGGCGGTTGGTGAAACTGAAGTAAGTAATAAATAAAGAGCCCTTGACCACGCCTTCAAGTGTACTTGTATATGTAAATAGAGGGCCACTGCCATTAATCATAAGGGGTATGCGCTGCGGAAATAGACTGAGCCATGTAGGATAAAACCCGGTGCAACGAAGTCGACCCTGTCGACTTTGAAGCGACTTTTTATATAGTGCTAGCCCCATATTGTAATAGATCGGTGGACACTGGATGGGTCATGTCAGTATCACGCTTTACTTCTCAGAGCATTTCCTGGTACTCATTTTACCCTGGGTCGAAACTGAGCCGAGGTCAGTTTAAAAAAATCCCCGCGTAGATGGAGATTCGAACGCATGATTGCCGGACCGGCAGAAAAGCCATCACTGGAACAGTGATATAATACTTGTACTGAGAGCCAGAATCTATGTGACACTTGATCAATCAGCAAATTATTAAAGAAGAAAAATAAAAGATAACTAACAAATACTGTTGCGAAAGAAACACTGTTTGCGTTCGGCGTGCACGCGTGTGTACTTTTAGTTTTATTCGTTTCCAAATTTGAATTAGACAAGAAAGCGGACATGTGTAGGTGGTTACAACTAATGAACTGCCGGGTTCCGGAAGCGCATTCACAACCTTCTTGCAGATCTGATTAATGCATTCGCTTATTTTTTTTCCACCTTAATTAAAGTCGAGTAGCGAGTGAACTCAAACATTCCCTCATATGTGACTTAAATGTGGTGCTATTTTTGTATGGCATTATTAATAACACTGTATATACAGTGCTTTAACGTTATCACAGAATGCAACAATACTTGGAAGTTAACTGTTTGTTATTTGAGAAAGAAACACGCTGAAGTCTATAATTAGATTGTATGCTAAAATATGTACTTTCCAACGAGGTTTTTGAACCGATAAGTATAAATAAAAATGGTTTAAACGGTGTTGATTTCTGCTATATAGACGATTATTACATACATTTTTATGACACTAGTCTTCAAATCCCGTTGTCTTGTTTTCGTGAAACAATGTCCTCACAGTATGAAACATCTACTATCCGAGCTAAAATGACCATGTTATCTGAACTCGTTACATTTGTTTATGTTTGAATAAAGACGGTACAGTCAATAAGTTGTACAATTTGTTGCCTGCTATATTTCGCTGCATTTTTACCATATGTTTACTGCAGAAGTCAGTTAATGTAAAATAAAGCAGGTAATGCATCCTTAAACTAATCACATATGTTACCATGGTAATTTGTAACTGGCTGTCACGTCATTTTATTTACAAAGTGGAGGGTTAACATTTGGATTGCAGCCGCTTCGAAAAATGTTTAAATGCAACCACTTCGTGTGTAGTAGATCACGCAGAACGAATGGTCTCTCTGTCAGGTGATCGGAGTCCAGCAGCTGGTGTGCAATGACCGGTGTGGATAACTTTCTGTTCGTTGGTTTTATTCTGTCACCAGAATATTCTGTTATTAGTGTGTCTTTCCAGCTTATGTTGTGTTCTGCCACTCCATCATTCAGTGGCCACTCTGTGATGCCAATGTAGGTAGAATGGGACCCCAATTGAAATTGGTAAATACAGTTTAACTTGATGCGGATACATTTACTGATGGGACGGAGGCTAGAGTGGTTTTATACACACACACACACAAACACATGTATATATGTGTGTGCGTGCGTGCGCGCGACCGCACTGAGGTAGCAACACAGAACGTTTGGCCAACTGCTTGTTTTGAGTCGGTCCAGTAGACGTTGCATTACGTCATCCCCTCAAATGTTTGCGGTCCGATTTCCTAACCCCGCTTTGTAAACAAATAGACATGGTATTTAGTTTACTTTGGTGACATGTGTTTTGTATATTTCAGCATTAAAGATTCATTGTTTACTTAATTTTATGTTGTTTGACTTCTGCAATATGCTCCTGACGATATGCAGTATCTTCTGCCAGGCAATAAATTGTTCAACTTATTGTTTGTATTTTCATTTGCAAAATTCAAAACATTGGTCAAGGATACACTGTTAGATGCTTGGTCAGCGTAGGTGGAAGATCTTTGCAACGATTCATGTGTATAACAGTTTGATATTCCTTATAACAAAAAAACCACCACACATTTTGAAGATAGAAGCAAGGGACTTTCTTACACATATGATATCCGACAAAACCCCAGGTCCAAACAACATCACACCTGAAATGATAAATGAATTATAGAAAAATATGGATTAGACCATGTCATTAGACTGCTGAACACAATCTACGACACTGGAGACACATCTCCTGGCTTATGCAAAGCTGTGTTTATGGCAACCCGGAATAAGCCAGGAACTGTAGATTGTGATCAGCATGGAACTAATAGCATAATGAGTCACACTGCAAAGATTTTTTCTAAGATAATTAGTTATTCGACAGATTATCCCCACTGCACGTCGAACCATTCAGCACAAACGATGTTGTTTGTACACATGTTGCGTTAAGAATCACTATGTAACGGGTTAGTAAGGGGAAAACACAGATATAGGTGAAAAACATTTCCTTGAAAATGGTAGAGAAAATAACAGAGCATTCAGTGCTCATAATTGAATGACAGAACGATGTCATATTTTAAGTTATTCGCCCCAAAAAGTAAATAGTTTTTTTTTTTTTTTTTAAACCCCTGTTACATCTTGAGGTGAATTGGGTATATCTAGTGCTGGCTGAAAATTGTTATACATTTCTCAGCATTCGACGAGTGATGTAGTCACTATCATGGAGGCTGCCTTTACTGTTTATGACATTTTCTTGGTACCCATTTCAGGTCTGAATTGTACTTACATTAAAACAACATAAAAACCATGACCAGATACATGTACTTCATTTGGGACGTTCTAGGAATGTGGATTTTTACAGCGATTAAATTCTATCCCCGCAGGAGTACATTGGGGAATTAACGATTCCAGCCATCTCGTTCTATTTTAAAATGCAGTTTAACGTTTAGTATATTTTTCATGGCCGGTCTCCGTGGCAAAGTAGACACGGACGCGGTTCGTAATTCCGCTTACCTGCGATCGAAACTGCGACCGATTTGGCAGCAGACCGTGTCGCACTATGTTTTAACGTGTTGATATGGGAGCCGGTCGTTCAGAAAGCAATGGCAAACTACTGAACGTAGTTCGCTCACTTTGAACTCACGCGCAATCCTTGACGTGCTACTACTTCTAGTGCACTGAACTGATCTTTGCGTGAGAATTAGCTTTCCATATTTACTGTGTTCCTCACCATCAGGCGAACCCACTCCTACTTCAGAGGTACTTGTAAGGCAAGGATGGGACGCGAACATTTTAGTCCATCTGACCGGTATAGGGATTTCACCTGTTACCTCGACATCAACACACCGGAAGTTTCAGAGCAAGTGCTCTTATTCATTCGGCCACGCTGACCTCCATAGTAGAAAATGTTTTTGAAACTAAATGGGACGGGTGTAATATTGGCCGCATCACTACCCATCGAGTGTTGATTGGTCTGTAACATTAAGGGGCAAGCACCATATACTTCATACGCCCGAAGGCTTGGAAAAGGGCCCGTTACTTTGTCTACATATTCATTGCCTCTTGGACTGTCAGTGTTTTCCCTTTCGGCTGTTTGCAAGGCGTTGTCGCTTCGTTCGGTAGAGTCAGCCGATCGACCAGGGACATTATCTCAAGTCTGTACGGGTTTCGTCTGCAAACTAATGTGATTAATGTTTCTGAAAAAAGTTCTCCCCGCCCATCGCACCCGATATTGCCTTTCCAATCGGTGTCTGTAATCATATCCTTTTTCTTCCTCTGTCTGACTTCGGTCGCGGCTGTGATGTTTAATGTCGCAATGTTCTTCATATCTTTGCTTTTCGCGTGTGCTGAATACTGTAGTCATCATTGTCATGGAAAACTTGTCTGGATATTCTCTTTCAGTATTCGTGAAATACGTTTCTTTAATTGAAAAGAAAACGTAGACTGCGTTGCTACTGTTTTTTTAAAACTCTGTTTTATCGGGAAACAATCCATGGTTGTAGAATCTATTTTGCCATCTCCATTTCTATACAAGTGATCTACAATCGCAGAATAGTTTGCCGTCCTCTGTGGTAACCATTTTATCTTTTATGGTAGTGGCTCCCAACCTGATGGTTGCGACCCCCAACGGGGTCGCCAAGTAATCTTGTGGGAGTCGCTGCAGTTATTTCTATGAGATTGTCGTCATTCAGCGGTAAAGCAAGACGGACATATTATCAGATTGCAACGGGCACGATTAGTATTGGAACTGTTCGCTGGCTGTTGAAGATGAGGGTTTGGTTCTTGTGGGAATGCCCCGAGTGCAGTGATGTCGGCTCTTGATTCAACTCAACTGTATAGGAAATGTTAAATGACACCACAGAGATTTTTGACACTTACATATTTTATTTACATGACTGCACTGCCATATCGTAACACATAGTTGATACAGGAAACTAAACGACTCGAAATTTTACCCGGGCAGCGCCGTTAGGCTACTCTTTTTCGATTTCCAATTCTCAAGGGATTGTTTACGTGCGCAACAATACACACGGGCGTCCGATCTCACTACCCAGAGACCAGGGGAAATTTTTATTACTGGAAGTCCAGGTGGATTTTTTAAATAAATCCCGGTCCTCACCGGGGCCTGAACCCGGGACCTCCAGCACTCGAGGCGGACACCATACCTCGAGACCACTCAGCACTTCCGATGACATTTCCTGATACCAGTTTTAGACTGAGTCGACCTGGAAGTACAGGTCATTTTTTTTTTTATGTAATCGTTTCGATGGGGATTCAATACACGCCCGCCGGGCCGGAAGTTAATTGTGCTAACCAACGTGCTACCGCGGCTCCCATCGTGGGTATTTTTTTTTTTTTTTTGCGCTCGCTCGTTTTTAACTCAAGCGTAGTCCATACACACTATTTATAGTAGTGATGGACTGAATTTTGCATGTGGATTAGCTTTCCATATTAACAGTGTCCCTCGCCATCAGGCGAACCCACTTAGACTTCAGAGGTACTTGTAATTTACGTCCCCAAGTCAAGGACGACAGGTCAACAGTTTAGTCACGCATTCTTACCCATTCGGCTATGCGGACCTGCACTGCGGGTATAATTATTCATTTATGCCTGTAATTCTCTTTTCCGTGTGTTTTTAGTTATTTATCTATTTCGTTTGCCGTGCTGATTCCAGAAAAAAATACTTTCTAGTTACACTGTTTTCAGATTTTCCAAATGTATATGCTTCGTTCCATCTTATTTCACATAATCCCAAAATGCGTATTTGATATTGTATTTGCCCCACTGCTTGTACTGTCCTCCCCAGTTGAAAAAATAGTAGTGTAATTTCACGTACCAAATCTGGAGACTTGTCTAGGTGATGTTCCCGACACACCATATATCAACAGCACAGGACTTATGTTTTGTTTTGCTTTAAAAGGAAGTAAGTCGGCGATTCAGACTACTTACAGCTGTCTCTACATCGCGGCATATTTCTTCTAGGAGAAGAGCCGCCCTTCATGTTGGTTGGCTGAGTTATTTTTCTTTCTTTTTACTTTAGAAATGTTCGTTAACTCATCAAGTGAAATGGTTACTGGCATCAGAAGAAGACAGTTCACATGCATTGGGCATGTCATGGGAAGAGGAAAGCTGGAGTATGTCATTACAACGAGAAGATTGGCGGGGGACTGAGGCAGGGGGATACCAAGAGAGAAGATGCTGCAGTTTGACATTACAACATGAAGGAATGTCAGTATCAGAAATGATTGGCAGCAAACGTGACAGAGGTCTGTGGACAGACATTGTCATCAACGCCACACCGCTGGGACTATAGGCAGGATGGAAGACTAGTTCATGGTTAGTTGGGTTTTCCATGAGATGGACTGGCTAGTCCCAGGTTGACCTCCTTTGTTATCTCTTACAATGTGGCATGATAGATGACAGTGGCTTCACTTCTGGACCTCACTCTTGCACAGGCGACCTTAGTCGGAAAACTCAGAGGAAAGATGGAAAACCAGCTTGAAAGAGTGGAGCAACCATTTAAATGCGAAGACAACATAAATAAAATGGTCGAGTAAGAGGATATTCGTACCAGAATGACTAGTGGTAGAAAATGCTTGACATACAGTGCATTCGACCTTCTGTGTGAAGATGACATTTGATGTGATGTGTTATGTATGCCTGCCAGTTACCCCCCCCCCCTCCCCCACTACCCATTATTTCACAAATACACTTGTGTTGCACTGCGGTTATTATTTCAATATTTGTTTTGTCTGTACATAAGTAGCTGCCTCATGTGTCTAGAATTAGGTATTATAACGTATACATTTCCTTGTATAGTTATATGTAGGTATTATAAAGTATCAGTTGCCTTATATAATTAGATAGTATTTCATCGGTTTCATAACTGCCGCGCCATCGTTACTTATGTTTAATATTCCTTTCCTAACACTACACACCTATGACGTGCAATTGATTATAAATGTGTCTGCATGGAGGAGGTGTTATGCAATCTTATGAATGATTTCAATAGCAGTATGTATGCCACATACTTTAACCTTTAATTTCGGCATATTAATTGTATTGACTCACGCTTTCTATACCCAAAATAAGGGAAGCTGCTTTATGTAGACCATAGAATGGAACCTCTTTAAAAGGGTTTAGGATCTTGTACTGATATTCCTTCAGCTGATATGTGGTATTGTCGCTTGTCGTCTCTGGGGGGACAGTAGAATCAACAAGCACACTTCAACTTCCCTTTTTCCAATGTTGGGATTATTGCCAGACCTTTGTTTACACACTCCCCATTTTAGTTTTCTATTCACTATCTCTCTCTCTATTATCGTAATGTCTTACTCCTCTTCACTTTCCTTCAGAACATACCCACACAACATTGTCCTCCAATAAATACTAACATTATTTATTGAATAAAAAGTGTCGTGGATGTATATAGAGTGTATGTAAAGACGTTGTTGGTGTGTTCTATCGTGTAGATGAGATAAGAGTGACACTCTAAGACACAGTCCTCATTTTTCTCATCACACAACGGCATATATTTTCACTACAGCACAGAATTGGATTGAGCTCACCCAGGGTAGTGTCTCTCTGACTGCTGTTGATGACTTCACCATATCCTTGATACCGTTAGAATTAAACAGTTAGTTCACCACTGCGTATTTTTAGTAGATAATGTCTTTCCTTGTGAAATATCCAATCACATGAACAACAGGATATTCCAGGTAATGTTTATACCTCCTATAGCATTGAATGACTTATCGTCTCTATATGGATGCATAAGTCCAACAAACTCTGTCTATCTAATATCACTGATTCACTGTGTTCATTTTATTCGTTACTGTTCTGTTTATCCAATAATAAATTCTGACCTTACAGCCTCTTCATTTGAAAGATAGTTCTTTTGAACAATATTGAGCTTCCGATCTATGTTTAGTTGCACTTTATTCTGCTGTAAGTCTCTTAGCCAGACTGCCTTATGTGTATCCGTTAATTATAGACTTGCTGACATGTATGTATGATATCCGACTTCAATCTGGCCGATATTTATCACGGCATCAGACTAAGGTTCTTTCTTTCTTTTCAGGAGTGTTATTGCTTTATTCCTTGGAACCTGGTGAATATACAATATCAGGTGCTATCAACCTAACTCAAACTCATTAGAGGTGAGAGTAGGCTTATGGCCGTTATCAGTTATTAACTTCTATATATTCAGAGAATTGACCTCTGACATAAGACATAGGAGTTATACACATAACTTAAGACAAGGTAAACGAAGGAAATGTCATAGGATAGCTCAGAAATCCCAGTAACCATCTATACTAGAATCTCCTATCCTCTATTATACGAGTACTTATACTATCGAGTGCCCTGACACCTTACTCAATCCACTAAGTCACTTCTCAGCTAAATTCGGCCGACACTCAATATTACGGTTACACACTAAAATACAATATGCTAGAGTTCTACTCTACACCACAACTACCTTATAACTATCCTCGGCTGAATCGGGAATACTATTGCACATCAATACAACTGCTCGTCGGTTTCATCCAACTTGAAACATTGTATATCCCTTTTCATAATAGCTCAAGAATAAATCCCCACTGTCTCTCGTGGAAGACTTGTAGCACACACTAAATTCACTATAATATCCAGACTATTTATACTCTGGCTCCGTACGACCACACTGGCCTATTCCACCAATTTCCCCCCTGTCCTCCACAGTTTTTTTATCTATACAACAACAACCGAAATTCTCCTTTGATACACGGTCATTTCGGGACATCAATGATATCCACTCGTTTCTCGGCACCACGGCCATACGTCTCCGTTATTTCAAACGTCCTCTGATCGTCTATCGTGACTCCCACATCAAAGGTTTGTGAAATGACTTTATCGCGAGTTGCCGGTGTTCAAAGGGTTTGAGATCACCGTTTTTCCGTCGTCTGTCCTCCAACAAACATGCGGTATCTGTTTTGATCTTGGAGTCAATAAGCGATCGCTGGTTTTCCTGATCTAAACGTCAATAAACTTCCATCCTCGTGTAATATAAGCAATTTTATGTTTTGATATATCAGGGGATCGTTAACCTGTCAGTATTATGTGACAGGTGTGTGTGTTTATAAGAGGCTGGCTCTCAATTGATTAGCTAACTCTGCATTAACTTTTAATTAAAGAACTGCCCAGTGTATGTTTGTTTGCTTACGAAGGCTCTGTCCACAACGTCCATTTTGTCACTTGTGATTGTGTTCTTGTAAAGCTTGCCTATTCTACTTCTCTTTTTCGGTGATTCACTCATTGTTAGAGAGTTGTGTCGTCCGTTGTCGTTGTTTATATATAATAAATACACTTGGCCATTATTCAGCTTCTGCAACGCAACAGTTGTGAGAAGAAATACTCCTAGTGTGGAGACATCCCCGTTTGCTGTTCAGAAAATTCACATTACTTTGCCTTCCTTACCTCCGCTCGTTACCTAATAATATTGATTAATTCTCGCGGTTTAAGGCGCGAGACAGTATTAAGAGAATATTAAGCGCTTCTAAAATGTGTTTCGATGTGGCATTATTGAATGGCAATTCGAAAACTGGAAGGTCTTAAAGTACCGCCAGATGAAAGGAGAAACTAGGTTACAGTAGCCGTGAAAACTTGCCAGAATAATTTCAAGAATATTTTCACTTCTACACTATATGCGTGGAGTTTACCAAAGCCTTGAAGACCTGTGGAAGAACAAGGCGAAGTATGAATGTCCTTAAACCGTCACTGCAATGAACAGTCGGATCCAAGATGTCATGATAGCTTGAGCCTGTGGTGAATACTGTGGGCAACTCTTTCTTACAAAGAGACTCAAGCAAGAACGTACCCTAACAGTTTTTAGGCGGATATTTGCGACATACAGGAGGGTATGAGGGTAAAAACCCGCTATCATAGAGGTGAAATCTGAACACTTTGCAGACAAACTAAGTACACGTAATTTTTGTTTATCAGTTTGTGTGAATTTCTCTTTGCTGATGGATGCGTCCTCAATTCCATTCCAGAGACTGATGGACAACGACAGACTGATCTTATCGCAGCAGCTTGCAGTAACCATCTCCACCATCTCTGAAACATAATTTATCAAGTGCCCTGCCAGCTGGCTTAGACTTTCATCTCACTCCACATATCTCGGTCTTTGGTGTTCTAGATCACCACTGCTGATGATATTCCTCCATGCCACCGTCTCAGTCCATCCAGAATCATTTCTCTTGGTCGGCCTCTATCTCTCTGCCCTTTGATCTTTGTTCTCCAACATATTAATTAGTTCATCATGTTTTATTTTATCAATTTCTGTGGTATAGTTTAAAAAGCACAAATACATGACTCTCTGTGCCTTTATTAATCTTTCTATTAGTGTTCGTGCCGGTCTCTCTGGCCTAAGGGTTAGCGACTTTCTCCGTAACCCCGTATACTCTCGTGAGTAACGTGACGTGCGCAAGAATCGGTGGCGGTTCTAGCCGCGTCGGTAACTTACGGGGTATGTGAGCCGGTCGCGCAGAAAGCAGTGGCAAACTACTGAGCCTAATCTTGCCAAGAAATCAAAAATCAGCTGAAAGATGCTGATGTTGACAGCAATGTCCTATAAAAGCTATGCGAAGAAAAAAAAAAAAAAAATTAGTGTTCGTAATGTATATGTTGCATTGCTTGTACCCTTTCCTTCCACAAATCCTTATTGTTCTTCACCAATATGCATTTTTATTTTCTTTCTTGCTCTTCTCATTATAATTCTGATTATAATCTTAGTGACATGGTTTATGAGTTTAATTGTACAAAAGTCTTTCCATTCAATTGCTTCTGGTCTTTTTTGGTATAGCTATAAATACACATTTCAGCATATAACTCGGTACATTTCCACTGCTGTAAATATCATTTAACATTGTGGTTAATATATCTACTCCAAATTCCCCCATTACTTCTAATTCTTCTATTATGATTGCATCTGGCCCAGCCGTGTTTCATGTCTTCATATGCTTGACAGCGTCAGCGACTTCTTCTTTTAGAATAGGTGGGCCTTCTAAATTACTTTCTTCTATTAATTCTTCCCTTTCTCCACCATATATTTATCTTATATCTCATTCCACCTCTTCAGTATAGCATCTTTCTCCTATAAAATCGTTCATGTTTTTGATTTCAAACACTCTGTACATGCTCTTATTTTTCTTCCATTTGGCTTTAATAGAATTTAATTCAACTTTCTTGCACTGCTCGCTTAACCAACTTTCTTTTGCCTAACACATTTATCTCGTTTTTCTTTATTTATCTTATCATACTATTGTTTGTCATATTTACTCCGTATTCTTTTGTCCATCAGCGTTGAGATGTCTTCCGTCGTCCATGTTTCCTTAGCTTTTTGGCTTGTCTCCGGTAATATTTCTTTGCTTGTTTGATGAATGGAGTCTCTTAACATTTTCTACTGTTCATTTATACTCTGTAGTTTCGCTATTGTCCTAACAGTAAGTTGTGGCATTTATACTCTGTAGTTTCGCTATTGTCCTAACAGTAAGTTGTGGCATTTATACTCTGTAGTTTCGCTATTGTCCTAACAGTAAGTTGTGGCATTTATACTGTGTAGTTTCGCTATTGTCCTAACAGTAAGTTGTGGCATTTATACTCTGTAGTTTAGCTATTGTCCTAACAGTAAGTTGTGGCATTAATACTCTGTATTTTAGCTATTGTCCTAACAGTAAGTTGTGGACTCAGGTTGGTTGAATTAGTCACTTGCGAACCAACTCTGTAACAGATAGGTGACAGATACCATTGGCAACGAAGAATAAAATAGCAATAATACCCAACTAGGTTGTTCATGGACGCGAGAACCATGAACCACGTTATTTAAAGATAGTGAAAATATAGACCATTTATATGGCTGAAGGATAAGTCATTGTGTCAAGCAAAGCACAAATTGATGTTCAAGATTACAACAGTTTGTTTCAAAATAAATTCAATATTTTATATGCATAAAACTTAAGATATTGATAGTTGATTTGTTGGTTTGTAATCCTGTGGAAGACAGTTTTACTGTTTAGCCTGGTTCGTTGACGTTCATGTCATCTGATCCCTGACAAGGGCTAGCATCTGTTCTGACCCGAACGAAAGTACCATCTCCACGGGGATTGTGTCACAGACTCCCTTTCCACTCTTAAAGCTCATACACCATAGTAGTGTGCAAGAGCGACAATGGAACGTCCATATACCTTTGGAGAGGCATGACGATACTTGGAACCTTTGCCATACTCGGGTTACAGTCTGTGGATGAGCCTTTCGGCGTAGAGGTGCTCCAGATTCGAGGTGCCCATATTGAGTACTTTAAAATGCATAATCTTTTACAATCTCTTAGTATAATGCTGTAGTTTACTTGGCACACGTTGAAACAGTAGTCGAATTATCCCCCACACTCGGTCCAACTGTTTACTTGTTGTCGATGTGTGTGTGTGTGTGTGTGAAAACATGGATGTATGTAAGCATTTTTTTTTTTTTTTTTTTTTTTTTTTTCCCGCGTTTCCATCCTGTTTCAGGATATTGCGGTCAACACCAGCATCTTTCAGCTGTATGTTGATTCCTAGGCTAGATTACGCTCATCAGCACGCCACGACTTTCTGAGCGACCGGCTCCATACTCTCATAAGTCACTTTTGCGATTCGAACCACTGCTAATTCTCGTCGCGTCACGTGACGAGAGTATTCGGGGTTAGCGGAGAAAGCTGCTAACCCCCTCGGCCACGGAGCCGGCTATGTATGTAAGCATACATGCATGTATATGTGCATGTATGTGTGTGTGTTGGGGGGGAGGGGGGGGGGTTGCTTTTTAAATTGACCTGTCTCTCAGGTCAGCGGAGTCTAAAATGGGAAGCAGGACATGGCCAGGGAAGTAAATGCTGCCGGCGATGTATTGATAACATCATCCACCGAGTGCCGTTTTATCCGTACACGTATGAGACTTGTATCACATACCCAAACATGTCTTGTAGCGTGAAAAGGGTCCTGTATATTTATGTTCATGCATCTGTTTAAGTTTCATGAGTTCGTAAGATCCTTTGCTTCAAGTAAACGCATATTTATACATGACATTGAAGTAAAGGTTGTTTTGTGAGAGCTCAGAAGACAGTGTTCTTTAGAGCCTGTACTTCAGCATTACAAAGATAGACGACACGGGGCACAGAAGTGTGTGCCGTTGACGGTGATTATATTGGCCGTTCGGCTGTCTCACTTTAGGGGCGGGAGGCTGCTTGTACAAAATAATGTGGGCTTCCAGTGGTGTCTTGATTAGTCCGTATCTCCTGAGGCACATTCCACGTCTGCATGGAAGCGGCAGGGCATTCACTGAGCATTGTAGTTAGATTGTTCTTTCTTTAGGCATTATGATCGCCAATCCCGCTGTATCCTGCTGACATAAAGAGGTCCAATTAGGCCCAGAGTCTGAAGGTGGAAGAGGGAAGTTGTAAAGAAGCGCAGTGCGGGACATAACATACTGGAAACAAGCGATAACCGTGTATAGTTTACATCTGTTACTGCATACATGTGCTCACGTACAATGCACGGAAATGTTAGGGGATATTATTATGCTTGTTTTCCCGAGGATTTATGTGATCGTGGTCTATTATTAACTCTTTCTTTGTTGTCCGCTTGTTATATTAACCTGCGTTGACACATATATTACTTCGTCCCTCTTGATTTGTCACTCAATAATGTTAACCGTTCTGACCGTTGTTCTGTAATCTCATTCTACTACACATGGCTATTACTTTACTTCCGTTTTACTCACAGAACTGTTACTTTAAAGTTTAAAAAGTAGCATCTGCCCGAGACATAGAGAAGTAAATGTTCCCATTTATCACCTTGGCGAAGTGGTCAAGTCGTCTGCCTCGCGCTCAGAAGGTTATTAGTTCGATTCCGGGCTTCATCTTTCGGTTCACGAGTGCATTTTTCTTGGAGACTCCTGGTCTGAATCCGACCAGATCGGATTTCATCAACAATTTTAGAGCGTCCTTGAGAAACTTTTTCTATCCAGCTATGCACCGCTTTACGGGACAAACATTTGTCAGCATAAACAGGAAGCATTTCCTTATGAATGTCCTTTGCAGGCAGTCCTTTTGTCCATACAAAAAAAAAAAAAAACGCACAACAGCACGTTGCTCTTTGGTTGTACACTCCGTAAGTACAGTAGCCATTTTGTTTATGCGCTGCGCATGCGCATGAGACACCTAGCGCCACCTGACGAACGGGAATATAAAGTTCCATGTTGCTGCCACCCAATGACACCTGTAGAAAGCACCAACTACATTTACCTGCCATCCCACAGAACTGTGTGACTTATTAACTCGCCTTCGTAGAAGGACATGTAACTAACTTTTTAATGTATGACTTATTATCATGGTATTTACTGCAAGGACTATCTACCCCATGCTTTCTATGCATATTTCCACTGCTCTATGTGCCTGCCCTTAAGCATAAAGGTGATTATAGTTACTGGATAGTGATGCTAGCGATAGTTCTTCAGCATTCATTTGCGACAACGTGTATGTTTACGTTCTTCCAAGTTTGTCCTTTCTTCTTTATGTGTTCAACTCCTGTATATAAATTTCAGGTTATAGTAGACCTTCTCTGTGTTTTCAGTGTCTGTTGTGTATCTTATTTCCGCGTTCATGCAGACCCAAAATGATGATCAGGCGTGTATTGGTGTATTGTTGATGAGCGGTAATTAATTTATGCATTATTTATTTGTTCGTGTAATACAAACTGCTTATTACTTGTAGCTAACTTTTGAATTGGTTTTTATGTGCTTGGCTTTCTTACCTTTGCCCTCTCACCATAAATAATACAAAATATCTACGATATTAATATTTAATAATGGTGATAGTGATGAGAACTTTATATGAATAAGTGCAAAACTAGTACGATTCTTGACTGACCTACTACAGTAACAATGCACACATGGTAAGACATGAAAAATACACATACTCACACACACGTGTACAACTGAAACTAATGCGTGCACACACGCGCGCGCACACACACACACACAAACAAACATAAGCATACCGCCATCACACACGTGTATATATATATATATATATATATATATATATATATATATATATATATATATATATATATATATATATATATATATATATAAGCGTTCATTTGAAATCCGTTCGTGCTGCAACGCGCGTAATTGCGTACGTTGAACATGATCATCTTATAGTCATGTGATAAGTACTGAACAATGAATAAAAGAGCACGTGCTTATCGTCCCATGAAGCATAAGTTCTGTTTCTGACCTTTGAGAAAATGGCTGCGTTGATCCAAAATCCGTTCAAAGAAGCTCAAATAGCGGTGATTCGGTTTATTTCATTTGAAGGATGTCGGCCAGTGGACATTCATCGAAGAATGCAGGCAGTGAACAATAACAAATGTGTGTCAAAGACAACAGTGACAGACTGGGCACGAATGTTTCGGAAAGGACGTCAGTTCACAACAGATCTTCGACGGCCGGGTCAAGCGCATATTGTTGCAACAGAAAAAGAAAAAAAAAACCATCGCCAAAATTCATGCAGCAGTACAGATGAACCGTTGTCGAAGCATACGTTCGCTAGCGAAAGAATTTGATGTGTTAATTGGGACAATTCAAAAGGTCGTTCGTAAGAAACTGCAATATCGGAAGGTGTGTTCACAGTGAGTACCACAGGTGTTGACCAACCACCAAAAATAGGAACGCATGAGATCGTGTTTGATCCACTTGCTGCGTTACACATTGGAGGGTGATGCATTTCTCTTCAGCATAGTGCCAAAGGACCAAAAATTCAAGTTACAGGTTGTCGCTGGTAAGGTTATATTGAGCGCATTTTTTTGACAATGAAGGGCTATTGTTGGCCGACTTTAAAGAACCTGGTGTAAACATAAACTCTACCCACTACTTGCAAACACTAGACAAGCTGCAAAATGCCATCAAGAATAAACGACCCGGCATGCTTTCTCGGCAACTGGTAAGATCGAGGGGAACAGACCAAGGGGAAGACCTAGAAACAAGTATCTGGATGGCTTGGCCTTGTGGCATGGTCGAGACAAAAACACGGAACTGATCCACGACTCTGTTGATCGAGTGAGATGGCAGAACATGACCGCCCACGCTTACCGGCATGGCACATGATGGATGGATGGATGCTTTCTCGCGGTGTGATTTTGTTGCACGATAATGCTCGTCCGCATGTTGCAAAGATTGTGCAGGAACCATTATTTTGGAAGAAGTGGGGAATTCTGCAACATCCAGCAGATAGTCATGATTTGTCACCATGTGATTTTCATTTGTTCTGACCTTTAAAAAAAGCTCTCAAGCGGCAACGATTTCACACAGATGCAGACGTTATGCACTCTGTAAACACTTGGTTCAGTGAGCAACCACAATCTTTTATTGCGGACGGCATTCGCCGCCTACCTAAGCAATGGGATACTTGCCTGAATGCCTACGACGACTTCTTCTGACCAACCCATGGTGCATAATTCATTCAAAATGAATGCCTTGTTTAATTCTACCGCACCTGTTAATATTTCTTTCATGCTTTTGTAATAAAGCCATTGATACGGGTTTCAAATGAACGGCTCTTATATATATATATATATATATATATATATATATATATATATATATATATATATATATATATATATATATATATGCAGTAGGCACACGTGCATGCTGATCGGTATTTTGAGTCGCTGTGGCACGGTGATTAGATTAGCATGCTTGCCTTCCAAGACAATAGTTCGGTTCCTATGGAGTTCGCAGTTACTCCATTTACCTGAAATTGTGTGCACTGTCAAATCTTAAAGCACAACGGTTTCCCTGTGACTTCTGTTGGATTGTCTACGGCTTATCTACATTTTCCTTTTTTTTTCTTTTTCTTTCTTCTAAATAAATGAACGCTGCGAGGCAGCAGGGGAGAGGTCATGGCACGTCTAACCCGCCGATGATCACATCATGGAGGTTTGACATATTTTATGAAGTTGGCGCAGACAACTATGTAATTTTACATACAAATCGGTAATAACGAGGGGTAAACTGTATAGATTCCTTCCGTTATGTAATTTAGTGCTTGCTACAGATTACTGCCTCGACAGTCTATATAAGTATTCAATAACAGAACAGAACACGAACAGACGAATTTTGAATGTATAAAGACTCTGTCAAGCTCACTACTCAGGACATGGAAACGTCTGCCTTCGAGAATTAAACTATTGTAATCGTTCACTATGTTTTAATGCCAGTGTTCGAAGTCCTTATGCCAGTTGACTCTTCCCTCACGTAGGCAAATACCAGTGTACACAATCGAGTCCACCCCCAAGCATACACGACTTCTCTGCCCCATGATTACGCTGTAGCTAAAAATATACCAGCCAGCAAAAAAAGTCTCGGACAATTGCCACAAAGTAGGGAGACTCCTTGAAGTTCCCACTGTTATATCGGTGGCATTCACTGCAAGCTACTCCTCTCTTTAAAATCCTACAACAATGCCGTCTACACCAAAAACGGAACAAATGAAGCTTAAAAGTGGCTTCCACTAGGAGCAAGTGTCTTCCTTTTTGGTATGGCGTTTTAAAATAAGAACATATAATTAAGTGAGCTACTGTTAGTAAACCTTATTCTGGGTATGCTGTCTGTTTCAATCCTTTCCTGTTTCCTTTCTAACTCTCTTTCTCTTAGTATGTGCGTGTGTTGGGAGTATATATGTGGCTTAGTCACGACGGACACACGCGAAAGCGTGAAATCGTATCCACTTTAGAACAGTTTGTTTTATAATGCTTAGATTCTCGTAACTTACTTCCAGCCATTTCACACGCATTAGTTACTGTGATTTCAATGAAATAGGTGTCGTGGTAGGATATAGACATGAAACATTAGTAAATGATATGTGTGCCCGCCTTATAGCTCATTGTGCATATGGTGCTAGTCATATATTTGTATATATATACCAATGGGCACTCGGTGGGTGATGTGGTCATTATCCCGCCTGTCGCCTGCACTTCCCCAAATATTTCCTGTACCATTTTTTTGCGCTGGGTCAACTTGGGATCCCATGTCAATTTGAGAATCCACCTTGATGCGGCTTCGAACCCATGGCCACTGGACCTCAATCTAATGCTTAGAAATGCCTGATTGTATTATTTCTGACCCTATACATTAGGAAACACTGACGTCATGATGGATAAACATGCCCTAGTCAGAACCTTTAAACTGTCTCCTTCTTCCTTTAGTTTCATCCTTAGACGGCATACACATGGCACTGCGGTGGTGCAATGTCTAGAACGCTTGCCTTCTGGCCTGGTGGTCATATGTTCGAATCTCCCATTGAAGCCCCATTGTCCGTTCTATCTTTTTAAAAAAAAACTGTTCACCATGTTCAACCTGCCAGCACCGAGGTGATGTTTATTTTTTCATTGACCCATTTCTTTCCAACTTAAAATTATTACCAGGAAATCTTCTGGAAAGCAAAGGCGGTCGGTGTTGTATGGACCACATCAGCCACCAAGTGCCCACTGGTGTATACAAATACGGGGCTGGCATCATTTACCCAGCAGGCCTACATAGTGAAAACGAGTCCTTTACTATACTTTACTTTAGACGACACACCGTTCTTTAGTGATTGAATCGGAATTTATTTAAGGTACCTAAATCCCGATTGCCATCTTCTGTTACTTCAAAGTTCGGAGATTGTCAAAATGTTACACAACTCGAAAATTAGAGATTCCAACAGAATACGTGAATACATACAGAAGCAGCGAAATATGACCAAGACAGATTTAAAATTATCCCTTTCTTTTCTTGGCTGTATCCCCATAGGGTTGAAGACAAAGGAGATCGACTGAATTAATGTCTAAAAATAAGATTATAGACTGTCACAAAGTTAGATGTTTGATTGAGTTACATGTTGAGAAACACTATCGCATTCTTAGACTGCATAACCTGACTGGACAATCCGATAACGTCCTGAATACGTTCTTAAAGCTATTATGAAACATGTTTAAGTATCCAGCATGTCATTCATTTGTTTCATGTTCCAACCGCGCATATCTCGAATCCCAGAGGACATCAACAGAGGCAACTGAACGTTATATATATATATATATATATACTTTTACTCCCTGGTGTTCTGGATATATTCTAATGATTTTAATTGTCCAAGCCACATTGTTTTTCATCTGTCATTATTTGTCTTGGTCTGCCAGTGCCTCTTGTACCGCGGATCTTCCCAATGATTACACTCGTATTTTCGTTGCATGACCAAAGAACATTGCTTGTGTCGGTTATGTTTGCTAGTTCAGAAACTCCCCATCGTCTTTCCGTTCTAGGCAACTTTCAAAAGTGACATTTGACGAAGCCGTAGAGCCGCACTAGTAGGGAAAGAGAATATTGCCATTTATTGAGATGTTTGACGCACTAGAACTTTCTCTTCTGTCGGAGGAGTAGTGGGTTTGGTCCAAAACGCAATGGCTGAAAGTAAAATTGTCTACTAAATCACAAATAACCAATAGTTTCTGGATTTTATGGCAAAGTCCTGCAAAGGACGTGCAATCGTTTTGTTTTAGCAGAGAAAAGGGCGTTGTGGAATATAGGTGTTTGCACTGTGTTGTGTGTTTTCACTTTGTATATATGAAGGCCTCAGGAAAAACCAATGAGCAAGTCCTACAAGAATCCAATGAAAACCATAAACTGATTATAGGCATTATACGTAGATGTTTTGGGCACGTCATGAGAGGAAATAAGAATAAGAACTTGGTGACAGCTGCCAAGATTGGGGAGGGGGGGGGGAACAAAGGGAAAGCAGAGAAGTTTACATCTGGATGGCTTGGCCTTTGACATGGTGTTGATCCATGATGCGGTGATCGTGTGAGATGGAGAAACATGACCGCCCACGCTTATCGGCATGGCACATGATGATTTGAAGGCCTAACGTCCCACTCTTCTAGAAATGCCATCTCTACCCATGTGTTGATGCCGTGTTATATCTTTGTAGAGCTTTTTCAGTAATAACTCTTGCGTTGTTTTATATTGACAGATAATAGAAAACATTGTGTTCTACATCTGCGTCAACGTTATTGGCATTTTCTTTCATTACCCGCTGGAAGTGGAACAGCGCCAGACATTCTCGGAAACCAGAAACTGTATCATTGTTAGGTTGGAGACGCAGAAGGAAAACCAAAGACAGGTGATGATCATTATTTTCCCCCTTTCTCGCCATGTCTCTGGTGGTTTCATTAAAAATTAAATTAAGTCTTTATGTCTACTCCTCGGTTTAACTTTCTTTCTTTCTTTCTTTCTTTCTTTCTTTCTTTCTTTCTTTCTTTCTTTCTTTCTTTCTTTCTTTCTTTCTTTCTTTCTTTCTTTCTTTCTTTCTTTCTTTCTCCTCCTCTCTTTTTTTTCTATCTCTCTCCCTCCCTTGGGAGAGATATCAAGAGAGAAAGAACATGAGTGAGAAAAACGTAAATATTATTAAATAAATAGTGGGAGGCAGGAGGCAGGCCTAACAAATAAAACGGAGTGGCGTCTACCAGTTTCTTAGGACGTGTCCTGAAGTCAGACATGAGGATAGGAAGATGACAGCGTGGTTCTGTTTACTTCCACTCACACTTTCGTCTTGAGTCTATCTCTCCTGAGTCCATTACCTAATGTATGCTCACCCAATGATATCACACAGCCATACATGTCGACTAGCGTAATCTTCCGAATTCGTGTAGTCAAAGCTCTTCTTCATATAGTCCATGAGTGCGGTGCTGGTGATAATGTCTATCTACAGATCTCTGTCTGGTGTGCTACCATTCACTTCTGATACTGATGTTCCTCCATGCCTTGATGGCAAACTTCCCTGCATCTTCTCTCTTGTCTGAGGCTACCTCTCGTCCCCCACAGCTTTGCCGTTGTGGTGACATACTCCGGCTTACCTCTTCATGTGGGCTTTCTTCTCTTAAAAAGTCGCTTAAAAGTCGACAGGGTCGACTTCATTGCACCGGGTTTTAACCCATATAGCTCAGTCTCTTTCCGCAGCGCGGAAAGCATCGCACAAAGCACGAACTCCGTAGCTCTAGCGATGACCCACAGGAGTCTCCGAAAAATGTAACTAGTGAGCCGAAGGGAGCGGCCCGGAATCGAACACACAACCTTCGAAGCTTGACCACTTCACCACAGAGACTCCACTATTTCTTCTCTTGATGTGAATAACCAGTTGTCTTCGTGGGTTAACTTCAATCAAATTATCGTCATTGCTCATTCTATCCTTTCACCGTGTTATTATTATTCTATAAAATACTATCTTCAGTCTCCACATAATTCCTTACTTGTCTGCTAATTTTCCATGATTAGCTTCCATACATCATGTTTAGCTAAGTATAGATCTTAAGAACTTTTTTTTTTTCATATGGATTTACAAAGATAAGTGAACGCTTCACTACATTAAATTAGATTAGTACACACTTTACATGTATTCTCTCCTGCCCTCTTTAACAGACGAGGCAAGTTTACAAAACTGACGATTCTGTATGATTATAAGCCTCTTAAGGCTGAAGTATTATCAAGGCAGTCACATACACGCTGGTATGTATATATATATGTGTGTGTGTGTGTGTGTGTGTGTGTGTGTGTGTGTGCGTGCGTGCGTGCGTGCGTGCGTGCGTGCGTACACGCGCATGTGTGTTTTGGCTTCTTGATTTAGTGGTTTCTGCCCATGTTTAAACGATGCTGTTCTTTTGTTCATAGGAACGCCTTCTGCTGTCAGTATTACCTCGTCACGTGGCTTTGGAAATGAAAGCCGATATAGCACAAAACAAGAGAGAATCGATGTTCCACAAAATCTATATACAACGTCATGACAACGTCAGGTAAGCATGGTTTCTGTGATTGCATGCACAAACGACAATGCAAACATACTAACAACAAAGATTGGATACGTAATAGCTGTCTCTGTATCATGTTAATTGTTATTGTGTTTCAGAATGTGTCCAGTTAGGTATCCTTAATATGCACTCATAACCTTTGCTTTTTAATAATAATGATCAAGGTGACACTTACCATGATAACAACAGCAAGCACAATGATAATAATGACAGCGGCAATATTGATAACAACAACAAAAATATAATAATACTAACGGGAATAAAAATAACACCTGTAACTAATATATTGTAACAATAAACATATTGATAATAATATTCTTCTTCTTGTTTCGTTCGCTTGAAATATGTCTATAACTGCATTGTTGTCTCTTGTATGAAAATTAGTGATAATAATATTAATAGCAGTAACAGCAAACAGTAACTAAACAAACCTTTTGCGTTGTACAACTTTCACAAAAATTCATAATCCAGCTGTTGAGGACATTCGGACATTGTACCTGGAGGATATTATTCACGACCTCACCTCGTCACCTCTGGATAGTAAAGTCAATGTCTCGTCTTCTCAGACTAGGGCGAATATTTAGGAGGTCCCATCGCACGGTCGGCGCTGACAATCACTCTGCCATTGTAAATTTAAATAATGCAGGACAAACAGCTGTTGTTGTGACATGTTCAAAATTGCAAGATGCAAACACATCATATATATATATAGTATGTTTACGCTAGTTTACACACACTGGGTGACTTGCCGATTGTGTGGGTTGGTTGAGTAATTTGTTGGTGGTTAATCCTCTGTTCCTGAAAACAACGAGTTATACCTATTAAGTTTGTTGCGTGTTTGTTCAAATTAAAACAAAAAGTTAGTTGATAACCTTTACAGGGCGTAGCAGTCAACTCCGGCATGTTTGGCTGTTTGTTATTCCTGGGCAAGTTTACGTTCAGTAGTTTGCTATTGCCTCCTGTACAACTGACACTCATACCATTGTGTGGAAACCAACACAAGGCTTTCTGCTTCCAAATCGCCTGAAGTTGTGTTTCCAACGCGGTATGCATTCATAACCTCTTCGCCACATAGCCGACTTTGTTCAGGCTATATGAGCCTAAAAATTACAGGCACCTGTTGGGGTGTGGCTGGCGTAGAGGTTATACTTCATTTCCAGTAGCAAAGTACCAGCTCCACAAGGAGATGCAGCTGTTGGAGTGTGGCTGGCGTAGAGGTTATACTTCATTTCCAGTAGCAAAGTACCAGCTCCACAAGGAGATGCAGCTGTCGGAGTGTGGCTGGTGAAGAGGTTATACTTCATTTCCAGTAGCAAAGTACCAGCTCCACAAGGAGATGCAGCTGTCGGAGTGTGGCTGGCGTAGAGGTTATACTTCATTTCCAGTAGCAAAGTACCAGCTCCACAAGGAGATGCAGCTGTCGGAGTGTGGCTGGTGAAGAGGTTATACTTCATTTCCAGTTTCAAAGTACCAGCTCCACAGGGAGATGCTGCTGTCGGTGTGGGGCTGATGAAGAGGTTATTCTCCCGACCCGGCAGCAAAGTACCATCTGCATAGGGAGATGCAACTGTCGGAGTGTGGCTAGTGTAGAGGTTATTCTCTCGACCCGGTAGCAAAGTACCATCTGCATAGAGAGATGCAGCTGTCTGAGTGTGGCTGGTGTAGAGGTTATTCTCCCGACCCGGCAGCAAAGTACCATCTCCACAGAGACCGTGTTTTCGAGCTCTGCTTCCCCTCTAGAAGCTCAGAAACCAACCTAGTGGAGAAGATCAACACTGGAATGTCACATCTACAAAGAGGCATGAAGATGTAACGAGGCCAAAGTTCAGCACAGTACATACGGACTGGTAGAGATTAGCCTTGAGTTGGTAATGTTTCCCCCATGGGTTTTCTGTATGTTATTGTCAAGAGACGCACCCCAATGCTCACAGTGCTTAGATCGTCAGTTGAGCGAGATTCCCATAGCACAGTCTAGAAGGAGAAAAATGAATCACTGATGGATAGATTTCAGCTGTGCTCAAATCAAATCAAATCAAATCAACTTTATTTTTAAAAGGTCACAAATTGGGCACGCAGACCCGTCTTACATTCGGCCCTTCCAATCACTCATCTTTCGTTCATCAAGAGCATTATACATTCACATAGGAACAAAAAAAAAACATTGTGAAATGAATGTTGTAAAAATAAACAAGGCAAATTACCATGTTATGAGGCCCATATCCCACCTACCCACACATCACCCCACCCACAAACACACCCCCACCTACCAACACACACACACCCAGGGACACATACATACCCCACCAACCGACCCATCCACCTCCAGCAAAACCCCCACCCACACACACTGCCCTCACCTGTTCCCCCAACCCAAGCACACTCGCCACCCACACAAACATCCCCCACCAACCCACACATCCCAAGCCCACCCACATACACATCCTAACCCACACACCCATCCCCCACCCACACCTCCAACCACACCTCCATCGACCACATATTCCCCACCCACGCACACACATTCCCCACCAACCCACACATCGCACATCCATTCTTACATCCCCACAAACTGATATCTCCCTACCCACACACACATCTCCATAACCACCTATACATCCCCAATCCGCTCACACACACACCCCACCACCCACACATACATCCTTCACCCACTCACACATGCCCTAACCCACATCCCCCACAACACACATCCCCACCAGCACATCACACACATCCCCTACCACACAATATTCCCAACACCACACACACATATCCGTCACCCACACATCTCACACCCACATACCACCACACATCCCCCACCTACACACCACACACATATCCTGCACCCATATACCACACAATATCCCCACCCACACCCACACAGATACCCTCACCCACCCACCCACCCCGCACATACTCCGACCCACACCACACAAATCCCCCACCCACACACACATCCTCCACCCATACACCATACATATATCCCCAACCAACACACCACACACCTCTCCCCACCAACACACACATTCCCCACCCATCCACCAACACGCACTCACTTACACATCCTCCATTATGCACCCACCCACCCCCAACCAAACATCTCTCGATCACACATACCCCCATCCACACGGGAAGGTTAACCCGGTCAACAAATGCCCGCAGAAGTCGGATGTGACGGCCTAACGGCGCAAGAACGCAGCTCTGCTGTAAACAGGCACAACGCAGTCACACCCGAAAAAACATCCAGATGAACGAAGAAGAAGAAGAAGATACCCCTATCCACTCACATCCTTCACCCACTCACGAATCCCACCCCGACACATACAGATCCCTCGCCCACCTACACATCTCTAAGCCACTCACATTCCCCCAGCCACACATTCCCCATCCACGCACACACCCCCACCACCCACACATGCTTCCCCCAACCATCACACATTCCCTACTCACCCACGCATATCCCCCACCCATACACACATCCCCGCACTCATCACATAATCCCCCACCCACACACCACACACTATCCCCCACCCACACACATATCCTCACCCACCCACCACAAACTTACCCCACCCACACACCATGCACACATCCCCCACCAACACACCACACACATATCCCAAACCCACACATCATACACTTCTCCCCACCCGCCCTTACATCCCCAATCCACCCACACACATCCCCTACCCACACAACCCAGCCACCTACACGTACTTCCCCCAAACCATCCACACATCTCCACCCACCCACACATATCCCCCACCCACACACACATCCCCCGCACCCGTCCCATACACACATCCTCCACCCATACACACATCCCCCACACCCATTCCCACAAATTTTTCGTGTGCTTTCGTCCAGGAAGTGCTGGATTTTAGCAAGTTGGTAAACTTTTTGTGCTGTTTTCTTGGTAAGAACGTGAACATGAGAGCTCCAGTTCAAATGGCTGTCAATTAAAAGACCTAGTGTTTTATGTTCATTCACATTAACTATAGGTAACGTGTCTATGCGGAGTTCGAGCGGTGCTCCAGTTATGGCTAGTGTCTGTAGTTTGTGTCTGGTCGTTTTTAGCATGGCTTTGGTTTTGTCGATGTTAATTTGCATGCGGTTTTCATTGCTCCATCTAGTAAGATTATCAAGTTCCTTTTGTAAAGAATTCTCTAATTCACTACGGTTTTCTTGACTAGTATATATAGTACAGTCGTTTGCAAATAGATAGCAAGTTGTATTGATATATAAAGGAAGATCATTAATATAAACTGCAAAAAGCAGCGGACTTAGTATTGAGCCCTGAGGCACACCAGTATTAAGCTGTGTGGGTCTTGATAAACAGTTGTTAAAGGACACGACTTGTTGTCTCTCGGATAGAAATGACGTAATTATGTTCACCATCTTGGTGCGTGTCTTCATTTGTTTTAGTTTTCTAATTAAAATATCGTGATCTACCATATCAAAAGTTTTTTTTTTTTAAGTCTACAAAAATCGCTCCACAAATTCTACCGTTGTTGATGTTTAAGTGCCAGTTATCGGCCATTTTTCTTAGAGCACTATGGCAAGAATATTTAGGTCCAAACCCAGATTGACTGTTAATTATTAGATCGTTGTTAATTGGACCTGGCATTAATTAATCAGTCGAACAAGAAGTTAACTTCCATCCTTGGATGTAGAGATGATCTGGACAGTTCTATGGGTGCTTGCAATCTACACGAACCTGTGTAATACAGATCACGGCATTTATTGATCCACTTGAATTTAAAAAAAAAAAAAATTGAAATCTTTTATCAGCCCAGTAGACCGATTCTTATGAGCTTCAACACAAAACGAAGATACACGCAAACCACTTGTGGCCTGCAACTAAAAACCTAATGTCCATTTTGCTGAGGGCATCAGCCAGTGAGCAAATCTGCTAGTATGAAGTAAATGTAACACATATTATCACATATGTGTCAGTTACCGTTATCCTATATATTGTGGTTATAATATTTAGACAATCCAGTGCAGCTTGCAAACAATGGTAGTTGCATTATATAGCAGCAGTTTTTCCTCCTCTAACTCTATGAACTCGATTTTCGACCTAATTTATCCACAAAATGAATACAGCTTAATAATACTGTAGTCTGGTAAATAGTGTTATGGTTTAGTCCAACTGACAGGCTGTACTTACAGCAATAAAGCATGGAATATACATGTACACTCATTGGATACGTGGCCTTATAGAGAGTAAATAAAATTAAACCGATGATAGACTTGCAAAGAAATAAGCTTAAATATCAGAAGGTGACACACTGAGTATGGCAACAATAAAACATATAATAAAACATAAATACCTGCATGAGCACATGACAGAGCAGAAAAAAAAGGCTCTTCGGTCATCTGCAAGTCTCTAATAATAAAGAATTATGTTAACTGAAACACAAAAAAGTATCAGATCATAGTCTTCAGGCATAGATCATTCCACTCCACACTGAGTGATCTTGAGACATAGATTACGCACACACGTTGTGGCGGGAAGTAGACACTGCCCATGGCTGTCTGAAAGAGCTAAGAGTATTTTACCGCGTGTTTCGGGTATGCGACCGCTTCTTCTGTCACGCAATCCAACAATGGAAAATGCACCGAGGCAGCCCAGAATAACTTAAGAGAAC
Source organism: Cepaea hortensis (assembly GCA_963921405.1). Classification (NCBI taxonomy): domain Eukaryota; kingdom Metazoa; phylum Mollusca; class Gastropoda; order Stylommatophora; family Helicidae; genus Cepaea; species Cepaea hortensis. The sequence goes on from OY992877.1 coordinate 173,879,757, forward strand.
GCACAATACCGCCTGGTGTTGTGCAACCCTAGGATGTGAATATTTTTAGACATTATGTTATACTTTTTTCGTGCGCTCTGTCTCTATTTCGTTTTCTCTATCTATCTATCTATCTATCTATCTATCTATCTATCTATCTATCTATCTATCTATCTATCTATCTATCTATCTATCTATCTATCTATCTATCTATCTATCTATCTATCTATCTGTCTGTCTGTCTGTCTGTCTGTCTGTCTGTCTGTCTGTCTGTCTGTCCCTAGCTCTATTATATCCCTTCATTCATCTACCTACTTCGTTAGTACTATTAATTTAGTACTACTACTTTGTTACCACTACCTACTATTGTCAGACGGGCCTGCATGCCCAATTCTTAACCCTATGAAAATAAAGTTCCTTCGTTCGCTCGTTCTTCTTCTTCTTCTTCTTCTTCTTCTTCTTCTTCTTCTTCTTCTTCTTCTTCTTCTTCTTCTTCTTCTTCTTCTTCTTCTTCTTCTTCTTCTTCTTCTTCTTCTTTTTCTTCTTTTCTCTCTCTCTCTCTCTCTCTCTCTCTCTCTCTCTCTCTCTCTCTCTCTCTCTATATATATATATATATATATATATATATATATATATATATATATATATATATATATATATATATATCTTTCTCTCTCTGTGTCTCAGTGTGCCGAACCAAGGTCACAAGGCCTATTACAGAGAGCATAATCCCCAACTTACTCGGCAGTAAACTGTTGTGCCCCACCACGGAAGCTCCACCATATTGCAGCATGAACGCGACATGCACACATCTGACTGTTGGCAAGGTGTACGATGCAGGTAGTTCACCTTCACAGAACACATAAAACCTACTAAATGTAACCTATAATATTTTTTTTTAAATCTCACCACGCAGAGGGAAAAAAACACACACACACAACCTGCACAAGCTCATTATGGCATCCTCGTGGGAGATTCTCTCAGCAAACAGTAAACACTTCTGCACAAACTTCGCGACCGCACGTCATCGATTTTACGTAGCAGATACTAAAGCCGAAGGAAATGTTAATTTACTTTTAAATATGCATTTATCCTTTCAGATAAAATCCTCGGTATTAAATCTATTTTTTTTTTCTTTATTGTAATTTTAGTAGCGTATTGTGTTCCCCCAATTAAAATGTATGCTTGGGCGCTAATATATATTTAGTATTAAAGACATTTCCACGAGCAAACTTGCGTAATTGAGTGTTTATGTAGGGTAGAATGAAATACGTTGGCAGTGGTTATCACTGCTCGGGGAATGAAGACATGCAATTATCTCGAGAAAACGAGAACGCAGACAGCGAAGAGATAGTTATTACTCTTTTGAAAACCCTAAAGTTACATTTGCCACAGAAAGATGCCACCGGGCTATGAGCGAGGAAGGCAAAGCCATTGAGAAAAAAGACCATTCAGATGTCACAAAACACTAGAAGTACCAACTAATTATACTGTTTGAAAAGAAATCTGACCGTCTTAACCTGACTGGTGATGTGAAAATTTATTTCTGTTGGCCATGATAACGTACACATTGGGGCAGACGAATTTTCCTGATCGCCTGTTCAGTTCAAGACACATCAGATGATTTGCAAACAATCATTATTGTACCTATTTGGAAAATAAATGTTTTTTTTCTTCTTAGTTTTTCTACTAGCAGTATAAAGATCCCCTGCCGGCTTGCTAGGCCAGTCGCAGGTTTAGGACACAAATCTGACCATAGGGAGTCCATCCCTTATGGCGAGCCATAGCCCCGTTAGTCTACACCGCTTGGAGGTAGGGTTGACTTGTGTAGTCTGCGGGTCATCGGCAGGCTACTAATTTTCACTTTTCACCCCTCTTGGGAGAGGCTAGCCGATCATAACCCTGCTGGCTGCAGGGCTAGGCGCAGTCCACACAACAGCAGAAATGAGATTCCTGAAAATAATACTCAATGTATTAAGAAGAGATAAGATCAGAAAAGAAGAAATCAGGACTAAAGTTATAGCTGCACTAGATTTTATTAGAAAGTAGCAAGTCAAATAGTTCGGCCATGCAAGTAGGTTAGCAACTAACAGTATACCACAACAAGCAATGATGTACAGACCAGAGGGAAGCAGAGGACGAGGCCGACCATGTCAACGATGGACACAGGGAATAAGAGTCCATGGGGATATCGATACATGAAGCCCTAAGCGGGCACTCTCCCGCTGTTTATACTTCACCTCGACACCGCAAGGTACAAGAGGAACATGATGAGATGAGATGATTGAAAAAAAATAAGGGCAACATGAAAGATTGTACTAATTATAGAGAATCTAACCACTTCAACACATAGGAAAAATGCATGCCAAAATCATTGCAACAAGATTAAGACCATTACTGGAAGAGCTGTTATTTGCTTGTTCGGCAGGTTTCCGATTTGAGTTCTGATAGAGTCAACGCTTTTCTTTCAGTTTCCTCCATAATGCTTGAGCTCTCCAGAATTCTTGAAGTCACTATTATTATACTTGGCGCCTTGCTTTAGTTATATTTTCAGAATGCTCATTTACCACTGACACACTTACATTGTAGAAATTATAGAAGCCATCAGATTAGCCCCATTGAACAAATCACTGGGACAAGATGAAATACCAAATGAACTAATTAAAGCAGCAAGAGAAGTAGGAACAGCATGGCTACATAGACTATTCAACCATGTTTGGGTAGAACAACAGACGCCACGAAACTGGGGAAACGCCATAATTATCCCAATTTGGAAAAACAAAGGCAGCAAAAGAGATTGCACACAATACAGGCATTTCACTGTTGAGTCATACTGGGAAAATATTTTGCAAAATTCTTGAGAAAAGATTACGAACTACTCTAGAACCCCAGCTAAGTGAAACAACTTGGATTTAGAAAAAACAATGGATGCACAGATGCCATTTTTGCTCTTAGACAACTTATAGAAAAATCAGTTGAATTCAATGAAACACTCTACTTAGCCTTTGTCGACCAAGAAAAGGCATTTGATAGAGTAGATAGAAACACGCTGTGGGAAATCCTTAAACAATATGGTGTGAGTACACATCTAACAAACCTATGTAGAAGCTTATATAACAACAGTGAATGCATAGTGAGAGCAACTTGAGGACACTCAAAACCCTTCACCATAAGATCTGGAGTACGACAAGGTTGTGTCCTGTCACCTCTCTTGTTCATAGCATATATAGACAACATATGTAAAGAAACCAGCAAACAGAGACCGCAAGAATACTGCATGACGAGAACACAGAAGAAGAACCATCTGCATATCTAACCATTAGAGAGCTCCTGTTTGCGGACGACCAAGCACTAATAGCAAAATCAGAAGCTGAATTACAAGACCTCATGAATAGTCTAAACGAAATGTGTAGAGAACATAACATGAAAATTAGCACAAGCAAAACAGAGGTAATGACTATAACTAAAGAAGAAAACACAACAACAGTTCACTTAAACGAACATCCCTTGAAACAGGTAAAGATTTTCAAGACCCTAAGAAGTATAATATCATCAAATGGCAGACCAGAAGACGAGATCGAAAATATATGCAATAAGGCAAACCAACTCATTGGACAAATGGCACCAATACTAAAGAACAAACATGTATCAATAACTACTAAGAAAGCACTTTACAACACAATCTTCCTACCAACTCTATGCTACCAATGCCAAACTTGGACAATGACAGAAAAAGAGAAAAGAAAAATAACAAGAGAAATGAGATTCCTGATATCAAGAAGAGATAAGATCAGAAATGAAAAAATCAGGACTAAAGTGAGGGTTATAGCAGCACTAGATTTTATTAGAAAGCAGCAAGTCAAATGGTTTGACCATGCAAGTAGGCTACCAGTCAACAGCATACCACAACAAGCAATGATGTACAGACTAGATGGAAACAGAAGATGAGGCCGTCCACGTAAACGTTGGATGGAGGGAATAGCAGAGTCCATGGGAATATCGATACACGAAGCCCATAATCGGGCACTCTCACGATGTTTATACTTCACCTCGACATCGCAAGGTACAAGAGGAACATGATGAGATGAGACACTTACATTGATTTAATTGTTTGTTATATGAAAATTTTCGGGAAACTTTACAGGTTACATATATTTATTTTCTGTTAACGTCGCGTAACCAATAGGATTACGGTTATCCCCTTGATATGCTTCTTTTTATTGTAGATTGTCCATGAATCTTCCGATCACACCCGCGACTCGTACCATACTCGCTTGTCATGGTGCTCGAATCCTTAGAGAATCAGTTTTTTTTCCGTGATGGCTCCGTTGAAGTAGATAGTCTTTAACAACCAATCCATGAAGCGATTTCAGTCCGTCCTCCGTTTCGTCTACCCCCCTCTCTCTTTCTCTCTCTCTCTCTCTCTCTCTCTCTCTCTCTCTCTCTCTCTTTCTCTCTCTCTCTCTCTCTCTCTCTTCCCCACTCCACCCCTCTTCATATTTTTATTTTTATGTCCATTCATCCCTGTCGCAGCAATCGCCACTTAATTAGCGTTTCCTCTGAAGTCAGCACCCAGCCGCTTCGTTTACACTTGGGAGTATTATCAGAACAGCGGCCCGGCTAATTCAAGACCCGTGCCATCGGCAAATCCCGTAGCTTATCGTGCTGTAATTGATACTGCTTCGTCCCCCGTAAATCCTGTATTGTCTTTGACACAGATCGATAGCTGCCGCCGGGTGGGCGGTCCTTAACTCTTTACAAACTGTCCTTTATTCCTTAATTATCGCTCGTTAGTCATGGCGGTTTGTGGTGAGAATCGGTAATGAAGGAGAGATCAGCTGCGGCAAAATTAAGCTGATGTCTGGAGTAGATGCTAAAGTTGGTGTCTGATGTTAGAATCTTTCGGAGAGTCGCATTTATTTCTACAGCCGCAGACAGTATAAAAGCACATTCATTGCCCTTGCTAACTTCGGTGGCATGTTGACAATTCAGTCGTGTTGTCTGCCAACAGAAAAAAAAATGTGTCTATAGATATGTTGTTGATGTTGTTGTTGTTCACTGTATTATCTTTTTCGGGAGTCACTGTGGTGCAGTGGCTATCTCGCTTGTCTGCTGGTCAGGTGGTTATGTGTTAGAATTTCTCTGAAGACGGAGATTCTGTTCCTCCCATTGACTTGAACTTTCAAGTAAAGACGGCAGGTGTGATATTGACCACATCACCCATAAAGTACTGGTTGGTCTAAATATATGCGTCTAATACTATATACGCCATACACCTGGTGACTCGGAGACTTCTGGGGGTCGTCGCTGGAGCTACAAAGACAAATTATGTCACAAAGTGCACATAGGGTCCCATCAATCTTTATTGACGACGTAAACTGGAGATAGTAGGCCATTTTACATATCGAGGATCAGAGGTAAACTGTAAATTATCCCTAGATGAGGAAATCAACACGAGGATTGGTAAGGTAGCAACAACAATGAACAGGTTAACAAAAGGAGTCTGGGAAAACAGGAAGCTTACTGCCAAAACAAAAATCCTGGTCTATCAAACCTGTTTCCTTGATACTCTTCTTTATGACAGTGAAGCCTGGTCAACTTACTCACACCATGGGAATCGTTTAACCAGCTTTCATATGAGATGTCTGCTAAGAATACTTGGTATTAAGTGGCAAGACAAGATCACAAATACTGAATTATTGGAAAGATCAGGTTGTGTGAAGGTTTGTTCCATGCTCAGTCTTCGTAGACTTAGATAGATGGGACATATTAGGAGGATAGATGACTATAGAATACCAAAGGACATCTTTCTTGGTGAATTACAGATGGGTAAAAGATTTCAGAATCGGCCTCTACTACGATACAAAGATGTGCATAAACGGGACATGATTGATACAGGCATTGGTAATGCACATTGGGAGCAAGTCACCACCGAACGTGTTGCATGGAGGGTAAAGATCAGACATGGGATAAAGACAAAGGAAAATATGATTGCAGATAGGTCACACGCTGAACGTGTGAGACGTCAGATAATGCATGATGTTGGAAATAACCAAGTGTTCACATGCATCCATTGTGGACGAATATTTACTATACGAATTAGTCTGGTCAGTTACATTCGCTAAAGCGATGGGTTGTAGTTATGACTTTTTGAACCACAATGTAACAAACTGTCGTCTGTCAAGACGGCAAGGTGCCAGTTAGTTAGTTAGTTAGTATGATATTTCACATTTACAAACTTTTTTCTTGTATTAACCAACTAATGATAAACAACCACAGAGCGAGAAATGACAAATGAACCAAATGGCCAGACATGAGCGGCTTATAATAAAGGTCTGCCCAAAATCATGGATTCGGAAATTTCAAGACCCTCCCAGATCCGGCGGGTAAAGTTGCTTTGATCTGAGACCAAATAAATGTTGTGTCAATGTATTCATAGAATCCTCTCCCAAATCTAATTCTGTTTCCTGGTGCTGCTTATATGCAGGCTACGGAATGATATACGCGAGGTGGAGACCCGTTTGAATTTGGCTGACACTGTGATGCCTTCCTCGGAGACATCCAATTTAAACTCTGGGATTCAATGATAAGAGCATTGGAGTTGTTCTGGCAGCTGATGTTCTGAGATAAGTCTTGAAGCAAAGGTGCTCGAGCTGCCATGAACACAACATTATCTCTTTTTTTTAAAGGCGTGAACATGTAAAGGGTTTTGCGCTGCGAACGTTAAAATAGCGCAGTTTTTATTTCATACTGGGTGTGTTCGGGAACTTTAATTTGATGTTTGGGGGGGGGGGGGGGATTAAGGCAACGTTCAATATATAACTGACAGTAGGAAACGCCATACAAAGAAAAGAATATACAATATATTAGTGACGACAACACATATCGTGCAAATAAGGGCAAATGCAACATGCACAACACACAATATATAGTGGCAATAGGAAGAACTACACAAGACATAGAATATACAATATATCAGTGACGACATCAGTTGGACTAAAATGTTGACTTCTCGTCCTGGACATGGGGACGTAAATTAAAAGTACATCAAAAGTCGGAGTGGGTTCGCCTGTTGGCGAAGGATATTGGTAATATGGAAAGCTAATCCACACGCAACAGTCAGTGTCCAATACACTAGAAGTAGTAACACGTGTATGGACTACGTTTGAATTCAAGGTGAGCGATTGCAATTTAAAAAAACAATTAGTGATGACAACACATATCATGCAAATAACAACAAATGCAACATACACAACACATAATAAACAAGTCAAGACCACACACTGAATATCGTGAAGATTATGAATAAGTGACTAATATTATAATAAGATAAAGCGAAGACTTACATGCAACATATGGGTGAAGACAGCAAACTCCATTCAAGTGAAAATAATACATGACTGATATTGAATAGGAGACAACGCACAAGATGGACGTGGCGACAATACACAGCATGAAGTGAAGGAAACACACAACATAATGTGAAAGCAACACACGATATTCAGGTGGTGACAAAACACAACATAAAGTGAAGACAACACATTACGTTAAGTGACAAAACATGATAACCAAGTCAAAACAACACACTGCATTTATGTGATGACTATATGCAACATACGATTTACAGCAATACTGAAACAAATAAGTAACGACAACATACAGTTTACGACAACGATTATCATACAATTCGATAAGAATGACTTTCGCAATGAATTGGATTAAAGTGAGGAGGAATTGCGCAATTTGTTGACCTAACTCTCTCGCCCGAGTCCACCTGAGTCCAGTGGCAAGACAAGTCAAGATGACTGGATACGAACACAGGTGCAGTAGGTGACCAGGGCGCTCTATGTGCCTTGCCGTGCTCATACATTCCACAATGCTTTGCAGGTAAACGCCGTCTTGTCCGTTGAATCATCAGTTATTTCTTCCACGCAGTCAGCCGAATCCTGTCTTCACGTGCCGAATAGGCATACCTTACTTCACCGATTGGTTTGACACCAAATCGGTTACTCACGCGCCTTGTTTAGCCATCAGTCACAGCTGTTGCTGGGGGGGGGGGGAGGGGGGGTGTTGCCGCTGTCGCATGCTGACAGCTATTTGGAGCCACAGGCGTGAGCTGGATGTCGGGCTTGGACCAGTAGGCAATGGGCCTTGAAAAGGGCATGACAGTCATCCTTACCAAAGGTACTAGCAATGCTGACACCCCGGACCCCCACAATACAGAACACCATACAAATAACAGCACAACACAGTGTGATAACACCATAAAGTTGATGGCGATAAACAGGCGACCACCGTACACGACATAGAAGTGTCGACAACACAATACATAGAAGTGTCGACAACGCAAGACATAGAAGTATCGACAACACAAGACACAGAAGTGTCGACAACAGACAACATAGAAGTGTCGACAGCACAAGACATAGAAGTGTCGACAACACAAGACATAGAAGTGTCGACAACAGACAACATAGAAGTGTCGACAGCACAAGACATAGAAGTATCGACAACACAAGACACAGAAGTGTCGACAACAGACAACATAGAAGTGTCGACAGCACAATACATAGAAGTATCAACAACACACCACATAGAAGTGTCGACAACACAAGACATAGACGTGTCGACAACACAAGACATAGAAGTGTCGACAACACAAGACATAGAAGTGTCGACAACACAAGACATAGAAGTGTCGACAACACAAGACATAGAAGTGTTGACAACAGACAACATAGAAGTGTCGACAACAGACAACATAGAAGTGTCGACAACACAAGACATAGAAGTATCGACAATGCAAGACATAGAAGTATCGACAACATAAGACACAGAAGTTTCGACAACACACCACATAGAAGTGTCGACAATACACTTGACAACAACGCACGACATAAACGTGACGACATTACCCAATATAATGATGATGACAACACAATACATAGACGATGACAACATGAATTAAAGGTGACGAAAACAAAACATACAACAAATGATGACAACACGACTTAAAAGTGACAACACAAATTACACATAATGACAAGAAAACTTAAAATATAATTATAAGAAAACGAAATAGTGAGGACAGCACGAAAAACAGGCGATTACTTTTTCGTTCACTCGCTTTGAACTCAAGTGTAGTTCACGCATTTTATTCTATTGATTTTTGCGTGTGTGTTAGCTTTCCCAATTACCATGGCACCCCCGCCATCAAACGAACCCACTCAGACTGCTGGAGTACTTGTAATTTACGTCCCTAGGTCATGGGCGAGAAATTAACAATACAAATAATAAAAGTGTCGACAGAACTGCATACAATGATAATGTCACACAGCATGCAAGTCAAGACATCAAGCAACATGCAAATAACAAGAATGTTATTGATTATATTACTTTATTGTTCGTCAGAAGACGACAGCAATTATTAAATATCTCCGCATAAATATTCACAACCATAGGGTTGCACAATACCAGGCGGCATTGTGTAGGTCTCTTAAGTTCATTGTTAAAATAGTCTCACATACAAGGTTCTGGATGAGAGACAAAGAAAACAATAAAACGTTACCTAGATACAATTTCATGATTATCTTCTCTCTCCCCCCCCCCCCCCCCCCCCCCAGAAAAAAAAAATTTCACTTCTCAAACAATTTCCCTCAATACTGCCCAATATTTACACACTGCTGTATGTTCGACTGTCGACATATTCTGTGCTTAGTGTTCGATAAAATACTAACTGATTGCTAGTCGTGATCTTTAATTGAAATCAATGTGTTAAAGTAAATGAACCCTATTTTTCGCGCCATGAGTTGTAGTCGGTATGTGGTGCTAGGCCCGTTATAGACCAATGGTCACGTGATAGGTAATGTGGTCAGTATCACATCGGCCACCTTTACGTCTCATCAAACTCGCTGGCACTCAGTTTAGGTTATCTCTACTTGGGAGCTCGGGTAGTGAAAACCACATCCCTGCCTCGAAGGTGATTCTGGAACACTGCCACCGGGCCACAAGGTAAGCAGGCTAGCCATTGCGCCACCGTGTCTGCCAAACTAGTTTGTAGCGGTTGAAAACATGGTTGACTAGCATGTATTCTGAGAATTAATTCTTGCCAATGTAATTTTACGTCTTTATGGACAGAGTGCCGGTCTCTCTGGCTGTGGGGTTACAACACTTTCTCTCTGTAATCCCGTTTATCACGCAGAGTCTCGTAGCGGAGCGAGAGCTGAGGCGGTTCGACCCCCGCTCGTGACTTGCGGGATACTGAGCCGGCCGCTCAGAAAGCAATGGCAAACTACTGAGCGTAATCTTGCCAAGAGATCAACATACAGCTGAAAGATGCTGGTGTTGACAGCTAAGTCCTGTAAAAAGGATATGCTAAAAAAAAAAAAAAAAAAAAAAAAAAAAAATGGACAGAGTGATTCAGTTGGCTTCCAACATTTTTGTTTTTTTTAATTCGCATATCCTTTACAGGACATCGCTGTCAACAGCAGTATCTTTCAGCTGTCTGTTGTTTTCTTGGCAAGATCACGCTCAGTAGTTTACCATTGCTTTCTGAGCGGCCGGCTCAGTTATCCCGCAAGTCACGAGCGGGGTAGAACCGCTTCCAGCTCTTGCCCGCTACGAGACTCTGCGTGATAAACGGGATTACGGACAAAGTGTTGTAACCCCCCTCGGCCAGAGAGACCGGCTTCCAACATTTGCCTTGTATAATTTTACTTAGATGCTATCTGATCCCATTGAATAGAACTAAGTTAGTTGCGTGTCCTTTATGATTACGTTACAATCAACCCCAACATTAAATGGTTGTTTGTGATTTATTAGTTAAATTTACCTTCAGTAGTTTGCCATTGTTTTCTGAATGGCCGACACCTTATACCATTGGAATTAATGCAAAGCAATCTGTTTTCAAATCTCCGGCAGCTGATATCGAGTCCTCGACCCCGTGTGACAGAGAAATATAAAACTGTTTCACCATCTCATAAGTCACAAACGCCGACCGAAGAGAAATAAACTCACAAGCATTCAGTGACACTCGTTAGTCCACAGGTAATGAAGTAGATAGTGTATATATAAGCAGACTTTAAACATAACAAATATGTTCATGGAATTAACGACGGCGTTCGTATCTCTAAATACACGTTTCCTACCCAGAGAGTTATTTCATGTTTGGCATTCTGAGCCGACGATTGTTCGGATTGAGCTAATTAAATGTCGAATGAGTAGACTTTCAATATGTTGTGTCAGAAGAACGGATTAATATTGATCTTAACGTCACTACACTTCCTTTAAGGATACTGTACAGTGTACTGGTGTTTGGTTTCAAGACATTGTGGACCGCTGTAATTGTGTTACAGTTTATTTATATTCAAAACAGTGTTTCCCGTAGTGAATTTGAATAACGAAGACACAAACAATAGATTGCACAATTTATTGCCTTTCATATTTCGCTGCATCTCGTCAGGTACATACTGCAGAATGCACACAACGTAAAGTAAAATAAATAGATACATCCTTCAAGCTGAAATATACTCAGTAATGTCAATTGTCTATCACGGTAATTTTAAACTGACTAATAAGTCTTTCTTTTTGCACAAAACTGGCTTGTGTAGATTAATCATTATTGCTTCTGCAAACTTTAACAAGCGAGTATTTTGTGTGTTAAACCACACGCCAAAGGCCCTGTCTCTATTAATCACATGGCCGCTCTCCAGCATATGCCTAGCAATTGATGAAGCGGGAAGCTGCAGGTGTGTCGGCCCCACTAGGCTCCCACGCCTGTGTGTAGTATCTTGTCGATCCATTGAGGTATGTGTTCAGACACTCTTTTGTTCAACTGCCGCTCTGTTCTGCCGATGTAGGTAGACTGGCATCTACATGTGAATTGGTAAATACAATTGTTCTTGGCGTACAGAGGAACAGGCTCTTTTACTGCTGGGATAGAAATCGGTGTGGTTCTGTACGTAATGACTGGAGTTGAAGCACATTCGGCCTACTGCTGTAATGACCCAATCTTGTAGACGTTGCATTACGTCATCCCTTCGAAAGGTTATCTGGATGAATACCTTGAGTTTAGGGGCTGTAGTTTCGTCTGGTTTTGGTTTGGGCTGTTGGCAGTGGCGCTTTATAAATCCTGTGGAGTACCCATTCAGGTTTAAGATATTCTTCAGAGTTTCAAATTCCTCTGACAGTGTGTCCTGGGTGCATATCTTCCTAGCACGGTCAAACAGGGTTCGTACTAAGCCCCTTTTGTACTGGACGGATAGGCATACCTTACTTCACCGATTGGTTTGACACCAAATCGGTTACTCACGCATTGTTTAGCCAGCCAGTCACAGCTGTTGCTGGGGGGGGGGGGGGTGCCGCTGTCGCATGCTGACAGATATTTGGAGCCACAGGCGTGAGCTGGATGTCGGGCTTGGACCAGTAGGCAATGGGCCTTGAAAAGGGCATGACAGTCATCCTTACCAAAGGTACTAGCAATGCTGACACCCCGGACCCCCACCATACAGAACACCATACAAATAACAGCACAACACAGTGTGATAACACCATAAAGTTGATGGCGATAAACAGGCGACCACCGTACACGACATAGAAGTGTCGACAACATAATACATAGAAGTATCGACAACACAAGACACAGAAGTGTCGACAACAGACAACATAGAAGTGTCGACAGCACAAGACGTAGAAGTATCGACAACACAAGACACAGAAGTGTCGACAACACAAGACATAGAAGTATCGACAACACAAGACATAGAAGTATCGACAACACAAGACATAGAAGTGTCGACAACACAAGACATAGAAGTGTCGACAACACACCACATAGAAGTATCGACAACACAAGACACAGAAGTGTCGACAACACAAGACACAGAAGTGTCGACAACAGACAACATAGAAGTGTCGACAACACAATACATAGAAGTGTCGACAACACAAGACATAGAAGTATCGACAACACAAGACACAGAAGTGTCGACAACAGACAACATAGAAGTGTCGACAACACAATACATAGAAGTATCGACAACACAAGACACAGAAGTGTCGACAACAGACAACATAGAAGTGTCGACAACACAATACATAGAAGTGTCGACAACAGACAACATAGAAGTGTCGACAACACAATGAATAGAAGTGTCGACAACACAAGACATAGAAGTATCGACAACACAAGACACAGAAGTGTCGACAACAGACAACATAGAAGTGTCGACAACACAATACATAGAAGTGTCGACAACACAAGACATAGAAGTATCGACAACACAAGACACAGAAGTGTCGACAACAGACAACATAGAAGTGTTGACAACACAATACATAGAAGTGTCGACAACATAATACATAGAAGTGTCGACAACGCAAGACATAGAAGTGTCGACAACACAAGACATAGAAGTGTCGACAACACAAGACATAGAAGTGTCGACAACACAAGACACAGAAGTGTCGACAACAAACAACATAGAAGTGTCGACAACACAAGACATAGAAGTGTCGACAACACAAGACACAGAAGTGTCGACAACACAAGACACAGAAGTGTCGACAACACAAGACATAGAAGTGTCGACAGCACAATACATAGAAGTGTCGACAACATAATACATAGAAGTGTCGACAACACAAGACATAGAAGTGTCGACAACATAATACATAGAAGTGTCGACAACACAATACATAGAAGTGTCGACAACATAATACATAGAAGTGTCGACAACGCAAGACATAGAAGTGTCGACAACACAAGACATAGAAGTGTCGACAACAAACAACATAGAAGTGTCGACAACACAATACATAGAAGTGTCGACAACACACCACATAGAAGTATCGACAACACTTCAAACACTTCTTCAGAGTTTCAAATTCCTCTGTCAGTGTGTCCTGGGTGCATATCTTCCTAGCACGGTCAAACAGGGTTCGTACTAAGCCCCTTTTGTACTGGACGGATAGGCATACCTTACTTCACCGATTGGTTTGACACCCAAGCTCTGAAAATTTATGTATTGGCCAGTCCATGTTTCTTTGCGATATGCCGATCTTTGAATTGCGCTGTGTGCTCTACGTCTCATTAGAATATCTAGGAACGGCAACGCTTCGTTGTGTTCGTGTTATATAGATAGAGAGATGTTCTTGTACATCATGTTCATTATGGCCTGGAACGATGTTGCTTGTAGCTCGTATGTGGTGATAATTTGTATATTGTCCACGGAACGACGGTAGAAGACCAAGTTGTTAATGTCTGAGGATCTCTTTTCTTCTAAATGTGCCATGAAGATGTCTAATAGAATAGGGCCAAGAGGACTCCCCATAGCTATTCCGTCAATTTGGCGGTATGCCTTTGTTAGAAAATTGAACTGTATGTTGGCGGTACATAGTAGTAATAGCCTCTCCAGAATAGATGTTGGTATGCCTAGTTTTAGTTGTTTGTCTTTAATGCATTCCCTTATTATTTTCACTGCCTCATCTAATGGAACGGTTGGTGAATAGGGAGGCTATATCCATGGATGCCATGTGTTTATTATTTATGTCCATGGTATCCAATAATTCCACCAGTTCGAATGTATCTCTGAGTATTTTTGGATCAAAGGACTGTCGTACTGGCTTTAAAATTTCGGCTAGCCATCTCGCCATTCGGTGTTGTGCAGAGGTAACCATGGACAGGGTCGGTCTTAGCGGGATGCCTGGCTTGTGAAGTTTGGGTTGGCCGTACATCTGAGGAGACTGGGAGCCACGCGATGTTAGTGTTTTTTGCAGTGGCCTCACTGATGAGCCCCGCATTCGCAAGTGACTGCAGTACTGATCTCAGACTACCAGAGAAAAATGGAAAAGATATTATCAGATGAATCTAAATTCAGGATAAATAAAAAAAGTAAACAAGTCGGAGGATCTGGATGCAAAAATTAGGAAATGTTTGCTGTCAGACCAATGTAAAGGCAGCATTATATTGAATATCTTTAGGTTCTTTGTCTATGTGTCTGTTTCTCTAGCTCTCCGTCTCTCTCATTCTTGCTTACATCTCTTTCACGTACATCCACACACATATCTATCTCGTAAGCATACATGTCTCTACTTCTCTCTTTTTCTCCCTGTCTCCTTTTTTTTTTTCTCTTTTGCGTTCATTTGCTAAGTCAGTTGTTTGTGTTTTTCCTGTAATTGTATATATACCAGAGGAGTAGCTTGACTACTGGGTTGGCAGACAAGTGTGCTAGCCACTGTGCTAATACAGTTCTTTGTCCTTTAATATGGTCAGAATATTTAATTTCCTAGTTGTTGTTTTTTTTTTTTTAAATTCCTATCATTAGCACCTCTAGGATATCTAAATATGTTTTATATGTTTCCTTGAAATGCGGCCTGTTCATCTGCACATGCAAATATCTAGGTTCTGTATTCAGTTTTCTAATCCTTGCTAATTTCTATGCTTTTGCAACATACAGTATTTGATTTATTTGGTTGTTTCGGGATTTCAGGTTTAAAGATTGAGCACAACTCACTACTGGCAAGTAGTGGGCTGTGTTTAATCTTTAAACATACAGTAATGCTGAACCCATACAGCACATCACTATTCTCATTTTGAGGTTATCTTTAGATTTTAATATCATTTTAACACTGTCAGATTTATTTGTGGCCATTCCTATTCTTTACTTTTATTTCACTTATGTCAGATGTGTGGCGAAGGGATTACGCACACAATTCGTAATCTTGCATACTGTGTTCGATACACCTACGGACAGTTGTGCCATTTTGACGCTTTTCGCACCAAATTTAGTGCTTTTTTTCTTTCAAGTCATTTAGTACCAAAATGTTGCATTTAGCGCGGCTGCACGAATTTGGTGCTTTACAATTTCTTTTGGAGTGCTTTTTTGGTGTGTTTTTTTTTTTTTTTGGGGGGGGGGGGGGGGGGGGGGGTAAAAAGTACTTTAAAAATCATTTTAGGAACACTATAAAGCCGAATTTGAACTGAAGCGAGGGAGTAAAGTCTTAGTACATTACCGCGCAATATTCAAGTAATTTAACTTCTTTAATACAATTTAGTTGAAGTGAGTGACTGCAACACACAGGCAATATGCAATGCGTTAAAAGATTGTTTAAACAAGAATGCACTTGAGATGCAAAGACTAGTTGCACTCAGCACTGACTCATCTGGTACTAGTTAGGTGTGTATGCCATTCCCCTTCAGCTGGCAGTGTCACAAGCTGCAGCTGCTTGTCTGCCCAGGAACATGGAGTTCATGATTAGAGAAACATATAACTAGTTTCTCACTCAAGTCTTCGTCAAGCAAAGTACAGGGAGCTTATTGCTTCAATAAATGATGGACAACATCCGCTGAAGGTTGTTCAATTAAGCCAGACACGATTGATGTCCATTCAATCTGCCATTGTCAGAATATTGCAGCAGTGGGTCGAGCTCAGAACTCATTTTGATATAGCAAGACTCAACGAGCGCCGTTATACAGCAGAACTTCTAAACTCTATGTTTAGCGACATGAAAAACTATGTTTATCTCATATTTCTCAAGCATATTGTTGGAGAAGTTCAAAGTGTGAATAAGAAATTTGAAGGAGATATACAGAATCCAACAAAACTACTTGACGATCTTGTCCAACTCACTGATTCTATCAGTTCAAAGATTGCTATTCCTGGGAAAAAAATAACAGAAAGTGATGCTATTCAAGATTATTTAGATCCTAATCCCAATCTAGGTCATGAGTTTGAGAAAGAAAGTTTCCTGATGAGAAAGAAATTCATGGAAGGTGCATCCAGATTTTAATAGAACTGTTGACACATCTGCGTTTACGTTTGCCCGATAACGTTCGAGTGTTGCAGTCTGTGTCATGTCTTAGTGGAAGTGAATGTCTACAACCAATGAAGCCCTGCATATTGGATCTTGCTAAAATGTTTGTAGAAGATGTAGCTACTCTCACCCGCATCGACACAGACCTCTGACATACTTGGACTGTGGGCAGAAATAGCTTCATACAGGGATGCCACCGGTGAAAATCCTTTCCAAGATCTTACAGATTTTGCTTTAACTATGCTCATTTTACCTCATTCTAATGCGGACATGGAGCATATTTTCAGTCAGATGGGAGTTATAAAATCAAAATTGCAGAACAGACTGAGCATAAAGAGTTTGACAGCTGTTTTAGATATGGAATGAAAAGATATGGCAAATGCTGTCATGATTATAATCTACCAAAGGATATTCTACGAAAAATTGGATCACAGGAGGCATATATACGTTTCTTTCAATCATCATCATCATCATTGCAGGAGCAAACACAGCAGAAAATAGCTACAGAAACTGAAGAGGAGTTGTCTGACTGGGATTTGGCAGATCTGAAATAAACTTCATTCTAATATTCAGTGATAATAATAAATTATAATGTGCTACTTTATAACATTTTGAATGAATACCGCCAGTGCTTGTTTTAGTGCTTTCCCAAAAAATATTATTGCAATTTAGTGCTTTTTTTTTGGCTCGAAAGTAGTTCTGATTGGGATTTGGCGTATCTGGAATAAACTTCATTGTAATATGAAGTGATAATAATAAATTATAATGTGCTACCTTGTTACATTTGTAATAAAAACAGTTGGTGCATTTTGTTGGTGCTTTCCTAAGATTTTTGGTGCTTTTTGGGGTCAATTTTGGTGGTTTTTCATCAAAAGGAGATGGCAACACTGCCAAAGCATGCTAAAAGTCGGATGTGTTGGCCTCTGTGTATCGGCCCAAGGGTGCATAACTTAGACACACCGCAATCACATCTGAAAAAACACTCCGGATGAACGCAAAGAAGAAGATACAATGGTATGAGTGCTGGTTGTACAGAAAGCAATGGGAAATTGCTGAATGTAAACTTGCCAAGAAATCACAAACACCCAAAAAAGAGCTGGGGTTGACTGTGACGTCATGTAAAGGATAGGCAACTAACTTAACATCACTCACTACATTGAGTAAATATAAGCCTTCATGTTTTAATGTGTTCTCCACAGCATTCTCTTTGCAGATATTTGTGGGTTTACAGCCCTGTCATCAACATGCACAGCCCAGGAGTTGGTCCAGCTGTTGAATGAGTTGTATGCCAGGTTTGACACACTGGCAGCAGAAAACCACTGTCTGAGGATCAAGCTTCTGGGCGACTGTTATTACTGTGTGAGTGGCATGCCAGAGCCAAGGCGGGACCATGCCCACTGCGCAGTAGAAATGGGCCTGGACATGGTGGAGGCTATTGCGTGAGTAGTTTGTTTGGTTGATAGGCATATGGACTAATAGGTGAATTCATGACTGGTTGAAGTTATGAGGGAAAGTAATTAAGTAACAGTAATTTTATGAATAACCTTTTTACAACGGTGCGAACCATAAATTTTAAACGTGTTAGTTCTCAGTATAGTCCCCCTGCCTGACATCACGCATGGTTCAATTGTTCACTAGCTTGTTGCTGCCTTCTTCCAATATAATGCACTTGACATACCAAACAAATATAAACCATGACTTTCCCAGTGGATCCTGGGTCCTGAATTGTTTCTTAACTGGAGACAATGGGTGCTTCCACTGCATCAACAACCTTTTACTCTCTGGTTTATAATGTTTAGATAATTGTCTCCATACTGAACCATCATTCTTCTGTTGATTTAACAAGGTTTCACACCCTCAACTACAAAAAAATTAATAACGCCTCATTGCTCTTCCATGGTGCAAGCCGATAGTGGGACAGCCATTTTGTAATCACTATTGTGCATGTGCAAACTATCTGATCCTCACGACCCCTACAACAGTATTGCTTAAGAGCCCGTCTGTGTCCTGAAATAAGATTTTCTACTGTCTGTACTCTTCCATACATTTTTAATACAATTTCTGTTACTTCATGACTTTCCCTCGTATATTCACTCCAAACAAATATCACATAGACTGAAATTGAGACTCATAAAATGATATATGAGGGGATATGTGGCTGGAGATTACAGTGTCAATCTGTCTGTCTCTGTATATGTCTGTTAGTCTGTGTGCATGTCTGTCTGTCATCTCTCTCTCTCTCTCATCTTTTTCACACACACACACACACACACATCTCACACACACACACATCTCTCTCTTTCTCACTCCCTCATCATTTTCACACACACACACATCTCTCACACAAACACCTCTCTCCATCTCATTTGTTCACACATACACATCTCTCTTTCTGTCTCATCTACTCTGTCAGTTTGTATTTTTGTCTGCAATTTGAATACCAGAAGGTTCTTCTTCTTTTTCTGTGTTCGTCCGGAATGTTGTTTTAGATGTAATTGTGTTGTGCCTGTTTACAGCAGAGCTGGGATATTTGAACCTTTCGACCGACACACCCAACTTTTTCAGGCATTTGAAGAAGCAAGGCATTTACAAGGGCAGACCACAAGATGTAGTCATGATATAGCATGGTAGAATGTACATTGAATGCTGTATATCAGTACCAACCTTTCTGTGAAAATGACACTGGATGATAACATTTATACTTATAGGGATTGTGGTGGTGTATTTGTTTGCCAGCTTGCATAAACTAAGTGATTGCAGTTGTATTGATTCTTAAAGTAAAGGTATAAGTAATGCCATCAGTGATAACTGCCTTAGTTATATGGAGTCATATGACTTTGCATATAATTGACAATAGCATTATGGCATGCAGTGACCACCTGTCTGTCTCATTGTCTTTCCTTCCCATAGAAATATTTGTAAGGAAAATATGTCCTCAACTTAGGATTGAACTAAGCCTGCTTTGCTAATAGGTCAGTGTACAGTGCAGGTCAGTTGTAATGTCTAGTAACATTGCTTTATCTTGATATTTATTTCCAGGCTAGTAAGAGAGTTAACTGGAGTTAATGTTAACATGAGAGTGGGCATCCATTCTGGGAGAGTTCACTGTGGTGTGCTAGGATTGTACAAGTGGCAGTATGATGTCTGGTCTAATGATGTCACTTTAGCCAATCATATGGAGAGTGGAGGACTTCCTGGGTAAGCAAAAGATCTTTTAAGCATCTGTCATCTCATCTCATCTCATCATGTTCCTCTTTTACCTTGCAGTGTTGAGGTGAAGTATAAATAGCAGGAGAGTGCCCACTTATGGGCTTGATGTATCGACATTCCCATGGACTCTGTTATTCCCTCCGTCCATCGTTTACGTGTTCAGCCTCTTCCTTTGCTTCCATCTGGTCTGTGCATCATTGCTTGTTGTGGTATACTGTTAGTTGGTAATCTAGTTACATGGCCAAACCATTTAACTTACTGCCTTCTAATAAAATCTAAAACATCTGTCGATATATATATATATATATTGTGAAAGCATTGAAAACATGATTAACAATTCCCCCAAACCATGTTCAAGATCAATGGAATGAGTGTTGGTTATTTAGAAAGCTGTGATAAACAACTGAATGTAAACTTGCCTAGTAAATCACAAACAGCCTGAAAATGTTGGAGTTGAACTGCAAGCATCCTTTAAATGACATATAACTTTGTCACTGGCCACTAGGGTTTATCTAACTATAGTAGGTAGGAAACCCTACCCAAGAGTTATCTGACAGACTCTATAAATAAGAAGGATGTCTGAAGGGATGGTCCTAATAGAAGAAACTGATTCCCTCTAGAGACAAAAGGCAGAAGGTGAAGAACACTTCTGTATATAGGAACACGTATAGTACACACACTATCACATGTATAGTTTTTTCTGACCAGGTGCTTTTGTCAGAAATTGTATTCTCCTGTTAAGTATTACACCAGCACACACTCACTCGCACACCTTGCGTTCAAAGAATCAAAAGTGGAGCATGTGAGTACCGTAACAAAACAAATTTATCTTCTTGTAATGAAAAAAAAAGTTGAAGAGCTAATGATAATGATGGGACAGTAAGCAAGAGGAGGGCAAACAGATAAATATAAAGCTGGGGACTCACATATAGAAAATTTAGATTAGTTATGTACCACATGCAAGGAAAATACATCCTGGTATACAAGATTTTAGTAATCGATAATGCTAATAGATTGCTTATTCAAGTGACTAAGGTCAGCAGAGATAAATTCATGATAGCCTTGAAATTGTATTCTTTTCTCACAAATCTGTGCTAATGTTCATTACCTCATAGCTTTGTTTTCTGTTTTCTTTTTCAATTGTATTTGTCCACATAGTGGGATGTGATCACTGTTACAGTCA
Organism: Cepaea hortensis; assembly: GCA_963921405.1. NCBI lineage: Eukaryota > Metazoa > Mollusca > Gastropoda > Stylommatophora > Helicidae > Cepaea > Cepaea hortensis. The sequence continues at coordinate 173,900,941 of OY992877.1, forward strand.
GCACAGCATTGTCTTCTCATGTACTAGTGCATTTCTAAATATTTTATGTATTAGACTGTGATCGGTTTGAATGAGGTGACATGGTAGGTATTGATACATATTGCAATTCTTGCCAAGAAAGAAAAACTGGATGCAGACTCCTATTTTATGAGAGGTGTTCTGTCATTTATAAAGTAAGTATTGGACCCTTTAACATGTCTTAAGTCACATTAAGTATATGGTATTAGACCCATATTTTTAGAGACCATTCTGACTAGGTGGGTGATGTGGTCTGTATCATTCCAGTCGTCTTTAATTCCTGAGACATTTTCTGATAAGTCATTTTTGACTGGGTCGACCTGGGAGCTGAGGGCAGTTTTAAAAATTCACCCTGATATGGATTCAAATCCATGACCACCACTTTCTGTGTTACGATTTCTGTATCCCTAGAGGTTATGTTGTCTCATTATATAGTTACCTTCTTTATCAAATCTAGTTTTGGGGACTCTAGTTTAATTCTTTCAGTTCTTTTTTGATTTAACCTCTTTCCATTAGGGTGTTGGCATTAATTACATGACCTTCTTACACACTGGGCACACCTGTACGAACCTATAGTGGTGCCATTGATGTGATGGTTAGGAAGCTGCACTGACAATGGCAGGAATGCTGTCAAATGAGGCTTAGATTCCTGGACACGCTAGTGGAGGGAAAGACTGACCAACTATGTACTTATGTATGTGGTATCTGAGGAAAATGCACAGAATACGATGGACAGAATGAAAAACCAATGACCAAGTTCTACAAGAAACAAATGAAAATCGTAAACTGATTAGAGAAATTAGACGCAGACAGTCAATATTTTTTGGTCATGTTATAAGAAGAAATAAATTGGAGAACTTGATGACAACTGGCAAGATCAAGGGGAAGAGAACAAGGGAATGGCAGAGAGGTAAATATCTGGATGGCCTGGCCACGTGGCATTGTCGAGACAAGAACACTGAGCTGATCCACGACTCTGGTGATCGAGTGAGATGGTGAAACATGACCGTCCACACTATCTGACATGGCACATGATGGATGGATTCAGGCCTACAAAATGTAATGGTCCTAGCACATCACAAACCATAGCATGCTTTGGGACTGTTTAACTTGTGTGTACCTATACATCCTCCCTATCTCAGTCTTAGTCTCTCTTTCTCTCTCTCTCACTCTCTCTCTCTCTCTCTCTCTCTCTCTCTCTCTCTCTCTCTCTCTCTCTCTCTCTCTCTCTCTCTCTCTGTTGGTGGACTTGTAGGGAATGCGTGTGTGGGTGGGAAGAGGTGTGTGGTGTGTTGGTTAGGGATATTGTGTGGGTGAGGTATGTGTGTGTGGATGGGGGTTTTTGTGGTGTGTGGGTGGGGGTATGTGGGGTGGATGGGTAAGGGTATCTGTGTGGGTGGGAATATTGTGTGGTATTTGGGTGGGGGGGTATGTGTGTGGTGTGTAGGTGGGGATGTGTGGTGGTATGTGGGTGTGGGATGTGTTGGTGAGGGATATGTGTGTGTGTGGTGTGTGGGTTGGGAATATTGCGTGGTAGGGGATGTATGTGATGTGCGGGTGGGGGATTGTGTAGTGAGGGATTGGGTTAAGGCATGTATGGGTGGGTGGAGGATGTATGTGTGGGTGGTGGGAGTGTGTGTGAGTGGATTGGGGATGTATGGGTGGTTAGGGAGATGTGTGTGGGGGAGGGGGGGATTGTGTGCGTGGGTGGGAAATATGTGGTCAATGGAGATGTGGCTGGGGGGTGGGTGGTTTGAGGTGTGGATGGGGAGAGGATGTGTATGTGGGTGGGCGTGGGATATGTGGGTTGGTGGGGGAATGTTTGTGGGTGGCGAGTGTGTTTTGGTTGGGGGAACAGGGAAGGGGAGTGTGGGAGGGGGATGGGTCGGTTGGTGGGGTATGTATGTGTCCCTTGGTGTGCGTGTGTGTGCGTAGGTGGGGGTGTATGTGTGGGTGGGGTGATGTATGGGTACGTGGGAGATGGGCCTCATAACATGGTAATTTGCCTTGTTTATGTTTACAACATTAATTTCACAATGTTTATTTTTCTTCCTATGTAAATGTATAATGCTCTTGATGAACGAAAGACGAGTGATTGGAAAGGCCGAATGTAAGACGGGCCTGCGCGCCCAATTTGTGACCCTAATAAAGTTGATTTGATTTGATTTGATTTCTCTCTCTCTCTCTCTCTCTCTCTTGCTCTTGCTCTCTGCCTCTATCTTCTCTCTCTCTCCCTCCCTCTCTCTCTCCCTCTCTCTCTCTCACTCACTCACTCTCTCTCTCCCTCTCTCCCTCTCTCTCTCTCTCTCTCTCTCTTGCTCTTGCTCTCTGCCTCTATCTTCTCTCTCTCCCTCCCTCTCTCTCCCTCCCTCTCTCTCTCTCTCTCCCTCTCTCTCTCTCACTCACTCTCTCTCACTCTCTCTCTCTCTCACTCTCTCTCTCTCTCTCACTCTCTCTCTCTCTCTCACTCTCTCTCTCTCTCTCTCTCTCTCTCTCTCTCTCTCTCTCTCTCTCTCTCACTCACTCTCTCTCACTCTCTCTCTCTCTCACTCTCTCTCTCTCTCTCACTCTCTCTCTCTCTCTCACTCTCTCTCTCTCTCTCACTCTCTCTCTCTCTCTCACTCTCTCTCTCTCTCTCTCTCTCTCTCTCTCTCTCTCTCCCTCTCTCTCTCTCACTCACTCTCTCTCACTCTCTCTCTCTCTCACTCTCTCTCTCTCTCTCACTCTCTCTCTCTCTCTCACTCTCTCTCTCTCTCTCTCTCTCTCTCTCTCTCACTCTCTCTCTCTCTCTCTCCCACGTGCACACACATGTATATACAATCAAACAGACAGTCACTGTCTTGATGTGTGGAATCAAGCCGCAGAGGGTTACCCATAATGTCCAGGATAATCTGCTGGGATGAATTGTTTGTTCTGATTTCTTGATTGTGAACAGTTTTAACATATGGAATATTGGTAAGATATGAACCTTTTTAAGTCCAGCTAAGCCAAAAATTGAACAACTTATACGTTCACTCCATTTAGCCATGTCCACATCAGCAGTGCCACTAAACAGTATCTGAATGGAGACTATGATGTTATCATTGGCAATGGACACGAAAGGGATTCTTATATTAAGGCACTCGGCATTCAAACATACCTCATCCAGACCAATACTAGGAGACACAAGGTGAGTAGCTCCATACAGCACATAGTAAAGTTTGAATTCGCACCGAACCTGATTTGTTAACATTACTTGGTCTCCCAAGTTGACAGTCTAAACTGGGCACTGTAAAATGTCTTGGGATGTAGATGTGGCCAAGGTGGTATTGACTCCTCTTGTGTGTTAACAGGACCTTAAAGGGAAGTAAAGAATATTAACACTGAAACCTACCACGTATGCCGGTAAAGGCAACTAAAGAGGATTCTTCCTGTGTGTTACAGGGACTCCTCAAGGAAACAACGAACAGTGTCACACTGTAATTAGAGTGTGATACTATTCTTTAGATTATAATCTACCATACAGGTTGCAAGAGGTGACAAAGGAGGGTTGGATGTGGGACTGGCTTTCCTATTCCATAAAAGAAAAACCTTTAGATGCAAAATCCAACCAATCATAAACAAGCCCAAAGATAGAGAGAGAGAAAAAAAAAATAACCAAGCCAGTCAAGAGGAAAGGGCACTCTTCTAGAAGAGATATGGTGCGAGGCTGAGAAAATCGCAAGGAGTCTGGATCACTGATTGTTTTCCTTTCACCTAGGAAGCTTTCCAGAAATGGAAACTGTTAATATGCGAAGGACATGGGCAGAGCTGCATGGGATAGCTAAGCATAGGAGGACTTGGGGTGAGCTGGTTAATTCCCTGTGCCCCAATGCCAGATAAAGGGTAAAACGCTGCATCATATGCCAGATATGCCTTAAGGCATATAAAATAGCTCCTTTGCTTATTCCAAATCAAAATACACACCAGGAAGCTTTATTAATTAATTAATTTATTAGTTTGAGTATTTTTGTGTGTGGTTGTTTGTGATTTCTTGGCAAGTTTATGTTCAGTAATTTGAAATTGCTTTCTGAACCATTGTATGAAAATCAGCAAGATGATCTGCTTCCAAATCAGCTGCAGTTGTGTTTTAAATGTGGGATTGCGAATTGCGTTCGTAACACCTTCAAAACAGCTATGCTTTCATCTAAAATAAAACATGTAGCTTATTCAGCTTTTGCCGGTCTCTCTGGCTGTGGGGTTACAACACTTTCTCTCTGTAATCCCGTTTATCACGCAGAGTCTCGCAGCGGAGCGAGAACTGAGGTGGTTCGACCCCCGCTCGTGACTTGCGGATACTGAGCCGGCCGCTCAGAAAGCAATGGCAAACTACTGAGCGTAATCTTGCCAAGAGATCAACAGACAGCTGAAAGATGCTGCTGTTGACAGCTAAGTCCTGTAAAAGGATACGCAAAACTTTTTTTTTTTTATTCAGCTTTTAGTGTGTAACATTATGGTTATGATTAAACAATAAATAATTAGATTATGGCCCTTTACAAGGCATAATGGATAGATTGTTTGTTGCTTAATTCTTACTGTCCCAAACAGTGCACTCATTATATGTGATTAGCTATTAATCATGTGCATCAGTCAGTGTGTCATCATGACTGCATTTCTTATCTTTAGTCAGAGGAGAACTGAAGAAATGTGTCCACATACGTGTTAGACAAGATGTGCACATTTAGCCCCTTTTAAAGTATTATACTTGTGATTTTGTTGCTATTAATATTGCCATTGTTGAGAAATTGATGTGACCTTTTGGAACTGAAGGTGTTAAGTGGGAGTGAATAGTCCTGAAACTGGGATTCTAGGCTATTGTGTTTCAGCCATCATTGGAGAAGATTAGGGCATTCACTGATTATTATAAACACTTGTGACAGTTATAATAATTGTTCTGTTATTACTGTATAGGTATCTCCTTACAGATATGTTCCATGTTCTTTGCCTCGAGCTTTGTTTCGTTTCTACTACCATATTTGCAACATAGGCATTGGGGAAATACAAGAAATTTGCTTATAGTGGGCCAGAAATGTTGATAATAAGTGAATTGAAATGTAATGGTAGTAATAAGAATGTGAAGATAATTATAAATTGTGGAATGTCTCTACAAAAGCTCAACATTCATCAACTAGTGTGTATAAAATAGAGGAACTCAGTGAGCCACATGAAATAGTGTTAACAAAATTGAACGATTAAAGACAAGCTAACATTTGTAGTGGATTCAGATAGTAAAGAATGGAGACAAGCTAATTTTGCAATCAAATCATTATTAAGCTAAGCCTGTATATTTCTTTATAACCCCCCAAAAATGCAAATATTATTAGACATTTATTATCACAGTGGTCACTAAACTTGTGTTAAATTTGCAGTTCTTGGTGTATATGTATATGCAGTAATCTGATCACAGCGAAACTGAACAGCCATCCCTCACAGAGTGAGAGGTTAGAATATTTGTTTGACTGAATTGATTTATTCATGAATAAAGGTAAACACAGATCTGTGGGAGTTTTGTCTTAGTACTGTGAAGTGTTAGATCTCATTTGTAGGCTTAGTACTGTGAAGTGTTAGATCTTATTCTTAGGCTATGGCATAATGGGATGGGTCGCCAGTTCAGTTCATTGCTGTCTTTTCTTCCAAAACAGACAGTGCTGGAAATTATTTTGTATCCATCTTACGAGATTGGGATAAATAATCTTTCTACACCTGGGAATTGAATCTGAAACACTTTGTTGTTACAAAAGTGCACTAACTGCAATGCCATTTTGATTCCACAATAATAAACCCAAAATGAATTTTTTGCACAGGCAATGTGCTTGAAAAATATGTTTCTGTCAGTAAGAATCGTTAGTTGATTATTCCGGGCTAAATATTGCAGTAATGTCATCTCTCCAGGCATTTGATAACACACGTGAGCATATCTCCACTGGTGCCATGAAGCGAATGGGCATAGAAGAAAACGGACAAGTGTAAGTTTGCTTAACCATTAACTTTGTAAATTGTTTTAAAATGTTCTGTTTGTGAGAATTAGTTGTTTTATATAACAGAAAGATTGCAACATGTAGTAAATGTGTGTAATTAAAGTTGAATTATAACTTTAATCATGTTTTAAAAGTAAAATTGTTCAGATCTGTGTATTAATGTAAATGAGTTATGTTAATGTTGTGATTAGTGCACTTGTAGGCATGAGTTCAAATCACCTTCAAGCCACATTTTCTTTTGTGTGGCAACATGACTCCAGTCTAGCAAATGATTTTCCTTGGTGGACAAAGTTGGGGGACAGATAGAGATATTACAATAAGAATTACACAAAGCAAGAGGAGCCTTCATAGCACTCGACAATTTGTTGAAATCAAAAGAAATTAAATCTAGTAACAAAATTAGAATAGGTCATTCTACGAGGGTAAGTTAATAAGTAAGTCACAAATGGCTGTAGAAAAATAACTACAGTTCTATGCAGCCGGTTTGGAAGACCGATAAAACGATGGGATAAGTGCATCAATGTTGGTGGAAATTATGTTAAGAAATAAAGGGACAATGTATGTATAAAAATAAACTGGTTTCAAGTTGTTATCATATTTAGTTATTTTTCTACAACCATTTGTGACTTACTTATTAACTTACCCTCGTAACATCATATCAATACTACATTATTAATCAGAAACACAGACAGCAACTAAAACAATTGCTAATAAAATACAAACATTCATTAATTAGTGTGTGCACAGAATAGGACTAAAGTGGCATGTCTGAATCACCTGTGTTGAACTCTTGGAGTGAACTAAACAAATTCCAGTGAATTCAGAGGTGAGGAAAATATGCTGATGCTGGATAAGACACACATTGAGAAAACCTATTAATGGTGTCACTAGAAAGTCCTACCCTTGGAATCCACAGTATAAAAGAAATAGAATGAGATGTAAAAGCATTGAGAAAATAGTTAGAGACAGGTGAATAATATGAGTACACGAAAGGAGCCTGCTCCGTGGCAAAGGGGTTATGGACACAGATCATACTCCTGCCATACCGCATTTGAAACATAGCTGCAGTCAATTTGGCAGCAGACCGCCTTGCATTGGCTTTTTATAAAATGGTATGACTACCAGTCGTTCAGAAAACACTGGCAAACTACTGAATGTAAACTTGCCAAGAAATCACAAACAGCTAAAAAAGATTGAGGTTGACTGCGACGTCCTTTAAAGGATATGCAGCTAACTTAAGTAACATGAAAGGAGCTGCAGTTGACGGCATGGTATAGGAGGGTTTGGTGTGAGTGAGCTGGTTGAGGGGCTATGCTCCAGCTGGAAATAAAAGTGTTAGAGAGCTCTCCTTCCCTTCTCCAAGTTTAGAAACCAGCAATGTGTATTAGACAGGTACTGGAGCTTCACATCTGCAGAGAGGTAAATTAGAAGGTAACAAGGTCGTAATTAAATATAGCACAAGTGTCCTAGATAGGTTTAGATCTAGGCTGGTGATCTGTCCTCCATGAGGTGTAGGTATACCATTGTCAACTCCAACCCACTGTTAAGAAGGATATAACCACAATATGCCTAGATGGCTTGAAAATGGGGTCTCTGTTATCATATTTAGAAAATACTACCCGCCGAGCAAAATTACAACCTTTTGACATTAAGAAGGTTGGTTAATTGTATATTTGTATGCAGTATGTTTATGTTATCCTTACTGCATAAATCTCATAGTCTGTCCATTTCAGAAATTATTTCATTGCATGCACTGGGTCTTGTTCTTCTGACCAGCACAGATTAAGAGTGGCTCAGACTCATAAAATAGGTACTGAATAATTTTTAGGCATTGTCTAGGAAGGAAACGCAGCAAAGAATGGAACTATAGTATGTCCACATTTGTTTGCCTTCATTCACATTCAATTATTTTGAAAACTGTATGTTGCATCGTTATGACATTTTTCCAGCCGTCTTATATTTACCCCCACCCAAGGAATATGTCTTTGATAGGTCCAAAAACAACTTAAATCATTGAAAGCGGCAACATTCCTTTGATGTTTTGCTGAACAACTAGTGATTTCTTGCTAACAAAGTTATTTTTACGGTAATGGGAGACCTGCAAATTCTGATGACACACAAAGGCGTACCCGGATTCGTATGGGAGTGGGTGCAATGAAAGAACTAGCTTAAAATTGACAGGGTCGGCTGCATTGCACCAGGTTTTTATCCCATATGGCTCAGTTTCTTTCCGCAGCGCGGAAAGCGTCGCACAAAGCACAAACTCCGTAGCTCCAGCGACGACCCTTGGGAGTCTCCGAAAAAAATGCACTCGTGAAATGAAGGACGCGGCCTGGAATCGAACATACAACCTTCGGAGCCCGAGTCAGACGGCTTGACCACTTCACCACAGAGAATCCCGAGAGGGGTGCAATGTGTAATATTAGTAAAGACAGAGAATTTACAGAGGCACGGGGTAAATAATTTGTAAATTAACAGGAAAGTAGAAGGAATATATTTCTTACCTTATTTTTCATTTCCTTCTTGTTTCTTCAGCTGATGCTGATGCTGTAATGTTTAGGGCCTGCAATTCGTCTGAATAGTTGGAGCAAAATATCCCAGTAAGTGTGTACGTAGATTAAGGTCTGCGATCTGCTCAGACCTTAATCTGTGTCGGACGATTCCATTAAGTTGATGATTGCTCTCGGTTGCATAAAATTCAATCCATCCTTTCTTGAATAGTCCTCTTCCTCTTTCAACACATGGTCCTGACGTTTTTTCCAGTAACTTTTATCAATATTTAATAGCGCAGACAGACAGACAGACAGAAAGGTAGGTAGGTAGGTAGACAGAAAGGTGGGTGGCTGGCTGGCTGACTGGGTGGGTGGGTCGGTCGGTCGGTGGGCCGGTCGGTCGGTGGGTCGGCCGGCAGGCAGACAGGCAGGTAGGTAGGTAGATTAGATAGATAGATAGATAGATAGACAGACAGATAGATAGATAGATCCCCACCAGGAGCCGGACCGAGCCAGCTAGTTTCTTTATATAATCACGTTTCATGAAAGAACCCACAGTTTGACGACACCTCTGAACTATCCCGTATAAATTCCCTCAGTCTGCCAAAAGCGAAAATCGCGCAGACAAAATTCAAAAACAGCGGGTGTGTGTCTTGCTGAAGCGGTAATACTCTTAAAAGGATGGAATGAATGCGGGGGGACATAAAATATATACCGCATATAAACAAACATTGAAATCTGCTGTACAATCTCCAGAACAAAAATTTTTTTGTTGGGTGGACATAATTATAAGGTTATATGCTAAATCTCATCATTTTCCCTCAGTTGGTTACTGAGATATTGAATTTTATATTGAGGCAACAAAAAAAAAAAACACTATAGTCACCACATCTCATTATGGTGTGGTCTATAATATGTGAAGATCTAACAGTTCACATCTCTGTGGCAGGATATGTCATGTGATTACCTTTACATTGGACACAGATGTATGTAAGTAACTAAGCCTTGATATGTATGTGTATATAATTTCAGAATAGATAGCCGAGATATAGACAACGAGGTGAACGAGTACTTGAGCAGGGCCATTGATGCTCGCAGCATTGACAGATTAAGGGCAGAGCATGCCACCGGCTTTTTTATGAAATTTCGCAAAAAGCATCTGGAGGATAAAGTAAGTTTCTATGTTATAAGTTATTGCTTTTGTAAGTTTTTTCTCCCAGGGTATGAGTCTGCCCTGCTAGAAGGTGCATCCACCAGGCAGTGGATGATAGAGTACCCTCTAGATATAGAGGTTAGCCCCAATGTGTTGAATATACACCCATGAACAAACACGATCGGTGGTCTATGAGAGAAGGCAAGATAGTTAGTGGGGCAACAATCTCTGTAAAATATGTCAAAACTTTGTAACATGGCCACAGGCTAACATACTTGCCTGTCGCTGTGGTCAGGTGCTTGAATCTCCTGCTAGACAAGGAATGTATTTATTAACCTGGGCTCTCAGGTCAACCCAGCTTACATTGGGTTTCAGGAACTTTTCTGGGAAGTGAATGCTGGGATGTTTTATAGAGACAGTGTAATGATTGATAACATTCTGTTAAACATTCACAATATCCAACTGGGATGTTTTATAGAGACAGTGTCATGATTGATAACATTCTGTTAAACATTCACAATATCCAACTGAGATGTTTAATAGAGACAGTGTAATGATTGATAACATTCTGTTAAACATTCACAATATCCCTCGGCAGTCACTAGAAAACCAGCAGCCACACATTTCTCCATAAGGCAAACCAGTCAGTTCTGCGACAAAGCCGGCCGCCATTATTCCGAACATGCAGTTCATGCTACAAACAACCGCGGACGAGATGTAGAAGCATTTCACTGTACATAATGCAGCCGCCAGAATGCCAGCACAAAAGACCTCCTTGAAAAATACAGTTCATCGTTGATGGAAGCGGCAGTCACTAGAAACCGGCAGCCATACATTACTGCATAAGGCAAACCAGTCCGTTTTGCGACAAAGCCAGCTGCCATTATTCTGAGCATGAAGTTGACGCTCCACGCAACAGATGTAAAAGCATTGCACATGAAATTCATAGCTCACAGTGTCGCGCCCGCACTCAACTCAGTAGCAGGGCGGTGAAACCATACACTTCCAGTCCAGCATGAGCGAATGCACACGGTAGCCACTAGCATTAACACTCCAGAGGCCTTAACGGTTTAAATTACCTATCCTCCATGTTAGGGACCGGAAGTCCTGAGATGTTTTATAGAGACAGTGTAATGACTGATAACAATCTTTTAAGAATTCACAATAAAAACTTAGATGTTTTATAGAGACGGTGTAATAAAAGATCACAGTCTATTAAAAATTACAATATCCAACTGGAATGATTTATAAAGACAGTGTAATGAAAGATCACAGTCTATTAAATATTCACAATTTCCAACAGGGATGTGTTATAGAGACAGTGTAATGAAAGATTACAATCCATTTATTTAGTAGGAAGATTTATATTCTGCTCTGCATTTGTCGAAGATGGTTCTCAAGTTTAAATCATGTTCCCACGCTCCTCCGCATGTCTGACACCTGCCAATACTTCATGTAATTCATCTTCTAACTTACATGCAATCTTCTTCATGATGATTTTGTTAGCATGACTTGAGATAGTATGGTAGTTGATGCACAGTTCCTATCATTTATTGTGTGTAATGATGACCTGCATTTGCCTGTTAATGTTATGATTTCCTTGAATAAGTCTCCATCTTTTCTGTTCAACTGGAAACTGTTTGAATATTCATTTCTATCCCTTTTCCCTTTAATATTATGGAAATCACAGTTCATTGTAAATTAACATCATACAACTGGGAAGATTGACATAGAGAATATAACTGAAGTTCACAATCCATGAAAAATTAACAGTATACAATTGAGAAGTTTGAAATAGACAGTGTAATCGACCATCATAATCTATTACAAATTAAAATTATAACTGGGAAGTCTGACAGAATACAAAAGAATATGACAAAATATACATGTTTCCTTCTTGTGTTGAAACTATTCACTAGTCTGTAATGTTTATTTCCACAGTTTTCTGTGAAACCCGACAGCATGTTTTCAGACCATATTCTCTGTCAGCTTATTATATTGACAGTTTTGGTTGTGTCAGGGTTAATTTTTTTAGACAGGTAAGTAAATTCATATATTAATTGTTACTTTGATTAAGGGCAAATAAATGCTAACAATTTTGTTTTCATGGCATATGGTCCAAGGTTAATATTTTCCTAAGTATACACATCACTCGCTGGTCTCCATGGCGAAGGTGTTACAGATACGGTACGTAATCCTGTATACCTGCATTTGAAACACAGCTGCGTGCCATTTCACAGCAGACCGTGTTGCATTGGTTTCATATTGGTATTGGTGCCGGTCATTCAGTAAGCAATGGCAAACTACTGAACGTAAATTTGCCAAGAGATCACAGCGGCAGAAACGCTGGTGTTGACTGTGATGTCCTGTAAATAAAAGGATGTGCAAAACAAAAAATACATCACTCAGTGTGTGATGTCACCACTGTCACACCAGCTGCTGTTAAACAAAATAAAATGGAATCTTATTCGCCTTAAGGTGCATTAGGTATTGGTTGCTAGATAAACATTTTTACAAATCAACTGGTGCTAGGTTGGTGATGTCATCAGTGTCACTCCAGCCCCTTTACTTCCCAAGACATTTCCTGATATCCATGTTAGGCTCGGTGATGTTATACAGGATAGTGTACTGGCTTATCAGTGTTCAAATCCACATTGTGGGATAATCTTCTTTATTGACCCAGCCTAAAATGGGTTCTAGAAAATGCCATGGAAGTAAAGTTGGCCGGCATGATATTGACCACATCATTTGAGTGTTGATTGGTCTATACAAATATGGAGCCAGCACCATATACCCATTATGTCTCATGGCATGTAAAAAGAGTTCTCTGTTTTACTAACATGAAGGTATACTTTTCTTAACTACTTCGGTTTCTGACAAGACACTTGCTATAATAGCCCACTCTATCCGAACTGTCAGTTTACATAAAGCTCTGAGTTCGAGCCAGTAAGTGACAGATGTCTTGTATAGAAAGGAAAGGTAGCTGATTATCATATGGCAACAGCATTAAAGCTAGATCATTACATATGTGACATTATGTCACTTCACATTCTTATGGTTAATGACTGCAGTATAAATCCGGTTTGACATGTCCCTAAATTTTAAAATAAATCAGCCCCAAGTCCTTGATTGAAAACATCCTACAGCATTATAGTTTATTTTTAACCCTGTTCGCTAAATGATTATTTATGACTTATTATCATAGCTCTTGGATCTGTATGCTAACCTGCATCAGTGAGGAACATTTATTCTCTAAAATGACAGGTTCTGTATGAATGCTTTGGGCATTTCACTACCTCATATTTTACTATATACGTTTGATCTTTTTAAAGATGGCTAGCATTTACAGCTAATTATTCTAATCCATGTTTAAAAACTCACTATCCATTCTAACATTTCTGGTCTACTGTATCACACAAGGCCCACTTACATCTGATGTCTAAAAATACTTTTGAATTGTCATTCCTGCAATAAGTCATGCATAAAAAAATAAATACAATTAGTGGGGTTCTTAATAGGTAGTATTAGTATAACAAGAAAGGAAATCCTCGATGATCCCCTTTTATGCAAGCATATTATTACTGTAATGTGAGTTATTTCTTCACCTAGTTTTATAATTAGATATATTTAGCAGCAAGTACTTACAGTTGCGTTATTATGGTCATGTTTAACCATCTGTGCCTAGCGTGTGTACCATTACACATTTGTTCAAACAGGTTTACAAGTAAGCATGCCATACATAAAATAAACTGGCAATTCAGTAACCGAGGTTAGTTTTACTATATCTGAATAACTAAAGTTGAATGGAAAATAAAGTCACAAAATGATTGATATCTCCGGTTAGAATTGAAGTAGAGACTCGAATGAGTGTCTAGGAGTGTCTGTGGCCAAGTGGTTAAGCAGCCTTCCTCTTTATCTAAAGGTTGTGGGTTCCATTCTGGGCTCCATCATTCAGTTTCCTGAGTGCAAATTTCTGACTCATGGGGGTCATCGCTGGAGCCACAGAATTTGTGTTTTGTTCAACGTTTTCAGCAGGCCTCCCTGTGTAAAGAGACCAAGCCAAATGGGATAACACCCGGTGTGACCTTTAAACCATTTGATTTCATGTTGTCAACTCTAACCAGTAGATTTCTCTCTCCTCCTCCCATAATTATTGAAGAAATTAGAGACATTTCATTACAATCCATACTAATGACATTAACTGTCTTGGGATTACCTGAACCATGTCTGTTGCTATAAGCACATAGAACAAGGCAGAATTCAGAAGATCCCCATCTCAGTTGTCTTTAATCCTATCTGGCCACTGGATCAAATGAAATCATGACAAGACCGTGAGACTTATGCTGGGCAACTGTCTCTCATTTAAATAAAATTCATGCACAGGTTATATTTTCATTTAAACATCTCCAGGTTTAAATTTGTCTGATCAGCCACTTCCATAACGTCTGACAGATGATAATGTGATCCCCCGGGAAGGTTAACCCGGTCAACAAATGCCCGCAGAAATCGGATGTGTCGGCCTAACGGCGCAAGAACGCAGCTCTGCTGTAAACAGGCACAACGCAGTCACATCCGAAAAAAAATCCGGATGAACGAAGAAGAAGAAGAAGATAATGTGATCTTCTTGGGTAATGGTGAAACTGCTAATTAAAATGCATGCCATCTTTGTATTTTGTTGTATACCCAAAGAGGCAGGGAGTTGGAAGAAATGGAGATTTGTGTATCCTTGAGATTGTTGTAGATCTGTGTTTGGAACTGAAAATGCAGCAAAAGAAATTAAAACAGTCCCACCCTCATCAGGCAGGGTCAGCAAGGTAGAGCTCTACAGTAATGTATTTATCTTCTTTGTGGTGGTCCTGAACACTGCATTCTGACTACACAATGTTGTCATTCTGGCTATAATAGTAATGAACAGAGAAGGAAGACAAATGTTGTCATTCTATCTATAAAAGTAATTAACAGAGAAGGAGGGCAAATGTTATCAATATGTCTTTAAGATTAAGGAACTGAGAAGGAAAGAAAATGTCATTCTGGCTACAAAAGTGATGAAAAAAGAAGGAAAGCAAATACCATTCTGGCTATAAGAATAATAAATTAGTAGGTGAGGAGGTGCGGGAGTGCATACCTGCCTATTCTGTGGTCATGTGTTCGATTCCCCCTCGAGACAGGGTTTTTACAACATTGACCTGGGCTCCCAAATGGACCCAGCCTAGAATTGTTACCCAGAAATGTCCTGGGAAGTAATTGAGATATTGACCACGTCATCCATCGATGATTGATTGGTCTAAACATATGGGGCTAGCACCATATGCCTAACATGCCTCAGGGCATGGAAAGGTGTCCTTACTTTTACTTATTTCAGTGGACTTCTGGTCCAGGATGGCAGTTTGGCTGTTGAGCTGTTAGGGCCTCTGGAGTGTATTTGCTTCTGGCTATGGTTTGCTTACACATATTCCTTGTTTTGAACTAGCAGTGCATGGTTCCCTTGCCCAGCTAGCGAACTAAGTGCGTAGAGCGACACTGTGAGCTCTGGATTTCATGTAGAATGCTTTTACATCTGTCCACGTTAGTTTGTATTGTAAACTGCATATGCAGAAATTGGTGGTTGACCAATTGCTGAACTAACTGGTTTTGCCTTATGCAGTAATGTGTGTACAACTGCTGGTTTTTTAGTGACTGGCTCTTCCATCCACGATGAAATGTAATTTTAGTGGCGCACTGTTATGTTAGCATTCTGGCAGTGGCCTTATACATGTATGCTTGTGCGGACTGTTGGTTTGTCAGGGCGGCTGTCTCTTCCATTTTTCACTTGGGGCAGTGAGGAGCATTTTGTGTGATATTCATGACACGGGAACTGAGCATTATGGAGTGATGCTTTACGGTGAAGCTGGAACCGTGACTAATGACTAACTTATTTGAGTAGGTTAAATAGTTATCTACATGCTTGACATGATTCATTTGTTAGTCGCAAGCACATCTTTCCTGTGTAAAAGGATATGTTTATGTCTTGTGTCAGGTCTTAGTCAGATATGACTGAGCTACCGCATAACAGTAGACGGTACTACCTGCTTTCTGTTAGTGCCGAACGTTGGGCGGCGCTTACCAAACCCGACACCCCACATTGTGCCAACGGCTTCGGGCAGAAGAGCGCAATTGGGAGAGTTCAAGCCTTACCCTGGTGCGAGGAAATGCAACCTAAAGACAAAGTGTCATGGCAGGCCAGACCAGGCCCTAAGCCTTGGTTGGCGGCTGGTCTAGGATCGAAGCTCCGACAGGCGGACAATTAGAGCATTGCTTTACTGATCCGGCAGCTTCTGCAGCTTGTCTTGTTCCAGATGTAGAGGTGTTATCTTTCCTCTGGAGTGAACTAGGCAGGCCGAGAGAGGGATCATGTTGCATGGGCAACACATGATCTCTATATTTTAGCCCAGGCTTTGTGCTTTGGAGAGGCAATAACTCCATCCCTTACAAACTATCGTCTGTCAAGACGGCAAGGTGCCAATGAAAAGGATATGTTCTCAAGGCAAAGGGATAACATTGTATTTTTTTTAATCCTCAGACAAACGCACCTTCTTGTGGTATTACCCCTGCTGGTAGTCATAGAATTGATTTTGTTTCTTATCTGCTGTTCTGACCTTATGCCTGTAAGTACTTTTGTTACCTACATGTAAACATGTTATTAACATGACAATATTGCAGCTAAAATCCTCTATCCCATATTGATTTGTTGCATTTGTCTGCAATTTGGTCACTTTCGCATATATTGAAACTGTGATTAGTATTGACAAATAAACCGTGTATTGTTATGTAGTGTTATTTCTTTGTTGAAACATGGATCTATCTGTATGCAGTCACTCCAGTGTTTTTTAATGTCTGTTTTATGATAGACTCCGTGGCGATGGGGTTACGAACGCCGTTCGTAACCCCACATACCGTGTTCGAAACACAGCTGTGGGCAATTTGGCAGCAGACCTCCTTCTGTTGGTTGTTTATAAAATGGTATGGGTGTCGCTCGATCAGAAAGCAATGGCAAACTGCTGAATGTGAACTTGCCCAGGAATCATGTACAGCCAAAATATCCTGGGGTTGACTCCTACGTGCTGTAACTGATATGCAACAAACTTTGTTTTAAATTATAGACAGAAATTAAACATATAAGTAAACTAAAGGCCCCTATTTACATTCCTTAAGTCACACTGGACATATGGTGCTTTATCCATATTTGTGTAGACCAATCAGCACTGGGTGGCTGATGTGGTCAGTATTTACTTCCCAAGACATTTCCTGGTGCCTATTTTAGGCTTGGTTGTCTGGGGAACTTAGGTCAGTCTTAAAAATCTATTTGGGGTGGATTTGAACTCGTTATCACCAGAGTTTTTGCGCTGTGCTGAAATTTCCTTATGTGATCTTTAGACGGAGAATGGAACGCTTATGGAGACATAATACAAATGATCTTTAACCAAATCACTACCACAAGCAAAACTTATATGACCAAAATACATCCAATTTCCTTTACCCCTCCAGCATTCTATCTGTCATTTTATCCCAACTGTTTCTTTCATTGCTTCTGCCCTTCCTGCTTGCATTAACTCCTCCAGGTCTAGATAGTTAATTATTTTAGTCACTCTGCCCTAGTTATCTCTTTAATTGTTTCTGTCCTTGCTGCTACCATTAACTCCTCTAGTCTCAGACTTCAGTGCCTTCTGATATAGAGACATATTATTTTACAATAATAATTGCCTTGGATAAAAAGAGATAAGTGATGATAAAGCCTCAGAGGTTTAAAAATTACACTTACAGATTGTCCCATGGCAGATACTCCGTTGGTGTGTGAGATGATGGGGCTTCAAATATTCTGGGTAGTGAACCATTCTTATTTTCACATATTCTAGGCCATATCATAATGTGGTGAGATAGCCATTTCCTTTCCTTATCACCGTTATTCCCAAACGATTATTATAATTATATTGTACCATTTTATGAAAAGAGAGAAGAAATAAACTAGAGAACTTGATGACAAAAGGCAAAACTTAGGGGAAAAAACCAGGGGAAGGCAGAGAAGTAAATATCTGGATTGTTTGGCCACATGGCATGGTCAAGACAAGAACACCAAGCTGACCCACGACTCCTGTGATCTTTTGAGATGGCAAAACATGACCACCCATGCTTATCGGCATGGCACATGATGATAATGATCATTTTATGAGGCTGGGCCAACTCCAGAGCCATACTGGCCCAACCCAGAACCATACTGACCAGAAGACAAGCCTGTCATTGCTGGACATTGAACCCAAAGCACAGTCTTAGCAGCCAATTGTTGTTTTCTTCTTCCTTTTCTTCTTTCGTTTGTTTTAAATTTATTGTCTGTATCTGCAATGGGGTCTCTTGTATAAACTTCAATGTATTTTTTAGTTAATGTGTACTAAAAACTTCTAGTTTAGTTATTACACAAGAATACATCACAAATACGTCATTTACTTTTGAATTTGTCAATTTTTTTTTACTTGTCAAGTGCTTGTCATTCCATACGAGGCTAGCTGTCAATTCCTTTTTTGGACGAAGATTGTTCAGCCAGTGTATTGTAGCTGGTTCAACATTGATCATATTTTTGGCTGTTTTATTTCCAATGGTAAGAAACATTTGTAAATTATCTAGTGTTTATGTTTCTTTCATCATCATACTTTCATCATGATTTTCTTGTACTTTTCTCATTTTGTTATCACATATTTTGTCACATAATGTGTATAATGAAATTGTATAATGTCACAAACTATCATTAAATTCCATCTTCTGTCACATAGTGTCAATAACTTTCATAATTCTATAACAAATTATCATTGTCATTCATCATTCTATAACAAATTATCATTGCCTTTCATCTTCTGTCACATACTATCATTGATTTCAATCATCTATCACGAGTGACTTTGTGTTAAATGGTTTGGTCATATAAACAGGCTACCAACTAACAGTATACCACCACAAGCAAGGATGAACAAACCAAATGGAACCTGAAGAAGTGGCCGAACATATAAAAGATGGACAGAGGGAATAACAGAATCCATGGGAATCCTGATACATGAAGACCATAAATGGGCACTCTCCCGTTGTTTATACTTCACCTCAACACCGCAATATACAAGAGGAACATGATGAGTCTGTCACAAACTATCATTTGTATTACAAAATATCATTTTCATTGTCTTCCATAGGACAACTGCATAAGTTTCAAGTTGTGAAAAAAAAAGTTATGAAACTGTATCTAATAACATAAACAAGATATCCCCATCTATAAATCTGTTTTATTGCAAAATGTGTAGGCAGTGATATGATTAAATCTCTCTGCATATAAGATTATTATGTCTGAAACCACAAAGCTGTTTAGTCATGTCCATTCATTAACAAAATGTTGTGTGTCCTTTGTAAGATGTTGTGATCAACCCCCAACTCCAGGTTGATTTTCTAGACAACTTTACTGTAAGTAGTTTGCCATTGCTTTAAGAAAGAGTAGTCAACATTGAAATCCAACTGATCAGTATAGAGAAGGATCCCCCTACCCCGCCATCAGTGCACTGGAATCATTAAGCCCTACAACTCTGAATTAACAGATAAACACATGATGGAATCATATGAATGATATCAGTCTTAATCACAAAGGCAGTTGCTGCCATGAAGAGTAAGATTGGTAAAGTTACATTACAGATTCTTCATCAGCGTTCCAAGCCATTGAGGTTTTTTGCTGCAGATACAATCCGTCTCCATTCGTTTCTCTGGTTGACCTTTTCTTGCCAGTCATTGATTCCAAGTGCTTGTAGGTCTGTATATATATTATCTATCCACCATCTTCTTGGTCTACCTCGGGGTCTACGGTCATTTATTTCCTGAGTGTAAGCGAGTTTTGTTTCCCTATTGTCTTCCATTCTTTCTATATGCCCCAGCCATTGTAGTCTATTAGCCTTCACGATACCAGTGAAACAGATCATACATTACAGATAGAAATATAAAAATGATGTGATGTCTAGTGGACATTAATTTGTGTTTATAATCTCTTTTCAGTTTCATTTAGCAACTCCAGACCTCCAATCATGCCTGACAGAAAGGTATGGAAATTTCTCTCGGATGACAATTCAGCTTGCAAACATTACTCGTGCTTCAAAAAGGACTGTTTGCAACCCTTCTGAAAACACAAATTTTTTCCCAGAGGTAAATATTTTCATGTAAATAGCATCTCTGCTCCTGTCTTGCTGTTATGGTATCTATAGAGTGCTGCCGTTCCTCGTCTTTGGACTGGTTTGTTGCATAGTTGTTTGTATAAGATCATTTCTATTGCACACCATAAGTCTCTACGGCAAATGGTCAAGCCATCTGCTCTGAAGATTGTGCATTCAATTTCAGACTGTAGTATTCAAACAATTGAATGCAATTCCTAGGGGTCATCACTGGAGCTATAGAGTTTGTGCCTTTTGTGCAATGCTTTTGGCAGGCAGCTTGCCATTATGTTGACAAAGACTGGCCCAGTTGGGGCAAAACCCAGTGCAATGAAGTCAGTCCTCTCGCATTTAACTTTATTAACCTGTTAACCTTCTTACGTGCACCAATCTCCTCCCATAGAACATACTAAGAGAATTTGAACAGTCCTTAAACTCCCAGGATCCCAGTGTATGTACTCAAGAATCATACCTGTTACACATATTCTTTCTTTACCTGGGTCATCATCATCAAAGGCCTTGTCATCTGGCATGGGCATCCATTTCTCATCTTGATGTTCTGGATCAACTCTGCTGATGATATTTCTCCATGCCACCGTCTCAATCCATCCATCATCATTTCTCTCATCTACCTCTACCTTTTTTCTCATTGATCTTTTCAGTCATTGCGATTTTTTCCAGTGCCTCTACTCTCATAACATATCAATCAATCAATCATGTGCCATGTCGGAAAGCGTGGGCGGCCATGCCTCTCCATTTCATTCGATCACCAGCATCGTGGATCAACTCATCGTTCCTGTCTCATCCATGCCATCCGGCCAAGCCATCCAGGTATTTTCCTCTCGGTCTTCCTCTTGGTCTGTTCCGTTTGATCTTGCCAGTTGTCACTAAGTTCTCCAATCCATTTCTTCTCATAACATGTCCAAAATATTTTGACTGTCTACATCTAATTTCTCTAATCAATTTACGATTTTCATTTGTCTCCTCATAACATAACCAAATATGTTTTTCGTCTCTTTCTTATAGTTGTATATTCTGCTTTTTTAGCCTCTTCCGGGAATTAATTGTTGATTACTCTTGCAGTCCAAAACTAATTGCAGCTTTCATCTCAGGAACTACATCTTCATTGCTTCCAAGTTCTTTCTAATTTGTTCATTCGCATCCCGTGATTCACTGTCATACAAAAACCAAGTTCCATGTATCACTTCAGTACTCTTTTTTCTTACATTCAATGATAGTGACTTATAGCATGAGATACTCTTCATTATCTGAAATAAAACTTCCAGGTAAGTTTTCTCATTTTGAAATGTTGCCTGCACCACAGCCTATATGGCCTACTCTTGTTCTATTTCTAACTGCCAAGATATTTTTAATGGGTGCATCTTGTCCACAAGCCTATCCGGTTTTTCACCATTATCTAAGGTGACTAGTTACCTGATCCACTACCTCTGGATGCGAAGGGGAGGGAACGGTATAACACACTCGGGTTAATATTTTTTGTAAAAATCCACAGCTGCAGTGTTGACTCGTACCCATCTCCTTATGTCAGTCCATACCTTCTAGTCATCCATCTCTCTGCACAGCTCGTGTTTTCATTTAAAATATTTAGAATAATGTCTGGTAAGGACTTTCCAGAACTGTATTTCTTACTATTGTATCATTCTTTTTATTACTTGAGATTGCTTATCAGCAGGATCTTAAATTAATAACATAATTAGTGGTGATGTTGATGGTTAATTCAGAATTTACATATCACTCTGTATAAACCCATGGAATCAGTTAATAACATAATTATTGATGGTGTTAATGGTTAATTCAGAATTTACATAGCACTCCTTGTAAACCCATGGAAGCTCAGAATGGACATATCACTCCTTGTAAACTCATGAATGCCTCGTTCTGTATTCTTTCCAGTCTCTCCATCTGAGAACAGCTCAGAGCGAGGATTGCCAGGTCATATCAAATTACCTAAAGGACCAGACAGGGGTATAGGATTCAGAGGTGGCACTGCTCACAGTTTGCTGCTACTATTACCCTCATCGCAGCCATGCCCCTGCTAGCTAAGACAAACAAGCAGTGAATAAAATCATTATTATCATTTGTTTTAAATCAGAAATCTACCTTTCCATGTGTATTATTTTCCCACTGGTTTTAAAATGTGATCAGTCTCAGTTTCTTTTAAATCCTGCATTTAGTAAATCGTATTTCTTTCATTCTCCACAGGATTTTGTATTAGGTGTTGTGATAGTCTTGCTGAGCACATCTGTATTTCTGGAATCCTCCAGTTTAGCCAAGCTGATACTGACCCTTTTCATCGCAGTAGTTTTCCTGTTACTTATACAGTTGCAATATGTGAACCTCTTCATTAACCGAGATTACCTTATTATGTTCGAAAGTGGGTAAGTTGAACACTGATCACTTGTTTTACTTGTGCTAATTGTGTTTTAAACATTTAGCTTAAACTTCCAAATTCTTTGGTGTCCAAACTCAGATTTTAACATCTATTTTCTTAAGGAAACCTACTATCCAATGGGAAGCCTATTTAGTACCCGAGAGTTTAATTTCCAGTGTGGCTCTTTTCAACCAGAACTTGTGTCAAGCTTCCCTATAGAGGGGTGTTATGGATCATGGGTTAGACTTTCTGGCAGGTAGGGGTCATCAGAGACATACAAGAAACTTAGCAGAAGATGACATAGTGGTGTTAGCAGAGATACGCAAGAGACATCAGTAGACGGCATAGTGGTGTTAACAGAGATACACAAGAGACTTAGCAGAAGATGGCATATTGTCATTAACAGAGATAGACAAGGGACTTAGTAGAAGATGGCATAATGGTGTTAACAGAGATATACAAGAGACTTGTCAGAAGATGACATAGTGGTGTTAACAGAGATAGACAAGGGACTTAGCAGAAGATGGCATGATGGTGTTAACAGATATACACAAGCGATTTAGCAGAAGATGACATAGTGGTGTTAACAGAGATACGCAAGAGACTTATCAGAAGATGACATAGTGGTGTTAACAGAGATATACAAGAGACTTATCAGAAGATGGCATAGTGGTGTTAACAGAGATACACAATAAATTTAGCAGAAAGTGGCATGGTGGTGTTAACAGAGTTATACAAGGGACTTTGCAGAAGATGACATAGTGGTGTTAACAGAGATATACAAGGGGCTTATCAGAAGATGACATAGTGGTGTTAACAGAGATATACAAGGGGCTTAGCAGAAGATGACATAGTGGTGTTAACAGAGGTATACAAGGGGCTTAGCAGAAGATGACATAGTGGTGTTAACAGAGGTATACAAGGGGCTTAGCAGAAGATGACATAGTGGTGTTAACAGAGATATACAAGGGGCTTAGCAGAAGATGGCATAGAGGTGTTAACAAATATACACAAGCGATTTAGCAGAAGGTGACATAGTGGTGTTAACAGAGATATACAAGGGACTTAGCAGAAGATGGCATAGAGGTGTTAACAGACCAATTCAGTAGTTAAGAGTGGTTAAAAGACAAGAGGATCAAGTTCATTGCACCGGGTTTTATCCCATATAGTTCTCTTCACGGAGCAGGTAACCACCTGCTGAAATTGTTGTACATAGCACAAAC
Source organism: Cepaea hortensis (assembly GCA_963921405.1). Lineage (NCBI taxonomy): Eukaryota > Metazoa > Mollusca > Gastropoda > Stylommatophora > Helicidae > Cepaea > Cepaea hortensis. The sequence continues at coordinate 173,924,423 of OY992877.1, forward strand.
TCCTTCGCTGTGGTGTCGACCCCGACTCACTTGCAAACCAAAAATAAACCAACAACCTTCTGAGTAAGAAGCAGATAGCTTGGCTTAAGCACTTAACTGCGGAGAGACCCCATAACCCAGGGAAAGCCAGTGTATTGTTGTGCTTGCTGAACAACACCTTTGGGAAAGTAGATCTGGCTATCATATCTCTAATTAAGCCATTCTCTAGACATGACCAAGTCTTCTCGGCTGTGATCAGTCCAAAATTGTCAGCAAAGACTGGACCTTCAAATGTTGGTTTTCATGGCTTAGAGTTGAAAAATTGTTACAAGGGAATGGTCCTAGAATTGAAAGTGTGATTCTGTGCGCTGTAAACATAAATTAAATACACTAAAAATACAGTTGTGTTGAATTGTGGTAGTATATCAGTATAATGCAGATCAGCATGGCCGAAAGGATAAGAACGCATGTTCTTAAACATCCGGTGTGCTGATGCTGAGGTAAGGGGTTTATTCCCTACACCGGACAGTTGGACTAATATGTTGACCCATCGTCCTTGACTTGGGGACGTAAATTACAGGTATCTCTGATATTGGAGTGGGTTCGCCTGATGGAGAGGGACACTGTTAATAGGGAAAGCAAATCCACATGCAAAATTCAGTCCAGCAAACTAGAAGTAGTGTGTATGGACTGTGCTTGAGTTCAATGTGAGCGAGCACAAAATTTAAAAAAAAAAAAGAAGAAATTCAGAACATCAGGTACTGAGCTCTGTGGAGATGCATGAACGCCTGTGCCAGTTGCCAGAGTACATGATGATGAACGATGGTTACATGTTTAGCAGATTGTTGTTCTGGAGGTGAGCATCTGTAAACAACTTTTCACACTTTTGTTTTCTTTAGGAATGAGCCTACAGCATCTTCACCTTGGATCCCCTTAAAGTGGGAGGCTATTTTTATTATTTCTGTCACCACCATCATCCTGTTTTTGCATGCTCAGCAAGTTGAGTCCACGGCAAGATTGGACTTTATATGGAAAATCCAGGTACATCTTTGGCCAAATCCTGTTTGATGTGGCCTTAACAAGCCCCTAACTAATATATATGTGTAAATAAACAAGAGAAAAACCAGACTGGGGAGAAATTGGCCCTGGGATCAGAATGTTTATCCCCTATGGGACATGTATTTGATCCTCAGCAAGGGTAATCATCATAATGTGCCTTGCCAGCAGGTGTAGGCATTCATGTCTCTCTACAGATCTATGTCCCTGGTGCTACGGATCAACTCTGCTGATGATATTCCTTTATGTCCATCCAGCAACATTTCTCTTAGTCTGTCCCTGCCTTTTCTCTCACCGTTCTTGCTAGGTGGTACAATGTTTTCCAACGCCTGTCTTCTTATTATATGTCCACAGTATGCAGTTTGCCTTTTTCTTATAGTTACATATCATGTTCTACTTTCATTAACCTTTTCCAGGCAATCATTGGTAGTTACTCTGTTAATTCTTATAGTTTTATAACAATCTAAGCTTTATGGTGACTGCTTTTTCTAGCAGTCTTTACTTCTCAACCCAGAAAAAAAACTCCTGGCATATTAGCTGTCGTAGATATACAGTAGTGAAAACACAGACCATATGTTCACACTGTGTTGGCATATTTGCCGTTGTAGATATACAGTAGTGAAAACACAGACCATATGTTCACACTTTGTTGGCATATTAGCTGTCATAGATATACAGTAATGAAAACACAGACCATATGTTCACACTGTGTTGGCATATTAGCTGTCGTAGATATACAGTAGTGAAAACACAGACCATATGTTCACACTGTGTTGGCATATTAGCTGTCGTAGATATACAGTAGTGAAAACACAGACCATATGTTCACACTGTGTTGGCATATTAGCTGTCGTAGATATACATTAGTGAAAACACAGACCATATGTTCACACTGTGTTGGCATATTAGCAGTCGTTGATATATAGGAGTGAAAACACAGACCATATGTTCACACTGTGTTGACATATTAGCGGTCGTAGATATACAGTAGTGAAAACGCAGACCATATGTTCACACTGTGTTGGCATATTAGCGGTCGTAGATATAAATTAGTGAAAACACAGACTATATGTTCACACTATGTTGGCATATTAGCAGTCATAGATATACAGTAGTGAAAACACAGACCATATGTTCACACTGTGTTGGCATATTAGCAGTCGTTGATATATAGGAGTGAAAACACAGACAATATGTTCACACTGTGTTGGCATATTAGCGGTCGTAGATATACAGTAGTGAAAACGCAGACCATATATTCACACTGTGTTGGCATATTAGCGGTCGTAGATATACATTAGTGAAAACACAGACCATATGTTCACACTGTGTTGGCATATTAGCAGTCATAGATATACATTAGTGAAAACACAGACCATATGTTCACACTGTGTTGGCATATTAGCTGTCGTAGATATGCATTAGTGAAAACACAGACCATATGTTCACACTGTGTTGGCATATTAGCGGTCATAGATATACATTAGTGAAAACACAGACCATATGTTCACACTGTGTTGGCATATTAGCTGTCATAGATATACAGTAGTGAAAACACAGACCATATGTTCACACTGTGTTGGCATATTAGCAGTCATAGATATACAGTAGTGAAAACACAGACCATATGTTCACACTGTGTTGGCATATTAGCAGTCATAGATATACAGTAGTGAAAACACAGACCATATGATCACACTGTGTTGGCCTATTAGATTAGCTGTCATAGATATACAGTAGTGAACATATGTTCACACTGTGTTGGCATTTTAGCAGTCATAGATATACAGTAGTGAAAACACAGACCATATTTTCACACTGTGATGGCATATTAGCTGTCGTAGATATACATTAGTGAAAACACAGACCATATGTTCACACTGTGTTGGCATATTAGCGGTCATAGATATACATTAGTGAAAACACAGACCATATGTTCACACTGTGTTGGCATATTAGCTGTCATAGATATACAGTAGTGAAAACACAGACCATATGTTCACACTGTGTTGGCATATTAGCAGTCATAGATATACAGTAGTGAAAACACAGACCATATGTTCACACTGTGTTGGCATATTAGCAGTCATAGATATACAGTAGTATAAACACAGACCATATGTTCACACTGTGTTGGCATATTAGCAGTCGTTGATATATAGGAGTGAAAACACAGACCATATGTTCACACTGTGTTGGCATATTAGCAGTCATAGATATACAGTAGTGAAAACACAGACCATATGTTCACACTGTGTTGGCATATTTAGATTATGATTGTAAAGGAGACTTTTACATCTTAAGGCTCCATGGGCAGGCATATGGTGCTAGACCCATATTTTATAGATCAGACGACATTGGTGGGTGATGAGGTCAGCATCTCATTGGCCACCTTTACTTCCCATAACTGTTCCTGGTACCCACTTCAGGCTGGGTCGATCTGGTAGCCCAGTTCATTTTTGAAACATTTGAATCCATTCCACTGCAGGTCAAACCCATGATCACCAGGCCAGCAGACAGAAGTTCATCAACTACTCTATCATGGCTCCCTTGGGTTCAGATGCTAGGCCATGTTTTTTGACCAAATGGCAGTCAGTGGGTGATGTGGTCAGTATCACACTGGCTATCTTAGCTCTCAGAAACTTGTCTGGTATCCCATTGTTTTAGGCAAAACTCAATTACACAGGTCATTGAAAATTATCCACCTTGGGGGGATTCAGTAGATGAACACCCGAGCCAGTTTGCTACTGTCACTCTATATGTAACCAAACTAAAGGGCCCCTTGTCACACCATGGAGTGTGTTGGGCATGTGAAGCCAGCACTATACTCTTAGATCAGTTGTCACTTTATGGGGGGGAGGGGGGGGGGGGTAATGGTCAGTGTCATGCCAGACCAGTTAACTTCACTAGAAATGTTCTGGCACCCATGCTGGGCTGAACTGACCCCCACCTCGAGGAGAATTCGAACACATGACCAGACTGGCAGGCAAGAGAGCTAGCCTCCGTGCTTCCATAGAATATGTGTACTGATTCTCAATTTTGTTTTTAAACAAATTTGTATCTGGTAAATTGTTACTAACAAAGTAATAAAATGTGGTAAAACGTATCTGATTTGTTATGCAGGTGTTAAGGTTCAGTCCAGGCTAGAAGATTGAAGCCAAACGGGTAGAGTATTTTAGCAGCACTGCACTGCAAGCAATTAATAACCCATGTATCTGTAACACTTGACACAGATTAAACATAGGATACTCTGCATCGTGTTTGCATTTCACTGATGTAAAGATAAGATTGGTATATTGAAGTGCATAGTCATGTCTTATCTGTCTGCCTGACAATGAGATGAAACAACATGCATGATGTAACTGTCCACGTGTGAGAACATTATGTTGACATTGATGTCAAGATTGCATGCCGTGTTTTGTGAGACATCAATTTTCATAATATTCGGTAACATTAGATAATTAGAACCAATTATACAAAGGCAACAAAACTTCTAATTCCAAACAGCAGTAAGTAAACAGTAACAGATAGTGTCAATTATCAATATCATTTTGATAAATGAGCCATCTTTTTAGATCAATAGCTAATTGGTGTGGAGATATGACCAAGATTGTAAATTCTTAGTGCTTATGTGTGGGTGGGTAGGTAGGTGTGGGTGTGTTTGTGTGTGGGCAGGGGTCAGGATAACCCCTGTGTGGTTGCATCTAGAATTGTAGCATGTGTTGGATGTATGACCAGCACCACAGGTGGTAAAATTAGGATTCAGACTGGTGTTGTTGATAAGGAGCTACACTGATAATGTCATTAGTGCTGTCAGACGAGGGTTCAACACCAGCATTCGTCATCCATCAACACAGAAGAAGACCTATTCCTTCATGCATTCAGGCCTACAAAATGGGATGGCTCTATCACATCAAAGTCTTATATCAGGAAACTGCTTAGGGATAAATGTTTCAGAGAAATGCAAATCCTCAAAATAGCTCAATATTATCATTTTTCTACAGGCAGTCAACAGTGAAGGAGATGGAGCAAAATGCCTGCCTGTGTTAAACACACAATTCGCATAGTGTATAGAAATAAATATAATTTGGGGAAAATACAAGGCAAGAGAAGCAAAGTAAAATAAAGAGACGTGTATATGGAATGCTAAAATAGTCAAACAATAAATAATAATAGAAGCAGAATTAACTTCATTAAAATACCAGATGTTGGAGAGGGTTGGAAAGTCATACTCACCAGTGTAAGCTTCAGATTTGATGAATATCTCATGATGACTAAAACATTTACAATCTGCATCCATCATTTGTATCCTTAAAAACCTTATAAATAGCATGCTTAGTGTTTCATTGCATAACTTTTTGAAGTGTGGCATACAAAGATAAATAGACTAAAAGCTGTTGTTAGAAGCATGTGCTTGTTTGGAAAGTAATACTAACAGAAATGCTGTTAGAGTTTGGAATTTAATTTAACAGAGTTTACAAAATCAGATTTGTTTTACTTTAACTCTTTGAACTCATGCTCTTTTATCCTTTCTATCATGATTCAAAATTATCCTGGCATGTGTATCACAAATTTAATCTGTCACTGTTTTTGTATGAACTTGTTTAGTGTGTGTGAAATAAAATATCACTTACACAGCATATCAAAAATCATAATTATCATTCCACGTTTTATGCATATGTGAAGGTCAACACTTGACATTCCTACAGCAGAGTTTGCCATGGGATAGTCCCAGGGTAGTGAGATCGGATGCCCGTGTGTATTGTTGCATACGTAAAAAATCCCATGGCAGTTGGAATCGAAAAAGAGTAGCCTAATGGCGCTGCCCGGGCAAAAGTTTGAGTTAAAAATCTACCCAAAGTATCTCAGGATCTTTGCTGGTGCTACTGAGTTCATGCACTGAGCTGAGAATCTTCCGGACTCAGGCTTGAGTAGGGAGTAGAATAGAGCACTTATGGGTTACACCTGTGTGCCGTGATATTGATCCATCGACTAAACTAAAGTAAACTAAACTAAACTAAACAGCAGAGTTTGCCATGGGATTTCCTTTTGTTTGTACTGACTAAGTTGTGTTTTGTAGTTTAAACCTAGCTGTCTCTGTAGAATAGAGATAGCACACTTACCTATTGCCAAGGAGATTTGGAATTGGTTCCACACAAGATGCCACTGGCAGTAGTAAAGTGAGGGAAAGATTGGCCACCTATCCTTCCTTGCTGTCAGGCCTTCAAATCATAATGGTGATATCACATCACAGATCCATTGCTGAAAATTGCTTTGTGGAAAAATTGTGACAATATCTGTACACATATAAGTATGCCACAGATTTAAAAACAATAATAGTAAATTCCACATTGAACTTCAGCACCATAAAGTAGAGGAACACATAGAATACCCCAATAATACTAGGGACACAGCTAGAGTACCGACAGGAAAGTACTGCCAAAACTATGATGCTGAAATTGAGGCAATCAAGATAGCAACAGAGAAATTACTAAATACCAGCAATGGTACACAACTTGTGGTGCTATTGACAGTATTGAATCAGTACTCGAGGCGCTCCTGTCAGGGAAATTGCCAGTACTAAGGACACTACTTTCTGAACTTAGTAGTCAGCATAAGGTCACCATACAGTGGATACCATCCCACTGTAGAGTACCTGGAAACGACAGAGCTGATCAATTGGCTAAGGAAGGATCCAAAGAAGAACAGCCTGATGTGCCTGTTACATACCACCAAAAGAAAAGAATGATCAAATCAGTCAGAAAGCCACCAAAACCTGCTCAAGATGACTACCACGTTACGGATAGACCAGAACAAGTCATTATTCTGCGCCTCAGAACAGGGCACAATAGATTACGCAACCACATGTATACAAAATTCAAGATTGGTGAAACAGCCATGTGCACATGTGGATTGGCGTCGCAGACAGCAGAGCACATACTCCAAGACTGCCCAAAATATAACATATCTAGGCAAACCTTCTGGCCTAGAGAGACGACAGTGGAAGATAAACTCTATGGACCGCTGTGTGAACTGAAAAAGACAGTTCAATTCATACAAGAGACGGCATTGCAGTTATAGACATATTTCAAGCGAACGAAAGAAGAAGGAGAAGAAGTAGAGGAATACTGAAAATGGAATTAGCAAACAATTTCACATGTGTATAATGATTTACAACTTACAAAAAATTGATAAATAATAGTGTGAAAGCAAAGAATGCTACAATGCATGAGGCACTTATCAAATAGTGTACGTGTACAAACTGGTGTCTGCTACAATTGTATAAATGCTAACATTGTACAAACACATTTCATGTATCAGTTGGTCCCATGAATTTCAATGATGTCTGGGTTTAGGGTATATTTATGTTTGTTATATGGTATTTTTTAAATTTATATGCGCAAAACTTGTTTCATCATCATTGTCATGATCACTATTAGTATTATGAGCATCATTGTTAGTCATCATTACAGATCATTTCTACAAATGTATCACCTTAGGCTCAAGAAGAGAAAGAACAGATGGAAAGTCTCAGGGATTATAACCTCAAGCTTCTTTCAAACATTCTACCTTTGCATGTGGCAAAGCACTTTCTGAAAGTGACTGATTACACGGTATGCCAGTGTGTGTTTTTGTTCAAATCTATCTGACATATGAACATGCATCATCTGAGAGACACTAAGCATCTGTGGGTTTGAGCAAAGTGCACTGATAGAGTTTCAATACATATATCTGGGTTGTAATTCTTGGCTGAGCTGATAGAACAGTAACTTATTTATTTAAACACACAAGCCACAAACAATATGTTGCACAATTTATTGCCTGGCATTTCTCGCTACATCTTCTCAGATGCATACTGCAGAGTTATATATCATATGGTGTGAATAAATTAATAATAATTTATTTGAAACAATTAAAACAGATAGTCACAGGTATGTTCAAATATGGAACACCTGTTTATCCCCCACAGTAATTTCAAATTTAACACAAACTTCCTGTTTGCATAAAACTGTCTGGAACCCCCTTATTGATAACGCCTCACATATTTATTTATTAATAAACTTCATCATCGTCATCAAGTGCCCTGGCGTAGGCGTTCATGACTCCCTGTCTGTCGCGGTCTTGATAGTCAAGATAATAAACAGTCACGATAATAAACTTACATTCGTCATTGGCACCTTGCCGTCTTGACAAACGATAGTTTGTAATAAATGAATTTATATAAACTTATTTATTGCCCAGGATATTCCATTGTATCTTGTCAGGTGCATACTACTGAACAGTTCAACGTGAAGCCACTGGATGATGATACATTTTTAGAGCTTTGTTAGTATTATGTGTACAAGGGCAAATAAGTACGACACCCCATGTGTATGTTGCACAAGTTAAAAATTTGGAAATAGCAAAGAGTGGGCCAAATGGTCCACTACCGTGTCAACATTTCGAGCTCTGAAAACCAACCCACAACAGAATGTTTGAAGCAAGTGTGGGGCTGGAATGCATATATTGAAATCTGTGCTGATGCTAAGGAGTTTGTGCACTGAGCTGAGAGTGTGATCTAGACGATACATGAATCCTTCCTACCAGACTTTCTGTGTTTTGTTGTAATTATCTGATTTATAAGGGTCAGCATGGCCGAATGGATAAGAGCTTGTTCTTGAACATCCGATGTGCTGATGCTGAGGTAGGGGGTTCAAGCCCTACACCAGTCCAGTTGGACTAAACCAAAATGTTGGCTTCTCTTCATTGACTTGGGGACATAAATTACACGTTCCTCTGAAGTTGGAGTGGGTTCACCTGATGGTGGTAGACACTGGTATTAGGGAAAGCTAATCCGGACACAAAATGTAGTCCAGTGCTACTAGAAGTAGCATGGACTATGCTAGGGTTCAAAGCAAGTAAGCGGAGGAGGGAAGGGGGTGGTGTATATTTTATTATCAGGCACTGCATGAATTTAAACACAAATTGTGTGTTTTATATAGCTTAACATTTAAATATAAAATATTAACATTTGTGCATGGCCCCCACACATGCACGCTCGCTCGCTCACTCTCTCTCTCTCTCTCTCTCTCTCTCTCTCTCTCTCTCTCTCTCTCTCTCTCTCTCTCTCTCTCTCTCTCTCTCTCTCTCTCTCTCTCTCTCTCTCTAATGATAAAAGAAATGGATAGGATTCTTTTTGTTATGAAAATATTACTTTCACTTTGAAATTATTATTGGAAAATATGTTGCTGGGGATTAAGAGCAGTTCTGTGGTTACTCTCTGTTTCAGGATCTCTACTATGAGGACATTAATAATGTGGGAGTCATGTTTGCTTCTATAGTCAACTTCTCCGAGTTTTACACAGAGCTTGAAGCTAACAATGAGGGAGTTGAATGTCTCAGGTTGCTCAATGAAATCATCGCTGATTTTGACACAGTAAGGTCCTCCCTCTCTCCTCTCTCATACTTATGTTTCTCCCTTTCTCTCTCTTCAACTCTCTTTCTCCCATCTTCTCTCTGTCTCTCTCACTTCTCTCTGTGAGTATGTGTGTGGTTTGGAAGGTTTTGGTTGGTGTGCTTGAGAGTGTGTGTCTGTCTGTTTAACTGTCTGTCTTATTGCTGGTAAGCAGCTATTGTATTTGTCTTGTTTTATTTAAACTAGGCTGATCTTATTATCATAGAGAGTAGCGGTTAAATATATATTCTTGTTTTGCAGAAATAACTCATTCTGCTAAGTTATATATATACCTATATATGTACAGTGCATATTGTGTTACACGATCTCGGATGTGGCGAATTTCTGCTGTTAAGAACAATATTGTATTGTACGTTGTAAAGGCATTACTATAAATGCATATATAAACCTCTTCTTACCAAAGGTGTTATCCTACAAACATAATAATTGCCTTTGACAAAAAGAGTTAAACATACAAGATGTATTAATTTTCTAAACCAATACTGTCCAATGTATGTTTCTTTCATTTCAGATTTTGTCAAATAAAAGATTCTCCTGTGTGGAGAAAATTAAAACAGTCGGCCAGACATACATGTGTGCCTCAGGATTGACTAACCGTACTAACTTTATAGACATGACCCACATTCTTGTTCTCGCTGACTACACATTTGCCTTGCAGAAACAGCTGCAGTACATCAATGAGAACTCTTTCAACAACTTCCTGCTGAGAATAGGTAATGATATTCACTTATCTAGCATTTGGCCTTTTATTTTCACTTCAGGTAAGGTCATTTCATCAAAATTGTATTTCATTGTTTTATGTGTTGGGGTTCTAGTTTATTGAATCACAGTGTCATAAAACAATATATTATAACATACTGCAATGTTTTGATGATATTCTTTCCATCTTGTCCAGGTATCTTGTTTATCTTGTCTTGTCTGTACAAATGGTGTACTAAGGAACACAATGTAGGGATATCGTCTGGTCCTTGCTTGTTGTTAAGTGTTGTGAGAAGTTGCTGTTACCAGTGAAATGCCTTTTTGACTATCTTTGATGTTTTCTGGCAATATGTATGGTTGTGTTGAAGCTCATGGCTACTTCCTTAATACCTAACTCATCCAGATGTTTGATGTGATGGTACTGGACTCCATCAGAGCTGGAAGCAGTGTTCCTTCTATTTTTAAGGCATTATAATGTCTTCTACAGAGATAACATCAACAAATACCTCATCATGGATGGTAGGTTTTCAGACATGATACCTCACGTACTGCTAAACATCTCTATCATCTTGTTCAGTTTGATACAGACAGCACTGGAAGAATACTTGTCCATTCTCTGCGTTGGTCTGAATGATGGTATCTGATGGACCTTTTAAGTGAGGGATTGGCTGGCAAGTCCTTCTCTTTATGGTGTAATGGTGTTTCTAAAACTTATTGAGAGCCTTACCTGTGCCTATCTCTGTCGATGTTTTTTCCATACTTTTCACTTAAGTTACCCTTGCCAGGTTTTTTAATCTTTTGTTGTTTATCTTTCATCATCTTTCTTCTCTCATCATTATGTGGCATGTTGATAAGCATGGGCAGTCATGTTTTGCTATCTCACATGATAACCAGAGCCGTGGATGACCCTAGTATTGTGATATATCATCCTACTGTTCAAATAGGAGGTTACATTTTGAGATATATTATCCTTCAGCACTGAATCAGTTAAACATCAAAGAGCTTTAGAAGAACAATAGTGGAAGGCATGATTAATGGCATAAGTGCCAGAGGTCAACCAACATGACAGTGAACACATAGTATTGGAGACATGAAAATGCACGAGGCAACAGAACTGCTGAAGGAGCAAGAATCTTTCTGGCAAGTTAGATGAGAGCAACATTTGGCAAAGAACACGCTATAAAGTTCATGCCGATTTTGTTTTATGGCACTGGTTCTTATTTTTTCTCTTGTGGTGACACCAACAGCTTTGCTAAAACATTTCATTTCACATGCCTCAATCTTCCTCTAATGTGTTTTGATCAGATGCCATGTTTGACACCATGCAACACAGATCTTTTATTGACTCTAATACCTACTCTCAATCATTTGCATTGCCTCTGTACAACCCTCCCGTGTGTTGCCGGGGCCCATAAGGGAAGCAAAGTATAGCAACACTGTAGCCTACCACGCATGTCGTAAGAGGCGACTAAGCAGGCTATGGTTCCGTCGCCCTGCTACTGAGTGAGTGCGTGGCGCGACACTGTGAGCTGTGAGTTTTGTGTGAAATGCTTTTGAATCTGCCCAAGGTTTTTTGGAACGTGACTGCATGTTCGGAGCGATGGCAGCTGGCTATGTCCCAGAGTTGACCGGTTTTTGCCTTATGCAGAAATGCGTGGCTGCTGGGCTTCTGGTTGACTGCCACTGCCATCGACAATGAACTGTATTTTCGTGGACTGTGTGGGTGAACATCTAGGAAACATCCAGATGGGAAAATGATTGTCGATTCCATCAGAGATAAACTGGATGTTTCGTGGGGGACTATTGTGTTGACATTATGGCGGCGGCATTATGCACAGTGTATCTGTGCTGGCTGTTGTTTGTCGAGACTCCTGTCTTTTCTACTTTTCACATTGGGCAGTGGGGAGCGTTTTATGTGATATTCACTGGCATAGAAACGGAGCATAATGGGGACGACCCGTTGCTGTGAAGTTGGAACCGTGACTAACTAACTCTGTACAACCAGTATGCACTATTGAGGCTGGAATGTGAGTCCTCCTATTGCCATTAGCACTTGGTTTACCTACAACATTAGATTCACTTAAGCCCATGAGAACTTGAGATAAATTAAACTGTGCTTATAAAGTTATCATAGCCTTGTATGGGCTAGTAAGCCTTCATTTAATTCTTTTCTTTCAGGCTTAAATGTTGGAACTGTTGTAGCAGGAGTGATTGGTGTCAGGAAGCCACACTACGACATCTGGGGCAACACAGTCAACGTTGCCAGCAGGATGGACAGTACAGGGCTTCCCAGCAGAATACAGGTTTCATAAATATGATTGTGAAGTCTTTTTTTAACTTGCATGAATGCGACTTTGTTGTTGAAAGACAGAGTTGTTAGCATGTACTGTTATAGTGATTGTTTTTTGTTTGTATATGTGTGTTAACATCCACTATGAACTTTTGCTCAGTCTACACTATTTCTATTTTCCTTCCTTCCTTTCCATACTACATATATGATATGCACCCCCCTCCCAAATTTGCAACTCTTCTTCCTTCTCTTCTCAGTTGTCCACCCTTTTCACTGTACCATGACATTACTCTCTCCTCAGACATGACAGTATGCACCCACCCCCTTGCAACCAAATGTATTGTCCCACTGTCTGTTATATATCACAGCTTTCACATTCACCCTTTTTCTATGAGTTTAGCTCTACATATTTAATTTCATTCTCGTTGCTTATTTTTATTTCACGAGGCTCCATAATATTATGGCTTAATTTAGTTACTTTAATGACATTTCCATTTATGTGTGTGTTGTGGTTTGTGTCTTGTTGTTTGCTAATGAAAACTTATTACAATCCTCCTGTTATTACCAACTTCAAAGGATTATTACAACCAACATAAGGGTACAAGAGCAAGAAGAGGACTGAGAAAAATCTGGATTGACAACATTAGGAAAGCTTTCATAAGCATGGACTCGAAAAATAACTTGCTGCTCATCTGGTCCTTGACAGAGAAGTGCACCACTACCACAATGTCTTATGGACACAACACCATGTGAAAAACGACAGAAGTAGTTTTTGGATTATTTCAGTTAGATGTCACCAAGCTTAAGTTGTTTGCTGCTTTCTGTTGATTTATTTGTACTGATGTCTGAAGGTATATGAAGAGAAAGAAGAAGATTTAAGTTGAAGGAAGCATCATATCAGAATTAAATGTGGCCAAAGACAAAGCAAAATATGTGAATGCAGTTGACAAACTTATAGCTCAACTATAAATTAAGTGTATTGGCCACTAGACACAGATATCACAGCTTCGTAACTATCTATGGGAGTCTTCCTTCTATCTCAAGCTCTGAAGGTCATGGGTTTGTTTTCAGACAATTGTTCAGAATGCAGTTAATCTGGAGACCTGCAGTGGTCACCGCTGGAGCTAGAGTTGATGCGTTGTGTGATGCACTTACTTAGCAGCTTGTCTTTCTGAGCAGAGTGACAGAGCTAGAGGGGGTCGAACCCAGTGCAATGAAGTTGAGCTTCTCACCTTTAACTTTTGTTACAGCTTCAGCATAAATGAACACAACTTAGTCAGTAGTGTTGCTATAACAGTGCAGAACGGAACGATGACTAACGAGTCTTGTAGTAATTATAAATCAGCTTTATTAAACGTTATGGCCGATACAAAGTCATGGTAGAATACAGACATGTTGACAGCCTGCCTTCTAGGGCTAGGTTCAGATGTAAAACTAACTCTTGACAACCAACTACGTCACGACTTGAGCATCTCTCCTCCCATTCCATCTCGATGCTCAATCGTGCTGTAGCCTTTTCCCACCTAATACTAATACCCAACTTCTGTTACATTGCTTTCACAAGGAAGACCATACCAGGCTGAAGTAATTTGGCAACATAGTCCATAATCTTGAACATATATATTGTTTTAAAATTAAAAATAAAAGTTATTAACACCCATCTATAATATTAGGTAAGTTTTGCAAATATTTGCCATAGGAAGGGTCACAAATAAAGTTATGAATCATTATATAAATTTGTTGCATCATTTGTTTATGATGCCAACCTATTATCTTTTTTGTTGTTGCTGTGAAAGATATTTGTATTAAATATTTTACCATTGAAAATCAATATTTGTTATTCTCTTTTGCAGGTAACCGTCGATATGTACAATATTCTGTCTAAACATGGGTATGAGCTGACTTTGAGAGGAATAGTGAAAGTCAAAGGCAAAGGAGATATGCAGACATACTTTCTGGATAATTTACCATCACATGTGTCATTAGATGGGATTCTGGTACAATGATGGGAAACTTCTCATATTGGTTGTTTATGCAAGTATTCATGGATTGGGGAAACCCTGTTTATGTAGGTATTAATGTCCAATCAGGATTGTTTGTAAAAGTCTATGTGTTCAGTTCTGGCTGTGTTGTTTATATAAGAATTCAGTTCTGGCATTGTTGTTTATGTAAGTATTCAGTTCTGGCTGTGTTGTTTATGTAAGTTTTCAGTTCTGGCAGTGTTGTTTATGTAAGTATTCAGTTCTGGCAGTGTTGTTTATGTAAGTGTTCAGTTCTGGCAGTGTTGTTTATGTAAGTATTCAGTTCTGGCAGTGTTGTTTATGTAAGTATTCAGTTCTGGCAGTGTTGTTTATGTAAGTATTCAGTTCTGGCAGTGTTGTTTATGTAAGTATTCAGTTCTGGCTGTGTTGTTTATGTAAGTTTTCAGTTCTGGCTGTGTTGTTTATGTAAGTGTTCAGTTCTGGCAGTGTTGTTTATGTAAGTGTTCAGTTCTGGCTGTGTTGTTTATGTAAGTTTTCAGTTCTGGCAGTGTTGTTTATGTAAGTATTCAGTTCTGGCAGTGTTGTTTATGTAAGTATTCAGTTCTGGCAGTGTTGTTTATGTAAGTATTCAGTTCTGGCAGTGTTGTTTTCTTAATTATTCAGTTCTGGCAGTGTTGTTTTCTTAATTATTCAGTTCTGGCAGTGTTGTTTTCTTAATTATTCAGTTCTGGCAGTGTTGTTTTCTTAATTATTCAGTTCTGGCAGTGTTGTTTTCTTAATTATTCAATTCTGGCAGTGTTGTTTATCTAAGTGTTCATGTCTGTAAGTATTCAGTTCTGGCAGTGTTTTTTTCTTAATTATTCAATTCTGGCAGTGTTGTTTATCTAAGTGTTCAGGTCTCTGAGTGTTCATTTCTAACAGTGCTGTTTATGTAAGTGTTCAGTTGTGGCTGTGTTGTTTATGTAAGTGTTCAATTCTAGCATTATTGTTAATGTAATTGTTCAAGCCTGTATGTGTAACTTACATAAATTTACATTGCAAACTGTCATTAACGTATGGAAAGACTACTAAACAGAATTTTGAATGGACATGCCTGAATCTACCCAGTGCAGGACTCCTTGCAAACAACGAGAAACTAAATCTGCCTGAGATTCGGGGGCAGATATGTAAAGTGAATGTTCAGTCGCTGATGCACGGTCATATATTAGTTATGATAAGATATGTGACTTATGTGTACGTAATGATTTGAAATGTAAGTCAATATGTGATTTATGTTCGTATCATAGTCTGGTTTACATGGAACAGTAATATGACAAGATGCTCCAATGTGTAAATTTGTTATTAACTTGCAAAGCTTAGATAAGAAAATGGTTCTAAGTGTATTATTTAGATTTTCAGTCTTATAAATTTGCAAAACGTTTATGTATAATCTCTTCAAAACTTTTTCACTATGAAAAGCTAACAAATTGAATGCTCAAGCTGATGTATCTGAATGTGTGCAAATTGTGTTAATGTGTGTGACTTATATTTATAATTTATATGATGTTTTGTGTGTGTGTGGGACTTCTGTTAAAATGTATGCCATATGCTTTATTTACTATTTCAGAATTTTTTCTGTGTGTAAACGCAGATAAGTACTTGCCATATTTGTGGGAAATTCAAGAACATCTACATGCCTTCGTGCAGTGGTTGTAAAAACAGTAATTTCATAGGGAAACTTAGTATTAACTGATTCAGTGCCAACTAAAAAGTAAGTTTGGACCAAACACTGTACAAAATCAAATGAGCGAGTATTATAATGTACATTTCTATTCACTGAGCACTGAATTTCTGGAAGATACAACAAAATGACCCTAGGATGGCGATATATTGCCCTTCTGTCCAGCTAGGAGGTCACATTTGTCGATCTAATTCTATCCTTCGGCACTGAATCAGTTAAAATGTCAACACACTTGTCAAGGTCAATGACATGAGATGATGGCAAAGTGATGTACACCATTGTCTTTGGTGCATGTTTGTGTGTGTGCATGCATGCATGATTGTTGCATGGACATCCATCTAGGTAAGCTATCCTCTTCATACAACAGTGTATATTTTTAACCGTGAAGGACCCTTTCCCATGCTTGAGGCATACTGGGTATAGGAGTATAGGATGCTAGCTTCATATTTGTGTAGACCCATTGGTCAGTGGTGCTAGCCACATATTTTTATAGGCCAATTAGCACTAGATGAATGATATGGTTAAGTGGATTCAAACATGTGACCACCAGACCAGCAGGTGAGCGTGCAAGCCATGTGTGATCTGGGCTCCTAATAGTTACTCTTAACATTTGTAAATTAATTTATTGCATAATACCATAAACATCATCTACCATGTATTGGGCTTTTGCATAAATAAAATGTATTTTATATGGTAGCATGGTGGCTGGCATGTGGCCCAATGGTCTTCTCTTCGAATCCCCCAGAGAGACTGAGCATTTTTTTAAAAATTGATCTCTGTTCCAGGTCATCCCAGCCTAAAAATGGGTACATGGAAGGGCCTGGAAAGTTAGAGCGGCCAGCATGATATTTACCGCATCACCCATCAAGTGCTGACTGGTCCATAAATATATGGTGTTAGTACCACAGATGCAATACAACTCAAAGCATGTAAAATGGTATTAACAGTCCCTCACCATCAGGCGAACCCACTCCGACTTCAGAGGTACTTGTAATTTACATCCCCAAGTCAAGGACGACAGGTCAACATTTTAATCCAGTTGTCCAGTGTAGGGGTTGAACCACTTACCTCGGCATCAACATGCGTTCTTACCCATTTAGCCATGCAGATCTACTGGGAAGAGTTTGATAGCTGTAACCCTCGCACAACTTATTCTGTAGTTAGTGTATGTTCATCATCATCATCATCACGTGACATGCCGATAAGTGTGGGCGGTCATGTTTCACCTTCTCACACGATCACCAGGTATTTACTTCTCTGCCTTCCCCCTGTTCTCTTCCTCTCAATCTTACCACTTGTCACCAAGTTCTTCAATTTATTTCTTCTCATAATGTGTCCAAAAAATTTTGACTGATACGTCTAATTTCTCTAATAACGGTTTTCATTTGTTTCTTGTAGGACTTGGTCATTGGTTTTTCTGTCCGTCCATGATATTCTTTGCATTTTACTCAGAAACCACATTTCCACTGCTATCAGATGTTTTTCAGCTTATCTATATGTTGATAAGTTACTGTTTCTGCCCTACTACAACATGTTTCATATTATTTTCAGTGTCGTTTATTGAGCCGTTTAATGTTTTACTGCAAATTTTTACTAGGATATTTGAAGACTCATCTTAGCTGTGATTGTAATGATCATGTGACTTTGTACCCTGTAATACTGTGATCTTTCCATACCTCTCTTGTATTTTTTGCATGAAACCTCAAGTGAATTGCGGCAGGCTGCAGTCTTCACACGGTCATATAAATAAACCGAGTGTTAAAACAAATGGCCGCCAAGTATTTTCAGTCACAATAACATATGTTAAAAACAATTTCAGGGAGTTTCCTCACAGTTTAATCATTATCCATTTGGGTCAGTCCGTTTATACTTCTTAGTTTTTCTACGAGCAGTGTGATGTTCCCCTGCCGGCTTGCTAGGCCAGTCGCAGGTTTAGGGCAAAAATCTGACCATAGGGAGTCCATAATGTTTAATCATTATGAAGATTGTTTTTGTTTTTCAGTGATGATACCTGGCAATGTAACAAATGCAAATTAAATAATCAGAATATGGCTTAGCTGATCAAGCACTGTGAATATGATAAGTGTTATTTCATGCTGCTACCTACCAGGTGAAGCACTATGAAGGGGTAAATGGTATTTGCTTGTGTTACCTGATAGGTCATTCACTGTGAACAGGGCAAATGGTATTTCATTGTATTACCTGATGAGTCAAGCACTGTGAACAGATTAAATGTTATTTCATGAGGTTACCTGGCAGGTGAAGCACTGTGAACAGGGTAAATGGTATTTACTTGTGTTACCTGATAAGCCAAGTACTGTGAACAGGGTAAATGTTATTTAATTGGGTTACTTGCCAGGTGAAGCACTGTGAACAGGGTAAATGGTATTTACTTGTGTCACCTGATAAGTCAAGCACTGTAAACAGGGTATATGTTATTTCATGGCGTTACCTGCAAGGTGAAGCACTGAACTGGGTAAATAGTTTCTGTAATGTTACTCCGAAAAGTCCAGAAGTATGACTAGGTTTAATTTTCTCCCATGAAATTACCTGAGAAATCTAGCTGTATAACAGTCAGTCAGTAAACTAGGGACCTTTTACCTGCTGAAATGTTATAGAAAAGTTCTGAGAATATCATGGACCAAGGGGAAGTCATTCTACAAGTTCTGAACATTGAATAAAACTGGCTCATATAATAGCATTATGTCTCGTAAATGTTATAGACCAATAGGCATTTGGGAATCATGATCGCCCATGGCACATGATTGATTGATTGATTGATTGTGGTCAATTTCATATTGGCTGTCTTCACCTGCCATAACATCTCCTGGTACTCCTTTTAGACTGGGTCGACCTGGGATCAGTTTTTAAGATCTGCTTCGATGTAAATTCAAACTCATGACCCCTGGGTCCGTAGACAAGTGTCTAGCCACTATGGCTATCTAAGCAATGTACCCCAAGATATTTTTCTCCTTGTGTTCTGGCAAATCAAGTTTATGTATGTAGTTTGATCAGTTAGCCAGGAACTGTCACTAGACTTTGTGTAATGATCTTGAATGCATTTCTGTCTAAGTACAGACTTGGCAGTTACATATCTTTGTGTAGCATTGATAATTGCATTTTGTTATTGGACACTTTATGATTAAAAACAGCATTAAATTATTTTTTTAAAATTATTAACCAGTCTATTTTGTTCATCAGCACCTGTGGCTTAGTGAATACAGTTTCACAATCCTGACATAAAGCTTTCAAAGTCAGCTGCAAGCAATTTGGGAGCAGATTGCCTTGCATTGGTTTTCACAATGGTATGAGTGTCGCTGTTCAGAAAGCAATGGCAAATTACTGAACATAAAATTGCCTAGAAAATCACACACACCCAATAAATGCTGGGGCTGATTGCTATGTTGTCATGGACATGCAACTAACTTTTTCTTTTACCAATTCTTGTCATCTCTTCATGGTTATGTAGTGTTAATATATTCTTTGTTTTTCTCTTAGTATATGCAGTCAAAATATGACATTTTGAAGTCTTTTTTTAAAGCACAAATCAGTTGTCTCTTGGTTTTAATACAATAATTTCAGATCACCTTATAAATGCATGATAATTTCACAGATTAATGGAAGAGACCTGTAGAAAGAACTGGTTTGGAATACAAGCCACATTTCTATCTTGTTTGGAGTTATTGAGTTTCTACTGCTGGAACCACTCTATGAGGAGATTGGTAATTTTGGGACATTATTTGAGCCATTTCAAGTGGCATTTGGTATGCTAGGAGTTACCATTTCTCAGTTATTGAGCTTTGCAGTTGTAGTTTATTTGCGTATATTGCTGCTGCTGTCATCCTGTACGTCTATTTCATAATTTGGGAAATTACTCTGTGTAATTTACTGCTTCATTATTGTTTGTGAAGAGACATGTTGTGACACTGATCCTGGTATCAGCTCACAGATATGTTTTGTGTTAGTTATAGTATAAGTTAAATAGAGATGTTTCTATGTTAGTAATAATCTAATATTGTGACAATATTTACTGTTTCAATCCCAGAAGATTCTGCAGCACATTCCCAAAGGGAACAATAAGCACAATGAAACAACAGCATGATTGTAGTACTTTCAAAGAGGAATATATACTATGCTGTGTATTAAAATATCTAGCTAGATTTTTGTAGTTTGCTGAGACCAAATGTAAAGACATAGTAACATACCAAGTGCTGTGAGGTACACACGGGCAATAGCTGACCACACATGGTTAGTTCTTGGGAAAGAAACAGTTACTAATGATACTGGTGCCTTGCTGTTTAGCCTTCTCTGATGCAGAAGGCACACATTGTTTACACATAGAAGAGATTTATTAAATCTGAAACAATTCTCAACAACAATACTTACTCATATTTTGTCACAATTGACATTTGACATCGTAAAATGAATTGTGTTGCACTGTTTCGTCAAGCCTGTGGCTTGGTACATCAAAATTCAACAAACATTTTGATTGGGTTTGATTTCTCCTTATGACTGTACTTTTTGAAACAAGAGCATCATTGAAGCTTTACGTTCTTCCTGTTAATTGTTTTGCATTTAGTTTTTGTTATGCTTTTCCCCCCTAAACTGGGTTTTAAAATTATGTAATACTGTGAATACTGTTTATCCTAGGAGAGTATGTCTCTAGTGCACACATATTGTAATTTCAAATTTTGTTGCCTTTACAGCCAAACTGTTGTTCAAGCCCATGACATTTGTTTTTGTAGGAAAACTATTATATGTTTTTTAAACTACCTAAGAAAATAACACATTTACAGCAAATACCACATTTACAGCATAATTAACAATCATGCATCTATATGTACATATGAGTGGTTAAGTAACTAAAGAGTTGCGGAGTTCAACAAATTATAGAAATCTTATAAACAGAGGAGAAAGTAAAATTGCTGATACTGCTGGAATAGCCAGATTTATTTTCACTGCTTTATAATTAGAAGTTGAGAGAAACAACTACTGTAGCCCTGTCAATTTTAGCGCTTTATAATCAGAAGTTGAGAGAAATAGCCACTGTAGCCCTATCATTTTAGTGCTTTATATCAGAAGATGACAGAAACAGCTACTGTGCTTTCTAATTAGAAACTGATATAAGTTTTTGTTGTTCCTCTGTTCCAAATAGAACTGAATTGTTGTATGACAGCGATATGGATTATGTTGACACTGAAAATAGTGTAAACTGTGGAAAAGTAAATTCATACATTAATATATGCTTTCTCTTCCATGTAACTAGTATTACAGCATTACATTTTGTTTCGCCTCTTGCTTACATGATTTTGGTTGGGATGTATTGGCAGTACCCTTTTGTTTCCACATGTTAACCTGTCTCAAACATTATTTTTTAAGATAAAAAGGTGTGCTGCTTGAATGAGTGAAAAATGTGTAAATGTGTGATTGCATGTATGCTTTTCATATGTGGGAGATAGCCAGTGTTCATTTATTATAAATTGTTGTAGTGTAACATAAACATACATAAATATATATGCTGATAATAATGTTACTGAAGTTTAAACCAGCAAATATAAACAAACAAGTCAATGATTACTGTGTTCAGTTCTAAGCCGTTACTGCTTATACTTTCAGATATTATTTTTTTTTTGTTTCATCTTTGAAAATTATTGTTTTTAATGATCTGCTACTGAGTTTTATGTTTATAAACAAATATTATGGTTCTTGCTGGGATCTCAAGTATTAATTGAGATTTTATTTTGCTGACTGCATTTAATGTTTCCTTTAACTGTCTACCTTTTAGTGTTCATGACTTTTGCTGTAAAATATTTTTAAGTGTGTGTTGTTGATTTCTTTCGGTTTACTGTATATACTTGCTTCTGAACAATAACATAACAGTAAATGGAGAAACTGTAAGATCTTATAGTCCTTTTGAAAAACAACTATCTATTTTAATTCTGGTTTGTGGGACAATAACATATTTTTCAATGAGAATTTCCGCAAACAAATGTGATTGACCATTAGAATTCCAGTTTGAAAGCCTTACTGATATCAGTTTTAAGTTAGTATTTTTCTCCCGGTTAAAAATCATCTATTCTTTCCTTTGTTCTTATACTTCAGAGTTTGTGGAACACTTTGTTTTCTGCTCCATATGTTGCTTCCATGTGTCTTATTTTAGTATGTTTTTTTTTAATGTTCAAAATAGGGTGGTCTCGAGATATGGTGTCCGCCTCGAGTATTAGAGGTCCTGGGTTCAAGCCCTGGTGAGGGCCAGGATTTTTTCACGTGGACTTCTAGTAACACAATTTCCCCTGGTCTCTGGGTCATGTGTATTGTTGAGCATGTAAAAAATCCCTTGGCAGCTCGAAGAGTAGCCTAATGGCACTGCCCGGGCAAAATTTTGAGTTAAATAATCTATCCAAAGTATTTCAGGACCCTCGCTTGTGCTATGGAGTTCATGTACTGAGCTGAGATTCTCTGGACTCAGGCTTGAGTTAGGAGCAGAACGGAGCACTTATGGGTTACACTCGTGTGCAGTGATGTTGATCCGTTGGCTAGACTAAACTAAACTTTAAAATGTTTGAGAACAATCATTTTTCCTGTGACAACATATGGATGTGAGTCATCGACCATTTTGCATTCATTAAAGAAGAAAAATTGACTTTTGAGCTGAAATGTTACAGAAAAGTTGTGAGAATATTATGGACCAAGAAGAAAATCATTCTACAAGCTCTGAACATCAAAGAAAACTGGCTCATAAGTAACATCATCATGTCTCGCAAATTGGAATACTTTGGCCATATTAAATATCACGTCAGCTTGAATAGAAAAGTGATGGAAGACATGGTTCCTGGAGTAAGAGACAGGGGTCAACCAGCATGAAGATGAGCTAAGGACATTGCAGACACCTTGGGCATGATGGTGCTTGAGGCAGAAGAAATGGCAAGATAACTGTGAAACTCTTTGATAAGCCCTGATGAGAACGGCATTCTGCTACATAATGATGTGTGCTGTTTTCATTGTTAGATTATGAACTTCAGCTGCAGAACATTTCTTCTTTTTTTTTTTTCTGACACTGATCCTTTTCATTTCTGAGAATGCTGATTTACTGTCATGTCAAAACTGCCATCCACTGCCTATAGTACCTTGCGGTGTAGGACAGGGGGGTCTTGAGCCGGACGAATTAAGGCTGCCCGGCTAGTACAGTCACTGTAAGCTGTGCAGGTTTGGGTTTTCTTTTTGCTAAATGCTGATTTACTTCGTTTTAACAGATAAGCCGTTATTATTCCTGCTTTTCCTGAACCTGGAAATAACTTGTCTGATAAGTAATTTGGTCCAATTTTTCAAAGAGGATGCTTAGACACCATTCAACTGTCTATCGACAGGTTATAATTGAGGCCTGTATGGTGTTTCCTTTCAGCTTGTGATTTTACAAATTTTGTAGCTTTTTCCATGGTTTCTGCATTTGATTAGCTTGGAACTATTTAGTTCTTTATTGCATTCTTGTCTGGTACACATTCTTCAGAGTGTACTGCTTGGTGATGTCAGTTCCCCCCCCCCCCCCTTTCTCATTGTATGTTTCTTTCCGGAAGATGTTCATTGCTGGACGACCCAAGATTGACTCCACCCACTTCTAATAAGTATTTCTAGTTTTGTCCCCGTTTAAAAATTTAGGTCTGATTTAGCTATAGAATCTGTTAAACAGAAACAAGTGGGTCAAATGACCATAGTAATGAAGCCCTTATGTTGCTGTCTATATGAACAGGAGCTTTTTCAAATATTGTCTTTATTTTCTTGATTGCTGTTTTAGTAATGTGTATACAAGAAGTTGATTGTTTTTTTTTTATATGTTGCTGTAATTTAGAACTTGTTGGAACTCCTAAATAGCCTTTTGTGGATGTTTGTATTATTTCAATATTTTAATATTGTAAATTCCATTATAAAATTCTTTTTCTTGAAATAATTTGTTCCCGACATATTTTTTTTTAAAATTTATAAATATATTTTATGAGGTTCAGTTTGCAGATTGAGTTACAGTGTCTGGTAACCACTTTTGTAATAATTATTCACATTCCAGTTTTTAAAGTGAAATTAATTCTTAACTCACATTTTTGTGTCAGTGTTGAAACATCTTTTTAATTAATACATTTAAATATATATCAATGTATATAATTAGATTAAACTTACAGAAGAAATTGCATTCAGAAAGCACATCTACTGCATATTCTTCTCTCAGCTTTGCATATTTTATTAATGAAGTCATAAACTTGAGCAACACCCTCTCTTCCAACATTCTATACTCCCTTGCCATAGTAAGCCTTGATGTGGTTTGGTTTGTAAAGGACCACTTTCATTAGACACAGATATCTCCATAAGTGCCCCTGTCTCCTCCAGTAGACCACACAAGGAGAACCTCAGCCCAGTGCATGAACACTGAAGCACAGGTGTGGATTCATATGTGTGTATAACAGAATCACACATGTGATACTTCTTTTTGTGGGTAGCTTTTCTAATGTGGTAATTTTACCTGGCCAGTGGCCTGTTCAACCTGCTCTTTTCGATTTCTAACTACCATGGGATTTTTAATGTGGGCATGATGACCACGGGGATTTTAAGTTGTTCACCATTGTGTAAGAAGACTAGATGCCTGATTCGCTTCCCCAGAATCTGGGGGGAGCATACTTTCTTATGTTGTGGAAATATAGTCAACACCTTGAGGTGAACCTGGTTGGCTTGAGCTAGAGGCAGATGCCATCACTTCTGACCTGCTCACTCTATTCCTCGCCTTGCTAAGCAGTGGTTTTTGTTGTGGTTTCTTTCCAGGCATGAGTCCAAGATTGACAGCTTCAGTTAGGCATCAATAATGATTTCTGAGAAATAAACACGTGGTTGTTGAACTTGCAGTGTTGAGCTAGAGTTACTACTTGTATAGTTGTTTACAGTCAACTACTGCCAACATAGGGGAGCTGCGCTGGTACAGAGGCCAGTCTGTTAGCCTTGTGATCAAGTGTTGAATCTCTCTCGAGGCAGAGATTTCTTTTATTGTCCAGGGCTTTTCAATGAGCCCAGCCTAAAATGGGTACTAGAAAATTTTAAATAAAAGTGGCCAATGTGATATTGACCACCTCACCCATTAGATGCAGATTGATCTGTAGAACTCCATGAAATTTTGAGAAGATAATGCAGTGGTTTTCCCTTACCTTCCACATCTGTGTTACTTAAGCCTTTGATAGCAGGATCAGACTGTGAGTGCCCAGCTCTGCTCAGTTGCAGAGTTGTCTTATTACCCCGGTGGACACCGAAGTTGTGTTTGCCACACCGGGGTGTGTTTCTCGTCCTCTTCCACATGGGGTGCAGTTGGAATTGTTCCTTTGCCAGTTATAAGTTCATTTCTCAAACTCGTTTGTGTTTTCCCTCCTCTTTGCGTGGAAAATGGTCCTTTACCTTTATTCACGATTAACACAGCTATCTCTGGATATGGTTTCATGCCAGATAAGGCTTTTAATACATATGTTATATTTTAGAGTTTGCATTTGATTTTTAATACATATGTTATATTTCAGAGTTTGCATTTGATTATAATTCTCTAGTAAAACAATTATGAACTCACAGACATTTTCAAGTATAAAGTTTTCCACCACCAGTGTTTCCTATTTTATCATAGCAAGATGCTTCGTGAATGCAGCGTAAACAATGTTCTACTTGTCATTACACTATTTATATTTTATTATCCTTTGCTCAAATATTAATAGACATTGTGATTTGTCAGGTCTTGCCCATAATTCCGCATAATACTAGTGTATTGAGCATGTATCACTGATGTGATACTTCATAAAGTAATCATTCATCTCAGTCTTGGTATAGAAAGATGTTATCAGATCTTTGAGACATATGAATTATGACACCATCATAACAGTCTACAAAACATATACAAATAATAAACCATTAATTCAGAAGAATCACAAATCACACAGAAAAGGCATTCATATTTGACAGTGAAAACAATCAAATATTGTCATCAACATGATCATGAGCCATGTCGAGCTGTGCATATCCCTCCACAAGCATTTGTTCTCTATGGTCTGGCTACATTTGACTGCTACTCCTCTTCATTGCCATTCTATCAACAACCCATCCAACATTTTCTGCTTCTGTCAACCTGTCTCCAACACCATCGATCAACCAGGTTATAATTAACTACTCCAGACTCCCTGTCTCATACAGTGACCAGACATGACGATTGTCTTGTCCTGATGTGGATAATTAAATGTCTTTGTGAATTGGTTTCTTGCAGTACTTTGATATTTCTCTTCTCAGTTACCCATGAGATTCCTAACATTCAACTGAGAAACCACCTCTGTGGCCTCTAGTTTCTTTCAGCTCTCTATTTTCAGTGTCCATGATTTACAGATGGGCAGTATCATCTTCTGATTTTTTTAGCTCCATTGGTGGCACTTGCTCTCAACCAACTTGTGTCAAGCTGTTTGCAGATTTGTTCATAATTGACTGGATTCTGCAGCCAAAGTTTTCTACAGGTTTAGGTACAGGCAGTATATAACATTCTAGCAATAATTTTGTAACTGCCTTGGTTAGTTAAAGCTAGTTACGTATCCTTTACAGGACGTCACAGCCAATCCCAGCATTTTTTAGCTGTTTGTGATTTCTTGGCAAGTTTACTTTCAGAAGTTTGCCATTACTTTTTGAACGACAAGCACTCATACCACTGTATGAAAACCAGCGCAAGGCATGTCTGCTTCCAAATAGCCCTATGTTTCGAACGCGATATGCACGATCGCAAATCACTTTCGTAACTCCTTTGCCACAGCAGTAGCTATAGACAGTGATAAATTACACAGGGTGATCAGCATCTCAAGGAGTACTGCCTTTCTTGGGATTATTCTGCATTTTATCTCTGTGATACTTTTTCCATCTGTTCTAATCATTGATCCTAGATAATTGAATTACTCTACTTATTTAAGTGTTGTCCCATTTACTACCACTCTTGGTTTGTTTCAAATGGCATGGGCATAACAATGAATAAGCTAATTAATATTGAAAAATGCCTAATTTGATGCAGGGTTTTCAAACAGAGTTCTTAATGTACCCCAAAATATCATTCAAAGCAGACAGATAATTATAAGTAATACATCATGTATGTAATCATTAGAATGTTTTGATTTGACAGTTAACTGCCTATTCCATATTTGCTTATAATAACTAAACTGCTGTAGTTTATTATCTGTGATTCATTGAGAATCTTGCAGTAGTTCATTATTTCTTTACACATCAGAATGTTGTGATTTGACAGTAAACTGCCTATTCCATATTTACTTATAATAACTAAACTGTTGTAGTTTATTATATGTGATGTTTTGAGAATCTCACATGTGACACAGTAATATTTTTTTTGTATTTTTCACTGCTGTTCATGAGGGCATATGACTCATTACATTTAATATTTTAATGTTTGTCATAATTCTTCCTGTATAGTTCTTTTACAATTTGTTATTTGTGATTCCTCCTATCTTTTTTACAATACCGTAGAATTTAATGGTTGAAATTACTGTTGCCTGAATGATGAAGGATAAACTTGTATTGCATTGAACAAGAGTGTCCTGCTATACTAGTCTTTCTAATGTATTGTTTCACAAGATCTTATGTGTTCTCTAAGAAACAGTAGTGGCTGAAAGAAAGTAGCTTAATCAGATTTGCACCACACAAAAAAAACATTATTATTATTATCTAAGAAGACAATTTTCAATTACTTATATATGATTATATGAACAAATTACTTATTCTACTGGCTTGTCATGAACTGTACATATAATACGCTTTATGTTGGCATTGAGAAATGGACATTATTTCAATGTGTCTTTAAGGTAAGCAAGTTTAGAAAGGCTGTAGTAGCACATGTTTGTGCAAGACACCATCAGCTTTAACTTGCAACCTTTTCTAAAAGAACAAGTAACAACCCTTTTTTTTACCTCCCTTGAAGAGTATCAGGTACATTGTTCTAGCCCCACATTTGTGTACACCAATCGACACCAATCTGGCCAGTTTCCTTCACTTGCCAGGACATTTTCTGGTACCAGTTTTAGGCTAGGTTGACCTTGAATCCAGTTCAATGTAATAAATCCATCTCAATGTGGATTTGAACCCATGACCAGCAGGCAAGTATCTAACCTCTAGCTGCCACAGCTCCATATCCATGGTTGAGTCTAAGTAACAACTACACCACCACCACTGGTCCAAGTAAGTTAACTGGTGCCTGGACAGAATAAAAAGGCAGAAAGCCAATGACAGAATCATCAGTGTGCCGTGTGGAACTCATGGAGAATTACAGAATCACCAGTGTGGAACTAATGGAGAATGACAGGATCACCAGTGTGGAACTCATGGAGAATGACAGAATCACCAGTGTGGAACTCATGGAGAATGACAGAATCACCAGTGTGGAACTCATGGAGAATGACAGAATCACCAGTGTGGAACTCATGGAGAATGACAGGATCACCAGTGTGGAACTCATGGAGAATGACAGAATCACCAGTGTGGAACTCATGGAGAATGACAGAATTACCAGTGTGGAACTCATGGAGAATGACAGAATCACCAGTGTGGAACTCATGGAGAATGACAGAATCACCAGTGTGGAACTCATGGAGAATGACAGAATCACCAGTGTGGAACTCATGGAGAATGACAGAATCACTTGTGTGGAACTCATGGAGAATGACAGGATCACCAGTGTGGAAGTCATGGAGAATGACAGAATCACCAGTGTGGAACTCATGGAGAATGACAGGATCACCTGTGTGGAACTCATGGAGAATGACAGAATTACCACTGTGGAACTCATAGAGAATGACAGGATCACCTGTGTGGAACAAATGGAGAATGACAGAATTACCACTGTGGAACTAATTAAGAATGACAGAATCACCAGTGTGGAACAAATGGAGAATGACAGAATTACCACTGTGGAACTAATTAAGAATGACAGAATCACCAGTGTGGAACAAATGGAGAATGACAGAATTACCACTGTGGAACTAATTAAGAATGACAGAATCACCAGTGTGGAGCAAATGGAGAATGACAGAATTACCACTGTGGAACTAATTAAGAATGACAGAATCACCAGTGTGGAACAAATGGAGAATGACAGAATCACCAGTGTGGAACTCATGGAGAATGACAGAATCACCACTGTGGAACTAATTAAGAATGACAGAATCACCAGTGTGGAACAAATGGAGAATGACAGAATTACCACTGTGGAACTAATTAAGAATGACAGAATCACCAGTGTGGAACAAATGGAGAATGACAGAATTACCACTGTGGAACTAATTAAGAATGACAGAATCACCAGTGTGGAACAAATGGAGAATGACAGAATTACCACTGTGGAACTAATTAAGAATGACAGAATCACCAGTGTGGAACTCATGGAGAATGACAGAATTACCACTGTGGAACTAATTAAGAATGACAGAATCACCAGTGTGGAACAAATGGAGAATGACAGAATTACCACTGTGGAACTAATTAAGAATGACAGAATCACCAGTGTGGAACAAATGGAGAATGACAGAATTACCACTGTGGAACTAATTAAGAATGACAGAATCACCAGTGTGGAACAAATGGAGAATGACAGAATCACCAGTGTGGAACTCATGGAGAATGACAGAATCACCAGTGTGGAACAAATGGAGAATGACAGAATTACCACTGTGGAACTAATTAAGAATGACAGAATCACCAGTGTGGAACAAATGGAGAATGACAGAATTACCACTGTGGAACTAATTAAGAATGACAGAATCACCAGTGTGGAACAAATGGAGAATGACAGAATCACCAGTGTGGAACTCATGGAGAATGACAGAATCACCAGTGTGGAACAAATGGAGAATGACAGAATTACCACTGTGGAACTAATTAAGAATGACAGAATCACCAGTGTGGAACAAATGAAGAATGATAGAATCACCAGTGTGGAACTCATGGAGAATGACAGAATCACCACTGTGGAACTAATTAAGAATGACAGGATCACCAGTGTGGAACAAATGGAGAATGACAGAATTACCACTATGGAACTAATTAAGAATGACAGAATCACCAGTGTGGAACAAATGGAGAATTACCACTGTGGAACTAATTAATAATGACAGAATCACCAGTGTGGAACAAATGGAGAATGACAGAATCACCAGTGTGGAACTCATGGAGAATGACAGAATCACCACTGTGGAACTAATTAAGAATGACAGAATCACCAGTGTGGAACAAATGGAGAATGACAGAATTACCACTGTGGAACTAATTAAGAATGACAGAATCACCAGTGTGGAACAAATGGAGAATGACAGAATTACCACTGTGGAACTAATTAAGAATGACAGAATCACCAGTGTGGAACTCATGGAGAATGACAGGATCACCAGTGTGGAACTCATGGAGAATGACAGAATCACCAGTGTGGAACTCATGGAGAATGACAGGATCACCAGTGTGGAACTCATGGAGAATGACAGAATCACCAGTGTGGAACTCATGGAGAATGACACAATCACCAGTGTGGAACTCATGGAGAATGACAGAATCACCAGTGTGGAACTCATGGAGAATGACAGAATCACCAGTGTGGAACTCATGGAGAATGACACAATCACCAGTGTGGAACTCATGGAGAATGACACAATCACCAGTGTGGAAATCATGGAGAATGACACAATCACCAGTGTGGAACTCATGGTGAATGACACAATCACCAGTGTGGAACTCATGGAGAATGACACAATCACCAGTGTGGAACTCCTGGAGAATGACAGAATCACCAGTGTGGAACTCATGGAGAATGACACAATCACCAGTGTGGAACTCATGGAGAGAATAAACACATTCCAGAGAATGAAGAGGTGCAGAAAAGACACTGGCACAGGATAAAACACACATGGAGAAAACCTCTTAAAAGCACCATTAAAAAATTCTTCGTAATTGTTTCCATAAATGTGTGGTCATGATAAAACAAGTCAATGTAACAAATCTTTCATAGCTTGACTCCTCTTTCCTTCACACTGCAACTATTACACATGAATGTAAAATCTACATCAGTTACTTTGCTTATACGCGTGGGCAGTCATGGTTCGCCATCTCACACGATCACCAGAGTTGTGGTTAATGACTGTTTTCTTGTCCCGACTATGCCTCGTGGTCAAGCCATCCAGGTATATCTCTCATTGCCTTCCCCTTGCTCTTTTCCTTCAATTTTGCCTGTTGTCGCTAAGATTTTTAGTTTATTTCTCTTCGTGCAGAGCGGCTTGCTTCGCTTCGGAGGTCACGGGTGACAAGCATCGCCTGGATCTTTTCTCCGGGGCATGCCGGTGTGCTGGGAAATGAACAGGCAGACAGATTGGCTGGCTCTGCAGAACTTGGTGGAGTATTGATACATGACAAGGCAGATGTGGTTGCGGCCTTGTGGGAGCACGTGCACACCTCAGAGGAGCAAATGGATTACCATGGTCTGGCAAGAATGAGACAACGAGGAGTGACGAAGGGATCTGGCCGACGCTCAACGCTCAGAGGAAAGGCGAGACGGACTTATAATCAGATTGCTACTGGTACTATTAGTGTTGAAACTCTTCGCTGGCTGCTGAGGATGGGGACGGAGCACTTATGGGAATGCCCCGAATGCTGTGATGTCGATTCCTAAATCAATCAATCAATCAATCATAATGTGCCAAAAATGTTTGACTGCATACGTAGAATTTCTCTGGTCAATTTACGATTTTGCATGTGACTTTCCCTGCCAGGTGAAGCTTCTGATATGGAACACCCATTTATGCCATTTATCTGATATTCTATGAATTGACCAATCATGATGTTCTATCCATCTGCAAATAAGGTCGTCTGCCAATGCTTTCCTTCTTGGCAGTGACCAAACTGGTCTAACTGTCGCCAATGTTTCTATAAAGAGATCCTCTACCTACCGTTGCAAACTTGAAACTATAACCAACATATACAGACAAAATGTTCACTGAAGTCCAACATGGAAAAGAATATAGGGAGACTTAAAGTGCATAGGTGCTGCTCAGATGCTTGCCAGAAGGCCCGGTGGTTATTTGTTCGAATCTCCTTTAATGCAGGTTTGTTAAATATTCACGTGGGCTCCCAGGTAGACCCAGCTTAAAATCTGTACCAGGAAATGTCCTGGGATGTAATGGCAGCTGACATGATATTGCCCTCTTCACCCACAGAGTACCGATTTTTATTTTTTTGCATATCCCTTACAAGACATTGCAATCAACATCAGCACTTTTCAGCTGCTGTTGATGTACTAGGCAAGATTACGCTCAGTAGTTTGCCATTGCTTTCTGAGCAACCGGCTCACATACCACGTAAGTTACCAATGCGACGAGAACCGCTACCGATTCTCGCACAGGTTATGCTACTCACGAGAATATACGGATTACGGAGAAAGACACTAACACCTAGGCCAGGGAGACCAGCAGAGTACCGATTGGTTTATACAAATATGGGACTAGCACCATACTGTAACTGTAATGATGTGTACACATGTGTGTACAAATGCATATGCATGTATGTACAATGTCAATTAAAGCATTAATCAATAGTACATATGTGCATAGGAATGTGTGATATGTGTATATGTGTGTGAGAAAGAGTGATAGACAGACACATAAAGAATGTGTGTATATATATATATATATATATATATATATATATATATATATATATATATATATATATATATTCTCATCAACACACATCACTGTAGCACATACGTATTTATTACATTTCTTAACTCATTTACACCAGTTGTAAAACAAGGTTATATGTATTTCCACTAGTTATGCCCCCTATTCTGCGTGAGTTTATTTCCCCTTGCACTACCAGTAGTGATCTCACACAACAGTACTGCCACATTTGATCAATCTCAGATCTCAAGCTGTGATATGAGCAACAGGCAGACTGTGTTCATATATGTTTCTGTGGTTAATCTGACAACAGTTTGTGATAATATTGTCTTCCCAACCTCCCATATCTAGCATAATGTTAGTTGTTAATATTTTGTTGTGTGTATAGAGTGGACTCACTGTACATGAAGTTGTCATGAAATCTGTTTTTGTATGTTCGTACATTCCAAATAAACATTTTCAACATATTCGTTTTTGTTATTTCTCTGAACTTGTTTTGTTTTTAAAATATAAATTCAGATATATCTTCTCCTAGTCTATTTTTCATCAACAGATCACATACAATGACCAAACTAGTTGGTGACGGTGCAGTGTTTGAAAATATTACCAGTCCGAGTTTTGTATTCATCCTCTGTAAAGTTCATGCAACATAATAGGTAAAGGTACTTCAATTTTAATTCACCGCAACAAAGAAGAATCCCTTCGAGCCTCATTTGCATCGGTCCGGCAATCATTTTCCGGTTTAGTGTTCGGTGGACTGCTAGATCGATCGATGGATGTTTTTTAAGTTTTTGGGCCCTATGGGCCCAAAACTAAAAAAAAAAACATCCATCGATCGGTCTAGCAGTCCACCGAACACTAAACCGGAAAATGATTGCCGGACCGATGCAAATGAGGCTCGAAGGGATTCTTCTTTGTTGCGGTGAATTAAAATTGAAGTACCTAGGTAAATACAAAACTTGAACCGGCAATAATTTAAAACACTGCACCGTCATTAAAAATACACCCTGTATTAGTTGTAGCAGAGACACAGTGGAGGAAACTGCTGGATAGTTTCAGACTATGGCATGACGGGATATCATCAATAGACCGGATCCAGAATATCAGAGACCCAGATGTGTGGAAAACATTAACTTTACGTCATTTGACAGGGTACGTCACAGAGGCATGTTTAATTTTTTGGTTTTTTTTTTTTTTAGCGGCCATCCATTGAGCGCAGGTTAACTTGTAGTTGAAGTAAGTACATGACCTATTTCGCGCAACGAGGAGGGGCTTGGGTTTGTGGTGCTAGCTTCATAATTTCAGACTAATAGAGTAATAGGCATTCGATTGATATTATGGTCAATATTTTGCCGTCCTCCTTTACATTCCAGAAACATGTCCTGGTACAAATTTTAGGCTGCATCGACCTGGGGACCTGGCCAGTGGGTGGGAATCCCGCCTTGTAGGGATTCGAGCACATAACCACCGGGCCAGGAGCCAAACGAGCGTGACTCCACGTTACTCCGGCTCCCTGTTGTAGCAGATCCATTTTAACATGACATCATTCCTTTTGACATTTGATATGCATTTTATTTGCTTGTACTTTCGACTGCTCCAGACTTTCTGGATCTTTGTTTCTTAGATAACAGCGTTGACTCCCCACATCCATCAATAAATAATTGAAGGATAAGAGTCTAACGAAATTTGGTAACTCATTTTCTCGACAGAAAAGACAACGATATTAAAACAGTGATGTTTGTTTTTCATATTGTCATTATGGCGTGGCGAGTAGGGGGAATTCGTACAGGTTAGTAAGGTTCCCTCTGTTAGCCTACCCTCTTGGGGATTGTGTTGTGCCCGTTAGTTCCCCCCTCCCCCTCCCCAAACAGGGTAAAAGTTAAAGCATGCAAACACCTGGCCGAATGCGTTTGAGAGCAGGTAGTTGTTGGTTACAGTCTCCAAGTTGGGACGATAGATAGCGGATCACATACAATGGCTACAGTGACCGACTAGTATGGTCATTGCCAAGATGGAAAGCTTTTGGAGGATACCTACTTTACATAGAGAAATGTAGTAGTTAAGGAAAGTGTGCACAAAGACTTATGGAGGAAAAGTTGTATATATGACATCACTGGATGATGATGATGAGTGTCACTAACTCTGTTGATGGATGCAAAAGTAATGATTTGCCAGGGTCGGGTCTCTTCACCGCCACATGAGGATTTTGGATCTGCTGTGGCCAAGTCTGACGACACCGCATGTGTCAGTAAAGTTGTCTCGGCGATGGTATAGAATAAAAACGCAAATGTAACGCTCTTCGCTTGCAGAGCTTACAAGTACTTGACTGCCGGAGTGATTCTAAGTCATCATTTCCCAATTTTCTTGCAGTCGCTCAAGAAACAAACTTCACAACAAGAAAACACAAATATGAATGCTCGGAGTGAAGAATAGTAGACACAACACCAGAATAATAACAAATTTATGCTTGTACAAAGATATCATCATCATCATCATCATCAAGTGTCATACGGCTGGCGTAGGTGTTCATGACTCTCCACAGATCTCTGATATAGGAAATATAAACAATGTCTATCTATAGTGGCTTCGGCTCGTTAGATGCCAGTTGTGAATTGTTCCTCAAAGTTCTTTATCAACTCGTGTAGACTGCAGTGTAAGATTTTGGGTGAACGAGCATGTCATCTAAAATTCAGTTATCTTAATATGGATGATAAAATCCGTGAATATGTTAGCAGGTCAATTCGTTTTATTTTGATGTCAACAGAAGATTAACATCCACTGTGAAGTGCTAAAGTTATTTATTATCTTTGAGACTCTGGGCTCTCGGCGCTTTCAATAATAAGCCAGTTGTGGGAAAATCAATGTGGAACCGGAAATGAGGTTGCAGTGCCTGATCTGATCTCAAGGTTAGGAAAGTTGCTTAATGCCCAATAGACTTACACACTCCGTTAGTGGCCGGTTAGTGTGAATGTTGAATGTCGAGGAAATATTTCTTTCTTTTCTTTATTCTCTCTTAAGTAACATGGCATACTGTGCACATTTATTAAGGTGTTGGATTTAACTTCTTAGTGCTTAGAAGCCACAAGCCATTTATAAGATCACCCAGCTCCTCTCAAAACTACGAGAACCTACTTCAGATGGATCCGATTTTTTTTTTTTTTTTTTTTTTTTTTGGGGGGGGGGGGAATTATTTTAACAAGAGAACTACAGTTTACGAGTTGTTTTTCTCATTAGTACTTTCGCTGCTCTTTATTGACTAGTATTTACACACCCCTTTTCACACTAGTGTCTTCACAACCTTTTTTTTTTCCATTAATTAGTATTTTCACATCTCTTTTCTCACTTGTGTTTTCACATCTCTTTTCTTACTCGTAGTTTCGTATTTACTTTCTCACTAGTGTTTTTTTTTTTTTTTTCACAGCTCTTGTAGAATGACTGATAGACCGTTGATTTTATATTAACCTTTGATTAAAATAATTATAGAAATGTGTTTTCTTGAGCTTATTTTAGTTGCATATCCAATACAGAACGTCGCAGTCAACACCGGCATTTTTTGTTTGTGATTTGTTGACAAATTTACTTTCAGTACTTTGCCATTGATCTCTGATTGACCGATACTCATATCATTGTATGAAAACCAGCGCAATGTTGTCTGATTCCAAATTGCCCGCTGCTGTAACACCTTAGCCACAGTGTTAACACAGCATAAAACGTTACAATAACAACAGTTATGAAACAAACACAAGATTCCAGCCGTTGAACCTATCGATAACTTCATGGTCATCATGTAGGAGGTTCTTTGCAAAATGTCGCTCACATGTTAGCCCAAAGTCTCGATCTGTGGTCTGTTTCCCTGCCTCGTGTGTTTCCACACCCGGTGTGTCTTTAATATATGTCCACTTTCTTGTTGGTCATTCCCTACCTAGCGTATTGCCATACCCGGTGTGTCTTTAATATATACCCACTTTCTTGTTGTCATTCCCTGCCTAGCGTATTGCCATACCCGGTGTGTCTTTAACATATGTCCACTTTCTTGTTGGTCATTCCCTACCTAGCGTATTGCCATACCCGGTGTGTCTTTAATATATACCCACTTTCTTGTTGGTCATTCCCTGCCTAGCGTATTGCCATACCCGGTGTGTCTTTAACATATGTCCACTTTCTTGTTGGTCATTCCCTACCTAGCGTATTGCCATACCCGGTGTGTCTTTAATATATACCCACTTTCTTGTTGTCATTCCCTGCCTAGTGTATTGCCATACCCGGTGTGTCTTTAACATATGTCCACTTTCTTGTTGGTCATTCCCTACCTAGCGTATTGCCATACCCGGTGTGTCTTTAATATCCTGTGTCCACTTTCTTATTGGTCATTCCCTGCCTAGTGTATTTTCATACTCGGTGTGTCTTTAATATCCTGTGTCCACATTTTTGTTTGCCATTCCCTGCCTCGTATATTTCCATACCCGATGTGTCTTTAATATCCTGTGTCCACTTTCTTGTTGGTCATTCCCTGCCTAGTGTATTGCCATACCCGGTGTGTCTTTAATATCCTGTGTCCACTTTCTTGTTGGTCATTCCCTGCTTCGTGTATTTTCATACACGGTGTGTATTTAATATTCTATGTCCGCTTTATTTTTGGCCATTCCCTGCTTCGTGTATTTTCATACCGAGTGTGTCTTTAATATCCTATGTCAACTTTCTTGTTGGTCATTCCCTGCCTCGTGTATTTTCATACCCAGTGTGTCTTTAATATCCTATGCCCACTTTCTTGTTGGTCATTCCCCGCCTCGTGTATTTGAATTCCCGCTGTGTCTTTAATATCATATGCCCACTTTCTTGTTGATAATTCCCTGCCTCGTGTATTTGCATACCCAGTGTGTCTTTAATATCATGTGTCCACTTTCTTGTTGGTCATTCCCTGACTCGTGTATTTTCATACCCGGTGGGTCTTTAATATCCTGTGTCCACTTTCTTGTTGGTAATTCCCTGCCTCGTGTATTTACATACCCGGTGTGTCTTTAATATTTTAGGTATTCTGATCATGATTTTCAATTTGGGTATTTACCAATGGGATCACCACACATAGATAGGCCTTGAAAAACCAAATCTAACGGTACCTCAGTGATCTTTGTATCTCGATTCTAAGCGGAGTTATTTAAATTTGAGTGTCGTGACCTTTGAACAAAAATTTTCACAAAAGAGTGCTCACTAAAGGAATTTTTTGCGTCCTGGTCAAAAATGAGAGCCCAGATTATCAAAATTTTGGTCTTTTGAGACTATCTGTTTTGTTTTTAAACGAACATCTTAGCAACCATACATCACTGCGATCGGGGTTGCAAGGCCTAACTGGTCATGTTATTTATTTTTTGATATGATGTCTGGTGACCTAATTAGGAAGTAAAAATGGCCGCTAATTATTTACTAATTAATTAATCAGCCAGAGTCTTCTTAATTTTAGCTTTAAAAAATTACAAGATATGTATGTTATTATGTATGTTATTATGTGTAATGATGTTACGGACCTAATGATCACTTTGGTGTCTTGATAGTATGTGTGGTGACCTAATTAGCAATTAAAAATGGCCGCTAATTAATTACTATTTAACAAATTAGCCTACGTTTTCTTAATTTTAGCATTAAAAATTACAAGATGAATTTGGTATTATGCGGAATAATGCTACAGACCTTATGGTCTCTTTGCTGTGTCAGTATGATGTGTGGTGACCTAATTAGCAATTAAAAATGGCCGCTAATTAATTACTATTTCACAAATTAGCCTACGTTTTCTTAATTTTAGCTTTAAAAATTACAAGATGAATTTGGTATTATGCGGAATAATGCTACAGACCTTATGGTCTCTTTGTTGTGTCAGTATGATGTGTGGTGACCTAATTAGCAATTAAAAATGGCCGCTAATTAATTACTATTTATATATATATAATATAGATATAATATATAATAATATCCTATGTTAATTTTCTTGTTGGCCACTCCCTGCCTCGTGTATTTTCATACCCGGCGTGTCTTTAATATCCTGTGTCAACTTTCTTGTTGTCATTTCCCGCCTCTTCTTCCAGAAAGCATATATTTCTATTACAATTCTAAGTCACTCTTGCGTATAATATCATCATCATCATGTGCCCCTTAAACTGACATTCGCGTTCATGTCTCTCCCCAGATCTCGGTCCTTCTCTGACTCTTTTTTGCTTTGAACCATCAAGGCGTGGCAAGATAATATAGTGATTTCCCACTAACTTCCACATCCACCTTGCCTTTGCCTTTGATAGCAATTTTCGACTGTCGTGGCAAGTGGATGCTTTGCTCTGCTCAACTGCAGTGTTGCCCACATATACTGGTGGATACTTGAATCTAGAACTGCCTTTGCCACTTCGCTGTGTGTTGCCCGTCAGTGCCGTTTTGATATTCCCTTCAACCGGAATGAGACTGTGATGACCTTTCTCTTACTGTTGATAAGATTAAGAGAACTGCGGTAAATCCCGAGGAAATGTAAACAATATAACATGACGCAAAGTAGTGCAGCTTTACAGAATACAATTACGGAAATCACGGGACGTTGCGGCGACTAGCCTTTATCAGTAAACGAGTACATACACAAACCACAACATATAAACACGGGGAAGACGCTACATTGATTACATTATGGCATAAAAACGGGATGAGAATAATGAAAAGATGAAAAAATTTGAACAATGAATATAATTTTTTTTTAATTGGGGGGGGGGGGGGGGTTCTTACTAACTCAGAATCCCAGGCTGTGATTCTCTTAGTATTGCGTACTATGGCAAAGGTGAAGATAAAAGAAGAAACAAGTAATATGAATGAATAACCATGATAATAAATAGTCATTTTACCTCCTTATTAGAAAGTTTAGCTTTGCGATGAAGTAGTGTAATAACGTGTTGCTATTTACTATGGTGTGCCGCGCTCCCTGGCCTAGAGTTAGCGACTTTCTCCGTAATCCTGTTTATCCACGTTAGCAAACGCGGCTGCGCGAGTATCGGTAGCGGTTCTCGCCGCGTCAGTCACGAGATGTGTGAGCCGGCCGCTCAGAAAGCAATGGCAAACTACTGAGCGTAATCTTGCCAAGAAATCAACAACAGCGGTAAAATGCTGGTGTTGACAGCGAAGTCCTATGTAATAAGATATGCGGGAAAAAAATGTATTGTGGTATTTCGTATGCAACTAGTGTCGTCTGTTTGAATGTTTTTCCTGTCAGTACAAGCTGTGACTACCCAGATCTCATGTTATGCAACTATTCTTCTTCGTGTATAAATTACTGCGGTGAAACCAGGAACAGTTGACACTTACGGCCAACAAGCCATAAATACTTGCATACATGTGTTGTTGATCTTCTTTGTTTGTTGATTTACACTGTCGTCTCTCTGCTCTTTTCTTCTCTCTCTCTCTCTCTCTCTCTCTCTCTCTCTCTCTCTCTCTCTCTCTCTCTCTCTCTTTTCTTTCTTTCAAAATGCTCTCCTCTTTAGTATGTCTCTCTCTTCCCTGTCTTTATCTCTCGTCTCTTCTCTCTTCTCTTCCCTCTCCTCTTTTTTCTCTCCCCTCTCTTTGTCTCTTTCCTCGCACTCTCTCGCTCCCATATTTTCTCCCTTTCCTTCTCTCTCTCTCTCTCTCTCTCTCTCTCTCTCTCTCTCTCTTCTCTCTCTCTCCTCTTTCCCCACGTTCTTCCCTGTATTTATCTCTCGCCTCTTCTCTCTCCTCTTCCCTCTCCTCTTCTTTCTCTCCCCATCTCTTTGTCTCTCTCCTCGCCTCTCTCTCCCCCATATTTTCTCCCTTTCCTTCTCTCTCTCTCTCTCTCTCTCTCTCTCTCTCTCTCTCTCTCTCTCTCTCCTTCTCTTTCCCTCTCACCTCTTCCTCCAACTCTCTCACCCTTTATTTCCTTTTGTCTAGTCTCTATCAAGCTCTCTCTCTCTCTCTCTCTCTCTCTCTCTCTCTCTTTCTCTCTCTCTCTCTCTTCTTTCTTTCAAAATGCTCTCCTCTTTAGTCTGTCTCTCTCTTCCCTGTCTTTATCTCTCGTCTCTTCTCTCTTCTCTTCCCCCTCCTCTTCTTTCTCTCCCCTCTCTTTGTCTCTTTCCTCGCACTCTCTCGCTCCCATATTTTCTCCCTTTCCTTCTCTCTCTCTCTCTCTCTCTCTCTCTCTCTCTCTCTCTCTCTCTCTCCTCTTTCCCCACGTTCTTCCCTGTCTTTATCTCTCGCCTCTTCTCTCTCCTCTTCCCTCTCCTCTTCTTTCTCTCCCCCTCTCTTTCTCTCTCTCCCCGCACTCTCTCGCCCCCATATTATCTCCCTTTCCTTCTCTCTCTCTCTCTCTCTCTCTCTCTCTCTCTCTCTCTCTCTCTCTCTCCTCTTTCCCCACGATTTTTCCCTGTCTTTATCTCACTCCTCTTCTCTCACATCTTCTCTCTCTGATCTCTTTTTTTCTCACTCTCCTAATCTCTGTTTTTTCTCTTTCCCCACGCTCTACCCTGTCTGTATCTCTCTCCTCTTCTCTCACCTCTTTTCTCTCCTCTTCTCTTTCATCTTCTCTCTCCTTCTCTCTTCTCTCTTTCCCCACGTTCTTCCCTGTCTTTATCTCACTTCTTCTCTCTTCTCTGAACTCTCCTCTTCTCACTCTCCCTATTTCTGTCTCTCCTGTTTCCCCACGCTCTTCCCTGTCTTTATCTCTCTTCTCTTCACTCTCTCTCTCTCTCTCTCTCTCTTCCTCTCTCTCTCCTCTTTCCCCACGCTCTTCCCTGTCTTTATCTCTCTTCTCTTCTCTCTTTCCCCACGTTCTTCCCTGTCTTTATCTCACTTCTTCTCTCTTCTCTGAACTCTCCTCTTCTCACTCTCCCTATTTCTGTCTCTCCTGTTTCCCCACGCTCTTCCCTGTCTTTATCTCTCTTCTCTTCTCTCTTTCCCCACGTTCTTCCCTGTCTTTATCTCACTTCTTCTCTCTTCTCTGAACTCTCCTCTTCTCACTCTCCCTATTTCTGTCTCTCCTGTTTCCCCACGCTCTTCCCTGTCTTTATCTCTCTTCTCTTCACTCTCTCTCTTCTTCTCTCTCCTCTTTCCCCGCGCTCTTCCCTGACGTTATATCTCTTCTCTCTCCTCTTCTCTCTCTCCCTCTCTCTCCTCTTTCCCCACGTTCTTTCCTGTCTTTGTCTCTACCTCTTCTCTATCCTATTCTCTCTCTTCATCTCTCTCCTCTTCTCTCTCCTCTTACCCGACGCTCTTCTCTGCCTTTATCTCCCTCCTCTGCATTCTCCTCTTCTCTCTCTCCCTCCCTCCTCTCTCTCTCTCTCTCTCTCTTTCTCTCTCTCTCTTTGTCTCTCTCTCTCTCTCTCTCTCTCTCTCTCTCTCTCTCTCTCTCTCTTCTCTCTCATGATAATTA
Source organism: Cepaea hortensis (assembly GCA_963921405.1). Lineage (NCBI taxonomy): Eukaryota > Metazoa > Mollusca > Gastropoda > Stylommatophora > Helicidae > Cepaea > Cepaea hortensis. The sequence goes on from OY992877.1 coordinate 173,966,719, forward strand.
GTGCGCTCACCCTCCAGTATGTAGTGGTTTTGGATCTGTCTCTTACAGTGTTCAGGGCAGTATTCTGTTCCCAGTCTCGTAAAATAGGTACCATTCTCTGAGAAGAAAAGATAACGCTGAATCACACAAAGTCACCCAAACTTATCCTACTGTGACCTAGTATATGTGAGGACCTAGCACTTCAAATTGTTTTGGCAGTTTCCGCTTGGAGATTACTTTTACCTGTACTACCTCTCTTTTATTTACCTTTTCTTCGCACCGTGTTTAACTCATGTATAGCTATCCCCATTGCTGTGCTTCTGCTGTTATATTTAATATGCAAAATACAATACCAAGATGGATACTGCCGTGATCGAGCTGAAAGTTACAGATTGCACGCTAAGGCGCGGTTTTAGAGTCACCGTCAAACCCCCTCCCCCCCCCCCTTTTTTTTTCCTCGACCCCTCCCCCCTTTCTCAATAGCAGAGCAAAAGTCTGGCATAAGTGTTTCTACTCAATAGATGGTTCAAATGGTCCCATTCAATGGCTGGTGCAACCGTCCTATTCCATTGTTGATGCAAATATTTAGATTTGATCGCCGGGGAAACTTTAAATTCAGTGATCGGTGCAAATAGAACACTCGTATAATGATTAATGACCTGCGAGGAGAGTTGACGGATTTTACATTAAATTATTACAACATTCTAATGGTGCTGCTATATAGAGGGCACACATACATCTCCGTAGTTTATGCAAAAACCTAAAGGCTGAGTTGCGCATTCTTTCAAGGTGGATGACGAAATTTGTATTTCAAGAAAACACATGAAGGTGGTATTCAGATAGGTGAAAGTGTGAAGAAAAAAATAGTAGGATAAATTATTTAAATTTATTTATTTATTTATTTTATTTATTTATTTTTTTTTTTTTTTTGGGGGGGGGGGCTGTTTTTTTTAGGGGGGGGGGGGAGCGTTCATTCACTTTGAACTCAAGCGTAGTGCATACACGTGCTACTATTTCTGGTGCACTGAAATGATTTTTTTTCGTGTGGATTAGCTTTCCCTACTACCAGTGTCTCTCGCCATCTGACTTCAGAGGTACTTGTAATTTACGTCCCCCAAGTCAATGACGAGAAGTCAACATTTTATTCCAATTTACCTTGTAGGGGTTGAACCCGCTACTTCGGCATCAGCACACAGGAAGTTTAAGAGCAAGTGCTCTTATCCATTTGACCATGATAAAATATAGGTCAACAACGTAACTGGACAAACATATATCGTAGATAACAGTAGAATGATACCCAGGGCAAATAACGAGATATCTGAAAGGATATTGTTTAGGCTAGCACACAAAAAAGTTCATTTTCTACAACACGTTTATTAAAGGAAAAATAAACTGTACAAGAATCATCTATGACTCAATAACTAATAGTAACCTGAGCATATTTGCACAATACAAAACCCAGCTCCGTGTATAATAGTAGGCATATCAAGGAAAATATGGGGATGCACACTAAAGGCAGCAATTGTCATTGTTCAGCTAAATCAAAGAATGGAGGTGGAAGCAGTCACAACCGCTTTCCGTTGGTTAGTGGAGACCATTGCAACACACATTGTCTTCATCGCGGACTCAAGGAGTATGCTTAGTAAAGTGGAGAAAGGAATGTTTCTTGTGGAAAGGCTCGCCTCGCTTCAGGTGTCACAGATTGTGAGAATTGTATGGATTTTTTTGCCCTGGCCATGCGGGAAAGGGGGGGGGGGGTGAACAGGCTAATAGGTTGGCAGGGAATGCACCTCTTCGTGGTGTATTACCTATGGATAAGGGAGAGGTTGTCATGCGTCTGTGGGACCGGGTGGAGAAGGTGGAGGAACAGATTGAGAACCCGTATGTGGAAAGGAAAAGATTGCGAGGGGTTGGCAGGGGTTCTGGTAGAATCTCAAAACTAAAAGGGAAGACCAGGAGAACCTCAATCAGATAGCGGTTGGAATGATTAGTAGTGTGACCCTTCTCTGGCTGTTGAACGACGGCACGGAGAGCATATGGGAATGTCCTGGGTGCAGTGATGTCGGTTCTTAGCTCAACTCAACACTGCCAAATTAATCACAGACAAAGTGCTTCCAGTATATACAACTTCTAACCAGACACCAGGATCAAGGGAATGAATTATTATAACTTCCCACACGTTTTTTCAATGTTTGCCCAATACAGCGCCGGCTTATTTGTTTAACTCTTGACTCAATGGAATCGGTTTACGCGTTCTACTCGCATATTGGTGATTTTGCTATAGCACGTTACTTTGTTCCCCACGTTTCTGATCCATACAGTCCTACTGGTTTTAATTTGGAGTTAAATATTCTAAGTGTTATGCTAAGCTTTATTTCTTTTGACTATTTTAAAATGTCCTGGTGTCCTCTTGCTTGTATTTAAATATCTTTATCGGTACCCCATCTTTGTCTACATTGCTACCTAAATAGATGTATGGATCCGCGTATTGGAGGGAGGTTTCACTTAGAGAGAACGGGTGTTATTTGTTTTGTCTAATCTCAGTGTGAAACCGTTAATTTGAGGGAGGTTCCACTTTAAGATATCGGGTGTTATGTGTTTAGTCTAACCCAGTGTTTCCCAACGTTGGGCCCACGCCCCACAGGGGGGCAATTCGATTGTTAAGGGGGGCAATTCAAAAATGGAAGAAATCGGCTGGATATAACAAAACGGGCAGACTTGAGACTGAATTTAACTAAATTGGAACCTGACATAAAATCACTTTGCAGCAAGCATCAAGAGCAAGGATCTCACTAAATTTAAATAATAAATAATTACTAATAATTAAAATAATATAGGCAAATCTTTCATTAAAATTATTTTGTACTTGAATTTCAGTTCTCCATTATATGTTTTGAAAATTTACTTACTGTGTTTGCTCAATAATTTCCTAGTGATTTCTTCCTAAAACCTATCATTCAAGTTTCTTTAGTGAACATTTCAATTTTTGAATATTAAAAATAATGTGTAGCTTTCTCCGCTAACCCCGAATACTCTCGTCACGTGACGCGACGAGAATTAGCAGTGGTTCGAATTGCAAAAGTGACTTATGAGAGTATGGAGCCGGTCGCTCAGAAAGTCGTGGCGTGCTGATGAGCGTAATCTAGCCTAGGAATCAACATACAGCTGAAAGATGCTGGTGTTGACCGCAATATCCTGAAACAGGATGGAAACGCGGGGAAAAAAAAAAAATAATAATGTGTATGTTGGGGGGGGGGGGGGCATAAGAATTTTAGAGAGGCTTAGGTGGGGCATAGCACAAAAAAGGTTGGGAAACACTGGTCTAACCTTAGTATCTGTGTCTTTTCCATATAAATGTGTTCCTAATTGTTGTGCCTTCCTATCAAGTGTGTTTAGCTTATTTAACATCTGATTACGTGTGTGTCACATGAGTGCAATGTTATCGGTGAAGTCTAAAACGTTAAATTGCGTTGTCATAGTCCAATGAATTGCAATTCTGGCGGTAATTGGTGTTGAATACATAACCCCGTGTATAATCAGTAGGAATAATGGGAGTAACTTAACGTATCCCTGTCGCAAGCCTGCTGTAAATTCAAATGTAACTGTTAGCTTACCCTCATGAAGACTACATGTCATATCTTCATATGTTGCCCTTATTAGGTTAATTATTTTCTGTGATAACCCATAGAGCTGCATCAACCTCCAGAGGGATTCACTGTCAATGCTGTCGATGGCCCTTTTCATAATGCACAAATTCAATATAGAGTTAGGTATGCATTTCAATTAACATCATCATTATCTTCCACGGTTGCCGTTAAGAGTCATAGTGAGAAATAGTTGTTGTTCCAGCGCCCGATGAGTGGCACTGGATATGTCATTCCATGTGATTGTACAATGCCTTTGATGTCCACAATTTATTTTCTTCTCGGGAGTCCTATTGCTCTCATATCAGATCTTCTTTGATATAGCGTCAATGTTGGTAGTCGACGGAGTTGCAGTCTAAGGAACTATTTGATCTTCTGACTTTCAATATAAGTGGCACAAAGTATTGATAACACTGTCTGTCTGATATCATTTCTTACTCGGTCTCGGATAGTTAAGTTGGCATCTCGATACTTTGCTCTGTTATGCATAACATGAATTTATAGTTCATATTTACAGGACACTCAGAGAGGTGATGGGTACCGCCAGTTGAATCTCTTGCCATTGGAACAGACTTTATCCATGCTTCCGTCACTGAACTCAAGACTCATTACTGGATTATGGAAGTAGCGTGATGTTTTGATTGCTTGATTTGTCATTATTTTATAGCATTTTCATTTTTGTAAAACACCTCATTCACCCGCCATCCTGTTGTCTGTTTATGAACAATGTTAAAGTGTTTTGTCTTTCGAAAGGTTTATTCTTCACAGTCATGTTATCTGTCTCTGAACATTGTTAACGTTACTTATCTTCATTCAAAATCTTTATTCCCCAACATGGTTTTGTCTATCTGTGAACATTGTTAAAGTGTCTTGTCGTAATTTACAATATTTACTCCGCAAGGTCATGTTGTCTTCCTTTGAACATTGTTAATGTTTCTTATCTTCATTCACAATGTTTATGTGTCAAACACAACGGGAATTTTAGAAGGCCTATCGCGTTGGGGAATTTTGTTAAACGATACGTGCTGTGTAATGAGCAGGCAGTATATAATGACTTCGAAAGCTACACTACTAGACCGAGGCTATCTGGAATAACCTGTACCGTTAAATAAAGCCAGGCCAAAAAGAGGGTGTTATAAAATCGATTCGGAATGAATGAGAAACGTCTGATCGACATGGCTATATCAAGTAAGTGTATAGATAGAATGAAAGAATAACAGTTTTTCGTGAACAATGTTAAATCATAATCAGAAAACGATATGGTTGTAAATAGTAAAAAGTTATAAAACAGTATTACAAAGCAGTAATGGGGATGACGAACGAACGAACGAACGAACTTTATTTTAAAAGGGTAACAAATTGGGCACGCAGGCCCGTCTTACATTCGGCCCTTTGATGACAGGAAGATTAGCACTTGAACAAAGCGGTATATTTCAATAATGCGTACTGTTCCATTTAATTATAAGTCTTAGACATGCACCAGGATAACGATTTATCGTTAGACCTATTGATGGGATAAAGATTCTCTGACAGATCTATTTATGAGACAATTATTTATATGCAAACCTATTCTTTTGCATAACTCACTTTGACGGTACCTGACAGATTGACGTAGTGTTCCATTTAGTTATTTATCATAAGCGTGCACCGGGATAATGATGTATCGTTAGACCTATTGATAGAATAAAGATTCACTGACAGATCTATTGATGGGGAAATTGTATATGTACAGGTTAATTGATAAGAACATATATATATATATATATATATATATATATATATATATACATACATACATTGGCACCTTTCCGTCTTGACAGACGATAGTTTGGTACATTGTGCTTCAAAAAGGCTTAATAACTGTCATATGGCAATAACTACGATCCATGGCGGTGGCGAGTGTGGCTGGTAAGGCCAATTCTTGCTGCAAATGTTTTCCCACAGTAGGTGCATGTGAAAACATGGTCATTTCCACCATTTTGCACCATCTTACGTCTCTCACGCTCTGTGTGTGCTTTATCTGCAATCATTTTCTCCTTTGTCTTTATTCCATTTCTGATAGTTGCCCTCCATGCTACACGTTCAGCGGCGACATGCTCCCATTGTGCATTATCAATGCCTGTATCAATCATGTCCCGCTTGCACACATCTTTGTATCGTAGTAGAGGCCGACCCTGAGATCTCCTACCCGTCTGTAATTCACCAAAAAAGATGTCCTTTGGTATTCTACCATCATCCATCCTCCTAACGTGTCCTATCCATCTAAGTCTACGAAGACTGAGCATGGAATACACCGTCACACAACCTGATCTTTCCAATACTTCAGTATTTGTGATTTTGTCTTGCCACTTAATACCAAGTATTCTTCGCAGACACCGCATATGAAAGCTGTTTAAACGTTTCTCTTGGCGTGAGTAAGTTGTCCAGGTTTCACTGCCATAAAGAAGAGTACTAAAGACACAGGCTTGGTAGACGAGGACTTTTGTTTTGGCAGTAAGCTTTATATATATACTAGCTGACCCTGCCCGGCTTCGCCCAGACCCTGGTGGGGAGCATCTCATTTAATTCACATAAGTAGTCATATAAGTTCTCGTTCCCGTTACCGACTGACTGTCTGTCTGTCTGTCTGTCTGACCCGGCCCGGCATTGCCCAGCTCCTGGTGTGGAGCATCTCATTTAATTCATATAAGTAGTCATATAAGTTCCCGTCTGTCTATCTGTCTGCCTGACCCTGCCCGGCTTCGCCCAGTCCCTGGTGGGAAGCATCTCATTTAATTCATATAAGTAGTCATATAAGTTCCCGTTACCGACTATCTGTCTGTCTGTCTGTCTGTCTGTCTGACCTGGCCCGGCATCGCACAGCTCCTGGTGTGAAGCATCTCATTTAATTTATATAAGTAGTCATATAAGTTCCTGTTCCCGACTGTCTATCTGTCTGTCTGTCCGGCTTCATTAAATTCATAAAGAACGTTCTTCCACACACCATCCATTATTTTTAATGAAAACTCTTTCTAATCACCTGCATGACTACAGTAACTTCTTAAGCAAAAAAAGATGAGTTACAATGTTATGCATTGTGCATCATTTTTATGAAAACTTTGAAAATGCCTTACAGATTGTATCATTATTTATTATAACTCATATGCCGGTACATAACTATGGACAAAGAGTTTATAAATCTTTGAAAACGATGCCACAATATGACTATAAGTTATACAGAAAAGTTATGCCCCTTGAAATAACTTTTACAGAGTTAGGTCCCCTGAGATATATGAAATTATGATGAAAAATGAAAAATGAAATAATACTGAGTAAGCAGGCGATTTCACACTAACAAAATATCACAGTTGACAGCTCTGGAATGAAAGGAAGGCGTGTAAAAAATTTCATCTCAATCGGATGGGCCGTTCGCGAACAAATAAAGGACATACGGACAGAGATACGGACGCACATCCTAATTTATATATAAGATATATATATATATATATATATATATATATATATATATATATATATATATATATAATATATATATATATATATATATATATATATATATAACGTAAATGTTTTGCGTATCCTTTTACAGGACTTAGCTGTCAACAGCAGCATCTTTCAGCTGTCTGTTGATCTCTTGGCAAGATTACGCTCAGTAGTTTGCCATTGCTTTCTGAGCGGCCGGCTCAGTATCCGCAAGTCACGAGCGGGGGTCGAACCACCTCAGTTCTCGCTCCGCTGCGAGACTCTGCGTGATAAACGGGATTACAGAGAGAAAGTGTTGTAACCCCACAGCCAGAGAGACCGGCATATATAACGTATTGGTAGGAAAATTATATATTTGGGAGCGCGGTAGCATAGTAACTAGACACTCGTCTGTCGACCTCCTTGGACAAGGGTTATATCCACTCCGTTCTAAAAATGAGCACCAAGAAATATCTTGGGAACTAAAGCTGGCCGGCGGAATACTGATCCACCGATTGCCGATTGGTCTTTAAAAATTTGGATGTAGCACCGTATCACCAATGCGCTTTAATGTGTGTGAAAGGATGCTTTACTTACTTGCTGCCTCTGGAGCGGTCTCAGCTGGCAAAGATTAGTTTCATCTTTGTGCCAGGGCATGCGGGGGTACAAGGAAATGAGCGGGCTGACAAGCTCGCAGGTGATGCTACTGTGGAGGGCGGACACGCCATGGACCAGGCTGACATTCTGAATGCTCTACGAGAAGTAAGACTTTTGCGAGAACCAAGTGATGACTGTGAATCTACAACAATGGCCAGACTGCGAGAGCAGCAAATTAAAAGAGGGGTGGCCAAACAAGAACACTACGCAGGAAGCCAAAGAAGATTGATAAACCAACACAGAACTGGCGTCGTTAGCCGCTACGCGCTGCGGGATTTGCTGAGGAGGGGATCCGAGCACTTATGGACTGAATGGTTCGATGTGCAATGAGGATGATCTGTCGACTAACTAACTAACTAACTGTTAACATGAAAATGATTTATAAATAGACGTATTCATAAGTTAATTATTAAAATATAGACGTATTCGTAGAAAATGTGTCATTGATAACCTTTTTGAAAGGAAATATTTCATAGATTGACGTATTGATATAAACATGATTAATAGATAGACCTACTGATTATAACGTGATTAATACATAGTCATATTGATCCGTATGTAGCAGATACTTTGCAAAACATCGCTCTCATCACGGTGCGTCATAACGCCTCTGGATCTCTGGTCACTTCGCCTGCCTCATGCACCCTGATGCCACAGGTGTCTGCAATGTCCTGTGTCCATCTCCATGCTGTTAGACCCATGCCTCTTCTACCAGGAACCAGGCCTTCCATCCCTGTTCTCTCCAAGTCACCGTCACGTTGTCTATGGCCAAGGTATTTCAGGTTCCGAAACATGACGCTGTTTATAAACCAGTTTTCTTCCATGTTGTAGAATTTCAGTAATTTTTTTTTTTGGGGGGGGGGGGTCCAAGATATTCTAAGAACTTTTCTATAGTATTTGAGCTTAGAAGCCTCATTACTTTTCTTTAGTGATTGCGAAATTGTCCATGGCTCGCATCCTAATATGTTATAGCTAGATTACCCTAAACCTGTTGTAACCTTGATTGTCCTCAAGGAAAGATAGTTCCACAGGTTACAAACACCCAAGCATCTCTACCCAGATCTTGTAGTTCACAGTGCTTACATCTCAGTGGTTACGTTTTCACCTGAGCTGCTGTACGACAGTGGTTAGTGTGCTTGTCTGCAAGAATATTGGGTTAGGTTCAATCTCCAGCAGAGACAATCTTTTCTTTTTCGACCTGTTCCACTCTGGGGTCACTCCAGCCATAGGTACCAGCTAATTCTGGAATTGTCTGGGGAGAAAAGACGACTAGGAAGGGATCTGGACATCTACCTCCTTGTATTGTGGTCTAGAATATGTGAAGGTCTTACGCTCCACACCCCAAAGACAGCATATGCCATGTCACTGCCTTTACCGCTTATATTCCCATTAGTTTCTTTGTAAAGCTCATTCATTAACACTAATATCGTCTTTATTCTGTTAAGCATTCAGTTATGTTCTGACAGATCTCATGTTTGCTTTTTTTCTGAACAAGCTCTCGACACGATTACATTACTCTTGATTTTAATATTCGTTTGCATAAAGCATTTTTGACGGTGTCCGACGGATTGGTAATCTGTTTAACAAATAGAACTTTCGTATGCACGCGAAATGATATATTAATAATCTATGCCTAACATAATAGCAGCTGTACTTTAGCACATGACCTTCTCATTATAGACCTGCGGAGTTTGTTATTATGCTTTGATAGCAGGAAATGCTGGCTAACCCACGCAACACAAACTGTGTGCAGCTCCGGGTAACATTGTATAGGAAACTCAACTCTAAAGGGTTAATTTATTTCAAGATCAGCCGCGTCTGTTTACAAACTGTGTCGCCAAGAAAGAGACTGTTTGAAGAGGTGATTTATTCAGTTCATGTGAAGTTTTTTTTTTAAATTTTTTATGTGATTGAATTTACAAGCATTTTAACGCTTTAACGTGTACAAATTACTCATCTGTAAAGACGACCATCATAAAGATTTTCATCGATAATCCGCCTGAAAACAACCAGCAAAATCCAAAACCGACGAAAGCCGAGGCAATTATTTAAATATGAATCAATGTAAATCCAATTAATTCGTTCTAGACGCTCCACAATACCAAAAACCCATTTTACAGAGAATAAATATAGTGTTTAATACTATTTTTCTGTCCCAGGCTTGTCCGAACTTGCACCTTCGCAGTTCCTAGTAACACTGAGTAAGCCACTGCGTCTCTTAAATTCTTAAAACCATAATCTGCAGGCCGTAAATCACTAAGTACACTAGCTCTCGTCCCATGCGTTTTCTTGATGAGATTGGAACACAACAGTCTGGACTTTTCACAAATGATATGAAACAGAATCGCCATCTAACTGTTTTTAACTTATCCAAATTAATAATAACAGTTCGACATCTTCAATTGTTTGCGATCTCTGTTATGTTAGCACATTCACGTCTTTCGCTACATAGGCCACCTTTATTGGTTCTTTTTTTCGCCACAATGGAACGTATCGTAGATGGCGACTTCCCGTACATGCGGCCGATTTCAACAATCTTAACACCGCTTTCGTATTTTTCAATGATTTCCTTCTTCAACTCCATCGTGTTCCTCGCCTTTTTCTTCGAATGGCTGCTGGCTCTGGAAACTTTCTTTGGTCCCATGATGGAGCTAACAGGAAAAGGTTAACTTATTAGCAAGTGATGCTCACACAACGAGAAACAACGCCAAACTGCGCAGAAGAACGTGTGGGTCCCATTGTTTTCGCAAAGTTAGCAGCGAGGTCCCCTGGGCACGCCGACGAAATCCGAGGCAACCGACGAAAACCGAGAAAATTTTTTCGCGGAAACAATCTACGAAAACCGAAATAGACGAAAACCGAGGTTTTACTTTATCTATAAAGGTAACACTTCAACTGAAATGATCAGTGCCTTAGAAGAATTGTGATAGGCGGTAGCGCAGCGATTAGCACTCTTGCTTGCAGGTTTAGTAGTGTATACCAATTCCCCTCGAAGAGGGATTTTTTTTAATTACCAGATCGACCCAGTCTAAAATTGGTAGAGAATTTTGTGGGAAGTAAAGGCGGCCTGTATGATACTGACCACAACACCCATCGAGTGTCTCTTGGTCTATCACAATATGGGTCTAGCAATTACGTTTTAGTAAGTAAGTACAGTAAATGTCAAACTTGGACGTGATCAAAATCAACACCTGCGAGATGAAATGCTTGAAAAGAGCTGTCAACTTGACTCTCCGAGACCTAGTATGAAATGATGGTCAGACAGACCGTGGGGTCAACACCTTGTGCCGCATATATTCAGAGGTAGATTATCAAATCAGACAGCCATCTCGTTAAAATGGAACACCATCAGATATCAGCACTCGCGCAACACCAAACATGGTATAGTACGAGAGCAAGAGGACGCCCGAGCGGAAAATGGATCCACGATGGATCTCTTGTACAATCACACGGAATGACACTATCCAGTGCCCACCTGTCGGGCGCTGGAATATGAACTTTAAAAAGTCTTAAAAGTGCCTCACAACCCTTGGCGGCAAAAATGGAAGATCATGATGTGTAAAGTAAAGAACCACTTTTCATGTATGGGGCGTGCCATATACATTTAGATGAATCAGCATTTGATGAGTGACGTAGTCAATATCCCGCTGATAGCATTTACTTCCTAGAACATTTTCTGGTGCCTATTTTAGGATGGGTCGACCAAGGCGGCCAGGTCCTCGCCTCCTAAAGAATTCCAGCCAGCGTGCTAGCCTCTGCCCTGCTGAGCTAATCTGGATTTTTTTTTTAAAACTAAAATGGGTGCCAGGAATATTTTAGAAAGTAATGGCAGCCGGTGTGATGCTGACGACATCACCCATCGTGTACCGATTGGTTTATAACAATATGGGTCTAGCACGGTATGCCTTAGGGCGTGTAGAAGGGTCCTTTACTAAATCAACATAGAGCGCTTGCTCCTGTATGAATGTAATGTTCCCGTCTTGTCTGTATACAGTACAGAATATCTACAAAGCAAACATTGGTGTCGAGAACTGGAGTAGATGATATTTTATTTCTATCCCACCACAATTGCTGATATGGGACAAAATTAACTCTAGTTCCTGAAATGACTAGCAAGACGTCAGAACAGATTTTTTTTTTTTTTAAGAGGGTGAATGAGGAGTGGGGGGAGGGTTAAATGCTAGAGGATCGATTTCAATGCACGGGGTTTTATTCCATATGGATCAGTCTCTTTCCGCAGAGCGATCAGACGAAAGCCTCGCGCATAGCACGAACTTCGTAGCTCTAGCAACGCCCCCCCCCCCTTTCCCCATGAGTCTCCGAGAAAAGAAAAGACAAAAGACTATTAAGGCGTTTTGGGCGTAAGGGGTTAGACCGATTATCGTATATAACAATCAGCTCTCGATGGGCATGTGGCCGGCAGACGAACATCAGCCCACCGAACTATAACGGCTCACAGGTCGGGGTAATACTTGAATGAAACTTCGCGTTCACTAGGTCGCAGCCTTGTTAAGTAGAGTAACCAACTGTGCTCACTATAGTGGTTTCCTTCCAAACCTGGAGCAAACGTCATGAGCTAACCCAGTATTCTGTGCACACCAATGGCAGGACGTAAAGTGTTCAGTACTTTGGGTTTCCCCACAGTGTGTACTGTGTTGCAATGTTGTTGCTGAGCATGAAGCGAGGTTAAGCAATACACGTGGTTCACATTTAATATACGCAGGCTTTCCTTTTTTACCGCTTTCCCATTATCCCGCATTGGGACACGTCAATCAACCAATTCATTTCATGCCGTCCTGACTTTTGCTATCTCATGTAGCTTTGTCCATGTTTTCCCCATACTATTCATCTGTGTCTCATATTCTGTTATCCGTGTATTTTAAGTTTTCCTCTATTTAGTTTGCCATTTGAGTTCCAGACGAAGTGCGTTCTAGTTATACTATGCTCAGTTTTTCTCAAAATTTCTTAACATAAAGTTGATTTGATTTGATTTGATTTTCAATGTGTGTTCTATCCACCGTCAGCGTCTTTTCATCGCCTCTTGATTCACTGCTATATGTTTAGTTTTCTCCTTGAGCTTCGTGTTGGTGGTTCTGTCCAACAATTTTAGCCCCTTATATTCTGGCTGTCCGAGCTCTCGATATGCACAAAAGAGAGAGAAATACTCCTAGCAAACATTCAAGGAAGAAAATAATTAAACATAAAGTTAACATATAAAAATTATAATACTTTCAAAGGAAATCTCAATATTTCGTAGGTTGTTGAAATATGATGGATAGCGAAGAAATGGAAAATGAAGTGAATTCTGGTTTGTTCGTTCCACCACCTATGAGAAAGTAGGATTTACCTCTGTGTGTTAAAGTGACATGCAACATGCAAGTTAAGTAAGCTTTCCAACTGTACATCTCCACAAGAGGTATTGTTAGGGTAATTATCAACAGTTCATTAAGTATGTAATGAAATGCATATGTTTAACTGTTTTTAAACCGGTTTTGTTTATTCATTGACTGTGTGATATTCTAGTGTGATAATTTGGTCCCGTCTAGCGTGTGCCGCATGGTCTAGTGGTTACACACCCGCCTCACACACCAGTGATCCGGGGTTGATCCAAGGTCCAGTCAAGGATATGCACTACTGACGAGCTCAAAGCAGAGCATAACTCGAGTCTAGAGCTTCCATACTGACGTGGACAAGGCCTTAGGCTTGTACCGGAATACGATCAGCGTTGCCAGTAGTGGGTTGTGCTCAGTAGTTAAATATAGTGTATGTCGTATAACTGAGGTCCTGGGGCATGATTCATGGGCATACACGGGGTCTCCGTGGCGAGGTTGTTGGCGGTCTGTCTTGCTCTCAGAAGGTTGTGGGCTCGATTCTGTACTCATTCGATTCACATGCCATTCGGTTCACATGCCATTCGGTTCACATGCCATTCGGTTCACATGCCATTCGGTTCACATGCCATTCGGTTCACATGCCATTCGGTTCACATGCCATTCGGTTCACATGCCATTCGGTTCACATGCCATTCGGTTCACATGCCATTCGGTTCACGAGTGCGATTTTCTCGGAGACTCCGTTGCTGGAGCTACAGAGTACAGTGGTCGTGCTTTGTGCCTTTATTTCGGCAGATCGTCATGCTGAAAGAGACCGAACCATATGAAATAAAACCCGATGCAATGAATTCGATCTTCTTGCCCGTAAACCATGTAATCACAAATCTAATTGAATTCTCAAGTGGACAAAGTCAAACTCATACTGGATTTGGCGATCACAATGAAAACTGTTTTTAAAAAAAAGAATATCTACGTTTCTGATATTATCCTTTCTCTTATTCAGTCTCTTATACTCACAAAAGATAAGGGATGTATCAGATGTATCAGAATACACATTATGCAAACGGAGAATTCAAAGATGTAGACACAAACGGGTTCCAATACTACGCCTCCAGATGACGCAATCGTCAACCAGTAGCCCTACATAAATGTATGTTGTTACTTTGATGATAACAAGGATTCCCCAAAGATATTTATTTTATTTTCCCCATCGTTAATGAGTCGCGTACTAGTTGTCTATGATATATCTTATTAATATGGGGTAAAAGAGCAGTCTGCGTGGGCGAAATTATAAAAGCGCTTTCTCTTAAACTTCCGGTGCGCTGGCGAAGAGGAGGGTGTTCAATCTCTACACCCGCATTAAGTTGGCCTTAAACATTCACTTCTCGTTGTGAAAGCAATGGCAAACTAATGGACGTAAAATTGCCTTGAAAATCAGCATGGGGTTGATTGCAACGTTCTGCAAAGAATATTTAACACTTATGTTTTTTATGAACGCGGTTTGTGAGCCCGTATACCCGGGTTCGAAACACAGCGGTGCTGGTTTTTTCGAAAAAGGCATAGGAGCCGGTAGTTCAGAAAGCAATGGCAAACTACTGAACGTAAAATTTGCCCAGGAATCACGAACAGCGAAAATGCTGGGGTTGACTGCTACGTCCTGTGAAGGACATGCAACTTAATTTTTTTTTTTTTTTTTTTTTTTTTTTTTTTTTTTAATGAAGTAAAAGGAAATAACATAATAAATCATCAGACAAATGTATGCTTTGAAACATTTTACAGATTATGCACAACAACAATCGCGAGCTTATTTTGGTGCTACGTTGACGTCAATCCTAGGAGATTCAAACCCAGCTAAATCGTTAATAAGATCGCTTGAGTGCACCCGTTTAGCACCCACTTGTTCCAGGCGACAGGGGAATATCGCATCAGCTCACAGTAAGACCACAACCACAAATTCCAGCCGTAGGTCACTGAGTCGAGCCGTTTCATCAGACAGTCGTGGATTCTCAGCTGTTAGTACCTCTGTTGGCAGTATCTCCGAACGGGTCTCAAGTAAAGGAAACAATTTGCTCTCAGCTGCCGAACACAAGACAGTCGATCTATGTACACATGTACGCTGGTGCAGAAGCGGCTTAACCATCTGGACACTGCAGGTTAGAATTTATCTGCTTGTTTCTCCGTTGTACTCGTCCTCAATATTCAGTGCTACTATCGTTGTTTCCTTCTAATCTGGAACCCCTCATAAATATAAAAAGAAAATGCTGCTGAGCTTGACCAGATGTATTTCCTTGGCCAGTAACTCCTCAACCCTCTTAGGAGTAGCTCTCACCTTTCCAAATATTCTTGTAGCTTAACAGCTAGTTTCTTGTTTCTGTGGATGTGGGTTGGTGGGGGATGTGTGTGCGTGGTTGGGGAATAAGTGGTCGATGGAGGTGTGGTTGGAGGATGGGTGGGGAGAGGATGTGTGGGTGGGGGATGGGTGTGTGGGTTAGGATGTGTGTGTGGGTGGGCACGGGACGTGTGGGTTGGTGGGGTATGTTTGTGTGGGTGGCGAGTGTGTTTGGGTTGGGGGAACAGGTGAGGGCAGTGTGTGTTGGTGGTGGATGCGCGGTAGGAGGATGGGTCGGTTGGTGGGGTATGTGTGTGTCCCTGGGTGTGTGTGTGTGGGTAGATGGGGGTGTGTGTGTGGGTGGGGTGATGTGTGGGTAGGTGGGAGATGGGCGTCAAATCATGGTAATTTGTCTTATTTATGTTTACAACATTCATTTCACGGTGTTTTTTTTCTTCCTATGTGAATGTATAATGCTCTTTATGAACGAAAGATGGGTGATTGGAAGGGCCGAATGTAAGACGGGCCTGCGTGCCCAATTTGTGACCCTTTTAAAATAAAGTTGATTTGATTTTATTTGATTTGATTTTTCTGGGAGACAACAAATACTGCCAGATGAAGTGAATAGCTGCTTTATGGGAGAATTGGTGGTTGTATAGTCTTTTGCTGTGCTAGTCCTATATTTGTGCAGACCAACGGGAACTCTGTGTTTGAAGTTGTCAGTATCACGGCGAACTTCTTTACTTCCTATAATATGTTCAGGCCCCGGTGAGGACCGGGATTTATTTTAAAAATCCACCTGGACTTCCAGTAACAAAATTGCCCCTGGTCTCTGGGTAGTGAGATCGGACGCCCGTGTGTATTGTTGCGCACGTAAAAAATCCCTTGGCAGTTGGAAATCGAAAAGAGTAGCCTAACGGCGCTGTCCGGGCAAAATTTCGAGTTAAAAATCTACCCAAAGTATTTCAGGATCCTCGCCGATGCTACGGAGTTCGTGCATTGAGCTGAGTTTCTCCAGACTCAGGTTTGAGTTAGGAGGAAAACGGAGCACTTATGGGTTGCACCCGTGTGCCGTGATGTTGATCCAACGACTAAGCTAAACTAACATGTTCTAGTACCCATTGCAGGCTTGGTCGACCTGGCAACCCAGATAAAATTTGTTTTTAACATCACTGCAACGAGGGGTCGAACATATGACCACCAGGCCTGCAGGCAAGCTTCCTAGCCACTGCCATACGGCGGCTCCCATTGATCTATGATAGGTGGCGTTCTTTCAGAGAAACTCTTGCTTATGTATAAGACAATATATTCGAGACCGATGACATGCAAGGGGCTGAATTATTATTTGTGTTACATATGTGTGAGTGGTTGAGTGACGGAGCACACGTATTCATCAATGTGAGATTTGGAGACAGACTAGCGATATAAGAGAAGATGGGTGAGAGATGTATAGATTAATGGAGGGAAAAGGAGAGAAATAGCCTCTGAAACTACTGGAGAGTTTAAGAAATGCCACCATGGTCTCATAACTAGTCAAAGGGAACATCTCGAATGCACTTTCCCACGTTAGAGGATTCGGAGATACACCGCGTTGTGTCAAACTCAGCTCTGGGGACAGAATATCCACCGGGATAAGTAGACAACTCTTAGCTGCACCTCGTTGTTAGCGAGAGCACCATAGGAGTAGCACACCCACTTAACCTGGCAACTTAAAACAATTGCCAAATGCTGAGGGCTTATTCCAAAACCGCATGGATGTTAACGTTAGGGGGAATATATCACATTAGTCATCACAAGAAACTCCTCATGACAAGCACGAAAGTGAACACAGGGCATTCCAAAAAAAAAAAACCTTGGGCATGAGGCAGGGGAGTTGGCCGAGGACTGGGTTTTTTTTTCTTTTCTGAAGGGTCGTGATGATGATGATGATGATGATGATGATGATGATGATGATGATGATGATGATGATGATGATGAGAGTAATGTACTGATCTGTAAGCGGGAGATGGAATGATTGTCTGAGTGATACATTCGTTAATATGTTAAGCGAGTGATTTGTGATAAATGACATTATTGTACGTGAATATTATGTAATTGTTACAAATAAGATATTTTATTTATGTTCATTTTCAGCTTGATAAATTTCAAATAATAAGTTCTATTTGTTTTCTGTTTTGTCATTTTGGTATTCTCAAATTGCTGCTGTAATAAAATTGCTTGAATTAATACAATGATACCCCTCCACCATAATACATGTTTGAATACTATTTGCATTGCTTTTTACTGCAATTTTTGTATCATTGTTACCACGTGATTAAATATTTTTGATTATTTTTCTATATTATAGAATGAAGTCCTGCAGGAACTGAGCATTAATGAACATGGGTGTTTTCACCAAGCAAACTGTTATCTGGTTTTTCAGGTGGATGGTTTGTAATATAGCATCACTAATACTATTTTGAGCAGTTCATCAAATATGCATGCATTAGTTTGTGTATATGTGTGTGTGAGTGTGTGTGTGTGGGGGGGGTGTGGGGGTGTGTGTGTGTGTGGGTATGTGCGGGGGTATGTGTGTGTGTGTGCGCGCGCGCGTGCGCTGGTTAAACTATGCGTGTGGACAGTAATCAACAACGTGATATGGCGTAGCTCACAAAACCTGCATATAACCCTGTTTATCATGACTAATCATCATCATCGTAATCACCACTATCCAGTGGGTTGTACTGTGAAGAACGTTACCCCAATGACAGTATGTCGAAATGAACCTGCATCGTAAGCCAGCTGTCCTGCCACAGTTGCTGTCATGTGTAAGTTGTCTATCACGTCTGAGCTCCATCTATGTTGTGGTCTTTCTCTCTGTCTTTTCCGGTGCACTTCCCTCCATAGCTATATTTTCCAGACATTCGTGTCTCTTTGCGTGTCCATATTATTTCATGTTATGTAATTTTATTTGTTTTAATAATCTTCTTCAATATTACATTCTTTTTGGATAGATCTGTTTGTTCTCTTTTTCATCCAGCTTGGTCTTTTTCGTTACTAATACATGTATACAATCTCACTACGCACCTTTTATACGTAATATTTATTAACTGCACGTGAATTGTTTGGGAAGATATTTAAGAATGTGTAACTCTCATTCAATTTTCCCTGCAGTCAGATCAACCAAATGGAATCGGTGATACCTTCTTATATGTTTGGTCTGGAAGTCAGTCATGCAAGGTATTATTCTTTTGTAATTTGATATGTCTCATTACGTTATATTTATGTCACATCTATGTGATTACCGTAAGTTAGTCAGGTCATAGTCAGATATGACTGAGCTACCGTATGACAGTAGACGGTGCTACCTGATTTTAGTTGGCGTCGTATGTTGGGCGGAGCACACCAGGAGGAGCGCAACTGAGAGTTCATAAATCTTATCTTGGTGCGAGAAATTACAACCTAACGACTAAATGTCATGGCAGGGCCAGGCCCTAAGCCTTGGTCGGCAGCTGGTCTAGGTTCGAAGCATTTCTTTGCTGATCCGGCAGCTTATGTAGCTTGTCTTGTTCCAGATGTATTGGTGTTACCTTTCCTCTGGAGTAAACTAGATAGGTCGAGAGAGGGATCATTCTGCATGGGCAACACATAGTCTCTACAATTCAGCCCACGCTTTGTTCTGTTAAGAACTATCGTCTGTGAAGACGGCAAGGTGCCAGTAGATTACCGAAAGCATGTGGCTTTATGTCTCTATGTATAATTATAAGATACTCGTACTTTCATATTGACCACATCGATCTTCAATCTTCTGGTTCTCTACAATATTGGAAGGTAATATTATTAATGGTAGCAGCAGTAGCGCGATGGTTAACATGCTGAATCATGTTTTTGAACCCAATTAAGGCGGGGTTTGTTTCATTGGCCTAATCCCCCATGTTGATACAGTCTAAAATAGGCACCAGGAAATCTTCTGGGAAGTAAAGCCGTCGGTGTGGTATTGACCACATCAGCTACAGGGTGTCGATTGGTCTATACAAAGAATATAGGGCTCTACCAAATAAGCACTTGCAATATTATGCAGCCCCACAAATTGCCAAGTGTTAGAGATTTCACAGTTGCCTTGACAGATTCATTATTTAGTTAAACGATCAGTTCATTTCCTCCCCACTTTTGCTTTCTTCAACTCTGATATGCAAATATGTTTCTGAAAGGTTTAGAAAACTCTCTGGAAATATTATTTGGTTATATTATTGGCTCCATGGCCGAGGGGGTTAGCAGCTTTCTCCGCTAACCCCGAATACTCTCGTCACGTGACGCGACGAGAATTAGCAGTGGTTCGAATCGCAAAAGTGACTTATGAGAGTATGGAGCCGGTCGCTCAGAAAGTCGTGGCGTGCTGATGAGCGTAATCTAGCCTAGGAATCAACATACAGCTGAAAGATGCTGGTGTTGACCGCAATATCCTGAAACAGGATGGAAACGCGAAAAAAAAAAAAATATTATTTCACTGAGAAGACGTTTTCACCGTTTCTGGCTTTACACTGTTAGCGTCTCAAAGTGTCTTACTATCAACCCCCAATGTAAATCAAATTAACAGTCTATTTGAAGTGAATGTAATGAAGCTGACATCATCCATTCGTTTAATTACTGGGAATGAGCAGTGACTGGGGTCATAAATAATTCTGTTTGCACAACACTAGCCAGTTTAGGTGGTATTGACTGGTGTATAGAAGCAACAGATAGTGCTGCTATTGCTGCTAGATTGCTCTGATAAATTGTTTAACAGGCCAACACACGCTGGATTATACGTAAAGAATATACGTCCCATTTTAATACCCTGTGACACATTCTGTATATGGTGCAAAAGCCATGTGTCTTAGACGCATTGGTACTCAATAAATGACGTGGTTGATATCAAGTCGGCCGCCTTTACTGCTCATGAAATGATCTGGTACCTAGTTAAGTTGCGTCAACCCGGAAGCCCTGGTCAATGAAAAGAAATCTTCAAATGAAAGGGAATTCGAATACGTCAGCACTTGGCCAGTGGTAACAATTGCCAGCTACTTGCATCGTAATGTTATTGAAGTCGAAAAGCTACCTGGCAATGCAGACAATACCAGTTAAATTGGCTAATCTTAAACATAGACCTCTTGTATATTGTGTTACATGTTTATAAGATTATGTGACCCGTTTCCTTCTTCACTGCGTTTCCTTTTCTAAAAGGTAGGATACCAAATGCCATCATCATCATCACGTGTCCCGTCAGCTGGCATAGGCGTTCTTTCCCCAGATATGTTTTTGGTTCTCTGAATCAATCCTCCTGGTGACATTCCGCCTTGCCATCATCTCAATCCATTCAGCATAATATTTCCTAGTCTGCCTCTGCCTCTTGTATAACTGATCTTTCCAGTTGTCACGATATTCTCCAACGCCTCTCTGCTCATCACATAACCAAAAATGACGCCTGTCTCTTTCTTATAATTGTATGCAACAAATATTCACATGTAAAATAAAGTCACAAAATGACTGTTTATTTCTCATTTTAACGAAATGAAACTGTATTTGCTGCCACAAATTTACACTGACATAACTAAAGTAGAAATTATAAGCTGAGTGACACAGCTATGTTTCTCATACTCCAATTATCTGTTTGTCATTAAACAAACAATCATTCGACACTTTAAAATTAAGTACTTCTCCGTATACATATCACTGCCCAGGATCATCAGTTTGCTATAGAGTGGACAGCAGAACACACTTGTCTTTACCCGGAGTAGTTGGTGTATGCTCTTAACAGTACGTGTGTGACCAGTTTGTATCTACAATTATTTAACTGTTGAAAATCCATCTAGATGATCAGACTTTTTACAGACCACATGACATTGGGGTCTACCCATCTTTCTAAACATGGGTACCAGGTAATTCTCTGAAAAAATAAAGGTATGTTGGGAGCCTTGATAGCCAAGTGGTTCGGTGCTACCAGAGGGCCCGGTGTTCACGGGTTCGAATCCGCATCAGAGGGATTTATACAAGGACTCTTAGCTCAACCCAGCCTAAAATAGGTACTAGGAAATGTATTTGGAAGTAAAAGTAACCGGTGTGGTACTGACCACATCCCCTAGCGAGTGCCGTTTAGTCTACAAAAGTATGGGTTTTACACCATATGCCAAATACGTCTTAAGTCATATTAACGGGTCCTTTACTTAATGACTTTGACTAAAGACATGATTCCAATCGGTCTATAACTATGGGCCTAACAGCATATCCCATATGTGGAGCTCATGGAGAGAACTAGACAAATATCAATGAACCAATGTGGAGCTCACGGAGAGAACTAGACAAATATCAATGAACCAATGTGGAGCTCACGGAGAGAACTAGACAAATATCAATGAACCAATGTGGAGCTCACGGAGAGAACTAGACAAATATCAATGAACCAATGTGGAGCTCACGGAGAGAACTAGACAAATATCAATGAACCAATGTGGAGCTCACGGAGAGAACTAGACAAATATCAATGAACCAATGTGGAGCTCACGGAGAGAACTAGACAAATATCAATGAACCAATGTGGAGCTCACGGAGAGAACTAGACAAATATCAATGAACCAGTGTGGAGCTCACGGAGAGAACTAGACAAATATCAATGAACCAATGTGGAGCTCACGGAGAGAACTAGACAAATATCAATGAACCAATGTGGAGCTCACGGAGAGAACTAGACAAATATCAATGAACCAATGTGGAGCTCACGGAGAGAACTAGACAAATATCAATGAACCAATGTGGAGGTCACGGAGAGAACTAGACAAATATCAATGAACCAATGTGGAGCTCATGGAGAGAACTAGACAAATATCAATGAACCAATGTGGAGCTCACGGAGAGAACTAGACAAATATCAATGAACCAATGTGGAGCTCACGGAGAGAACTAGACAAATATCAATGAAACAATGTGGAGCTCACGGAGAGAACTAGACAAATATCAATGAACCAATGTGGAGCTCACGGAGAGAACTAGACAAATATCAATGAAACAATGTGGAGCTCACGGAGAGAACTAGACAAATATCAATGAAACAATGTGGAGCTCACGGAGAGAACTAGACAAATATCAATGAACCAATGTGGAGCTCACGGAGAGAACTAGACAAATATCAATGAAACAATGTGGAGCTCACGGAGAGAACTAGACAAATATCAATGAACCAATGTGGAGCTCACGGAGAGAACTAGACAAATATCAATGAACCAATGTGGAGCTCACGGAGAGAACTAGACAAATATCAATGAACCAATGTGGAGCTCACGGGGAGAACTAGACAAATATCAATGAACCAATGTGGAGCTCACGGAGAGAACTAGACAAATATCAATGAACTAATGTGGAGCTCACGGAGAGAACTAGACAAATATCAATGAACCAATGTGGAGCTCACGGAGAGAACTAGACAAATATCAATGAACCAATGTGGAGCTCACGGAGAGAACTAGACAAATATCAATGAACCAATGTGGAGCTCACGGAGAGAACTAGACAAATATCAATGAACCAATGTGGAGCTCACGGAGAGAACTAGACAAATATCAATGAAACAATGTGGAGCTCATGCAGAGAACTAGACAAATATCAATGAACAAAGACGTGAAGAATAGCCACTGGCGCTGGACAGGCCATGCAGTGAGAAAACTCGAGAATGGTATCACTAGAAAAGCTTTAGCTTGGAACCCGCAAGGCAAAAGCAACAGAAGAAGATGCAGAGAATAGAAGTAGAAACAGAAGTGAACAAAATTGGAAGGGATGAATAAAGCCGCATTGGATAGCTAAAGGTAGAGAGAGACTTGGAGAGAGTTGGTTGAGGGACTATGCCCCAATGGGGGAGTGAGAAAACGAAGAATAATAATTGTATCCCAGTGTGCCACATAACATAGAGATGGGGCCTGTAACGGAACTTTTAGCTAATTCAGTGATAAGCAAAAAGTAGGTTTGGGCCAAACATGGTGCACAAGCAAATGAAAGTAGGCTTGGGCCAAACATGGTGCACAATCAAATGAACTAGTATTATAATATACATTTCCTTTCACCGATCGTTGAAATTGTGGAAAAATATCAAGAAACAAATCAAATAACACGATGACCCTAGTATGGCAATATATCGTCCTTGTGTCCTAATATTAGGTTACATTTGGCGATATATTATCTTTCGGCAGTGAATTAATTAAAATGTGACTGTAAGTATCTCCTCACCAATAAACACATAACATATGTGGCATGAATATCTTAACAGATGAGTTCAATGTAAATGTATAATTATTATAAATAATATGTACTCCTTTGGCTACGTTTTTCAGTCAGATTACGACATTTTACTTACATACGCGGAGGAGTGTGATAAATATTTTGGTGGAGTATCCTTCGTGTCTCTTGAGGTAAGATGATACTTTTTTTTAACATATTCTCATATATTGACGTTGCTTAAATTCCCGTTGCCGAACATATTTAAATGTGATCCATACAAAACAGGTCAGGAATATCGTTTGGTGGGCATAATGTAAACAACCTACGTTGCTGATGACATGCTTTCGGTCGCTGAAAATGTTTAGGAGTTTCGGTGGCGAAGTGGTCAAGCCGTCTGACTCGGGCTCTGAAGGTTGTGAGTTCGATTCCGGGCCGCGTCCTTCCGTTCACAAGTGTGTTTTTTATGAGACTCCGGGGTCGTCGCAGAAGCTACGGAGTTCGTGCTTTGAGCGACTCTTTCGGCAGTGCGCTGCGGAAAGATACTGAGCCATAAATGAAACGCGGTTACAGGAAATGATTGATATATGTGGAAGATGTGGAGATATGGTTTTATAGAAGAATGAAGAAAAATACCTGGAACAGATAAACAGAACAATGAAGATTTCTTAAAACAAGTTAACTCATAATGAGAACTTGTTACTCGCATCATAAGGAGTCAGTGCACATTCTTAGGGCATGTCATGAGAATGAGAAAGCTGGAGTATGTTGTCACAACCAGAAAGACGAAGGGGAGAAGAAGCCGGGGGAGACCAAGAGAGAAGATGCTGGACAATTTGCCATCATGGCATGGAGAAACATCAATATCAGAAACGACTGGCATTAAAAGAAACGCAAGGCTGTGGGCAGACATGATAAAAAATGCCACACGGTATGGACAATAAGAAGAAGGACCCGGCAGAACAATGACACTGTTGTCATATATGTAAAATAAGATGTCAACTATTATTTTTGCAGTATGAAGGGCACGAAACAATCAGTTTTCTTAGGCACTTTCAAGGTGGAGTCATGTAAGTATTCTTTTCTATTTCTAGTGACTTTCTAGTCGTCAATATATTTTCAAATATTAAGTCAATTGTCTGATATTATAAAATAAATGTATAATGCACTAGGTAGTCTATCACTTTTCCTGTACTGTCTAAACACCTTGCTCAGCTTTACAGTATGTGATTAATACACATTATATACAGTAACAGAATATATTAAATAAAAGAATCCCATATGGCTTTAAGACAGAAACACAGAGCTGATCCATGACTCTGGTGATCGAGTGAGATGGCAAAACATGACCGCCCAAGCTTATCGGCATGGCACATGATGGATGGATGGATGGATATGGCTTTAATCACATGAGTCATGTGAATTTGTATTGACCAAGGATACCTAATTCAAACAATTTCGCCCATTTTCAGAAGATTCAAATAAACAAGCCACCTTAGCTTTAACCCTTTGAACCCTGCCAGTACCCAAAGGTAAATGTCCTGTGCCCTGGGGTTCCCGGAGAATTACCCGTTTTGTTTGTTTGTTTCTTTGATTGTTTGCTTGTTTTTTTTATACTAATAACATTTCGATGTTTCAACCTGAAAAAGACATTATTTCTGGGGAAAAAAAAATCATTGGTGAACAACAACAAGAAACATGGGAAATGAGAAAAAAAAAATGTTTTAAAGTGATTAAAAAAAACAAAAAACAAATAATAGTTATGCAATTTGTGGGAAAAGTGTAAATTTGCCATTGCTTTTACCGATTTTTCCGGAAATTCACTCAAAAAATTATTTTTGCAAATTTTCGACAAGTTATTTGTAAAGTGTTTCAATGTACATATGGAAGTTGTCTTCCTTTTTTCCAGGAACTGCTGGCACTAATTCTCCATGTATGATGTTTTATTTTTTTATTTTTATTTTTTTCGCGTTTCCATCCCGTTTTAGGATATTGCGGTCAACACTAGCATCTTTCAGCTGTATGTTGATTCCTAGGCTAGATTACGCTCATCAGCACTCTACTTCATCTTTCTTAGCGATCGGCTCCATACTCTCATAAGTCACTGGGGCGACTTGAACCACTTCTAATTCTCGTGCGTTCACGTCAACCACGAGAGTATTCGGGGTTAACGGAGAAAGCTGCTAACCCCTCGGCAGTGATGTAACTATTGAAAATAGCCCACATGCAGAATATGACTGTCAGTCTTCGCGGCCACCGGTGGTAACTTCTGCAGCGTTGAAGTTGTGTTAGCTGATCATTTTTATCAGTCCAATAAACATCCAGTTTACATCGAGACATGTTAGCCATGCCTAGATGTCAGCTTGATGTTTATTGGTCGGCTGGTTGCCGATTAATAGTGAGATGGAAACAAGAAACAAGTGGAAGCCTGTATACCGGCTCGTAGGGTCTCTGAAAGCCGGTATACCGGTATGTCGGATTCAAAGGGTTAAACGGGGGTTTAATAGTAAGAGAATCTACATTATTGCACCTGGTTCTCTCCCATATGGCTGGATCTTCCTCTCCAGAGTTGGTTGCCGAAAGCATTGTACGGAGCACGAACTCCACAGCAAAACTGACGGATCTGAAACTTCTCCGAAAAAAAAAGAAAAAAAAAACTGTTTTCCAGAATATCAATCAATCATGTGCCATGCCGGAAAGCGTGGGCGGTCACGACTCGCCATTTCACTCGATCACCAGTGTCGTGGATCAGCTCAGTGTTCCTGTCTCGTCCATGCCATGTGGCCAAGCCATCCAGGTATTTTCCTCTCGGTTTGCCTCTTGGTCTGTTTCCTTCGATCTTGCCAGTTGTCACCAAGTTCTCAAATCCATTTCTTCTCATAACATGTCCAAAAATGTTGACTGTATACGTCTAATTTCTCTAATCAGTTTACGATGTTCATTTGTCTCCTGTAGTACTTGGTCATTGGTTTTTCTGTCTGTCTATGGAATTCTTTGCATTTTCCTCAGACACCACATTTCTGCAGCCATCAGATGTTTTTCAGCTTGACTGCCCATTGTCCAAGTTTCACATCCATACAAAAGAACAGGCTCTATGTATCCCCTCAACACTCTTTTTCTCGTTTCAATTGACATCTTTTTATTGATCAGAATGTTTTTCATCTTGCTAAAGGCTACTTTCGCCATGGCGATTCTTGTTCTAATCTCTTCAAGGCATCTCCCATCAGATGTTATGACTGTTCCAAGATAATTGTACCGATTCACTTGTTGAAGAATATTTCCATTTACTTGTATATTACATTGTGGCACTTCTTCCTTCCTAGTGACGACCATAACCTGAGTCTGTTTACAATTTAATTCTAACCCCAGTTGCTCACTGTGTACAACAACCGCATCTACTAATTGTTGCAGGTCCTGCGCATTGTCTGCAATTAATACTGTATCATCTGCATATCTAATGTTATTGATGTTTCGTCCTCCAATGCTGATTCCATTTATATCCTCTACATTTCTGAAAATATTTTCACTGTATAGGGAAAAAAGATCTGGAGACATCACACATCCCTGCCTAACACCTCTTTTAATTGGCTGATACTGTCCCACTTCATTATCAATCCTTATTGCAGCTTGTTGTTTCCAATATATGTCTTTTATAAGTCTAATGTCTTTCCCATCAATTTGTAGATCTGCAAGAATATCCACCATGGTGACATGTCTAACGCTATCAAAAGCCTTTGTATAGTCAATAAAGCAAAGATGTATATCCTTGTTTACTTCTATAGCACGTTCAATAACTGTTCGCAGCATATACACAGCATTTACTGTACCCTTTCCTTCTACAAACCCACATTGTTCTTCCCCTATTTCAGGTTGTATCTTCTTCCTCACTCTTTGCATGATAATTCTTAGCAAAATCTTTGTGATGTGACTCATTATACTAATTGTTCTATGTTGATCACATTCCAAGGTTCCTGATTTCTTTGGGATTGCAATAAATACAGAGTTACTTAATTCAGGAGGTATATCTCCAGTATCATATAATGTGTTCATCAGTCTGGTGACTTGCTCTAGTCCAAATTCTTCTAAAGCTTTAATCATTTCTGTTGTGATGTTATCTGCACCGGGGGCCTTGCCAGCTTTCATATGCTTAAGAACATTTCGAACCTCCATCTCCAAAATTGGCGGTCCTTCATTATTAAATCTAATATCATACTGTTCGGCTCTGTTATCATCATAAAGGTGTTTCACATAATCTGTCCATACATGTAGAATCTGGTCTTTTTCTATTATGATTTTGCCATCTTTAGTTTTTAGACACCCTGTTGATGTACTTGTTCTTTTATTAGTAAGTTCCTTAATTCTTTTGTGCACTAATTTGGTATTTTGACTGTTGTGTTGGTTTTCAATTTCTGTCGCGTAACGTATACTACTAGGATGGAATTGGATCAAAGTAGATACTAAATAGACTTCTACGAATAGAGAATCTAACCACTGCTGAAGAAGCGATCAAATGGCTCGCAATTCTAGAAGAATGATTATCAAAGTCCCAGAATGGATCACTACTTCTAAACAGTGCCAGGCGGAAAGTTATGACGACTAACTGTACTAACAAACGAAGACAGTATGTCAAGTGATTCCTGCTAACGTGCCTGGATGAATAATGAGCCCCCTCTGCCTAATGTATTCTCACACAACAGGAGATAAGACAGATGTATACATATAGATATAGTCCTTTCACTCGTCACACAATCTGATGATGCTATAATCTAATTCTATAATGACAGACGCAGTTTGTTAAAATTACAAATATAACATAGCTTGTTTAATTATAAATAACACTACGTGAGCCCCACTGGGAACTCACTGACACATAAGAGATACGCAGATTCCTGAAATTTCTACAAGATTATGTTCAGCTAGAGGATATAATCATAGACTCCTAGCCTATAGCAGACAAATTGTTATTGCTGTGCAGTGGCAAACGGGTGGGTAGCCACTCATCTGATATTCCTGGCCTCCTGGATGGTAAGCTGAAAGTGCTGACTGAATCGTGGTATGGACTCCACTCTCTGCTGCATCAAGTGAGTGGTTCGTAGCTCAATCACCGGTCGTGACTACGGCTACAGATGATCAGGGTGCAGGCTCTGTGAATGACAGTGAGAAGGATTGAATAATCCTTCAAGACAGAATTGTAAATTCTTTTGGCCATGTCATTGTCCTGCATGGCATGCTTGTCTCATAAATTTCAATAGCATGTATTATCTCAATTTACACATTTTGATTCCTTATCTGAAATCTACAACAGCACACTGATCTAATGGAAACAGCACACAAATGATATCCTATTCTCTCTGCTGATATTTAGATCAAACATGTACAATCACAATGCTCTACTTCAAAGACCACATTCCAAATATATATTCTAAGTCATGATTAATCATGGAAACATGAACCACAATTCACATAATGAATTAACAGTACATATAGGATAACTTCAATGGAATGAAACTCAGACGCCACAACTCCGACGTCACATATACATTAACAACCCATTAAATCGATGAAACACCACACATCATTTTCCAAGAATGGAAACACACAAACTACACTCCACACGATGAATTAACATCACATATTGATGAATTCCATAGAATGAAATGAAATCACACACAACAACTATAACTTCACGATGTACACGAGTGAACCATTAAAATCAATGAAACACCCCAAGTTCACTTAAAGAGTTATGAGTTGTACTACTAGCAAGTCTTCCTTATTTTAATTAAAACATAATTAATTATAGAAGATTGCTTAGCTAGGTTTAAGATTACTTTCACTATACACAAGAACAATATTAGGGTTGGAGAATTCCCCCAAGGTTTGAACTTTGTTAAGTGGGCCATATTGGACAACATGGTAGTAATCTGACTATGGGCAAGATAGAGATTAATAAAGAATAATTAATTGTAACTTATTCACTCTCTGAACTAATTCCTTCCACTAATAAGTATATTATCTAGAGAAATACGCTAGCTCCGAAGTTTAAGCACATAATTAAATTATCTTAACTCCAATCGTCTACTGACTAACTCAGTTGTCCTTCCGCAGGCGGATACCTAATTTCGAGAATCACGTAATGTAATTTATCTATGTTTCTAATGTCACATGTGACGAGCTTTGCGTTTTACCCTTGTCGGCAAGCCACATGGCACAAACATGGTCCTAATTATAATATTAATTAACTAACACTAGTTTTAATTAATAGGATCTATTATCGATCGGCATGGCCTTTAGATTTTGCCGGCATATTGACACCCAGAAAAATATTTAACAAAATTATTATTAACTCACCCTGCAACTAGATTTTGACTGGCCTATCGGGAGTGGAGACTATCATTGGCTTTTCTATGTTTTAGAGGGTTGTTCGGCTTAACAAGAGCCAGCAATAAAATATGTTTAAACACAGACAGGTGTTCAATTTTAGCCAATTGACGTGATAGTTAGCTCCTGCTCCCTCCAACCTACTGTCAGAAAATGGCAGAGGTTAGGGTGCTACCGGAAGTTAACTTCTCATCCAGGAGAGTTCCCTTCCTGTGGCCAAATTATTATTCACAGCCAAATATGAATATAAAATTCAGCCTGACTTGATTTCTTGGCTTGTAAACGAACTCTACCCTACATCTACTTCTAACTATTAGAAGAAATCGTATTTAACTCTCTCTATAGTTTTAAGTATATAAATACACTAACCAAAGACGATTTTATCTAATATATGGATATATAGATAATAATAACAAATAATACAGACTACATAGAGGGGTTTAATGAGGGCTATCTCCATCTAATAACAAAACGATCTGAGAGGTGGGCCAACCTGTCACAATTTCTAAACACTTTTCCTCAAGCCATGATTCTTTTGCCTCCTTACATCTTATTCTGACTTGTCTGTGGATTTCTTCATATTTGACAGAATTATTTTTGTTGAGTCTTCTTGTTTCAATGAGGTGTAAAATTTCTTCAGCCATCCATTTCTTACGACCCACCTTCTTTAATTTTGGAATGGTTGTTTCTGCAGCCACATTGATTGAATTATTCAACGTTTCCCATTGATCATCCACATCCTGGAATAATATCTCTAGATCAGACAATATTTCAAATCTGTTCTGTACTTCTATGTTGAATTTGTTTTGTATTTCCTTGTCATTACTCAATGTACACAAATCATATTTAGTGTTTCCTGTTATATACTTGACTTTCTTCAACTTTATCCTCAATGTTCCTGTGAGTAATCTGTGGTCACTATAACAATCAGCACTGGGAACTGTTTTTGCTACTGTTAGCACGTTTCTAAATCTTCTGCTAATGAGAATGTAGTCAATCTTGTTTCTAAACCTGCTATCAGGACTCCACCATGTCCATAATCTTCTAGGGTGTTGCTTAAACCATGTGTTTCCTACAATCAGTTCCTGTTCTTTTGCCCACTCCACGAGTCTGTATCCTCTTTCATTTCTCTCTCCTAAACCATAGTTTCCTACTGTGTATCTATCCCCTTGATTTCCTACTTTTGCATTGAAGTCCCCTATTATGATGTTTATTTCTGAATTTTTACATTTCTTTAAGGCAGCCTCTATGTCATTATAAAATTCTTCTACACTATCTTCACTGGATTCTCCTGTTGGTGCATATACTTGAATAATATGTATGCTAAAAGGTCTGCCACTTAATTTAACTAGTAGAACTCTGTCCGACACGACCCAATATCCTTGAACAGATGTTGATGTTTTCCGGTCCAAAATAATTGCCACTCCCCTATGACGATCTTCACCTCCAGAATAAATAATTTTGAAATCGTCATCTATCTTGATGCCTGATCCTGTCCATCTCGTTTCGCACATACCTAAAATATTAATTTTTGTCCCTTTCAATTTCTTGTTTTATGTTCTCTAATTTTCCGTCGTTGTTTAACGTCCTAACGTTCCATGTTGCTAATTTTAACGTCTCTGTCCTTGTCTTGCGATGATCAGTCTTTAAGCGAATCATGATATACTAGGCACTTTTAAAGAGGTAGTTTGCCGTTGCTTTCCTCTATGGCAGTGACCGTACTGGTCGGAGACCGCAGCCATTGACTCAAGAAGAGCTCTTCTGCCTGCCGTCGTGAATTCGAGACCATCACAACGAATATCTGTCGGCTGCCCTCAAATTTCATCCACCACCTGCCTTCCGTGGCTTCTTTTGAAAACTTCCAATAAAAGAGCACAAAATAACATCACATAATCCACAGGAAAACACCATTCGCAGGAAATCCATAGGAAATCACACGAAATCCAAAGGAAAACACTAAATAGCGTCCCCCCGAAAAGTACGCGTCATCCTGTCGCCATTGTACCGGAAGCACTTCCAGAATATACCTTCATAAAAATGTTTATGTTTCGAAGCAAAATATAGGCATGATTCTAACTTTCTAACTTATCCTTTTTAAGTTACAGTTATCTAACAATGATTGTCTGGAAGAGACTAATGAAAGTTGAATATTATATGCAACTATAAGAAAGAGTCGAGAAACAGTGTTATTTGGGTATATAAAGAGAAGAGAGACTTCGGAGAACTTCGCGACGACAGGAAAGATCAACAGCAGAAGAGGTAGGGGTGGATAGAGAAAACTATGCTGGGAGGTCTAAAACGGTGGCATGGAGGAATATTCATCAATGACATGATTCAGAAGACCAAGGACCGAGATCTGTGAAGAGAAAATGGAAAAGATTATGATATGATAATAACGATGTTGGTTATGATATAACCTTAACATCAAATTTGAAATTGCTAGTGTATTACTTCCTGGCAATATAACCTAGTACATACCTTTAAACAATTTTTCGTATATGTTCAGTGTTGTCGGTGGGAAATCTAGGCAGAATTCACGAAAGTCAATCAAGTGTGTGAAAAGACTCTACAAAGTTATTGGAAGATCATATCCATCTGCAATATGTGTAAGTGTATGTGTGTTGTTGACTGTTTTGAATTCGCATAATGTTAATTTGTAATTGAAATGACACGTGTAAGATTGCCTATTTTATGCCTTCCATAAAAAATAAATGTTGTGTTTTACTTTTTATATTGCATTGTCAAAGAACAGTTGTTTTGTTTACGTATGTTCAGTAAACAACCCACAAATCTGATTATTATTTACACACTACAGAACGAACACTACAGAACACTACAGAAACCATTATACGACTTTGCACTAACACAATGTATTATAATTGCATGATGCACTATTTAACTATCTAACATTATATAAGAAATCAGTGTTTTCTAGTTATATTGAATACGAGTCGCGGTAGCGCTGGGACTAGTACGCTGGTCTGCACAACACGGTGGTCAATGGTCAGAGTTCACATCCAGGTGGACCTATAAAATTGACCTGGTCTCCCACGTTGATACAGCCCAAAATAGGTACCAGGAATTGTCTTCAGAAGTAAAGGCGTCCTGTGTGATATTGGCCACATTATCGTCGATTGTCGATTGGTCTATAGAAAATATGGAACTAGAACTACATGTATAAATACGTTCTAGGTCGTATAACAAGGTGGGGGGGGGGGGGTACCTATCTTTACTTACATTAAATACTATCACCAGATATTATATTCCAAACAGTATAACAATTTCAGTTAACGGTTTACTACTTTAGTGAAATACAGTGCTTTATGCTATGCTTAGATTGAGCCTTCAGACAAATCCGCCACAGAGAATGATATACTCATCCTTGATGGGTATCCACGGATGTATGTTTGGGTCGGGCAAAAGACTGACTTTGTTCGTAGAGTCAAGGTGAGTCACAAATGTTTAAGTGTTCACACAACATGTGTGTATTCGTTTTTCAGTTACGCATCATTAAAAAAATATCATATAAGAAACATAATAGTGAGAGGACATGATTAACAATCAAGTTACAGATTGAACAGTCAGTTACACATATGGATTCGCAGAACAGACAGCTGAACATGACCGTGATACTTTTCACATGTTGTGTCGGGTTCGGATTAAATATTATCCCCAGAACCAACATCAACACAACTATTTGGCATTATTAATACAACAAAAGACAATAAAATATCGGATTTCTCATGTAGAAATTAATATAATAACATCGAACGAAAAGAGGAAGAAGGTTAGTTTAGTTTAGTCGATGGATCAACATCACGGCACACAGGTGTAACCCACAAGTGCTCCGTTCTCCTTCTAATTCAAACCTGAGTTTGGAGAAACTCAGCTCAATGCACGAACTCCGTAGCACCGGCGATGATCCTGAAATACTTTGGGTAGATTTTTAACTCGAAATTTTGCCCGGGCAGTGCCGTTAGGCTACTCTTTTTCAATTTCCAACTGCCAAGGGATTTTTTACGTGCTCAACAATACACACGGGCGTCCGATCTCACTACCCAGAGACCAGGGAAAATGTTATTACTAGAAGTCCACGTGAAAAAATCCCGGTCCTCACTGGGGCTTGAACCCAGGACCTCCAGCACTCGAGGCGGACACCATACCTCGAGACCACTCAGCGCCCCCCCCCCCCCCCTTCAGAAGGAGAGAGTGGAGGAGTAGAGCAAGAAGAACATGAAGAGGAACAAAAGGAAGAACAAGAAGAATACAATGATTACTCTGAGTTCTTTATAGAACAAAGTGTGTCATAGAGGAATTGTTTCCCGTGTCATGCATATTTATGTTGATCATAGATAGACCCGGATTAGAGAATATTGCCAAATTGAAGCATAGTAAGACACCACGTAGTGTATAATACCGCCCTCTCACATTTCAATAAAAGATCTTTGCTTTGAAGATGTTTTCAGAAGCTTCGATAGCATCAGACAAAAACTATACCATACAAGCAGCAATTTATGTAATTACTCGTATAAGTAATTACAAACAGAACCAGAATCCGTAGTGGCGTAGTGCCTAGCACGCTTACCAGTCGCCTCGGTGGTCATGTGTTCAAATCAGGGGGATATTGTAACATTGACCAGGGCTTCCCAGTCGACCCAGCCTGAAATGAGTATCAGGAAATAAAATAGGTCAGTTAAGACGGACATGATGTTGACAACATCACCCACAGTGTTGCCATCTCCCTTTGATGAAAAAGCACCAAAATCGACCCCAAAAAGCACAAATTTTTTTTGGGGGAAAGCACCAAAAAAAAAAAAAAAGCACCAACTGTTTTTTATTACAAATGTAACAAGGTAGCACATTATAATTTGTTATTATCACTTCATATTACAATGAAGTTTATTCCAGT
This sequence comes from Cepaea hortensis, assembly GCA_963921405.1. Taxonomy (NCBI): domain Eukaryota; kingdom Metazoa; phylum Mollusca; class Gastropoda; order Stylommatophora; family Helicidae; genus Cepaea; species Cepaea hortensis. The sequence continues at coordinate 174,001,633 of OY992877.1, forward strand.
TCCGCCAAATCCCAATCAGAACTACTCTCGAGCCAAAAAAAGCACTAAATTGCAATAATATTTTTTTGGGGAAAGCACTAAAACAAGCACTGGTGGTATTCATTCAAAATGTTATAAAGTAGCATCCATGGTCGATGGGATAGCAGCTTTCTCAGTAACCCCGAATACTCTCATGGTTGACGTGAGCGCACGAGAATTGAAAGCGGTTCGAGTCGCGCCAGTGACTTACGAGAGTATGGAGCTGGTCGCTCAGAAAGTCGTGGCGTAATGATGAGCGTAATCTAGCCTAGGAATCAACATACAGCTGAAAGATGCTGATGTTGACCGCAATATCCTGAAACAGGATGGAAACGCGGAAAAAAACAACTAAATATTGGAATAACGTTTATTCCAGATCTGCCAAATCCCAGTCAGACAACAACTCTTCAGTTTCTGTAGCTATTTCCGACTGTGTTTGTTCCTGCGATGATGATGATGATGATGATGATGATGATGATGATGATGATGATGATGATGATGATGATTGAAAGAAACGTGTATATGCCTCCTGTGATCAAATTTTCCGTAGAATATGCTTAGGTAGTTTATAATCATGACAGCATTTGCCATATCTTTTCATTCCATATCTAATAGTAAAAACAGCTGTCAAACTCTTGATGCTCAGTCTGTTCCGCAATTTTGATTTTATAACTCCCATCTGACTGAAAATGCTCTCCACGTCCGCATTAGAATTAGGTAAAATGAGCTCAGTTAAAGCTAAATCTGTAAGATCTTGGAAAGGATTGTCAACGGTGGCATCCCTGTATGAGATTATTTCTGCAGACAGTCCATGTGTGTCAGAGGTTTGCGTCCACTCCATATGATGAAGTTTTCTCCACTGGAAATCGATGCGGGTGAGAGTAGCTGCATCTTCTACAAATATTTTAGCAAGATTCAATATACAGGGCTTCATTGGCTGTAGACATTCACTTCCACTAAGACATGACATGGACTGCAACACTCGAACGTTATTGGACAAACGTAAACGCTCTATGTCAACAGCTCTATTAAAAACTTGATGCACCTTCCACGAATTACTTTCTCATCGGGAAACTTGTAGCCTGCTATTTCTTTCTCAAACTCATAACCTTGATTGGGATTAGGATCTAAATAATCTTGAATAGCATCACTTTCTGTTATTTTTCCCCAAGAATAACAATCTTTGAACTGATAGAATCAGTGAGTTGGACAAGACCGCTGAGTAGTTTTTCTGGATCATGCATATCTGCTTCGAATTTCTTATTCACACTTTGAACTTCTCCGAGAATATGCTTGAGAAATATGAGATACACATAGTTTTTCATGTCGCTAAACATAGAATTTAGAAGTTCTGCTGTACAACAGCGCTCGTTGAGTCTTGCTATATCAAAATGAGTTCTGAGCTCGACCCACTGCTGCAATATTCTGACAATGGCAGATTGAATGGACATTCATCGTGTCTGGCTTAATTGAACAACCTTCAGCGGATATTGTCCATCATTTATTGAAGCGAAAAGCTCTCTGTACTTTGCTTGACGAAGACTTGAGTGAGAAAACCAGTTATATGTTTCTCTAATCATGAACTCTATGTTCCTGGGCAGACAAGCAGCAGCAGCCTTTGACACTGCCAGCTGAAGGGAATGACATACACACCTAACTAGTACCAGATGAGGAGCTTCGGATATTAATGTTGTATATACTCCATTGTTTGCACCTGTCATGACAGATGCATTGTCAGTGCCGAGTGCAACAAGTCTTTGCAACTCAAGCCTATTCTTGATTAAAATATCTTTTAACGCATTGCGTATTGCCTGCACGTGTCACTCACTTCAACTAAATCGTATTAAAGGGAGTTAAATTACGTGAATATTGGGCATTAATGTACTAAGACTGTTTTACTTCCTCGCTTCAGTTCAAATTCGGCTTTTTAGTGTTCCCAAAATTATTTTTAAAGTAATTTTTACCCACCCTAAAAAAGCACCAAAATAAAATTGTGAAGAACCAAATTCGCGCGACCGCGCTAAATGTAAAATTTTGTCACTAAATTACTTGAAAAAGCACTAAATTTAGTGCGTAAAGCGTCAAAATGGCAACACTTGTCGCAGTGCGAATGCGCACTACAAATGTTTATTTCATACAAAGCAATGTATATTTGCAAGGTGTAATGTGTGTTTCTTTTGTTTGTGTATATTACAGGGCGTTGCCATTTGTTTGTGTTAAATGTCACATGCGTTAATAAAACAAATAAATACATATACAGTTATGACAGTATATGCAGTATATACAGTTATGATAGTGTGACATTTATGGCATAGTGCATGTAAACACACATGCCTTGCATTGCTTGATTTCCATCTCCACAAGCGGAATGCATGTTACACCTGTCAATATCTCTCTCTTCTCTCTCTCTCTCTCTCTCTCTCTCTCTCTCTCTCTCTCTCTCTCTCTCTCTCTCTCTCTCTCTCTCACACACACACACACACGCACACACACAGAAACACACACACACATTTTATCTTGATCTATCTTGTGATTTATGAAGGCCGCAGTACATTGAATGCCGAGAGCTTGGGCAATAAACTTTAAATTATCATTCCCATTAAAATGTGGCTTCTTTGTAATTTCCGGGCCACATAGCTACCGAGGTGAAGGTTCACATTGTTGGTGTTGTTGGCTTGATGTCAAATTACAGGGTGACGCTCTAGTGCCATGTGAATGTCCATGACACATTTTGTTTGTGGGACAATAATCGGGGATTTATAACTAGCAATTAGAGTCCATGATATGTCCCCAGGGAGATAATTGGTCCAAAGCTGTGATAGTGTCTGTGTGTCGATTACAATGGGAAGGACTTAAACCTGACCACTAAATGTCATCTTAGCTTACTGTGTACCTAAAGGGCTAATTTAATTTGTTTATACAAGGTGGTGCATATTTTCTCTTTTCAAACATATCATTACTATATAACATCATTTTAATACATGAGATATCGCCTTGGTTTAAAGGCTGTTACACGCACACACGCACACGCGCGCGCAAATACGTGCACCACACACACACACACACACACACACACCTGCACCCACACACAGACGCATACCTATGTTACTGCCAACGACACAGACACACATCCACAATATATTCCATGATGCACATTCAAATATAATAATGGGAAAATTAATAATAATGGTTATAGTGATAATAATAGTAATAATAATTATATAATTGTAAGATTTTTTTTTTTTTTTTTTTCATTCATCACAACACTGTAATTCCTACTGACTTCATTTCACTCCGGTAATGAATAATGGCTTCTTCACAATGTTGAAATAATATTGGAGATTATATTGGCTTTTTCCCAATACTGGAAATAATACTGGCTTCTTTACAATATTGATTAAATATTTGCCGAGTCATCACTATAGAGCTTCATTCATCTATATGGGGATCTTTTTTGTGCGTGACAGAATCGATGTGGACCACGTGTCAAAGATGGACTGGTTCAAATCTCTCTGAGGGCCTCTGTTGCTTTGTTCTGAGCCGGTCGATTTGTCTTCCTGCTTTTCAGTCTTTTTTGTGCGCGACAAAACCGCTGTCGTCCACGTGTCAATGAGGGGCTGGTTCAAATATGTCTGAGGTCCTCTGTAGTCTGTAGCTTTGTTCTAAGGCGCTCGATTTGTCTTCCCGCTTTTCAGTACATTTCTTTTTGTTTGCCTTTTGCACTTCAGACGGTGTAGGGTAGTCACGGTTGTTGAGGGGCAGCAGCGTGGTAACATTTGTTTGTGGGGCTGAGGGTGTCGTGCTCTCACCGTCACACAGGCTCTCCTTCCCCGGGCTTGAAATAAGTCGATAACCAGGCGTGGAGAAGAATCTGACAGGCTTCCTAGTCGTGGTGGTGTGTTGATTTTATCACTGTCTCTTCCGGTCATGGCGCTGGTCGTTATCTGTTTAGTATAATTACTTACACATTTCTATTTTTTGCCCTGTGCACTCCAGACGGTGTAAATTAGTCGTGGTTGTTGAGGGGCGGCAGCGTGGTAACAGGTATTTGGGGGGGGGGGGGGCTGGAGGTGTTGAGCTCTCACCGTCGGACAGGCTCTTGAAGAGGCTACAGATGCTGCTGCTGAAGCTGATGCTGCTGCTGATGCTGATGCTGCTGCTGATACGAATGGCCCCGTTCAACCGTGGAATAATTCAGTTTAGTTGTATTTGGGTCCTTTATTGTGTAGCTTGTTTTTAATCTTTCGTAGATTGTCAAGAAGCTGAGGACAGAAGTAACAAAAGGATATAAGTTAGGGATAAGACTAAGATAGGATAGAGATAACATCCCTGAACAGGGAATAGAGATTCAAGGGACAGAAGTAGAAGATAGAACTCTTAAGCAGTGATCCAACAGGACACGCACGTGTCATAAGTAGGACACTGCAGGACATGACAGGGATTTACTCCCAGGTTAGAGTAGGAGACAATAAACACGGGAAGTACCCGTAAACAGCGTTAACTAGAGTACAGTAACTAGTGACAGGCTACTGTACTACGTGCGAGGTAACCGAGCACGCAATAGTGCTGGCGCACGAAGATTCACAAGTCCGCAGCTGGACAACGCTGCTAAGTTTAGCCAGACGGGACTGGACAGCTCAGAAGACAGGTCGATGTATTCGCCCTGACCACTGTGTAGTTTTCAGGGCACAGTAGTATAGTGACTTACGCTAGGACAGATAGAGATTGTGCTTAGCAGTGTTATAAATGTATTGAATGTGATGATGTGTTGATGATATATGTATGTTCATGTGAGCTCGTGCAGCCAATTGTAATCAGTGCGCAATAAAGCGAATTTACCCTTTGTACACCTACGAGTTGATATTCGTGCGGTACAAATGAAGAATCCCTGTATGCCTGTCTAAACTGGGTTGTTGACATAGATCTGGTTGCTCTACCATTCGTCGTCCCACCTGTTATTTCTCCTCCTTCCACGTCTTGGGATTTCCTCGAATCTTCTTGTTCGTCTTTGGTTTTGTGTGTCGTCTCTATAGTTCGATCTTGGGGGGGGGGGGGGGGGGGGGCATTTGCTGTCGCCTGACAGAATTGATCTTGATATGGGTAGCCGTCCTCATCCAGTCCAATTACTATTTTTTCTTCTGATGTTTCTTCTTCTGTCTGGGTCTTTGCATTTTCTGGTTCTTTCTGTGATTTTAGTAGTTCTATCTGTTCTCTTTCTTCGTGGATTTGTTTCAGAGTTACTTCTGTCTTTGCTCTTTCTTCTTGAATTTTCAGAAGGGTTTTGTCAGTGTCAGCTTTTATGGCGGCCATTCGAGCGACATCATGCTCTATCTTCTGCTGGACTTGCTTCAGATCCTCCAGGATGCGCTGAACGGCCGTTATCTGGGTTTCTTGCGTCTTGTCACTTTTGTCTTCTAGGTTTTTGACCTGTGTTGTCAGCTCCTTCAGGTTGCCTTCCAATTGTGCTTTATCACTCTTAGTGAGTCGGTTGGTGGTCTCGTACTGCCTTCCTGGCCTCCTTATATTGCAAGTTAGACTTTATGGCTATCTTCATTGCTTCTTTGCTGTCTTGGTGGCAGGGGCAGCCGAGGTACCTGACGCCGTGGTTGCCGAGGCAGTTTTCGCACTTTCTGTTGTCGTTAGGCCTCCTGAAGTCCGATTCGTTCTTCGCATGCTGGCACCTACTGTAGGTATGGGGACCAGAGCAGTACCTACACACCTCCACATCACTCTTGCAGGTGGCACGGGTGTGCCAAAACTTCTGGCACTTGGAACACTGCAGCACTCTCGGAATGTAGTGCTCTGGTCTTTGGTTTTTCTGTCCCATACAATGTACGGAGGGATCACTCGGTCCTCTGATGTGACGACGACAACTGTAGAGGGGATGTTGTTCTTCCTGATGATCCGCTCCGCACTGGTGATCTTAAGCTTCTTGTTCTCTTTTAGCAGCATCTCCCTGATCTTGTCATTTGAGTGATGGGTCTGGACTTGTCTGATGACCCATCGTTTCATCGTGCGGTGCCGGGGGGCTGCCAAAATTATGCCGTGGTGAAGCTGTATGATGCTCTTCTCCTCTTGTGCGATCTTCTGTAACAGGGTTGTGGTCTTTGGATTTTTCTTGACGGAGACCACAACTCCATCGGGTGTCTTGCGCAGCTGGTCGATGCTGTGTCTTCCCAGCTCGTTCTCCAACAGACTGAGTATCTTGTCTGTTGGTAGCGCCGACAGTTTGGCTTCTCCCACGCTTGTTTGTTTAAGCAGTATTTTGCCGGTGAAGTCTACAATAGTGGTTGTTGTTTCCTCCTGTGTGGAGGTCTCTGGTACATTGGGCTGCATCTCGTTGGTGTTGATAACTTCACAGCTACTGCTGGCTTGAGTTGTGGTTTCTGCGACGGGCACGGTTTCAGCTGGTGTAGGAGCCGGACTGCTGTTAGTAGATATGGGCTCAGCAGACGCAGCGGCCTTCCTCGCCTCTGCCTTCTTTTTCCCGCCTGCATATAGCGCATGTCTTTGTGCGGCACTTTTACAGCGAGGCATCCTCTGCGTTATACGATAAGGCGACTTGATCTCGATAGCGCGTCGAGTGGATCACTCGGTCCTCTGATGTGACGACGACAACTGTAGAGTGGAATGTTGTTCTTCCCGATGATCCGCTCCGCACCAGAGCACTACATTCCGAGAGTGCTGCAGTGTTTCAAGTGCCAGAAGTTTTGGTACATCTGTGCCACCTGCAAGAATGATGTGGAGGTGTGTACGTACTTCTCTGGTCCCAATACCTACAGTCATTGCCAGCATGCGAAGAACGACTCGGACTTCAGGAGGCCTAACGACAACAGAAAGTGCGCCAACTGCCTCAGCAACCATGGCGCCAGGTACCTCGGCTGCCCCTGCTACAGATACTTCTTCTTTTTTTCTTTTTTTTAAACAAAAAACAAACACTTTTATTGAGTGTTAAACCTTCTGCATTTGTATTGTTAGTATTTTAACAGGCGTGCTGCGTGTATGGTATTTGTGAAGGTCTGTTTAACAGAGCGTTTGTGTGTCGAATCGGTGTGCAATGCGTTTCAACATCAAATTACAAAGTATATTTACACAGTATGCATAAAGTTTGAAAAAAAAACAATTAATTTAAGAATGTCCTCCCACACACCATGTGTTCTCTTTCACACCGAGAAGCGATCTTCTTTTTTTTTCTTCCGTTTACAAGTACGAAGGATTTATTTTTCCGTTCGCTGGGCCGGAAGAAGGTCAGTACAAAGGATTTACCTGTATCGGCCAAGCAAGGGTCAAAACCTCGATTGACAACGAACACTGATTCCCATAGAATGTGTATGCTTATGTGTGACAGGAGGGGAGAGAGAGAGAGAGAGAGAGAGAGAGAGAGAGAGAGAGAGAGAGAGAGAGAGAGAGAGAGAGAGAAAGAGAAAGAGAGAGAGAGCAGGGGGGTGTCACACAATGAATCACATAAAATGTATTCTGAGTTAGCTAGATGAGAAGTTTAAAACCGGAATGCTGCCGTGGTCGAATGTAATTCCAAGGATAGATATTGTGTTGGTTGTTGACGTTTGGAGTGGGGTAAGGGGTTTTTGTAAAAGGTTTCCACGGAAACAAAATCACTTTTCGGTCACGCTATTTATGAAAGCTATACGTTTATTCACGCATGACTAGGGGTCAAACATACATCAGCATAGACACTACCGACAGAGATATATACATACCAAATATAATACAAATTTATGTGTATATTTCCACCCACGCACACACACTCGCATACCCACTTATACGTATATGTACAGATATATCTATGCATGCATGAACCAATACAGATTTAGATGTATCTCTATGTTTGTATACCGTATCCAAATCCTACAGACAAATTTGAAATGTGTATATTCCCTTTTGTCTAAGTGTTTTTGAATATTTGTGTGATTTTTTTTGGGGGGACTATGTGCTGTATTATATATGTGTAGTATGTTTTGAACCTGTATGTTGCTGCATTTCTACAGCTCCATACCACATACCTGTAGTCTGCTAGTGCAGTCAACAATCTTATGTGATTATTTTCTGTGGTTTTGGGTATTGTGTTTAAAAATATTGCCTTGTACATATCAGTCTTCTTTTTGGTGAATATCTCAATTAGTTGTCTTAAAGTGTCTAGTGCGGTCTGTACTGTTGGGCATGTAAAATAATGTGGTCTTCTGTTTCTTGTATGTTTTGTCTACAGAGTTGACATGGTGGTATTCGTTTTGACCTATGTGCTTGTTTTTCGGTAGTACGTGTCATGTTAAAGATCAAACGATAAGTAATTTCCCTCGCCTTGGGAGCTATGTTTGGGTTGTGGAGATTAATAAATGTACATGCGTAGTCTTGTATGTAGTATGTTTTTCTTCTTTTAATTCTAACTTGTAGTGTGGGTGCTTGTTGTTTAACCAGGTATTTGTAGATTTGGCGTGTTGTCTGGTGTAGTAAGTGCTCACTCCCTCGGAGTGCTTGTATACATTTCTTATAGAACGCTCGTAGAGTTCCAAAGTAGTGTGGTGTATTAAGATGTATTCTTCTAAGGTGTTGCAGTCTCATTTCTATATAGTAGAGTGCTAGTGGGTGTTGTTCTGGGTGACTAAGGATGTGTCCTATATGTTGGATTCTCAGCGTTTTAATCTTTGTGTGTATGTCTTGCAGTGTTATTCCTCCCTGTTTCTTGTCCTGTATGAGTGTCTTATGCTGTATGCAGTAAATTGTGTTGCCAAAGATGAAACGTCTGATATGTTTGTTGATGTCTGTGATTTTCTGTCTTGGAGGGTCTAGAACTGTAACTAAATATTTAATTTTATGGATAATGAAAGTGTTGACAATGATGCTCCTGCCGAAAATCGTAGATGTCTTGTACTTGTATCTATGTAGTATGTCTATGATTTTTTGTGTGAGGTTTTGCCATGTTTGTGCGTGTATCTGTCTGGAATTTCTGGGAAATGTGATGCCATATACCTTAATATTGTCTGTGGCCGTTAGGTCTGGAAGAAAATCGGCTTTATTCCGCCATATTCCGAGACCCATTATGTGTGATTTGTTTATGTTTAATTTTGCCCCACTCCCTTTACCAAATTGTGTAAATGTATGGAGTATCTTTGTGATGGATGTATTGTTGGCGGGGAATAAAACGGTGTCGTCTGCGCATGCAAGCAACTTCCACTATTCTCCGCCTGGTAAGAATGTGCCTGTGATGTTGGTGTCTTGTCTGATTGCTTCTAGTAGTGGTTCTGAAACTAGTACACATAGGAGCGGCGACAGAGGACATCCTTGTTTCGCCGATCTTGTGAGCCGGAACTCCGCAGTGAGTGTGTGGTTAACCAACACCTTACTGTCAGGATTCTGGTGCAAGAGCTCTATCCACCTCCTAAAGTATATTCCTAAGTTGCATTGTGTTAATGTCTTGTGTAGATAAGAGTGGGAGATTGTGTCAAAGGCTTTCTCTTGGTCTAAGGACAAAATAGAGGCTTGACAGTTTTTCTCATGTGTGTATGTAATGATGTCTCTAATGAAATGTGTGTGTTGGTGTATGTTCCTATGTGGTACTCCGCATTGTTGGTCAGGGTGTATGAGCTTTGGCATGTAGGGTCTAAGTTTCTGTGTCAGTGCCTTGGTAAGTATTTTATAGTCTGTGTTCAGTAGTGATATTGGTCTATAATTTTTCATCTGTGTTTTGTCTGTATTGTCTTTGGGTATGAGTGTGATGTAAGACATGTTGCAGCTATCTGGTAGTTGTTGTTTATCAAAGCCGTCTTGATAGACTTTAAGAAGAAGACCTCCTAAGATAGGCAAGAAGTGTTAGTAGAATTCTATCATTAAACCGTCCGGCCCTGGTGTCTTGTCTTTGTTCATTTTGCTGAGTGCGTGTATTATGTCAGCCAGTGTTAGTTCTGTGTCTAGTCTGTCTCTGTCTTCGCCTGACAGCTTTTTACTGTATTGTAGAAAATTGTCTTGTGTCTGTGTGTCTATTGTCTCTGCTGTAAACAGTTTAGTGTAGTATTGATTGAATGCTTCTGTTATTTGTGCTGGTTCTATTTGCATGTTGCCTTGCATGTCTACTATTTTGCCTATTTGTCTGCTACGCTGTATATTTTGTTCAATTGCCATGTATTGTTTACTAGGGGTCTCTTGTATGATTGTGTTGAGCTTTGTTCTCAGGAGAGCACCCAGATATCTGTGTTGTTGATGCTGCTCTAGCTGTTCCTCTAATGTGTGCAAATGTGGCGCATTGCTGTTTGTCTGCTTTGTCAGCTGTATGCCTGTTTGTATAAGTTGCTCCTGCCTTAATCTTTCTTTGTGTATGATGGATGCTAGTTGTAGTGTTCTGCTTCGTATTGTATTTTTCAGTAAGTTCCAATATTGTCTGATTTTATCTGTCGGTATGTGGTCGGTGAATGTGTGTAAAAGTTGTGTCATGTATTTTACGTGCTTAAAAATGTGTTGTTAAATTTCCAATGTGGTGAACGTTTAAATGTCTGTGTGTTTATTTTGCTTGTACTGATGTGTGCTAATATGGCTTTATGGTCTGTATACTGTAATGTCTCTTGTAGGTGCCGAGTGTTTATTATGTGGTGTGTTGCGGGTATATATATCCTATCTAATCTTCTTCCTGTGTGGTGTATTTTATATGTGTGGGTATTTCTCGCTTATTTGGATGTTTGTGTCTGAATGTGTCTATTAAGGTTTGTGTGTGTCTAAAATGTTTTGCAGTGTCTCTAACTGGGTTGTGCCTTCTCTGTTCATTCTTTTCACCCGTGTCTTTATTTCTCCGCCTACCATATCCAGTGCCTGTAATACACAGTTGAAATCTCCACAGAGTATGATGTTCTGTCCTCTGTATGTATGTGTGAGTAGTGTGTCAAGTTCTTCATGGAATTGTGGTTGGTGGTTATAATTTGGTGGTGCATGAATTTTGACAATGGTATATGTGTGTGAAGTGTTACTTATTTGTGTTATGCTGATTCTACCCTGGCTCTCCCGATTTGTTTTGAGTATGTCCAACCTATCTGATGTTTGTAGTATGGCTGTCCCAGACCCTATGTTGTGGACCGCCAAACTGAAAAATGCATGTCTCAGTCCTAATTGTGTTGTAATTTGTGCGCCATGTGTATCTGAATGTATATTTGTCTCTTGTAGTAGGATGAAATCTGGTTTGTATTTGTGTACATTACATTCTTCTGCGTTCATCAGGAGTTTTTTTTTTTCAGACGTGACTGCATTGTGCCTGTTTACAGCAGAGCTGCGTTCTTGCGCCGTTAGGCCGACGCATCCGACTTCTGCGGGCATTTGTTGACCGGGTTAACCTTCCCGGGTATTTGTATATAAGTGTGCAAATGTGTTGTTCTTTTGTACGTATACCTGCTATATTTAAACATATTGTTTTGATGTCGTCACCCATCACAGTATCAAACAAAAAATTATGTTGAGTATAAATTGACAATTGACATTAATAATAAGATAATTTTTCTTTACAAACAATGGTTGTATGTAGTTGTTTAGTGTGCTTTTGTTGTTTCCGGATTCTCTTCATCGTCTGTGTCGGTGGTGATAAATAATTTTCGTAAAGATATGTTGTCGTCTTCCTTTGTGGTCTGCTTTTGTCCGTTTATTTTTCCTGTGGGGATTTCTTGTTTGTTTACTTTCTTTGGTGTCGCTATGGGAGACTCTTCCTCACAATCACTGTTTTCCGTGTTTTTCCGTCTTCTATTGCGCTTGTTATGTGTGACTTCCTTAAAACCTTCTGTCGTATCTGCTTCTTTGTCGTTTGTAAAGGATTCCTCCTTCTCCTCCTTTTGGTCTTTCTCCTTGGTCGAGCTCGTTGGTGGATCTTGTTTTAGAGTCGCAGCTTGTTTCGATTTTGCCTGGGTGGGTGGGCCAGGCTGGTGAATTGTCTTTTTATCAGTTATCAGTTATCAGTTGGGGTATCTTCATTGCACTCCGGACATGTCCATAGGTGCTCAGATCCTCCCCCCAGCATATACATCAGCGTCAGGTGGCTAATAGTGCCAGTTCTGTGTTGATTGACGAGACGCTTTGTTTTCCCGATGTACCTCTCGAGTCTGGCTGTGCCGATTCTTACTCCCAGGTCTTTCATCCTGGATAGCGATGTGGAATCACTGACGTCAAAGTCTTCTGTTCTCGCCATATCTTTAAGGACGTTAATAACATCGGCACGATCCATGTGCTGGCCATTTACAGGGGGTGCAGAGCCAGCCAGTTTATCAGCTCGTTCATTTTCCTCGACTCCCGCATGTCCCGGGGCGAAGATGAAGGTGACTTTACGGACAACAGACTTCCGCAGCGATTCAGTCCACTGTCTACGTACAGATCCAGCTTCGACCTTCTGAATCATGCTCATTGAATCACTTAGTACACACACGTTGGTATAATGCTGTGATTCCAGCCATATGAAGGCCTGTGTAACTGCCATCACCTCCATCGTCATGCTGCTCGTGGTCATAGAGTGGGCACCGCTGGATTCTTGAACGGTTCGACCCGCTGAACGGGCTGTAAATGCCCACGCACTTCTCTGCTGCTTTACAACAGATCCATCTGTATAGATGAGCACTTCGGGGCTATCTGAGTGTTCATAGATGAGCGCGTTACCCTCTGCATTGACAGCGGCAGGGTTCTGCTCTCTGCACCGTCTGTCGAGTGTGATAATGCAGGAGAAAATGCACATAAAAGCTGGAGGCACCGGCACCCATTCCTTGCCGGGGTTGATACTGGTAAGACTGCAGACCTGTCTGATGACATCTTCCGCCCGACCCATCCATGATTTGCCCCTCTTTAGCCTGTCACCCTTTTCTCTGAATATAGCGTCATGCAGAGGGTGGTGCTCATCTGCACTTATTTTTAAGTATGCACGAGCTCTCCAGATCTTGATCCTGTGTTCCATTGTCGGGAAGTCAAGGAGGTATCTCATTGCTACACAGCTGGTATCTCTCGTGCAGCCCAAAATGATGCGCATGAACAGTCCTGACAGAGGCTTGTTATGTGTAACTTCCTTGACACCCTCTGTCGCATCTGCCTCTTTGTCGTTTGTAAAGGAGGCCTCCTCCCTTTGGTCTTTCTTCTTGGTCGAGGTCGTTGGTGGGTCTGGGTTTGGGGGTCGTAGCTTGTTTCGATTTTGCCTGGGTGGGCGGGGCAGGCTGGATGGATTGTCTTTTTAACAGTCCTGACAGAGGCTTGTTATGTGTGACTTCTTTGAAACCCTCTGTCGCATCTGCCTCTTTGTCGTTTGTAAAGGAGGCCTCCTCCTCCCTTTGGTCTTTCTTCTTGGTCGAGGTCGTTGGTGGGTCTGGGTTTGGGGGTCGTAGCTTGTTTCGATTTTGCCTGGGTGGGCGGGGCAGGCTGGGTGGATTGTCTTTTTAACAGTCCTGGCAGAGCTGGAAACTCATCTAGGTTGTTTATGGTTGGTGTTGGCTTTGTTGACTTAGTTGGACATTTATTAGACCAATGTGAATCTTTCCCGCATTTCAGGCAGATTGTTTTCCGGCCTGGCATGGTCACCAGGATTCTATGATTCCGAATTTTTTGCCCTCCTTTTGCTGTTATATTGTCATAGTGGGGTATGGTTTGCCCTTCTTTAGGATGTATCAAGGCTCCCCATTTCCCTCCTAAGTTTTTAATTCTGAAAACCACGGGTGCAGGGTCCCCTGTTATTTCTTTCACTATTGTCTTCACACCTTCTTCTTTCATTGTTGCTAAAATCCAGTGTAAGTTTAATTGCTTGCTCTCTTTCTCTGCTTGTTGAATTTCTATTGTCATTTCCGGGTTTTTTAAAGTTATGGTTTTATCATGGTGACGCTCGTAAAGTGTCTGTGATACAACAGCAAAGAACCACTTTGTTGGGTTTTCATATCTATATAGCTCACCGAGTTCGTTTATCGGTACACCTCCGGGACCGACCAATGCACCTCCCACCAGTTCGGCGGTTGATCTGGCCGCTCCCGGGCCTCTCAACGAGACCACCAGCGTTTTGGGTAGGCGCATGGCATCCTCCTCAAAAGAATCTAGGCCGACGCTTACCTCAGAAACTTGGTTAGGTTTAGCACCGGGGGTAGACGCGGATACTTGACTGAATTTTCTTCCATCGATAACACGACTCACCTGAGTAGAGTCCATTTTGAATTTCACAAACTTTCTGCTATCGCAATAAATTCACTCGATGATCCAGTGAAAAGACACACAAAAGAAAGTCGATTCACTATTTTAGAGCCTGAAACTGGTCACTCAAATAAAATTACATGAAAACAGCAGCATGAACACATAATAAATTGACTGAATCGAAGCAAAAGTTTTCATCACCATCTTGGATGACACATTTTAACATAAGATTTTTTTTTTTCAGTTGAAATCACTGATATGTTTGAAAAATCCGTGACAGAGGACATTTTAATCCAGATCTACACGTGGTGAAAAACTATCAAATTCACTTCCACAAAATTAATATAAAATTTTTATTTTTTTTTTAAGTAACAGGAATTTTATTATAAAATGCATGGACAACTGAAAATCTTATTTCAGGACACAACCTTGTGAAACATAATGTCATTGATGAACCGCGTATTGGAAGACCTGCTAGCGTGGCAACCGTGACAGTGATAAGATCCTTGAAAGAACACTTGCAGGGACAGAGGTTGCTGCATCTGTTGTACATGGGGGTTTGCATGTGCACTGTATATGTTCAGTGTTTATTACGTGGTACCAAGGCTGCAGGGGAACATGGCACCAAGAGTTGACCAAGGTTGTTAATGGGGTGGAAACAAGCACATTAGGTGGAGATTGTACACGAAGTTGGCTTGACACAGATGATGTTGATGAGGTTTGTGCAGTGGCCTGTGAATGGGAGGCACCCTGATTGACAATGTTTGTATGTCTGCTGATGGTATGAGTTAGTGGCAGTTGATATCATATTCATGTTGCCATCTTGGTGGATTCTCTTCACTGGCACCGGTCTGATGTACATTAACTGCAGGTGGTTGAGGTGGATCATTCTCACTAGTCAGACGTGCTGACATGGAAACTCTCAGATCAGGGACAGGAAGCCTGACCACTATAAAACCGTTGTATGGCATATCTTTACTGATAACAGTGATAACATCTTGAATGGCAACAATGCCATTGACAACAATGATCACAGTGGTTACAGCACCGGTGGCGCGTGTTCGGACATGGTCTCATCACCGGTCTATCTTGCGTTTGACTCGAGTTAACATCATTTTCTCATGGAACCGGGTACGATTTTAGTTGTTTTATATTTTCTAGGTGCAGTGTTAGGGGCAATGTTAAAATTTCTGCCCACGAGTTAATATAACCATAAGATTCCAATTTCAATTCCAATTTTCAAAAACAAAAATTCCAAATTCGGCATCGTTCAACCTGCTTCATCAGCTGTGGTTATTGTTGAGGTCCGTGGTTTATGTGGGTTTATTCACCCTAATTCTTGTCTTGTGAGTCCTATCTCGGACTGGTTATGTATCGTTTGTGTCCGTGACGTCAGCTGGGGGATCGGTCGGCGGCTATCCATTGTGCTCGTCTGTTCTTGTGGTTTTCTTTGTGTGTGTAGGCTCCTGGCTCGTCTGGCTTGACTGGCTGCAGTCCTTATAAGGACTTTTCGTTATCCCACTCCATGCATCGTAAGCTGGGGGATCGGTCGGCGGCTGTCCTTTGTGCATGTTTCCTCTTGTTGTTTTCATTGTCGGCGCAGGCTCCTGGCTTGACTGGTTGCAGTCCTTAAAAGGACTTTCTATTTGTTTTTTTGTTTTTGTTTTTTGGTCTCCTTTTTTGTGTAGTTTCTGTAGGAGCTTTTCGACGTTTCCTTTTTCCTTCTCGCACCTGTTTTCACTTTCGAGTTTGAGTTTCTGCTGTCTTTCGATTTTTTTCCTCCGCGCTCAGCCATAGTATTCTCTCTCCGTCTTCTATGTAGTACGAGTGGTCAGGGTCATACTCAGGTTCATACCATACATCTGGGTAGTCTACCGGTCTCCTGAGTTTCTTGGGTTTCTTCTTTTCTCTTTCATCCCAACACCTTTTGAATTCCTTGTGCCTGAGTTCCTCCACTCTTGCACCTTCCAGTAGCTCCTCCAAGGTACGTTTCTTTGGTCTCTTCGTGCCGTCATCAGGGTGCCCTTCTCGGTTTTCTTCGGATGTCTGGCGAGATGATGGTTTCCCTTTGTCTGCCTCGGGTATCGCGGTTGGGCTGCTGGCTGTAGTTTGTGGTTCAGGCTCGGTCTCTTGGTTTTCACCTTGCGGTTTCTCTGCTAGCTCTTGTGTGGTTTCTGTTGGTTTGTTTTGGAATAGTTCCATTTCAGCTCTGTGCAATTCTCTTTCGGTCTTGATCATTTGTAAGATTTCTTCGTTCTCCTTCTTCAACTCGGCCATGCGCTCCATCTCTTGTTTGATGTTTTGCTGTATCTCCTTCATTTCAGCAAGCAGTTTTTCATTGTCGCTGGTTTGTGACGGTGTTAAGAGTAGCTTGATTTGCTTCTTTAGTTCGTCTATTTGGCTTTGCAGTTGGGCTCTTTCCGCTTGTGAGCAACCCGTGGCTGTCTTGCACCGCCGCATTGCTTCGTTGTATGGTGTCCTTGTGGTTATGGCTATCTTCAAGACGTCTCTGTGACGTTGCAGGTACGGACAGCCCAAGTATCTTGCCCCATGCTTGCCCAGGCAGTTGGCGTACTTTCTTCTATTGTTAGGAGCTCGGAAGTCCGTGTCCAGCTTGACCAGCGGGCACTCCTTAAAGGCGTGATGATCGGCAGATTTCTGTCTTACTGCGACACGTTGCTCTGCTGTGGCCGGCCTTCTGACATCTGGAACATTGAGTGATTCTTGGGATGAATCTCTCTGGTTGCTGTATTCTCTTGTTGAATGATACTGTGGTCGGCATTTCGCTGCCCTCCGATGTCACCACTGCCAAAGTTGTAGGTATCTTGGAGTAGGTGAGGAGCCGCTCCGCCTTCAAGAATCGGATGTGAAGATTCTCTTCTCGTAGCTGCTTCAGGACTTCTTCATCTGTCAACTCCATTGGAATCCGCTTGACGACACATCGGACTGTTTTTGAGTCGGTGTTTCCGACTCTGGTGTCTTTCTCCTCCTTTTTCTCTGCTGTCTTGGTTCTTGACTGTGTTGGGCTGTCGATCTTCTCCCTCGTAGTAGCTTCAGTAATAGCTGTAGTATCAGGCTCTTTGATGCAGCTAGTAGGTAGGCTCTTTACGTTGTTCTTCTTCTTGTCGGCTCCCACGCTGCACTTCTTGGCTACAGCGTGTTTCTTGTTGTTGGACTTTCAACGTGACATTTTCCCGCGTATCAGGATTCCTGACAGAATAATGCGACTTGACTTGTTGGCGCTCGCAGTGCAAACGAGAGATTCATTAGATTCCGATTCCGATTTGTCGGAAAAAAAAGAAACTTTCCACCTCGTTCAATCCGTCTTAATGACGTTGGTTATAGTTGTGGTGGTTCATAGTGCGGTATAGGTTTTCTGGTCTTTTGTGCGTTGGTCAACTTCTATTTCTGCATGTCTGGCCGAGTTCCTCTTTTTGCCATCCTTTTTGCTTCTGTCGTTTTGCTGGTGTGTCTGCTGTCATTATCGGTTTGCCCATCCCTCTCGTTTGGTGTTTTCTTGTCCGGAGCTGACCCTGGGGGTGGGGAGGGGCTGTCTTTTATCATCTGTTTTTTTGTGCTTGCCTGGGGGGGGGGGGCGCCTGTTATCGCCTGGGCTTGTTTTCTTGGGTCTTTGTTCAGCGGTTTTTTGTCAAGCGTAGGGGTCGGATTGTATCATCTCTCTTGTCCATCGTTGGGGAGGTTTCCTATCGTCTCCTCTTGTCCCACTCCGGAGGGGTTTCCTGCACGTCCCTCTTATCCATCGTCAGGGAGGTTTCCCATCGTCTTCTCCATCGTTGGGGCAATTTCCACCCTTCTCCTTGTCTTCCCCGTCGGAGAGGGTCGTTTCGTCTCTCTATTGTCCACCATTTGATAGTTTTAACGCACCCCTATATATTTCCTATAGTCTGGTTTTCGTGTGGTCGAGTCTTTCCTCACTGTATTTTTATTTTGCTGTTGGCTTTATTTTATGTTGGTTATATTTCTTTCCCTGTTCTTGCAATGAATTGTTTTGTAAGCTTTTGTATTTCTTTGCCGCCTTCCACTTGTAGGCATTCCTTCATCGTCATCGTAGTGTTTCTTGTTTGAAAGTATTCTACTAGGTCCCTGCGTTCCTGGGCATAGGCTGTGCACGATAGTAGGTAGTGTTCTATAGTGTTTTCCTCCCGGCAATCAATGCAATGTGGTCGAGTGATTTTATTTTTCCATTTCCCGATTCTCAATCTCCATAGTTTCTTGTACGTTGGTATTTTTGTGTTGTCTTTCACTTGACTTTTCATACTTGGCTCTCTGAGCATGTGGTAAGCGTGTCGTCCTTTATTGCTGTCTCTCCATTGTTGTTTCCATTTGTCGATTACTTGTTGTTTGATAATGCTTTTTGCCTCCAGAATGCCGAGTCCTGTGTTTACTATATTCTGGCTGCTTGTCCCGCGTTTTGCGGCCCTGTCTGCCCTCTCATTGCCAGTTATTCCTCTTTGTGCTGGTATCCATGCAATTGTGACCTGGCATCCCATACTTTTTAGTTTTGTTGTTAGTGTTAGTATTTTCTCTTTCAGGTCTTGTCTGTTCACTTTAGAGTGGTTGCCTAGCGCTTGTACTGCAGATAGTGAGTCCGTCAGTATAGTTAGTTTTATAGGGGGGTTCTCTGTTGCTATTTATAGTCCTTTCATAATTCCTACTAGTTCTGCCGTGTATACCGATGCATTGTCTGTTATTTTGTACTCCTTTTGGATGTTCCGGTATGGTACTACTACTCCTGCCCCTACCTCCCCATTCTCGTTCTTTGATCCGTCTGTGTATATAGTGAGCTTGTCCGTGCTTATTTGTCTTATGTATTCCTCCGCTATGTCTTTGGCTTCCCTGTCCTCTCGTGATTTATTAATTATGCTCGCGAGTGTCGTATCCGTAAATGGTAGTTCTAGCTCCCATTTGGGGTGTTGTTTGTCTGTGAACTTTTGTTCGTGCCAGTGCCCTGGCTAGTTTCTCGTCCGCGTTCATCTCTTGTGCAGCTGTCCATCCTGCTGGTGTTTGCGTCTTTTGTATGGGTATTCCTCCCCATTTGCTTCTGTTTTCTTCGAATGCACTGAACGCGGGGTGTCTTGAATCCTTCGCAGCCTTTATCTAGTAGTTGTACACTAATTGCTTTCTTCTCAGTTGTAGTGGAAGTACTCCTAGTGCTACCTCTTAGATTAGATTAGATTTTTTTTTTTTTTTTAACTTTTATTGAGTGTTAAAATGGTTGCGAATTGTATTGCTCGTGTTTTTACAGAGCGTTGCATGTGGGCGTGTAGGTGACATATGCGCAAAAATACAAATATTTTATACATTTTAAAACATTTCTACATTGAATTTGTTGTAGGGTAAAACCTTACAGAAACAACAGCATGATGATAGTGCACCGATATTATTTCCCCTGCCGCCTCCCTCTCCTGTCGGCTCTAAAACCTCCAATTTCATCACGACCACTCGGTAATGATGAAACTGGCAGTATAAAAAGTTTGAGACAAATGGAGAGGTTGGCAGCAACATCAACAACCAAACAGTCCAGATGGTGGGAAGGGAGGTGTATCGGGGTTTACAAGGCAGAAAGGGTAGTGGTTGCATTTATAGTGTTTGTGTTGTTACATGCGTTCTGTGTATTTAGTATTTGTGTAGGTGTATTTACGGAGCGTTGCATGTGGGCGTGTATGTGACGTGTGCATATTTTATTCATTGGGCATATTTACATGTGAAGGGTAGTAGATAGGGAGAAGGATACAGCTTTCCATTTAAGTTTCCATTGTCCCACTCTCACCCATTTGGACTCACAACTCTAATGGCCTCATCACCACTCTCTGGTAATGATGGTAAGGGCATGGTAATTTTTGGAACCAAAAGGTGATTGTATCAGCAGAGGCAAACAAACAGTTTTCAAACAAACCATGAGTTTGGGAAGGGGGGGGGGGGTCACATGGGAGATGAGGTTATATATTCATAAAGGTAAATATAATAATAATGCAAAAAAAAAAAAAAAAAATACATCAATAATAATGATGACAACCATTAGCCTACTAAGGGTGATAACAGTACTGATAGTAACAGCAATGATAATAATAGTTTGGTAATGATCCCACTTTCCAAGACTGTGATTCCATTTGCTAGAATGATTTTCCTGGGAATGGTGTTAGCATAGCATAGCAGGTACATATAGTTGCAACATGCAATGTTTAATAAATGGTAGAAGTAAAAGGAGTTGGTTATCTTTTTCTCCTTGCTTATGTGTTTGTTTTTTTAAGGGTACATTCATTTTTTCCCTTCCTCTTTTGTGTGTGTGTGTGTGTGTGTGTGTGTGTGTGTGTGTAAAAAGTAAACAAGCATCTGTATTAGCACAAATTTTTACAGTCTCATTGGTTTGGTAAACATATGTGGTTTTGTATTCATTCATTCATTATTCACTCACATCTTCTTGTTTCTTCTCGCACTCATGTGTACTAAGTTTTAAAATCAGAAAGAAGAGTACTTGTGTTTACTCTGGAGATATCTGTGATATTTTGTGTTTACAACATAGGAAATTTAGCCATTTGCATATTCCATTCCTTGAACACATTGACATGTGAATGTAAAAACTTAAAATGTAAAAATTAAACAAAGAAAAGGGGAAATCTTTACATTTTTGTTTCCCTTGCCATCCTCTCACCAATTTGTTCCACCCCACCAATGCCTTAATCACCACTATCTGGGCAATGATGGTAAAGGCAGGATACTTTTTTGAACCAAACCGGTATGGGTATCAGCAAAGGCAACAACAACTATGAGCGAGGGGAGGGGGGCACATGGGAAAGGGTTTTTGTTTTATTACTAATGATGACAATAATAATGATGACAAGAAGAGACATACTGAGGGTAATAACAGCCAATATAAAAACCATCAATGGTAATAATAGTTATGAAAATGATAAAATTGTTACAAATTGTGATTCCATTTGCTAGGATGATTTTCTTTGGAATGGTGTTAACATAGCATAGCAGGTACATACAACTGCAAAACTGCAGTTTTTAATAATAGTTGGAGTAAAAGGAGTTATTTTTCCCCCTCATTTCCCCAAGCATTTGTATTTACAAAAATCTTTACAGTATCATTGGTTTGGTAACCATATGTGATTTTGTATTCATTCATTCAACACTCACTCACATGATTCAAAGGGGGTGACAAAGAGAAAGGGAAATCTTTACATTTTTGTTTACTTTGCCACACTCTCATCAATCAGTTCCACTCCACCAATGCCTCATGACCACTCTTAATGATGGTACAGACAGGATAAATGTTTAAACCGACCAGTGGGGGTGGTAGCAAAGGCAACAAACCATAAGCAAAAGGGGGCACCAGGGGAGATGAAGTTGTAAATTAATAATGATGATATCACTAATACTTATAACATTAATGATACTAAGGATAGTAAGGGTAAGATAAAGGATAGTAATAATAATAATGATAATAATAGTAGTAAAAATAAATATTAATAAATAATAATAATAATAATAATAATAATAATAATAATAATAATAGTATAATAGATATGTGATTTTATTTACTATAGTGATAATCTTAGTAGTGGTGGTGGTATAGCATGACAAGTGCATTTAAAGCAAACATTCCATAAATAGTAATTTGGAATGGAAGGAGTTGATTTCCTTTTCTCCTTTTTCCTTTTTCCCCCTTATATATAAGGGTTGAAACCATCATTTTGAAGCAAATAAAACAAGCATTTATACTTCCACTATTCTTTACATAAGGGATTTTCCATTGGTCTTTTGACCATATGTGATCTTTTTTAATCATTCACTCACCATTCACTCACAGTTTCTACTTTCTTTCTCGCACTCATGTATTCCAAATTTGTAATAAATATAGAAGAGTACATATGATTTACTCTGGAAATATTTGTGATATCTTGTGTGTGTACATAAAGGAAATTAAATGTGTGTTATATGTGTGGTGTTTGTATCTGGCAAAATTTCTGCAGGTCCATATAAGTTGTCTGTAGTAAGAAAGTGCTACAAGTAGTTTTGTATGTATGTCCTTATCTGTCTTTGGTATAGTATTGAGAAAAATTGCTTTATATATGTCGGTTTGTTTGCCTGTGTGTGTTTGTATGAGGTGTTTGAGTGTTGCGCGTGTGGCAGTAATTGTTGGACATGTATAATAAATGTGTTCCTCTGTCTCTTGTGTGTTGTTTCTACATAATTGACATTGTTTGGATATGTATGCTTCTACCTGTGTTGTGGGGGTCATACTGTATAACAGTCTATATGTGATCTCCCTAGCTTTTGGTGTTATGTGTTTGTTGTGTAGGTTTGAAAAGGTGCATGTGAAGTCAGTCATGAAGTATTTGTGTCCTCTTTTAATCCTAAGTCTTAGTGATGGTGCTTGTTCTCTAACTAAATGTTTGTATATTGTGTGTTGTTTGCTGTATTAACTGTTCATGTCCTTTTATTGCCTGTATGCTTGTCTGATAAAATGTTGGCAGTCTTCCCTGGTAGTGTGCAGTTGCATTGTTTAGAGGTGTGAGATGTTTGATGTTGTGGCCTATGTAGTATAGTGCTAGTCTGTTCTGTTCTGGGTGTCTGATGATTTTACCTATGTGACTGATTCTAAGTGACAGTATTTTTGTCTGGATGTCCTGTAGTGCAATCCCCCCTTTGTTTCCTGTCTTGTATGAGAGTTTTGTGTTGAATGCTGTGTATTGTGTAGGTGAAGATGAAGCGTCTGATTTGTTTGTTTATGTTTGTGACGGTCTGTTTGGGAGGGTCCAGTACTGTCGCTAAATATATTATTTTGGGTAATATGTATGTGTTGACTATTGTGCTTCTACCAAATATTGTGGATGTCTTGTACCTATACCTGTGTAACATGTCTGTGATCTGTTCGGTCAGTGCGTGCCATGTCTGTCTGTCTGTTTCTGTGGGATCACATGGAAATGTGATCCCATACAGCTTCATGATGTCTATGTGTTTCAGATCTGGAGGGAAATCAGCCTTTTGTTTCCACTTTCCCAGACCCATTATCTGTGATTTCTGTATATTAATTTTGGCTCCACTGCCTTTTCCAAAATGGGTAAAGGTGTGGAGTATATTCCTTATTGATGTGTTGCTGGTGGGAAAGAAGGCAGTGTCATCTGCATAGGCGATGAGCTTCTGCTCTCCTATCCCATGCAGGAAGGTTCCTTTAATACTAGTGTCTTGTCTTATCTTCTCTAATAAAGGTTCTAGGGTGAGCACATACAGGAGTGGTGATAAGGGACATCCATGTCTTACAGATCTCGTGAGCCTGAAGCTAGCTGTCAGTGAATGGTTCACCAACACTCTGCTCTCAGGATTTTTATACAAGATCTGTATCCACTGCCTGTAATATTCTCATATGTTACAAAGTTCTAGTGTCCTATGCAGGTATGTGTGGGAAATTCTGTCGAAGGCCTTCTCTTGATCCAAGGATAAGATGGAGGATGGACAGTCTTTCCCATGTGTGTAGTTGGTTATGTCTCTAATGAGGTGTGTATGGTTGTGTATATTTCTGTCTTTGACACTGCACTGTTGGTCTGGGTGTATTAGTGTTGGCATGAAAGGTTTAAGTTTGTTGGTGAGTGTTTTGGCGAGTATCTTGTAGTCTGTGTTGAGTAAAGAAATTGGTCTGTAGTTCTTCAGTTGTGTTTTGTCAGTTTTATCTTTGCATATGAGTGTAATGTAAGACATGTTGCAGCTGTCCGGAGGATTTTTTTGTCAAAGGCTTCCTGATAGACTTTGAGGAGAAGATTGCCTAGAATAGGAAAGAAGTGTTGGTAGAATTCTACTGTCAAACCGTCTGGTCCTGGAGTTTTGTCTTTGTTTAGTGTGCTTAGTGCCTGTGTTATTTCTGTCAGTGTCAGTTCTGTGTCCAGTGTGTCTTTGTCTGTGTCAGATAATTTCTTTGTGTACTGTAAGAAGTTGTCTTGTATCTGTGTGTCGACTGTCTCTGCTGTGAATAGTTGTGTGTAGTGTTGTTGGAAAGCAGTCTCTATGTGTGGTGTTTCTGTCTGCATGTTTCCTTGCATGTCTGATATTTTGCTTATTTGTCTGTTACGTTGTACGTTCTGTTCTATTGCTAAATATTGCCTCGTAGCTGTCTCTTGTGTAATTGTGTTGAGTTTTGTTCTGAGAAGAGCACCCAGATATATGTGTTTTGTTAGTCGTATGGCTGTCTGTATGATGCGCTCCTGTCTTAGTCTGTCTTTGTGGATCATGGTTGCTAGATGTTGTGTTCTGCTTCGTATGGTGTTTTTCAATAAGTCCCAGTATTGTGTGATGTTCTCAGTCGGTATATTGTCTGTGTACGTGCGTATGAGCTGTGTCATATATTTTACATATTCTGAGTGTTCCAATAAAGAATTATTGAACTTCCAGTGAGGTGACCTTTTGTTTGGCTGCGTGTTTGTGCTGTTTGTGCTGATGTGTACTAGTATTGCTTTGTGGTCTGTGTAATCTAATGTTTCCCGTAGGTGTTTGGTTTGTATGATGTGATGTGTTGCGGGCGTGTAAATCCGGTCTAATCTAGATGATCTGTTGTGTGTTTTGTTTGTGTATGTCGTTTCTCTAATGTCGGGGTGTGTATGTCTGAATGCGTCGGTGAGGTTGTGTGTATCGATGATATTTCGTAGTGTGTCAATTTTATGTAAGCTGTCCCTGCCGGCTCTCCTCAGCTGTGTTCTCACCTCCCCACCCAACACGTCTAAATCTTCAAGAACACAATTGTAATCACCGGCAAGAACAATATTTTGTCCCCTGTATGTCTGTGTTAGTAAGTCGTCTAAATGTTCATAAAATATAGGTTGATAATTGTAGTTAGGTGGTGCGTGTATGTTCACAATGAGAAATGAGTGTGTGCCGTTTTTAACTTGAACTGTGGAAATTCTACCATGTGGGTCTGTGTGTGTTCTAAAAATAGTCCACGTGTCGGAAATTTGGAGAATGGCTGTTCCTGACCCTACGTTATGTTTCGCCAAACTGAAACACGAATTTCTTAATCCTAGCCGTGTCACTAATTCTGCTGCTTCAAAGTCTGTTTTGATGTTAGTTTCTTGCAATAAAATGAAGTCTGGTTTGTGTTTGTGTATGAGTGTGACTATATGTTGTAATTTCATTTTCATACCACGAATATTCAAACTAATTATACATAAGTTGTCTGCCATTTTTAAAATAAAATTAAAACATGGTGGTTAAATTTAAGTGATTACCTTTATCTTTTCTGTGGTAATTCAAATCTGGGTCGTGTCTTCGGTTTTGATAATATTTTTGCGGTTTTCGTTTTCCTCGTGGTCTTCGTCGGTGTCTTCGTCAGTGTTGATAAAAAGTGGTCCTTCGTTGTCGCTGTTTTCATCCTGCTTTGTAGCAGCTTTCTTGCATGGTTTGGAAGGAGAGGGGGAAGATCTTCCTTCCTCTTCTCTCATGTCTTTGTTGCTTGAGGAATTTCTCCTCTCTGCCCACTGTCTTTTCTGCCGTAGTGGACGGTTTGGAAACTGTCGTCGTTGGTTTCTTGTGAAATTGTTTTTGCTTGAGTTTCTGCGTCTGTCTCCGTGGTCACCGGTCCGCCAGCTACCTCGACGTCATCTTGGGCGGCGTTGTCCTCGTCTGGCGACATCTTGTTTTTTGTTGTTTGAATTTGTTTGAGGTTTTCCCCCGAGTGAGGGGAAATCCTCTTGTGATCTTTCAGTTGTTTGTTTTATATTGTCTTTCTTTTGTCTCCGGCTCGGGCATTTGTTGGCCCAGTGTGAGTCCAGGCCACATGTAGGACATTCGGTGCGGCGACCAACTATTGTGAACATAATACGGTGGTCTCCTGTAATTTTGCCAGGAGCCGTAATCTTGGCATAATGAGGTATTGTTTTTGTCGGAGTACACAGGACTCCCCATTTTCCGCCACCGTACTTAATGCGGAATACTTCCGCATTTTCGTCACCAATTGTCTGTTTTACAATGAACTTGACTCCCTCTGGAGGAATCGTGTTGGGAAGCCAATGAATCGTCACACGTTCTCGTTCCTTTTCAAAGTGTTCGATCGACACCTTAAGTCCCTCCGTCGGCAGGTTTATCTTCTTGTCATGCAGGCCTTTGTAAACTGCCACATGGGCAGCTTGAGTCAGGTTTGCAAACCACCGCGTGGGAGTCTCATATCGGTAGATGTCCGCTACTCCACCAGCAGGCACCCCGCATGGGCCGAGCAACGTGCTGGCAATTAAATGGGGCGTGCCTTTGGCCGCCGCGCCAGGTCCGGTAATAGTGAGAACCAACGTACCTTTTTTATGAAGCAGCTCTTAGATTAGATTTTTTTTTTTTTCTTTAAATTGTCAGCCATGATGCTGCTTTGTTAAATTTTGGCCTTTTACAGGTCGGACAAAAATTTAATAATTAAACTAAAAGTTGCAGTAGTAGATTAGATGAGTAGCAGCTCTAGATTAGATACTTCGAGACTTATTTTTTTTTTTTTTTTTTTTTTTTTTTTTTTTTTTTAAACTTTTATTGAGTGTTAAAGAAAACTTTGCATTTGTATTGTTCGTGTTGTTACAGAGCGTTGCATGTGGAAGTGTAGGTGACATATGCGCAAATTGTTACAACATTTATTTCAACATTTTTACATTTGAGATGAAAGGTAACGGAAAACGAGTACAAACAACAACAAGACGGTAGTATACCATTAATCATTATTTTCTTTCTGCCACCCTTTCACCTGTCAGCTCCAACCCTACCAATACCATCATCACCACTTGGTAATGAGGAAAAGGGCAGTAAAACTTGTTAAAACCGACCGGTGAAGGCAGCAGCAGCATCAAACGAACAGTATCGAAAAGGTGGGGGGGGGAAGGGGGGGGGGGGGGGTTGTCAAGGAGTTTCCTAGTTTACAATGCAGGAGGGGTAGTTGTTGCATTTGTATTGTTTGTGTTGTTACATGCGTACTGTGTGTTCAGTATTTGTGTGCGTGTTTTTACAGAGCGTTGCATGTGGGCGTGTAGGTGACATATGCGCAAAAATTACAAATATTTTATACATTTAAACATTTCTCCATTGACATTGTTGTAAGGAAATATTTTAAATCAAAAGCGTGATGGTAGCGGGCTGTTATTATTTCCCCTGCCGCCCCGCTCTCTTGTCAGCTCCAAAAACTCCTACCAAGTACCATCACCGGTGATGGTAAACATGGCGGTGCAGAACTGAAACAAAACGGTGAGGGTGGCAGCAGAGACAACAATCACAGTATCAGAAGGGTGGGAAAGGGGGATGTGATAGTATACGCGTTTACAAAGCCATATATATTAATAGTGATTACATGATAATAATGCAAAGTAACAACCAAATACATAAATAAATATCATAGTGACAAGGAATAACAGTGCTGAGACTAGTGATAGACTCAATGGTGATAGACTCAATGGTAATGGACTCAATGGACTCAATGGACTCAATGGACTCAACTTCGAGACTTAGATTTATACGTTGTGAAGAGAAACCAGAGTCAGCACAGAACCAGCACAGCGTCCATTGGGGGACAGTCATTAACATCGTGCACGGAGCTTGCAGTTTTGAAACATTGTATATATTGCATTAACAAGTACATTTTATTCATTTTAAAAGCAAAAGTATTTCAAACTTTAGGATGTCAAATTATTGTGTTAACTGTGAATATGTGGTGTCATTAAATTAAACATTTAACAATTAATGTAACTAATTGCTTCTTTAGAAAAACGTTGGCTAGTTATGTCCCTTGCCAACAATAAAATGAATATTAAGTTCCTGTGAAAAAGAGTTATTTGTTTCCCCTTAAATTTTGCTTACCAAGTGCACAGACCGTCGAGGGCGCGATAGCGAATAGTTAGCCCGTAGATCATGTAATTGAGTCTCCACTATTGCTCCCGGGTTGACTCAGCCGAAACTAAGCACCATGAACTGTTCTGGAAAGTAAAGGCGAAGTGTGCGCTATTGACCACATCACCTATTGAGTGCCAATTGTTTTACAAAAATGTGACACTACCAGCTGAAGGGAATGACATACACACCTATCTAGTACCAGATGAGGACCTTCGGATTTTAATGTTGTAGATACTCCATTGTTTACACTTGTCATGACAGATGCATTGTCAGTGCCAAGTGCAACAAGTCTTTGCAACTCAAGCCCATTCTTGTTTAAACAATCCTTTAACGCATTGCGTATTGCCTGCACGTGTCACTCACTTCAACTAAATCGTATTAAAGGGAGTTAAATTACGTGAATATTGGGCATTAATGTACTAAGACTGTTTTACTCCCTCGCTTAAGTTCAAATTCGGCTTTTTAGTGTTCCTAAAATGATTTTATTATCTCGGAACAGTCATAATATTTAATGGGAGATGCCTTGAAGAGATTAGAACAAGAATCGCCATGGCGAAAGTAGCCTTTAGCAAGATGAAAAACACTTTGACCAATAAAAAGATGTCAATTGAAACGAGAAAAAGAGTGTTGAGGGGATACATAGAGCCTGTTCTTTTGTATGGATGTGAAACTTGGACAATGTGCAGTCAAGTTGAAAAGCATCTGATGGCTACAGAAATATGGTTTCTGAGGAAAATGCAAATAATTCCATGGACAGACAGAAAAACCAATGACCAAGTACTACAGGAGACAAATGAAAATCGTAAACTGATTAGAGAAATTAGACGTAGACAGTCAACATTTTTTGGACATGTTATGAGAAGAAATGGATTGGAGAACTTGGTGGCAACTGGCAACATCGAAGAGAACAGACCAAGAGGAAGACCGACAGGAAAATACCTGGATGGCTTGGCCACATGGCATGGACAAGACAGGAACACTGAGCTGATCTACGACTCTGGTGATCGAGTGAAATGGCGAGTCATGACCGCCCATGCTTTCCGGCATGGCACATGATTGATTGATTGAAAATGATTTTAAAGTAATTTTTACCCCCCCCCCCCAAAAAAAAAGCACCAAAAAGCACCCAAACACAAAATTGTGAAGCACCAAATTTGCGCGGCCGCGCTAAATGCAAAATTTTGGCACTAAATTACTTGAAAAAGTACTAAATTTTGCGCGAAAATCGTCAAAATGGCAACACTGGTCGCAGTGCGAATGTTTGTTTGTTTGTTTTAAAGATTTTTTTTTTGGGGGGGGGGGGGGGGGGTGGGGGGGGGGGGGGGGGACTGACTTTCTTTTCTTTTTTTTTTCTTTTTTTTTTAATTTTGGTTCTATCCATGTTTTGTTTTTTTTTTAAACTTTTATTGAGTGTCAAACCTTCTGCATTTGTATTGTTAATATTTTAACAGGCGTGCTGCGTGTATGGTATTTGTGTAGGTCTGTTTAACAGGGCGTTTGTGAGTCGAATCGTTATGCAATGCATTTCAACATCAAATTACAAAGTATATTTACATAGTATGCATAAAGTATGAACAAAAGTGTTAACTTAAAAATGTCCTTTCACACACCATGTGTTCTCTTTCACACCCACAACATTGAATGAAATGTTGGTGTGGTTGTCGGCTGCCCATGAAGCAAAACAAACCGATGGAAAACCTGATGTTGACCGCATACGGCCAACTCTTATACCACCTTTTTAAAATATATATTTAAACATTTATTTTATACAAAAACAATGTCTTTTTACATTAACAAATAAAGCATATACATTTTATGCAAGTGTGACAGCATTATAGTCTTGGCATGGTGTAACCACCTACATACGGTGGTTGAGTAATCATTCTTTCCCATTCAAACCAAACCATTTAATAGAAAACCCTTCAGACTTTGGCGGCATGGCACATGATTGATTGATTGAACATGATTTTTAAAGTAATTTTACCCCCCCCCCCCCCCGCCCCCCCCCCCCCCCCCCCCCAAAAAAAAAAAAAGCACAAAAAAAAAAATTGTGAAGCACCAAATTCCCGTCACCGCGCTAAATTCAAGATTTTGGCACTAAATGACTTGAAAAAGCACTAAATTTAGTGCGATAAGCGTCAAAATGGCAACACTGATCACCCATCGAGTACTGACTGGTAAAGAAATGTGTGGCTCCTACCATTAGCTCAATACGCCTCAGGGGGTCCTTTACTTTTTGTGTTTAGAAACACAAACAAGTTAATGCGGATAGGTGAAGCCCTACAAGATCCACCCAGTGTCGATCCTCAAGTAGCAGGAACAAACAATTACAGTGGATGAGCTATACCCTATTCAGGGAACCGCGTATCATAATGTGGAGAAATTGTCAAACAACAACACGAGCCTTTCTAGAGAAAGATGAACAATCTATAAAATAGATTACAAATTCGCAACTATTACAACTGTTTATGAAAGTTGAGTAACTATTCCATTATACAGACGCCGACGTGCACACACACACGCACGCACGCACGCGCGCGCGCACACACACACACACACCACCACCACCACCACCACGCATACATACATATACAGAACAAGCGTGTTAGTTAATTGCAAGTCCTTTACAGGATGTCGCTGTCAACCCCAGCAATGTGTGCTTTGTTAGTGATTTCCAGGCAAGTTTACGTTCAGTAGTTTGCCATTGCTTTCTGGACGACAGACATGATACCATTATAAGAAAATAAGCGCAAGTTGGTTTGCATATGCAAGCATAAACAAAAGGGTTTAAAATACTTAGCACATAAACAGAAACGCCTGCCATAGCTTGCTTTCATTTGTAATATTTATCATTTATGATGAAAGACATGTATGTGCGTGCGTGCGTGCATACGTGCTTCTGCGCGCGTGTGCTTGAGTGTGTGTTAGTATACGCATATTATAATTGTATAAATTGCTTTCGCTCAGTACCAAACACCAGCAAATTGTATCATGCATATTAATCATTTAGAAAATTTCGAACACATATTTTCACATGAATTAAATGAAGTGGCAGTAGTTGTCTATTATATTTACAATTGTCTCTATCCCTGCCCTTCCCCTACCTATACAGGCTATAAGACTTGCTAAAAAGATCAGATCAAGTCAGCAGAATGGCAAATGTCATGTCATTGTTGTAGGTAGGCAAGAACATTAGAATCTCTAGTTAGTTAGTTAGTTAGTTAGTTAGTTAGTTAGTTAGTTAGTTAGTTAGTTAGTTAGTCAGTCAGTCAGTCAGCCAGCCAACCAGCCAGCCAGCGAACCAACCAGTCAGTCAGTCAGTCAATCAGTCAGTCAGTCAGTCAGTTAGTTAGTTAGTTAGTAGTTAGTTAGTTAGTTAGTTAGTTGGTTGGTTGGTTGGTGGGTTGGTTGGTTAGTTAGTTAGTTAGTTAGTTAGTTAGTTAGTTAGTTAGTTAATTGCGGTTCCAATTTCACGGCAACGGGTCGTTTCCATAATGCTCCGTTCCGGTGCCAGTGAATATCACACAAAATGCTCCTTACTGCCAATGTGAAAAGTCGACAAACCAACTCAACATCCTGCACAGGCATACTATACATAAGGCCGCTAGGTAGGCACGAACATTAGAAATTCTAAACAACTCCTAATTCTTGTTTATATTTCTGGTGGTGATTTAACGTCTAACTCGTCGTGTTTGTTTGATTCAAATTAAAACATAGTAACCGGGACGCAGAGGTGTTTCCAGGGCACCAGGGCCGGGTTATATACTGGCCAAGACCTATTGACGCGTCCTCGTCGAGCGTCCTGGGCAACAGGTCCCTTTGGGGTCCTGGCTAAAGTCAGTAGGATCGCCGATTCCTCCGAAGTCGGAGAGTGTCTGCCTGTACGGCGAGGAACCACCAGTCTGCACACCAATAAGCCAGACATGGGACAACGGATACTCACGCAAAACTCAGGTCCTGTATGACATCAGACTGATGCTGGACAACAGGATGCCTTCATCCGACATACAGGACTTCACGTTGGAGCTCAAGCCAACGAACACAAGCAAGCAAGCAAGCAAAACATAGTAACCTATGATCATAAGTGGTTAGTGCGTTTGCCAATCAAGACAAAAGTCCGGGTTTGTTTTTTAACGACCAGTACGGATCTGTGTTTGACATAGCCTCATAAAATGTATCATCATCACCCAGTGCCAGGTCAACTGGCGTGGGCGATCATGCTTCTCCACATCTTGCGATCTCCAACGGTTTATATGAATATGTGTGCTGACAGCCTTCTGTGTCATGACACAAACCTGTCAAGAATTTTCTCTCGTTGTTTTTTTTTTTTAAATCTCTCTTTCCACAAGTGTTTCAAGTTGTCATAGGCCTTCTGACCTTATTGCATCTTGATAAATTATTTCTTAGATTAAGTAACTAAACTTTCACATCAAAACAGTACTTCCTGCCTTTATCTACATTCAAGACATGTTTCACAATGCCGCAGGTGATGTAATACATAATAAAATATCATAGAAACTATGAGTATGCCGTTACAAGTATACAAATCAATACCAGAACAAAACAAATGAAGACTCTCCTGTTTACCGTGGGTATGTATGCATATATTTGTGAATAAGGTGCACATTAAGTATATTCCGGTGGCTCGTAGCTGCTGCTGACAGCATAAGACAGATACGAGCGTAGTATCGAAAACAAGGTATTGTGATAATTCAGTTTAAGAACTATTTTCTTTAAGACTTTGGTCGAAATGTTTGCTTATATCTGTCTGTCTGTGTGTCTGTGTTTGTGTGTGTGCGTGCACGTGCGTGCACGTGCGTGTGTGTGTGTGTGTGTATGTATGTGTGGTCTTTCCCCGAGTTTCCTAGTTACATTTTGTGAACAATCGTGTGTTGGTAGATTCATAAGCCACGTAACAACTGGGAGTTTATTATCTATTGTCTACACCCATATAAAAGGTTAGTTGCGTATCCTTTATAAGACGTAGCAGTCAACCCCAGCAGTTTCGGCTGTTTGTGATTCCTGGGCAAGTTTACGTTCAGTAGTTTGCCATTGCTTTCTGAACGACCGGCACCCACACCATGTTATGAAAAACTAACGCTAGGCGGTCTGCTGCCAAATCGCCCGCAGTTGTGTTTCAAACGTGGTATGCGGGATTTCGAACTGCGTCCATAACTGCATCGCCACGGGGTCGGCTACACCCTTGTGGATGATGTCTATTTTCCTAGTCCATCATTGCAGTTAAGTGTTTAGAGGGTGGGGGGGGGGGTATAGATATATAGACAGACAGGCAGATAATTATAGATAGAGAGAAATATATAGAGATAAAGACAGAGAGAGAGAGAGAGAGAGAGAGAGAGAGAGAGAGAGAGAGAGAGAGAGAGAGAAGTTAGACAGGAAGAGATAGAGAGGTAGTTAGAGGAAGCTAAGCTTGTGTTCCAAGGCAGATGTGTTGCCTTGGTTCTCCAACGTCCGTGTTTTATTTTGTCTATACATTTTTTTTTTCTAAATCATATTCTGGAGTTATTTCCCGATACATTGATTTTATAATTGTTAACGGTAGTTGATCTCGTTTCAGTCTCACAAGATGTCCAAAATATGTTGTTTCTTATCTCTCGGTGAATGCGATACTTATTGTTGCGTGTCACAAACAATGTTCCCATGTGACATCAATGACACCTGTATAGCTATTGGAATAGCATACCACTCAGGCGAAGACGTAAACAGACTTTAAAGACGTCACAGAACACACCGGCAGCAGCTAATTTGCTATTATAGATCCAGCGAGACGAAGAAGCATACCCCAACTTTTGCCTCAGCCTAGAACACACCTGGTAAACAGTTTGATAGTTTAAGACATGCAGTGAAATCTATCTCCAGGTCTACCTGCGTGGGTTCCTATGCTCATCTTGGATTGTTGATTTTCAAGATTAGCATACTATACTGATGACGCCCGCATCTCTCCAACAATCTATGATGTGCACTCCCTTTATTAGGCATTCCTACACTACATAAGATATTCTTCATGCCAGACAATGACGGCACAACCCTAGATTATAACAGTTGCTAAATATAAGATTTGTATGTTTGGGCTACACGTCTTGTCCAGCTGTACATGATGAGTCATTTGGTTGTTATGATCCATCTTTCTTTAACTCACAACCTTCAAAGATTACTATAATAATTTAATTTATGAAACTGTTTGTTTCATGAAGTATTATAAAGTGATTGATACCGTAATGGAGTATATGAAATATTATCATGAAGAATATGACACTATCACAACTTGTTTACAAATCACCCCTGCATGGGCATATCATATGTCTCTAAACGTATTCTGTGAAGAGAACCAAATTTAGTATTAATTGCATGTTCCCGAGGAGGAGGATAATGATAATGGCTTAACTATACTTTCATTTATTACTTTGTTGTTTTTTTTTTTCATTTTAGACAGCTTGTATGTACCTGTTATATTAGTTAAATTCACTTGCTAATGGAATCACAGTGTCATTTTTCTCATGCATAATCATTGTTTGACAAGGTTGAATCTATGTTAATTTAACCTCTCTCTGGACAGAACAAAAAGACAAACAGATGAGTGATGCATTTCTGAAAAAACTGGGCAGTGTTGAACTGTGTGGGTCAGATGCTGAGGAAACTACAGTGACTGAAGTAACAAATTGTAAACCATGCTTATACAAGTAAGAATGACACACCTTGAGAGGGTCTAGTCTTTCATCTTTTAAAATTTAATCTCAAATGTTATATAGAAGATGTCCAAGGTGTTAAATTACCACTATGAAAAATCAAAGTTGCGTTATTTGCAAAGTAACTAAACATAGAGAAAGTACATATTTCTTTGCTCTGACCAAATCTAAAAGAGAACGCATTATGCAATGGTTGAGATTCAATGTGATAAGCCAGTCATTTACACAATTACAGGAAATATCATTGTTAGCATTTTAATCTATTGGGCATATTTCCTCGAATAAAATCATGTACTATAAATAGTACATGTTGTGATAGGGCAGTGGTTAGATGCTTTTTGTACCGACCCGGTGGTTATGTGTTCGAATCCTATTCGAGGTCAGAATTGTTTAACTGACCCGGGCGCCCATGCCAACTCAGCCTAAAATATACATCAAGCGACTTCATGGGAAGTAAAGGCGGCCGATGTTATAGTGACCACGTCACCCATCAAGTACCGATGAGTCTGTACAATATGGGATCTGTACCATATACACACATTATGCTTCAGCGTGGAAAAGGTTCCTTGGCTGGGTATGTTGATAGTATAACTGGAAAACATGGCGAACGAAATAGTGAGAGATCTAATAACACAT
The DNA here is from genome assembly GCA_963921405.1 of Cepaea hortensis. Classification (NCBI taxonomy): domain Eukaryota; kingdom Metazoa; phylum Mollusca; class Gastropoda; order Stylommatophora; family Helicidae; genus Cepaea; species Cepaea hortensis. Next base: position 174,036,999 of record OY992877.1, read on the forward strand.
GGAGAATTAAATTACAAATATAGATTTAAAATCTATATTGGAAAGATCGACGGGAAGAGGGCAGAGGAAAACCAAGAGAAATGATGATGGGTGGATTAAGACGGTGGCATGGAGGAATATCATCAGCAGAGTCTATCCAGAACGCCAAAGATCTGTGGAGAGCCATGAACGCCTATGCCAGTTGGCAGGGCACTTGATGATGATGAGATTTAAAATGCGGTAACAACATGCCAAGAAGTGAAGACAATAACAAAATATAGGAATGCATGGCGTGAATTTGTTGAGGGCGTATACTATCATAAAATGCAAAGGAAGAGAGAAGAAGAAGGTATTATAACACATAATGTGCTAAGGAACAATTTTAGTTTCACGTTAATTGTTTTTGTTAAAGTCGAGAGACTCATTAAAATGTTTTCCTTTATGTTTTGTAAGAGTCAACGGTCCGAGAATCCTGTACGATATGCCACTTGTAGCAGGACAACCGCTGAAGCAAAAGTATCTGACCAGTCAGGTGTGTAGTGTAAACTGATGTCTTCCCTCTGTGAAACGCCTATAACATGCTTGTGAAACATTTTAGAATAGGCTGGTTTTACCAACATTTTTCTTAATGCCCATACCGTGAGGCGTTGGTGGTGATTACTGTCTACAGTCATTTCTCTCTCTCTCTCTTGTGCTGCCAATCACTTCTGATACCGACGTTCCTCCATGCCATGATATCAAACTGTCCAACATCTTTTCTCTTGGTTTCCCTATTCCGCTCTTTCCCTTCAACTTCCTCTTTGTAATTACATACTTTATCTTTCCGCTTCTAATGACATGTCCAAAGAATCTGCTAATCAGTTCTCTTAACTGGTACTCATGTTAGTCCAATAAATCTAACTGAAAGGCGATGTGCTGCCACGGCTCTCTAAAAATATAATACCGGGCGTATATTTCCTTGCCGAAGCAGGATACTTCGTGTTTTAGGCATGACTGATGATGATTGATTGACATTCAAAGAATGTAAAAGGAACCAGACACTTTAAACACTAATAACCAAATATATTCTAAGCACGCCAGAGGTTTGAATGCTATACTGAAAACATTATTGCATGACTGAAAGCAACAAGCAATGGACAGCTAGACGGATCTTATGGTTCACATTTCTATGAAAAATAATGCATTATAGCTTATGTCTTGTAATAGCTGCCTATAATATCTTGTATGAATGTCAGTTGCTATGGGAAGCCGCGGTAACGTCGTAGTTAGACGCGTGTCTGCCGGCCAGGCGGCCGTGGGTTCGAATTTGCGTAGAGACGGATTTTCATATCCTTGGGCTCCCAGGTCGACCCAGCCTAAAATGGGTGACATGACATTTCTTCGGAAGTGAAGGCTGACCTCATCACCTAACGGAGTGTCCATTGGTTTATAAATGTATGGTTCTAATATCATATGTCCAATGCATCTTAGGGGATTAAAAGGGCCCTTTAGTCTACTTGTTTGTAATAAATGGATATGAAAAGTACATTGTGACAACTGGCAAGATCGAAGGGAAGAGACCAAGGGGAAGACCGAGAAATAAAAACCTGGATGCCTCGGCCACGTGACATGGTCTAAACAGGAACACTGAGCTGATCCACGACTCTGGTGATCGAGTGAGATGGCAAAATATGACCGCCCACGCTTATCGGCATGACACATAATGGATGGATGGAACGTACATTGCTGATTTATGCAGATTTCAATGAACAAGTAAATATTTCTACAGTTCAACAGGTTTACTCCTGTCATCCTTAGGCTCTAGTAAATACACACATAAATCCGAGAACTGCGCCTTTATAGATCAGTATAATATGTTACTATGTTATACGTAAATAGAACACTAACAGAGCTTTCGTAAATAAGATGCATTTATATAACGCATCTATCATAAATATTACCTTACAAATGTGGATCCATAAAAGTTATTACTGTGTGATTACAGGATTCCTTCCTATTAGTCATAGGGCCAACTTGCCCTCTGTATATTTGGATTGGCAATAGTGCAGATGTTGATGTAATGTATGATGCTCTTCAGTTTGCAGTGGTAAGTTTGTCTGTAGATGTCATTACTATAGTAGCATTATTTAGTGGTAGTGGTAGTGGTCGTCGTAGTCGTAGTAGTGGTGGTGGTGGTGGTGATGGTGGTGGTAGGCCTCTTTCAGTCCTGTAGGACTATAGAGTTGTGTCGCTGGGGAGGCACCTGACAGCAAGGCTGGTGACTGTATAGTCCAATGCGAAAGTGACAGTCTCTGTCAGTTTCCGCATCTGTAAGACGAGGCTGGTACCGCAGTAAGTGACTGCCTTTTATTCCTGTGCCGCCTATCCTCAGTATGTTGGATCAGAATGCGCTCAAAGAGCACCAGTCCGTTTCGTAATCTCTTCTCCAGGAACATCTGTCTGCTGCAACTCTTTCCCACGTGTCTGGGTCTATGTCAAGGGTTTTCATATCTTGTTTACACACATCCCTATATCGCACTTGGGGTCTTCCGGTTTATCTCTTCCCTGTGGCTAGTTCTCCGTATAGGAGATCTTTGAGAATACGTCCATCCTCCATTCGAGATACATGGCCCAGCCAAGGGAGGCGTCTCTGCTTGAGGGGGGAGTGCACTGTGGTATGTTTTGGAGTACTACAAACGTAATTCAATGCTGGCTGTGCAGATTTTCCTACTCCGTGACAGATGCCAAACCAGTTGTATTGTTTCAGTACTCTGTAATCTTTACAGTTTTGAAATACGATAATGATGATAATTATACCGGATGCGAATATTCAAATAAAAGGCGTATATCCACAAATACTAACTGCAGAAGTTGTGCAAGCACAGCCTGAAATAAAGAAAGAAATAACACCAGGGCCATATAACACTACGTTGTGAGAAACTGAGGTTTTAGGATATTAAACAATAATATTATCTTAATGACATCTATAATAATGGATATTTTACAATGACCTATTAAAATCCATATTTATAGCTAATACAATATAAAGGGAAATGCTTAACCAAGTAAATATATTCAAATATCTTAGGACAGAGATTCAGAGCAAAACAGGCCTGGCAAAAATTGCTATTTCAGAAGATTAAAAGTACCTTTTGTTATAAGTCACTCGCATTTCATGCCAGAAATAAGATTTAAAAAATATATACACCGATTATATTTAAATGTAATACAGAACTTGTACGAGATCTGTTCAACCAGTAATGGACCTGTAGCCGGGAAACGTAGTTACTTTCTTGAAGGTGTGCAACCCTGATTCCTTTCAAAGCACCCTCCTTTGGTCTGTACACACTTCTCCCAGCAGTCATGCTATTGCTGGAAGCATTTCAATGAAGCTTCTTTGGAAAGAAATATTGCAGTGTGCCCAATGCGTTCCGCGTGCATTCTTGTGACTCACATCGGATCCATTCAGTGGTATTTTTGTATGTTCAGCCTACGAACAAGGGGATGATAGTGTTTGGCCAGAAAAGCTTGAATCTGGGAAATCTTATTTTGTAAATGTTCGCTCGCTTTGAATTCCAGCGTAGTCTATACACATGCAGCTACGTTTGTGTGTGCACTGGACTGATTTTTGCGTGTGGATTAGCTTTCTCTGTTACCAGTGTCCCTCGCCATCAAGGCGAACCCTCTCCGACTTCAGAGGTACTTGTAATTTACGCCCCTAAGTCAAGAACGAGAATTCAACATTTTAGTCCAGCTAATCGGTGTAGGGATTGAACTCCCTACGTCAGCTTTAGCACACCGGATGGTTAAGAACGAGCACGCTTAACCATTCGGCCATGCTGACCTCGGATGTTGGGAATGTGGTGGATGAGAGGAAGACAAGAGCTGAGATATTGACAGCAGTAGGTGTTACTTGATCACTTATCAAAATCATAAGGGACAGACACGTTACAGTGTACAGGGCAACAGAGCAGGTGTAATAGAGAAACCAGTCTTATTATGGAAAATACTTGGCAAGAAACAGATAGAAAATGAATACGAAGAAAGCTTGGACAGCTTAACCACAAACACCAATGTTAGATTTAGAAACTTAGTTGCTTATCCTTTACGTGATGTCGTAGTCAATCCCAGCGTTTTTTGGGGGCTGTTTGTGATCTCTTGGCAGGTTTAAGTTCAGTAGTTTGCCATTGCTTTCTGAACGACCGACACTCATACCTTTTAATTAAAAACAAATCATAGCGGTCTGCTTCCAAATCGCCCGCAGCTATGTTTCGAACGCAGTCTGTGGGATTATGAATTCGTAATCGGTCGGGGGGAAAGTATCTTTCTACCTTCTCAATTCAGTGTCCATGAAAATTCTTCACCTAGCCCTCCAATAACTAAAAACCCTGTTCAGTGCAGAGACGACACCGACGTCAATGCATAAAGCATAAGAGTTGAAACTTCAAGCGGATTCACAACCAACGAACTAACTCGTACAATCCTAGGCTATCACTTCTTTAACTCTTCATCACACATGATATTGCTCTCATATAAATACCCGAGACTTCTTTCTTGCTAATGTGTGGCTAAAGCTTACCTTCCAGACAGCGTGCTTTACCTATTTAATATAAATTATGAGACCTTTGGTGCTATCTCAATGGTTTGATACGAATTCTGTCCGTTTTCCATAGTTCTAGGTTCATGTGTATGATAGACATGACTAATGAAGACACTTTTTTCGGAGTGTCTAGTTGGTCATGCATCGAAGTACACTTGTTTCCTGCAGCGAGGCGCTGTCGACATTTGGAGGTGAAGGTTCGAATCCCGGTCGGTAACTATAGCTTTCAAATTGTATGTTGTCTAGTGCGTCCTCTAGTCTTTACCTTCCTTCTTTTCCTTCTGTGAGCGCCAAACAATACTATGTGTGTTTATTGACCTATTTAGTAGCGGACGGGGCAGTTCAGAAATTACGATGTCTGGCTCTTGTTCGACTGTTTGGATTTATATATGACAAGGACAAAATATGGTTTATTCCCTCATGATTCTAGAGTAGTGGATCGAACGTCCAACATTCTCAGATAAGGGAGACAAAACTCGAAGATCGTGTGCGCGATGAACAGCAGGCCTACTGGGCGGTTTCCCAGGCAAAAAGGGCAATATTTACAAATGAGAAAAGCTAGCCACCAAACATAATAGAATAGTTATAGTACACTCTACGGTCTCTGTGGCTGAAGGGCTTGCGAACGCGGTTTGTGAGCCCGTATACCCGGGTTCGAAACACGGCGGTGCTGGTTTTTTCGAAAAAGGTATAGAGGCCGGTCGTTCAGAAAGCAATGGCAAACTACTGAACGTAACACTTGCCTAGTACATCAACAGCAGCTGAAAATGCTGGTGTTGACTGCAACGTCGGAGAAGAGAGGCACGGGAAACCCAAGAGAAATGATGCTGGGTGGATTTAGACGGTGGCATGGAGGAATATCATCAAAAGAGTTGATCTAGAACACCAAAGACCGAGATCTATGGAGAGCCATGAACGCCTATTCCAGATGGCAGGTCACTTGATGATGATGAGATTTAAAATGTGGTAAAAACATGTCAAGAAATGCAGACAATAACAAAATATAGGAATGCATGGCGTAAATGTGTTGAGGGCGTATATTAATATAAAACGCAAAGGAAGAGAGAAGAAGAAAGTATTATAACACATAATGTGCTAATGAACAATTTAGTTTCACGTTAATTGTTTTGTTATAATCGAGAGACTCATTAAAATATTTTCCTTTATGTTTTGTCAGAGTCAACGGTATATATATATATATATATATATATATATATATATATATATATATATATATATATATATATATATATATATATAAACGTTGGTCGGGGGGGAAGAGCAGAGTCCATGGGAATATTGATATATGAAGCCCATAATCTGACACTCTCACGATGTTTATACTTCACCTCGACACCGCAAGGTACAAGAGGAACATGATGAGAATATATGTATATATATATATAAGACAATGTTTGTTTGTTTGTTTGTCCTTTATGCGTTCCCGAACGGTCCATCCGATTGAGATGAAATTTTGTACAGATGGTGTTCTCACTCCCGCGGAGCCAACTGACATAGTTTGTGAGCTTAAAATCAACAATTTTTCCTCAAGCACGAAAGAAAAAGGCATTACGAGCTTCAGAAACAGGCCCGCCTGTGGCCCATCATCTTGCTCCAAGGGAACTCACTCTCTGATTAAACCAGAAATTAGTTATGAACAGTAATGTTTCTTTGTGGGTGTGTTCTTTATGCGTTCCCGAACGGTTTATCCGATTGAGATGAAATTTTGTACAGATGTTGTTCTCACTCCCGCGGATCCAACTAAAATACGAGCAACGGGACGGGAAAGGGAGCATCAGAAACAGACGAGCAACGGGAACGGGAACGGGAGCAGGGGCCGAACGCGCACTCTGTGCGCTTAGAGACATGTATTTGAATTCAATGAGACTCTCACCATTAGTGGCCGGGTCGTCTAGTGTGTGTGTGTGTGTATATATATATATATATATATATATATATATATATATATATATATATATATATATATATATATATATATATATATGAATTCTCGCCGGTGCTGTGGAGTTTCATGGTGCACTGTGTGAGAATATTCTTGTGTGACCTAAGGGAGGAAGCAGGAGCTCTTACAGAAGTATCCAAGTACAATAAAACTGATCCTTCACAAACCAAACCAAGAGTATTATATCTTGTGTTTTCACAGATGTACCTCAGTTTACCACATGTCATTTGTATATGGTTAGATATACTTGGGAATCATGTTACTGTTGACCACTGTAAAGAGTTATTGTTTTCAGACTGTTACAGATGTATGTGTTCTACTTCTCAGAACTTTAAGCAGCACTACAATCACCCCATGTACACCGCAATCTGTCGTGTAAGGGAAGGGAATGAACCAGTGGGCTTTATAAAGGCTTTCATTGACTGGAAGAACAGGATAAAGAAACATGGCAGCGCAGTAAATAATTATCCCATTACTAACATAGGTTTGTTTCACGTCAATGTGTAAGATGGTTATTATATCCCATCTTGATATGCTCATGATTTCTAGCATTGTGATTATTTTGTATGTATTTATGTATATGTCCCTTACAGTACTGTAAACGTTCTTCGAATATTTATATACAGTGGTACCTCGGTTTACGAATTTAATTCGTTCCAGAATTCGGTTCGTAACCCGAAACGTTCGTAACCCGACACATTGAAATAATGAAAAAATGAAATAAAGATAATCCGTTTCAAGATGAAAGAATCGTTCTTTTATTTTATTAACATCAGGTCGTTTACCTGACAAAACGCAAAGAATACGTGTGCTTCTCGTATTAAATAAAGTAAAATAAAACAACCAAATGAATTAACTGTAAAATAATTTTAAAAAAATGATGTAGTCTATCTTTATTATCAAGAAAACGATCAAGGGAAATTTGTCACTTTCTTTGTTGTTCTCAATCATTAGTTTCAGGATTATCTTGTCGCTGTTTCTTGGCAGCCGATTGGGAATCTTTCTGTACCAGAAACTATCACGGGCAATTTGTCGTTTCCTTTGCTGGATAATTTTTCTGAAGTTGGCCATCGTGTTATCATTCATCAGGTTTACTGCCCTGTTAGCAACAAGTTTGTTTGGATGGTGGTTCACAATGAAGTCTTCGACGCCTGCCCACTTGCTGCAAATTTCTTTAATTCTGGCAGTTGAAACGGTCACTGACTCCTCATCATCGGACGTATTTAATGTCTTTAGCTGTCCATTCTGAAGATCCACAAGCTCATCTGTAGTACTGTTTGGAATGTACGCTATCGTTTGTCTCCAACGTTACATCCTGCTCTCTCTCTCTCTCTCTCTCTCTCTCTCTCTCTCTCTCTCTCTCTCTCTCTTTATCTCGCTCTCTCTCCCACCTTCGTTCGTAACCCGAGGCATTGTTCGTTACCCGAGACATAAAATCTTCGAAGTTTGTTGTTCGTTATCTGAATTGTTCGTGACCTGAGGCGTTCATAACCCGAGGTACCACTGTATATATATATATATATATATATATATATATATATATATATATATATATATATATATATATATATATATATATATATACACACACACATACATATATAAATATATATACCTTATTAAGTCTCTCTTACTTTTGCATTGAAATCACCCTTTATAATGTGGCCTCTGATTATTTACTTATATCCTGTCATAGCTTTCTTTATATCTTCACAGAATTGGTTGACTTCTCCCTCTGAACTATTCGATTTTGGGACACATAAATGTCTTAAATTTATTTCTGATGCTTTACATTTAAATCAATTATCATCACTGTATCTGAATTTTCCAAAAGTCATACACCATTTATTCTGGAACTGGGTCTGATATAAATTCTACACCTGTTTCATGTTTAACCCTTCCAGAATATGTTACATTTGATTTAATCACCACCAACTGTTCTGACCTCATTTAATCCAAGTATATCTAGTTGCATATTCTCCATTTCCTTTTCTGAAGTTGTATAATTTACTCTTCTTCGTTATTGTCCTGATATTTCACGTACTGATTTTTATGGTTTCTTTGTATCCTTCTACTAGTATCTTTATGACTCTTGAGTATCACATGCAGTTATAATCTCTATCTGTACTTTCCGTGCCTCCATTATATCGTTATTGAGAGCAGTTGTGGTTTTGGATCATGATTTTCTATGGATAAATAATGTGATCGTTTCCCAATCCATATGGCTTTGGACTACGTCCTCTGTCTTTAGAAACACGTTAATTTATATGGTAAATGACTACCCTGCTCTGGCATATTTTAACTAATTGAAGAGAACAACCCCAGGGATGTCCATTTTTATCGGTTGGTCCGTGGCTTCGAGAGCTGTGTTCGCTACACCAAATTGTTTCCCGATCATCTACCAATACATCTATGGCACCTCTGTGGAATTTCTCACTGTTTTGCATTGTTTAAGAACATAAGTACATCTGGATACAGAAACTGTTATTTTTCTATGACATTTAAAAATATCTTTCTAAATAATAGTTTATGCCAGATTTTGAATTTCAACTAGACATTTCAAGTAACTCAACAAAATACAGTAATTTATCAAAGGTGACTCTAATTACTTACAAATTCAACAAACAATTAAATAACAACAGCAAATAATAGTTTTTAAAAAATGTCATGTAGCAGAAACATGAGATACGTTTGTGAAATATTAGGATCATCACATTTTTGTAGGCCTGGGTGCAAGGGTTAATGGGTGACCAGCCTTTCCCTGCCATAGCAAATGACGAGAGCTGGTATGAAGCCCTCAACCGACCGCGCTAATGCCATTGTCGGCTTAACGTAAAACTAGTATAATCAACGGCAATGTATCTGAATAATTTTAATGAAAGGAAATATGATATCGTAAGTGGCTGATGGAAAAGAATCTGTGTAGAATTCCAGTAGAATACTCATCTACTACATTGATGACTGAGGTTGAATACTGTATTCCTGTGTCCACAGACAGATCAACACATAGAATCGACGACAGCTCACCTAGGGAAACTTTTCAAGGGAAAATTCGTGGAAATGATAAAACTGAGGTACTGGGACTAATCTAATTGTGTATATTGATGCGTTATAAACGTCAGACAGTTGCCTTTTCATATCAAACAATGCTGTAAATATTCACGCTGAATATTTCCGTCTAAATCTACTATATATATAAAAGAGAATGTTTCTTTGTGTGTGTGTCCTTTATGTGTTCCCGAACGGTCTATCCGATTGAGCTGAAATTTTGTACAAATATTGTTCTCACCCCCGCGGATCCAACTAAAATAGTTAGTTAGTTTAAAATCAACAAGTTTTCCTCAAGCACGAAAGAAAATGGTATTATGAGCTTCAGAAACAGACGAGCAACGGGAAGCAAGACTGGAAACCAATCGAGTACGCACTGCTCAACACGTTCATCTGGAAATCATTCGAGTACGCACTGCTCAATCACGTTCATCTGGAAACCAATCGAGTACGCACTGCTCAAGCACGTTCATCTGAAACAGGTGAGCAACGGCAAGCAAGACTGGAAACCGTTCGAGTACGCGATGCTCAAATAAAAGCGTATTGAGATAATGTATATTGCAGTAAAATAGAATCTATTCTATTTAAGACTATTCCAAAAAAATAAGAAGTTATATTTATTCTCTGGTAACTAATTGCCAAGTAGCAGAGCAGATGATATGACGCAAAATAGAGTTGGTGAGGTAATCGCGAACCAAATCTTACGAGAAACTAGGAGGCTGACGTAAAAAGGAGAAATCGTCAGATAGATTGTCAACAACAACAAACAGTCAGATCTTAGAGCTTGAACGAGGAG
>OY992877.1:174049863-174064863 GCA_963921405.1 Cepaea hortensis
CACACACCGACAGAGAGGGGGTCATTTTCCTGTTATTTATTATTAATGACAATTTCATTGATACGAACAAAGCATGTGTCAGTAATTTGTGTCATCCACTAACAATGCTAAATATATCATACTAACAAGTTAAGTTACCCGATACCCAACTGTATTTGATGCTGTTATTTGCTCCTGCTACGCATGCTTTCCACGTATTGTGGGTAATGCATGCAATACTTTATCTTTTTGTTATGTCCCTTCCTTTGGTAATTTCTGTCATTATTTCCCCTGAGGAGCATTTCACATCCGCACAAATTCAGACAAATGTGAGAATGACTTCATACTGTTGCCTATTTTGTACGTTAGCTTTTATAGCAATCAGTCATTCCTCACAAATGAAATTAAAAACTTACTCTATGCAAAGGAACAGAGTGGTGTAGTGGCTAAACCCTCACATGCCGGCCCGACGTTCATGGGTCTTGCACTGTATGTTCAATGAGCCTTAAGATGTGTGAAAGGACCCTATACGTTGTTTACTAATTCTATGTAAGAACAAAGAAATATTTGTTTATGCTGGGAATAGCACATGCACAACATATCTAGTAACTGTAGATTCTCGTATCTCCTATGTACTACAGATACGTGTGTTTGATGGTACGGAGCAACATCACTTTATAAGAATAATGCAAGGGGCTATCATTGTGGTGAGTTCAAACTGCAGTTTTGTTTATCTTGAAAAGACGTGGTATTACGTTAAGACATACTTTAATTCTTCTTTCACAATGCACGTAATGATATTTGTATGAGAATGCTGAATGACTAAAGGGAAAATTGTTAAAGTAGGTAAAATATATATATAGATGAACCTTCAATGAGATAACTAAACTCTGCATTGTTTTAGTTACTTAGATCTGGTTTGAGCGGTGCTTAGCTCTGGTATGAGAGGGTTGGAGTCTCTATGGCGTTATGGTCAAGCCATTTGATTCCCACTTTGAAGGTCGTTGGTTCATTTTTGGACCCGTTGTTCAGACCACGGGTGCAATTAATTTTTTTTTATTTCCAGAGACCCTGGCGGTCATCGCTCTAACTAAGCATTTGGTGCTTTGTCCATTGCTCTGGGCATCACCATCATCATCATGAGCCATGCCGGTAAGCGTGGGCGGCCATGTTTTGCCATCTCACTCGATCACCGGCGACGATTCCTTTCATATCTTCTACATTTCTGAAAACATTTTCACTGTATAGGGGGAATAAAAAAAAAACAAACAGAGGAATACAAAAAAAAAAAAGAGTCTGTGTCACGTGACACGCTGATTGCTACACATGATGAATGTTCAATCACACACCTGATGGCTTGCATAGGACAAAAGGAGTTCAAGAAACTCTTCTTCTTGATTTCGGAATTGCATTGTATAACAAATTTCGATACCAGGTTGTTTGCATTTATTAATATAAGTATTGTTCTCCAATATATGGTGCTTTGCATTCGAAATTCAACCTTGAATTCAGAAGTTTGGGTTGTCAGCTGAGTTATTATTATTATTATTATTATTATTATTATTATTATTATTATTATTATTATTATTATATATTATTATTATTATTATTATTATTATTATTATTATTATTATTATTATTTGTATTGTCAATAAAAAGTAGTGGGGGGGGGGGGTGTGAATTATGTTGATTCTTTCAAACATGTCTTTTATTTCTGTTACAAATAGAGAAAAACACAATTTAAAAAAAAACAGTATTTATATTTGTCAATTCCTCAGTATGATGTTTGTTTGGTTCGTGACAACATTGTCGCCGACAAAGGCAGTATTGACAATAATACTGAGTTCTTTAACAGCACCATCATGTTCCGTGTTCAAAAGCTGGAACCTGATTGTGTGAGAATGTCTCAGGTAAGTTCGATTAAATATAGAAACACAACTCCTGGTTCCTGTTGTGCATAGGACTCCTGTGCATATTAACTCCTGATTCCTGTTGTGCAAGCCATGCTTATAGAAATAATTTACAGCCACTTTACGCAAATGAGATCATTGTTGCAAAGTAAAAATCATCATCATCATCATCATCATCCTCATCATCATCATCATCACCATGTGCCATGCTGAAAATCGTGGGCGGTCATGTTTCGCGATCTCATACGATCACCAGAATCCGTGTTCTTGTCTTGACCATGCACGTGACAAAGCCATCCAGATATTTACTTCTCTGCCTTCCCTGTGTTTTGGTTTCCTCAATTTTTCCAGTTGTTACCAAGTTCTCTAGTTTATTTCTTCTTATAAAATAATTCTACATTTCAGTTACTTATTACATAGCTGTAAATATAGTGATAGAAATAGCAAGAATATATAGTCTGCTAAATAAGACATAGCAATAGTGTAACAATACACAGGCGGAGAGCTCAATACGCATATGGTGTCTGAAAGACACTAATGAATAAAAAATGTCATTATCTGAAATAAATAGAGACACTATATAATCCAGGGGGGGGGGGGGCAAGGTAACGCAATGGTTAGCACGCTTGGCTATCGGTCGGCTGGTTATGTGTTCGAATCCTCGCGAGCAATACGTTTCCTTTTTAAATTGATCTGGATCGTGCAGTTCGGTCCAGCCAGAAATGTGTAAGAGGGAATGCTCTTGGCGGTAATAGCGGCCGGCGGAATACTGACATAATACCAATTGAGTATCAGTTGGTCTATACAAATATGGGGAAAGCAGTATGTACCCAAATTCCTCAAAGTGTTTATCTGGTCTTTTGCTTTGCTATGTATCCCTTTGTGTAGCTCACATATAGCATAGAAGAGTTTAACAGTATATTATCAATAAAAATGCAATAGCAAGATATTTTTTTTTTAAAGGCTTCAAGAATATTAGTGGGAGAAAGAGAGTAGAGGAAAGGTGAGAAGAGAAGAGAAAAGATGTTACTCTATTACTTCAGTACAATGATAGACTGATAAATACCATTAGACGTAGCTTCATTAAGTAATTGTTATTATAATATAATTTTTGTTTAGAAATATCAACACATTTAAACTGATGGTACAACCTCAATATGTTTGTCCTTAGTCTAGTTGCTTTCAGCAACGTTCCTAAATAATATCGTGTCTGCCAACAGGTATCCCCACTGTCGACCTCCCTCAACTCTGCTGCCGTGTTCCTCATTTTCACTCGCGATACCTCAATGCTCTGGTATGGGAAGGTAAGTAATGATCAATAAATAATATATATATATATATAATAGATCAACAAACACGCAAACGTGAGATGAAGTTTTAACTTTTCTTAAATTAGACACACGCACAGAGAGAGAGAGAGAGAGAGAGAGAGAGAGAGAGAGAGAGAGATAGAGAGAGAGAGAGATGTGTTTATATATATATATATATATATATATATATATATATATATATATATATATATATATATATATATATATATATGGCATACCACGTGCGAAACACAGCTGCGGGTGATCTGGTAGCAGACCACCTAGCGTTGGGTTTTTATGAAAATGGTAGGAGTGCCAGTCGTTAAGAAAGCAATGGCAAACTAATTACTGAACGTAAACTTACCAAGAAATAACATAAATCACAAACAGCCAAAACATGTTGCGGTTGACTGTGATGTCCTGTAAAGGATATGCAACTAATTTATGTTTCACTTGATACCTTGTTATAATATTTACTAAAGCTTTATCCTCGAGGTATTAAAAAGCAAAAATGTTTTCGTGGTTTGAGGATGTGTTACAAGTTAAGATAATATTATAAAAGTTAATATACAGCAGTATGCTAGATAGTATGAGCAAGTAATTATCAAAATATGACAAAGACAAAGCAAACATCATTTAAAAGTTAACAATACCCCGTGTGCTATTTTACAGTGTCTGTTTAAAGTGAAGGACCTTGTTCCACGTCTTGAGGCGTCTTGACTGTATAGTTAGTCTTTCTTCTTGAGCAGACATGTCTGCTGGCCTTGAGGTCAAATATTCGAATCTCCATCGAGACAGGGATGTTTTTATTGACCTTAACTTCCCCCCCCCCTCCCCCTTTCCGCGACCTCCTCCCCCTCCGAAGTCGATGGACATAAAATTGGTACCATGAAATGCAATGAGAAATAATTATGGTAGGCGTGATATTAACCATAGCACCCTTCCAGTGCCCATAAAAACATGGGGTTAGCACCATGTATCCAATATGTTTCAAGACCTGAAAACTAGTATTTTTTTCCAAGGTACATAAATAGTATATTTAATATGCAGTTACAATGTACGAGGGCGAGTCAATAAGTAAGTAATACTGTTCTGTGGGATGGCAGGTAAATGTAGTTGGTGTTTTCTACAGGTGTCATTACGTGACAGCAACATCGAACTTTATATTCCCGTTTGTGGGGTGGCTCTAGATGTCTCATGCGCATGCGCAGTGCATAAACAAACTGACGACTGTACTTACAGAGTGTACAACCAAAGCGCAACGTGCTGTTGTGCGTTTTTTTTTTTTTTTTTTTTGGTGGGCAAAAGGACTGCATGCAAAGGACATTCATAAGGAAATGCTTCTTGTTTATGCTGACAATTGTTTGTCCCGTAAAGCGGTGCATAGCTGGGTAGAAAAATTTTCTTAAAGACGCTCTAATATTGTTGATGATATCCGATCTGGTCGTCCTGTTGAGATTGCAACAGAAGCATCCGTGCAGCGGGTGGAGGAGGAGATTAGAGGTGACAGGCGAATAAAGATAGACTGTAGCATCTGCAATATGGTGGTCACATGACTCAGCATATAGTATAATGCATGATCGATTGAAATTTAAGAAAGTGTGCTCAAGGTGGGTACCCAGACAACTGAAGGAGAGAGCACGCAGTTCTATGCGGCCGGTTTGGGAGGACTGATAAAACGATGGGCTAAGTGCACCAATGTTGGTGGAAATTATGTTGAGAAATAAATTGACAATGTATGTATAAAAATAAACTTGTTTCAAAATGTTATCATATTTAGTTATTTTTCTACAGCCATTTGTAACTTACTCCCCTCGTATCTTTTGCTTGGATATATTCCACAGAAGTCGAGTGCTCAAGAAAGAGAATGTTCCAAATACATGTTCACATATGTGTGTCCTGAAAGGTAACAATATGTCAGTCATATTGTACCATGCTTATATTTCTAATAATTTAATCATATCAAATGTGTAAGGCACCATCTTACGAGTAATTGGTATATGTTGCTTACTCCATATATATATATAGACCAATCGCACTCGATGAGTGATGTGATCAGTATTTCCCATAACATTTCCTGCTTCAGATATTAGACTGGGTCAGTCTGGGAGACAATGTCAGTTTTTAAAACATTCCCGACTCAAAAACAAAGACTTGACCAGACTATTTACGTTTACTTTGTGAACATAAATGTATTAACATGCTTAGAAATTGTTTGTTATAAATGAAAATATACTACTGATTTTAAAGTGAAAATTATAAACATTTAAAGCCCCTAATTTCCAGACGCGTTTTCGGTCAAATAAACTGCTGATATTCCTCCGACCCATTCGCTTATACCTCATTAGCTATTGAAATGTGTTCAGAGAACAGGTAAGAACTAGAGTTTATGTAAAAGATTTCACTAAAGAAAACACGATTCATCTCTTTTAGTACCTTTTTTGGCGTTTACTCGCTTTGAACTCAAGCGAAGTCCTTACGTGTGTTGCTACTTCTAGTGCAGTGGTTCTCAACCTTTTTGGGCCCATGCCCCCCCCCTTTTACCATATGTTCAGAACGTCATTTTCTCCCCGCCCCCTTCGAATGTCCTCCCTATAAATCTCCCCCACCCTTACACAGTATACATAAAAATGGAAGCTAAATTTAATAACACATACTAGAATAAGTCTATACATCTACATAAAACGTGATTTTCGGGTCTACTTACGTTATAAAACGAATTTCATTAGGGCGAGAAGTACATAACCGTAAAATTTAGAGGGAAAAACAATATCAAGTAACTGGTTCTTGTATTAATGCGATCTTGAAATAATCTTAATTTCCCCCCCCCCCCCCGAAAACCATAAAATTCCCCCGGGGGGGGGGGGGAATTCCACACCGGTTGAGAACCACTGTTCTAGTGCATTGAGCTGAGTTTTGCGTATGGATTAGCTTTCCCTATTACCAGTGTCCCCTGCCATCAGGAGCCCACCCCGACTTCTGAGGTAGGTTATTTTAATTAATAAGTGCTTAGGTCTAAAATGCTTAAAACAATAGCCCCGTGGGACAGAAACATTAAAGAGACATTTAAGATAAGGTGAGCTGCTCAACTTGGGTGGAGCAATAGAAGAAGTTAGAAAAAGTATATAGTGCGGTGAGTAGCACATGAACACAAAGTTCAACTGCTATATACAAAGATGTACAGATTAGACTAACAATCGTTTTGTTAAATGTAGCCTTTTGCAATATAGAACAAATTATAAACTATGAAGGGCTGCCAATTGCAATGAGAAAAAAGTGTTGAAGTGATATGTAGAACTTGTACTTTATATCCACGTGAAACACTGACAATAAGACGCATGCTGAAAAACAACTAGTGACAGTGGAAATGCGGTGTCTGGGGAAAATACTAGGAATAACACGGGCGGTGAGAATGACGAATGATACATTTCTACAAGAAACAGATGAAGACAGTCAACTGATAAGAGAAATTGGATGTAAATAGTCAAGATTATTTGATCACGTTATGAGAAGACATAAGCTAGATAATTTAGTGACAATTGGCAACATTGATGGGGAAAGGAGCAAGAGCTTTGTTTATCCTTTACAGAACTTAGCAGTCAACCCCAGCAGTTTTTGGCTGTTCGTGATTCCTGGGCAAGTTTACGTTCAGTAGTTTGCCATTGTTTTCTGAACGACTGGCACCCATACCATTTCATTAGAAAAAAACAACGCAAGGCGGTCTGCTGTCAAATCTTCCGCAGCTGTGTTTCGAACGCTATATGTGGGATTATGAACTGCGTACGTAACTCCTTTGCCACGGAGTAGGCAAAGAGACAATTAACAGGAAAGCATGACCACATATCATAATCGAGACGAGAACAAAAACCGAATCGAGGTCTCTGGTGATGGTGTTATATGGCAAACCATGACAACCCATGCATATCGTCAAGGCACATGATGGTGATGAGGCGCAGAATTGGTTAAAACGGGAATGTTACTGGGGGGGGGGGGGGGGAGGGTAGATATACATTTCCGCCACTATTGATCAAAACCATATTTGAATAAGTGCCATGCATAATCAATTGTGAATTCTATTTATTTCCTCATATGGTAGGTGTATATACGAGGATAAGTTAATAAGTAAGTCACAAATGGCTGTATAAAAATAACTAAATATGATAACAACTTGAAACCAGTTTATATTCATTTTGTATTCATACATTGTTCCTTTACTTCTTAACATAATTTCCACCAACATTGATGCATTTATCCCATCGTTTTAACATTCCTCCCAAACCGGCTGCATAGAACTGCGTGCTATGTTTTCTACACCATTTTTTCACTTCACATTCAACTTCGACGTCAGTCGCGAAATGTCTCTTGCTAAGGTGGGTTTTCAGTGGACTTAACACCTAGCGATTTCCCGTAAAACGGTGCATAGCTGGGTAGCAAAAGTTGCGAGGGCGAGTCAATAAATAAGTCACACAGTTCTGTGGGATGGCAGGTAAATGAAAACAAAGCATGCAGTTCTGTGCAGCCGGTTTAGGTGGACTGATAAAACGATGGGATAAATGCATCAATGTTGGTGGAAATTATGTTAAGAAGTAAAGGAACAATGTATGAATACAAAATGAATATAAACTGGTTTCAAGTTGTTATCATAGTTAGTCATTTTTCTACAGCCATTTGTGACTTACTTATTAACTTACCCTCGTATTTTTTATATTATAAAACTTGTGTGTGATGTGATTATTTTACTTGATAATGCATTGATGTATTTTTTTCTACATAAGAAAATGTTTGTGTGCACCAGATTGCATGATTATGACATAATTATTGAGGGAAGAGAGCCAGCCACTTTCTGGTCACTAGTGGAGCATAATGGAGATTACCCTAAACAGTTGTCAGAGTTTGTAAGTTGATAAATGTTTGGTGTGTTCCATATTTGTCATCTTCATAATCATAATCATCATGACTTGGCTTTCCAATTAAAATATGTATATTGAAAACTTTATGTGTGCTAATTTACCTGTAGGCAGTGTTTTTAGTTGTTCTCTCTCTCTCTCTCTCTCTCTCTCTCTCT
Organism: Cepaea hortensis; assembly: GCA_963921405.1. NCBI lineage: Eukaryota > Metazoa > Mollusca > Gastropoda > Stylommatophora > Helicidae > Cepaea > Cepaea hortensis. Next base: position 174,058,128 of record OY992877.1, read on the forward strand.
CTCTCTCTCTCTCTCTCTCTCTCTCTCTCTCTCTCTCTCTCCGCGACCGACCGAGCTCATGACATTCCCTTAAATGAATCGTCAAAGAACGAGAAGCAGACGGTAAGCTTTACTAGAACACAATCACAAGTCACAAATTGGACGTTGCGGCCAAAATGTCTTCTTCTGATTTGTGTCTGCGTGTGCGTGTGTGCATGTGTGTGTGTGTGTGCATGTGTGTGTATGTGTGTGTGTGTGCATGTGTCTGTGTGTGCGTGTGTGTGTGTGTGTGTGTGTGTGAGAGAGAGAGAGAGAGAGATTCATTTATTGTATCTACAAAGCAACAAAGACATTTATGATCTGTTTAAGTCCCCGCTAATCACTAGTATCATGAAGGCTAATAGATTGCAATGGCTGGGGCATATAGACAGAATGGAAGATAATAGGGAAACAAAACTCGCTTACACTCAAGAAATAAATGACTGTAGACCCCGAGGTAGACCAAGAATACGGTGGAAAGATAATATACATACAGACCTACAAGCGCTTGGAATCAACGACTGGCAAGTGAAGGTCAACAAGAGGGACGAATGGAAATGGCTTGTATCTGCAGCAAAGAACCTCAATGGCTCGGAATGCTGAAGAAGAAGAAGAACAAAGCTTTATCTCAGTTCCACTAATCCCAGTGTTAATCACGACATTACCACCACAGTTCACTATCAGCTTCGCTAGCGAGCCAGCCTTTACACAATCAGCACTAGGTGCGTGGCCAATATGACACCGACTGCCCTAACTTCCCAGGAAATATCGTAGTATCATTGTAGGCTGGGTTGATCTGGTAACTTATAGCGATTTGGCTTTTAAATCCTACGTTATGGGGGTTGGAAAACATGACCACCAGTCAAGCCACTGCGCTATCGTGACTTCTAAGAAACCACTGTGGAACAATTAATTAGTTGTCCACGGTAAAGATCATTCTAATGGGTATCTCTTTTATCATTTTGTATGCACAGAAACTGCCAAGACATTTTCCGACCTTAGTACTTTGTTCAAGAAAGGTGGCAATGTGGTCTTTTACGGACATCCCAGATTTTTCTCAAGAGGTACGGTAATCAAAATTTAAGAGTGTAGAACTTAGGATTTTATTATTATAGAATCGAAGATGATGCTGATAAGAAATAATCTATAAAATATAGAGAGTATGTCTAAATAGTAATGATGTTATTTAATATTGCTGGTGATAGATATATTAGTGTAGGAAATAATTACCTTCTGATTAATAGTTTAATTAACAATATTACTGGGATACATGACCGCCCACGCTTATCGGCATGGCACAAATGATGATGACTACTAGGAAAATATATTACTATTAGGATGCATTATTTCTCAGCACACACACACAAAGCATGCATTATAAAACCTGTATGGGTCAGAGATATTATTTTAACACTTTAATGCAGTGGTCCTCAAGCGGTGGGGAATTCCCGCTCCCTCCTCCCCCCCCCCCCCTTTCCTCTAGGGGGAATTTTATGGTTTCCAGGGGGAGGAATTAAGATAATTTCAAGATCGCGTTAATAAAAGAACCGATTATTTGATATTGTTTTCCCCTCCATACTTACGGTTCTGTACTTCTCGCCCTTCTGAAATTCATTTTATAACGTAATTAGACCAGCAAATCACGTTTTATGTAGATGTCTAGACTTGTTCTAGTATGTGTTATTAAAGTTAGCTTCCATTTGTACGTATACTGTGTAGGGATGGGGGAGAGGGGAGTTTATAAAACGGAAATAGGAAAAGGGGGAAGACATTCTGAACATATGGTGAATGGGTGCATGGTCCAAAAAGGGTTGAGAACCACTGCTTTAGTGAGTAAATATAATCAAATGCTGTCATTTATCATGAACAAATTAATTGTGTATCAAATTACTAATATATTTTACACGTTTCAGGATCTTTGCGAGACGGATATATTCATCTTGGATACACATGACCAAGTGAGTGATGATGTTATAACATGCAGGTCAAATTTAACCAGGCAGATCAAATATAATTTTAGTGCAAATTATTGACTAGTTAATAAAATATATTTAGAGCATTTAAAATACTTACATAATCTTACACATTTTTGAGTATTTAATTAAATCTATTTAGGACATTTAAAATGCATACACATACTTACTTACTTACTGACTTACTGACTTACTTACTTACTTACTAAAATCTATTTAGATCGTGTAAAATAATTACATACTTTGTAGCCTCTTTTATATGGGAACAATTGGAAGAAGGGCAGCCTTACATAATCAATTAAAAATCCACATGGTGAGGCTGTTGCTTCAAGCCTTCTTCAACAAACAGCGGCAAGAAAACACATCAACGCAGAAACAATGGAACTTATAGTTAATTACACAACAGTGAATACATTCACCAGACATACTGAAAGAAGAAATTATAGAAGCCGTCAGATTAGCCCCATTGAACAAATCGCTGGGACAAGATGAAATATCAAATGAACTATTTAAAACAGCAAGAGAAGTAAGAACAGCATGGCTACATTGACTATTCAACCATGGTTGGGTAGAACAACAGACACCACGAGACTGGGGAAACGCCATAATTATCCCAATTTGGAAAAAACAAAGGCAGCAAACGAGACTGCACACAATACAGAGGCACTTCACTTTATACTGGGAGTTATACTGGGAAAATGTTTTGCGAAATTCTTGAGAAAATATTACGAACTGCTATAAAACCCCAGCTAAGCGAAACACAACTTTTTTTTTTTTTTTTTTTTTTTTTTTTCCGCGTTTCCATCCTGTTTCAGGATATTGCGGTCAACACCAGCATCTTTCAGCTGTATGTTGATTCCTAGGCTAGATTACGCTCATCAGCACGCCACGACTTTCTGAGCGACCGGCTCCATACTCTCATAAGTCACTTTTGCAATTCGAACCACTGCTAATTCTCGTCGCGTCACGTGACGAGAGTATTCGGGGTTAGCGGAGAAAGCTGCTAACCCCTCGGCCACGATCGGAAATACAAAGGATGCACTGATGCCATTTTTGCTCTTTGACAACTTATAGAAAAATCAATCGTATTCAATGAAATACTCTACTTAGCCTTCGTCAGCAAAGAAAAGGCATTTGATAGAGTAGATACCCACAAGCTGTGGGAAATCCTTAAACAATATGGAGTGAGAACACATCTAACAAACCTATGTAGAAGCTTATACAACAACAGTGAATGCATAGCGAGAGCAACCGGAGGACACTCAGAACCCTTCACCATAAGATCCGGAGTACGATAAGGTTGTGACCTGTCCGCTCTCTTGTTCATAACATATGTAGACAACATATGTAAAGAAACCAGCCAAACAGAAACCGCGAGAAGAACTATCTGCACATTTAACCATTAGAGAACTCCTGTTTGCGGATGACCAAGCACTAATAGCAAACTCAGAAGCTGAATTACAAGACCACATGAATAGTCTAAACGAAATGTTTAGGGAACATAACATGAAAATTAGCACAAGTAAAACAGAGGTAATGACTATAACTAAAGAAGAAAATGCAATAACGATTCACCTAAACGAACATCCATTGAAACAAGTAATGAGTTTCAAGTACCTAGGAAGTATAATATCATCGAATGGCAAATCAAAGGACGAGATCGAAAATAGATGCAATAAGGCAAACCAACTCATTGGACAAATGGCACCAATACTAAAGAACAAACATATATCAATAACTACTAAGAAAGCACTTTGCAACACAATCTTCCTACCAACTCTATGTTACCAGTACCAAACCTGCACAATGACAGAGAAAAATAACAACATCAGAAATGAGATTCCTGAGAAGAATACTCAATGTATCAAGAAGAGATAAGATCAGAAATTAATAAATCAGGACTAAAGTTGGGATTATACATCTGCACTAGATTTTATTAGAAGGCAGCAAGTCAAGTGGTTTGACCATGCAAGTAGGTTGTCAACTGACAGTGTACCACAACAAACAATGATGTAAAGACCAGATGGAAGCAGAGAAAGAGGCCGACTACATAAACGATGGACGGGGGTAATAGCAGAGTTCATGATAATATCGATACATGAAGCCCATAAGCGGGCATTCTCCCGTTGTTTATACTTCACCTCGACACCGCAAGGTACAAGAGGAACATGATGAGATGAGATGAGTGAATACATTAATGCTAACAATTGGAGCCCTGCAATATATTGATTAGTACACTGCTTACCAAGTCAGGGATCTGGGTTCAATCTCCAGCAGCGGTAGGATTTTTCTTCATAAACCAGTATGGCTCTGAAGTCAATCCAGCCTCACAAATGGCTTCCAGATACATTTTCAGTAAGTTTCTGGAGATTATCTTAGGGGGGGGGGGGGGGAGAGAGAGAGAGAGAGAGAGAGAGAGAGAGAGAGAGAGAGAGAGAGAGAGAGAGAGGAAAGGACGGCGAAGAAATGGACAGACCACCCGATCCCATTTATGGCACAGAAATGTATGTGAAGGCCTAAGATTTCACATCTCCGCTACAATACTATAATGTGTGGGACAATGAATACATCGTTTCTGGATCAATATGCAACGGGTTATACAATATTTAATACAGTATATGGGAAGGTTGAGATGAGAAAGTACTTATAAAACGAGGTGTCGGCTTTTTATCTTATGATGTGGCCGATGTTATGGTTTGACCTGTTTCTATTTCAATTATCTGTTTCTATTTACACGTTGATTATTGTTTATATGTGCGGTCAAAATCACTAAACACTTGCCCTCCTCAAACTGTTTAAGTGACAACTACAGCGAGAGAGAGAGAGAGAGAGAGAGAGAGAGAGAGAGAGAGAGAGAGAGAGAGAGGGAGCGAGAGAGAGAGAGATGGGAGAGAGAGAGAGAGAGAGAGAGAGAGAGAGAGAGAGAGAGAGAGAGAGAACGAACGAACGAACAAACGAACTTTATTTTAAACGGGTAGCAAAATGGGCACGCAGGCCCGTCTTACATTCGGCCCTTCCAATCACTCATCTTTCATTCATCAATTTATATAGGGGAAAAAACATTGCCAAATGGATTTTGTAAGCATAAAAAATGCATATTACGCATGATACATTCACATGGGGGAAAAAAAAAAACATTGTCAAATGAAAGTTGTAAACATAAACAGTGCATATTGCAATGTTTTGAGAGACATCCCCCATCCACCCTCACACCCCGCAGCCACCCAAACCTCCCCCACCATCCCACACATACCTCCACGCACTCACACAGACCCAGGCAAACATACATGCCGCCACCCATCCACTGATCCCCCACCCGCACACATTTCCTAACCCACACACACATCCCCCACCCGCCCCATAACCGACATCCACACACAAACCCACACATTCTCCACCACCCACCCACACACCCGCAACCACCCAGTAATACAAAAATCACAAAACCACACACACACATACCCCCGCCAACCTACACATCCCGCACCTATCCACACACACATCCCGCGCCCTCACAATTTCCCCCACCCACCCACACACACATCAGCCAACCTACACCCACTCACCCACCCAATATCCGCCACTTCTCAACTACACATCCCCCACCTATACACACATCCCCACCCATAAACACATCTCCCCACCTGCCCACACACATCCCCCACCCATACACACTCAAAAACACACACCTCCCACCCACACACACCCTGCCACCCACATATACTCCACCCACACACATCCGCCGCTCACACACATCTTCCCACAAACACACACATTCCCCGCCCATACACTCATCTCTCACACACATCCACCCATTCACGTACTCATCCATCAACCACTCGCACCCACACATCACCCACCCGCCCATCAACACATGCATCTCTCCCACCCACACACAACCCAAACACCCAGCCAAACACACATCCCCCATCCTCACATACATCCTTCAATCACCTGCACATCCTACACCTCCCCCACCTCTCACACATCTCCCCTCCCATACAAAACTACACCCAGAGACAGACAGAGAGAGAGAGAGAGAGAGAGAGAGAGAGAGAGAGAGAGAGAGAGAGAGAGAGAGAGGAAGAAGAGGGAAGGATTTATTTTGTTTTAATTTGACCATACCAGACTGTTTACCAATATATTTATTCAGATTCAACTTTGGATTGGATCATGTTTTTTGGGTGGGGACGACCAAGAAACACTTTCAAATATAATTCAAGTAAGAAGTGACGGATTTATTTCATAATAAATATTTATTGTTTCATAAACAAAGGTATGCGCCTGTCTTATCTTTCTAGTCTCACTTATTGAACACTTTTTGATGAAATGGGTCAAGGTTTTTTTTTAAACTGCTGCACAACTGCTATTAAGGCTTTATTTTTTACTGTGTCTACCATTTGCCAACGTTTATATTTTTATATTGTATCAATATAAAGGTGTCAAATGCAACGAGAAAAAGAGTTTTGTAATGCTACATAGAACCTGTACTTTTTATGGATGTGAAACGTGGACAATGTACAGACGAGCTGAAAAACATCCAATGACAGTAGAAATGTGGTTTCTGAGGAAAACGCACAGAATACCATGGACTGCAAGAAGGAAATGAGAGGCAAATAAAACAGATCAGGACTTACTAGAAACAGACAAATTCTTGATGCAGATAAACTTAAAAATGTTTCAGATCATCACCATCATATGTCATGCCGATAAGCGTGGGCGGTCATGTTTCGCTATCTCACACG
>OY992877.1:174069863-174234863 GCA_963921405.1 Cepaea hortensis
ACAGGACTTAGCTGTCAACAGCAGCATCTTTCAGCTGTCTGTTGATCTCTTGGCAAGATTACGCTCAGTAGTTTGCCATTGCTTTCTGAGCGGCCGGCTCAGTATCCGCAAGTCACGAGCGGGGGTCGAACCACCTCAGTTCTCTCTCCGCTGCGAGACTCTGCGTGATAAACGGGATTACAGAGAGAAAGTGTTGTAACCCCACAGCCAGAGAGACCGGCAATTCGATTGTTAATGGGGGGAATTCGAAAATGGAAGAAATCGGCTGGATATAACAAAACGGGCAGACTTGAGACTGAAGGTAACTAAATTGGAACTTGACATAAAATCTCTGTGCAGCAAGCATCAATCGCAAGGATCTCACTAAATTTAAATAATAAATAATTACTAATAATTAAAATAATATAGAAACATCTTTCATTAAAATTATTTTGTACTTGAATTTCAGTTCTCCATTACAAGTTTTGAAAATTTACTTACTGTGTTTGCTCAATAATTTCCTATTGATTTCTTCCTAAAACCTATCATTCAAGTTTCTTTAGTGAACATTTCAATTTTTGAATATTAAAAATATTGTATATGTTAGGTGGGGGGGGGGGGGGGGCGCATAAGAATTTTAGAAAGGCTTAGGCGGGGCATAGCACAAAAAAGGGTTGGGAAACATTGATCTATCGTGGTGTCGCCATCACTACACTGGAGTGAAGGCAGGAATTCATGAATTAATCTTGAATACTTCCCCCTGCCCCTTCCATAGTCATGCATTTCTGACCAACAGAGAGGTGCATAAAATACTTTCTCATTACATTCCTGAACCACACATTATTCGGCAACACAGAACATTCTGACACCTATATGGATCTGTTTTCTGCCATTGTCTGTTGTATTTGTTTGCTGAAGAATGTCTGTTGCTGCAACATTTTCTATTCTGTGTTATTGTTTTCTTGAAACGCTGATTCTCTGAACTTATTGTGTCGAGTGAAATGGCGAATCATGACCGCCAACGCTTACCGACATGGCACATGATGGATGGATTATTCAGTGAATTATTAGATTTTGAGCGAATGTTCACTAACACATTAATAATGTTCATATGTGTAATCAATAAGCCGACCTCCGTGGCAAAGGCATTACGGACGCGGTTCGTAATTCCGCTTACCTGCGTTCGAAACACAGCTGCGACCGATTTGGCAGCAAACTGTGAAGCGCTGGGTTTTAACGAGTTGGTATGGGAGCCGGTCGTTCAGAAAGCACTGGCAGAATACTGAACATAAACTTGCCAAGACATTAACAATAGCAGTGCTGGTGTTGACAGCGATGTCTTGTAAATAGGATATGCAAAAAAACAAACATAATCAATAATGCTACAATGTATACTTTACACAGGGTGAAGTGGCATATGAGAAAACAAGAAGGCATCTGAGACAGGAAAATGCAGACATTAACATTAATTGTCTGGTAAATTATATTTAGTAGTGGTATTACTGAAAGAAGAATAGAGCTGAACAGCTTTGTTTCAGAATATCCAAGGCAACTTCCAAATGGTGAGTTCTTTGCGGCTGATTACTGAGTAAGAATGTACAGGAAATATGGACCAGAAAAAAAAATCACTAATTTACTTTAGAAGACGGCTAGTTATTATTTATTTTTAGTGCATGGACCTGGGTGACTTACATTTTTTAACTTTTTTGTTGTTGCGCAAGCTGGCTTTGAACTCAAGCGTAGTCCATTCACACCACTTCTAGTAGCACTGGAGTGCATTTTGATTGTGAATTAACTTTCCCTGTTACCAGTGTCCCTCGTCATCAGACGACCCCCACTCCGATTTCAGAGATACTTGTAATTTACGCCCCTAGTCAAGGACGAGAAATTAACATTTTTGTCCAACTGACCGGTGTAGGAGTTGAACTTCCTAAGCCAACATCAGTACACTTAATGTGAAAAGGGATCTCTTATCTGATTTAAGATTCGACGGACAGATACTGAAATGGAGAGGGATATAAAAGTTAAATAATTACTCAAATTATCCCATGTTAAAAAGTTAAGTTTCGTGTCCGTTACAGTAAGTTGCAATCAATCGGAACATTTTTTTTTGGGGGGGGGGTGGTGGGGATGGGGGGGGGGGGACTTTCTAGACAACTATACGGTTAGTATGATCTAATAACAAGTCTCTAATGAATACAAACTATCTAGCTGACAAACAAAAGTTAAGAGTGAATATATGTACTGTTTCTGGTTTTGTTGTTATTTATTTTCCTACAAATTCCATGAGTTTAATGTTAAACTGTTAAATTCACATTACGTATGCAGCAAACCATCATCGAGCTAAATCAAAATTTCGTATGCCATAAACTGAGTTTTTCTAGATTAGTGTTTTTCTTAGTTAATATCTCATTTAAAAAAAAAAAAAAACATTATGAAGCAGCTTATTATAAAACTGATGGTGTGCTTGGATAAATTAATCCTTGTTCTGTGTGGTTTTAGTTTGGCATAAGTTGAAAAATTCTGCCCTAGAGAACTCCGTTAAATATTTGGACAATGTAGATTTGATTAGGTATTATTTGGACATTTTAATGATTTATAATGTTTTATTAACGTATTTCAATTAATGTGTAATGTTTTCTTTCTTACTCGTTCGCTTTGAACTCAAGGGTAGTCCATACATGTGCTACTACGTCTAGTACACTGGACTGATTTTTGCATGTGGATTAGCTTTCCCTTTAACCAGTTTTCCTCGCCATCAGGCGAACCCTCTCCGACTTCAGAGGTACTTGTAATTTACGTCCCCAAAACAAGGACGAGAAGTCAGTATTTTAGTCCAATTGGCCTATGTAGGGGTTGACCCCAATACCTTCGCATCAGCAAACTGGATGCTTGAGAACGAGCTCTCTTATCCATTCGGCCATGCTGACCTCCAATCTGTAATGTAAATAAATATTTATGGTGAAAATGTCTTAGATGCTGTAATGTAAATAAATATTTATTGCAAAAATGTCTTAGATGCTGTAAATTAAATAAATATTTATTGTGAAAATGTCTTAGATACTGTAAAGTAAATAAATATTTATTGTGAAAATGTCTTAGATGCTGTAATGTAAATAAATATTTATTGCAAAAATGTCTTAGATGCTGTAAAGTAAATAAATATTTATTGCAAAAATGTCTTAGATGCTGTAAAGTAAATAAATATTTATTGCAAAAATGTCTTAGATACTGTAAAGTAAATGAATATTTACTGTGAAAATGTCTTAGATGCTGTAATGTAAATGAATATTTATTGTGAAAATATCTTAGATGCTGTAAAGTAAATGAATATTTATTGTGAAAATATCTTAGATGCTGTAAAGTAAATGAATATTTATTGTGAAAATATCTTAAATGCCGTATGTGGACACATTAAAGATAATGTGTAAGTATTTGGTAAACGGAGTTTTTATTGTTACCGTTGACTGTGTTAACATTGCTAACAACATTTTTTTTTTAAATCTTGCATGTCCTTTACGGGACTTGCTATCAATCTCAGCTTAATTTCTAGGCAATTTTTCGTTCAGTAGTTTGCCAATGCTTTCTGAACTAGAAGTCAACGCTCAAGTCCAACTTAATGCTGGTGTAGGTGTTGAACCCCTACCTCACCATCAGTACATTGGAAGTTTAAGAGCCAATGCTAGTATTGTGATAGGGAAATGTTTACTCTTAACATTTGTATAACAATGCTACAGGTATATTTAAGAATTGAGCTTTTATGGGTGCTTTAAGATAAAGAAATGTCTTTGTTGTAGCTGCAAAACTAAAATTGCAAATTATTGCAGTAATTTTTGCAATAACAGTCGCAGGACATGCAGATTTGAAATGGCAAAGTATGAAATGGTAAAAAGTGACATGTGTATCACTGCAGTGGCACAACCATTGTTGTTGATTGCTTATATGACAAATGTTGATGTACTGCGAGCACATTCAAAGGCGCTTAGCAGGTGTTAACGTGTATATGCACTAATTATGTTTCAATCGTGTTGAATGTGACAAATAATGTAACGTGTTGGTATATTAAAATAAACATTGTGGCGATTGGAGTCTCAGTGGCGAAGTAGTTAAGCCATCTGCCTCAAGCTCCGAAGATTGTGCGTTCTTATCCGGACTTCGTCATTTGGTTCAGAGTGCAATTTTCTCTCAGACTCCTGGGGGTCGTCGCAAGGAGGTATGGAGTTCGTGCTTTGTGCGACGCATTCGGAAGACCGCCCTGCGGAATGAGAATGAGCTAAATGTGATAAAACCCGGTGCAATAAAGTCGATTCTTTCACTTTTAATTCTCCTCTGCTCAATCAATCAATCAGGTGCCGTCTCCACAATGAAGGATGGCTGCAATGGATCTCCAATACTGTCTGTCTCTCGCCTTGACTGTAAATTCTGTCAGAGTGATGTTCGTCCATCTCTTGATGTTATCTTCCCACTTGTATCGTTGTCTACCTCTTGCTAGCTTGACCTCAACCTTGCCCTCTAGTATAGTTTTTGTAAGAGTGTTATGTCTTTTAAAGTGGCCGAAATATTTCACTTGCCTCTTTTTTATTTCTTTCATCAGCTCTCTTTTTATTCTCAGTTTTTTTAGAACCTCTGTATTTGATTGTTTCTGTGTCCATGAAATACGACATACTCTTCTGTATATCCACATCTCCAGGGCATCTATTCGACTTTCTAGTTGCTTGTTCAATGTCCAGGCTTCCGCGCCATACAATATTGTTGAATATACGTAACATCTTACAATTCTCATGTTTAATGCGTTGTTAATCTCTCTAGATGTCTCTGCTGCTAAACAGTACATTTCTAATTCATCGGCCAGAAACCATGACGACAGCAGAATATGTGAACATGTGTAGAGAGAACCATCTCACTCCAAGTCATCCAATCCTTAGATATGCCGTACATCTCCGCTCATTTTTCCCCATGTAATCTACCATGCATGTCGTTATGGATACATATACATACATTTTATTAAGTTATACTTATGTGTGATATTTTATGTACAGTTTTGTTTTAAAGCCGGCTTCCTGGCCTAGAGGTTAGCAACTTTTCTCCGTAATCTCGTATACTCTCGTAAGTAATGTGACGACGGTGAGAATCAGCAGTGGTTCGAATCGCGTCGGTAACTTTCGGGGTTTGTGAGCCGGCCGCTCAGAAAGCAATGGAAAACTACTGAGCGTAATCTTGCCAAGAAATCAACAATCAGCTGAAAGATGCTCATGTTGACAGTGATATCCTGTAAAGGATATGCAAATTTTTTTTGATTTTTAAATATAAATTTACAAAATACATGCATACGGCTTAAACAACGAAATATTATTATAGAATATGTTTACCCCTGTCAGCTATATATATGTGTGAAAATAACATATCTTGTGCCGTGGGATAGGTTACGAATTTAATGGCATATTTATTATATTTGATTCGCATTGGCATGGCCAGCAAAATAAAAACAATGTGTGGCACATAGGCCACTAACAGCCCAGAAGCGACTCTGGTTGAAGACAAATGGAGAAGAGGAATGTAGAGACAATCCTGGACTGGTAATATTTAAAGAGTGGACACGATATAGTATTCCCACACGTTCTGGCATTGGTGAGAAGAGAGCGTGAATGAGGACTGTGGATGCTGATGTTTCAATCATGGTATCACTGAAACCAAGACCCTGAGTTACGAGGTGAGATGATGATGGTGGTTTTGTATATTTTCATATCGTTTCTGATTTTCGTTTTACAAACTAATATTGCTTTTCACGTTCGCTTATAAAACTGGGATAAGAAACTGCATTTTGTTTCATTTTAAATCCCCATAATCATCAAGTACCCTGTCAAAATGGCGTAAGCGTTCATGTCTTTCCACAGATCACGGTCTTTGGTGTTCTGATCAACTCTGCTGATGATAATCCTTCATGCCACCGTCTCAGTCCATTCAGCATAGTTTCCCTTAATCTGTCTCTGCCTCTCTTCCCCTTGATATTTCCAGTTGTCACGATTTTCACCAATGCCTATCTTCTCATCACATCACCAGAGAAAACTGTTTGTCTCTTTCATATTGTTGCATATAATGTTCTAATTACATTGGCCTCTTTCAGGCAATCATTGTTAAATACTCTGGCAGTCCAAGGTATTCGAAACATTCGTATCAGAAACCACATCTCTGTTGCTCTCAAGTTCTTCCTAATTTGTTCAGTTACATTCCAAGATTCACTGTCATACAGCAAACCAAGTTATATACAGCATTTCAGCACTCTCCATCTAACATTCAATGACAGTGACTTATTACATGAGATACTTTTCGTTTTCTGAAATGCAGCTTGATTATGCAGTTTTTAATCTCTGTTGTGCATCTTCCATCTGATGTTATAATTGCCCCTAGGTATTTAAAATTATCAATTTGACTAACAATGTTCCCTTCTATTTCCATTTCACATTTTGGGGTCACATTTTTCTTTGATATCACCATTTATACTGTTTTCTTGATATTCAAGCAAAGTCCTTACTTTGCAACTCTGTTACTACAGTGTCCAATTATTGTAGCAAATTATTTGCATTATTCGAAATCAACACTGTGTCATCTGCATAGCGTAGATTGTTTATATTATACCCTCCGATTAGTATTCTTGGTTTCTCTTTGATCTCTTTCATTATTAAATTACTATAAAGGAAGAAGATATTCGGTGACAAAACACATCACTATCGCACAATCCTAACTTTACTTGTTCATAATTACCCTCTTTATTTCTCATTTTAATTGCTGCTGTTTGGTCCCAGTAAATATTCTTTATTATTCTGATATCGTTCCCTTAAATGTTGATATCTTCCAACATTTTAATCAGTTCATCTTGTTTTACTTTATCAAATGCCTTGGTATAATCTTGAAGTACAAATATATGTCTTTCTATGTCTCTATTGATTTTAAATTTGTTTTACTTATAAAAGTTTCAATGAAACAGAAATTACTTGGTCATTTTACACTTTCTGCATAAATTAACCAATAAATAAATACATCTTTAACAAAAGCAGTCGTATCTTTTCCAGTTTTTTTTCTTTTAAAATTTGTTATGGAAACTAGTATAACAGAGTTCCATCTCTGTTAGAAGGTTGGGAGATAGTTAATGGGAAATAAAGAAGGGTTTGGGAAATGGCGCACCCGTGAGCACTATTGAAAGGGGGGTTGTTAGGGAAGCTCACGGGTGACGTCAAGGATAAACAGAAGTAGTTCCAACTTAGCCTGTGATCGGTCAAGATGTGTTCTCAAGAAGTTGTACAAATTTATACCTTTGGATAATAAAACCCATTTACACTTGACCAGGGTTTTGGTGTCATCTCTTGTGATTGCCTTTCACCTGTTCGCTCCGTTACAGGGAGTGAAAATGTTGCCAGTGACCAGGATGGGATGTCGCGGAGTGTAAGTTTGTCTACAGAACAGAAAGATGGCTGTTTCTTCGTTTTTGCAATAACATGGCGTAATGGCAGCTGAAATTTGTCGTTTGCGGAGAAATTTAACAGGGCGTCTCTGATCAAATCTTCGCTACACAGTGTCATCAAGGCGTCTCTGATCAAATACTGCGCTGACCTGGCTGTTGTTTTTTTGGGTCCGCCATACATACTGGAATTATAAACAGTTTGTCAGAATAATGCTTGCCATCGTATTCCGGAATAACCAGATCGTTGCCTTGAGAGTCAATATGCTAGAGATCTCGTTTTACAGGAGCCGTTATCATTGAACCAGCATATGACCTTGGTCGCCTGAGGGAAGATCAGAAGCCGTTATCGTTATTGAACCTGACCTTGCTTACCTGAAGGGAAGTTCATCTTTATTGAATCAACCAAAAATCGTTTGGTTCGTCAGCTTAAATTACGAGAAAACGTCTGACGAAAATTTACTTCAGTCGGGAGCTTGATCCTAAATGTCTTGAACTTTGGCGATTATCAATATGTTGGGCAAGACAGGCGATCATGTTGATGTGGAACCTTCGGAAGCGGCTGGGCAAACTGGGTTGCCGTCCTGCTGAAGAGGGGACCTAATTAAGTCGCTTCATTTCTCTTAAGCTTCAAGTCGTCTAGAAGTGCCATTTTTTCCGGGTGAAGTCGTCTAGATGTGCCCCTCCCTCGGGTGAAAAGAAGCCACAAATTTGAGAGTGTCGACAATCTGAGAAGAGAGGAATCCGGAGGCTTTTTCTTTTCAACATGATGGAATCAAGAAAACGACATACTCGTTCTTTCGTTTGTGAAGCCTACAATTGTTGAGCATAGACGTCGAGAGAAATATTTGGGAGTTGGTTTTCGATTGGACCAGTGAAAAAATAGTTCAACAGAAAACGGTAATTCAAATAACCTTTTGTGTTAGATAAGAAATTTATTGATTAATCTGAACCCATTTTTTTTAAGGAAGAAAAACTATGGATTACGTCTGTCACATGCCTGTGTTCAGTGGCATTAAGGTGAGTGGCCGTACAAGATAAACAGTTCACGAGATAAAATAGGGCGGATAGTAAGTCCCCCAGAGGGCGAAAATGAGAAGACAGTGATTGAAGGGGGAGCTGAGAAGAGGTCAGCTGGCTAGGATGATTGTGAGGCAGACTGCTGGAGCAGTGAGGTGGGGTTTGTGTGGATCATTGTGAGGAGGCATAGAATTGTTTAAAAGACAGGGACAAAGATTGACGGGGCAGTTGATGTGTAGACTCCGAGCTGAGAGGAGTTGAGTTGAGACCGGACTAGGAGGAGGTCGTGGTCGGAGAAAGTGGAAGATTGTGACGGAGTTAGGAAGAGACTCCGCACTGTGGGTTCCAGGGATAGTAGTGGAACTCGAGACCCAGAGTGGGTTACTTTGAGTCGGGCCTAGAGAGAGGCTAGTATACCTGTCGTGTGGGACGAGATTTTGTAGGCCGTGAGAGGCAGTGTTATTCGAAGTGTTCCATTGGGATGGAGATATATTCTTAGAGAATTATTGTTCCTGGATTTATATGTTACATGTGTCTGTGTTAATTCAGAATTAAAGGAATATTATGTGCGCAAATTAACGCTTGTTCACTGACTGGTGTTTGGTTGTGATGCATCTTGGTTAATCTGTTGTTCAACATCACATTTACAAGGACATACCCTAGACACAACCATAGCCACTCTATCTGTCACTCTGTCATCATTTACTTTGTGACAGACGATGAAGTGAGGGCTGTCCGATCTTGGACTTCGGTATATGGATTTACATCAGTACGAATCAGTTCATTAAGCGAAACAACATGGTTTTCCAAGTTCAATCCGGTAAAAGCTAGTAGGCGAAGACAGGATTACAAACCACAGCTAATTCAAAACAAAGCCACCACAGGTAAAACCATTGCCCACCCTGAGAGGGAGAGGGGACAGCGGGGTTTACTCACAGTACACAGACAAGGTTCGCGCTACTGAGAGAGTCGTCTGGCGGACAGCAGGCGAAAAAGTCGGGTTGACAAAAATGTCGGCGCTGTTTAGGACAGGTTGTTCACGAAAAATAGACAGGCGCCAAAGGTGAAGGTCAGGTGAACTTGTGGACAGAGAGTGTGTGTGTGTACGGCGTCTTCAGAGTTCGGTGCAGATAATAAGACGGAAAGGGGCGCCAGGGGAGTTACGAGGGTAATTCATGGTTAAAAACTCGCCAGGAGGAGGGGAATTATAGGAGTAAAGTGTGGGGAACACACAAAGGTGACAATCGTTGCTCCACAGAAAAGTAAAAGTTTCTGCACGGATTATTGTGATAAAGAGAAACAGAGATGACCGGCGGGTTCAAGGCCGTGGACAATGGAAAGTTACTGAAAAATTGTCCAGAGTAGAACGAGATAAACACGTTGTTTTTCTACTGAAACGATGATTTACGTTTAATGTCTTTGTGTGTGTGTCGTCATCGGGTCATTAGGAAACAATCCACAACAGTCATTCAGGTGCCGTCTTCGCAAATATGAGCGCATTTCTTCACCAAAAAAGACTTGCAAAACGGATTTAAAGCGCGTGATCATTTTCTGCCATTCGTTGATTTAACCTGGTCAGCAACAGTGAAACCATACCATCACTTCAAAGCGACAGTGACTACGCAGATAAACATTCATTGATTTTAAAGGTATTTTCGGCTCCCCAAAACGCAACGAAAACCCTATATTTCTGGCAAAACAAGAGCGATAACAGACATTATACAATCACACGCCAACTCCACAGGGAGGGTTACAAAAACATTACGGACTGTGAAGATACAAGGCGTTGGGATAATTAACATCATCTTAAATTTTTACGACAGTCGAAAATCGTTATCACCACGGAAAAAGTGACAACGCATCAGAACACTAATTCATTGTGGGAATCTAACGTCGTAATCTTTCCAAAACAGGAACCAACAGACATTTCCAGGCGATTTTCGGAGACTATTGAAAACAAACTAAGGACTTTTTGTAAGATTCTACCATCGCATTGGTGTCGGCAACCCTTGTTTGCTTCTGTTGTTCTCATCGTCCTAAGTATTGTGGTTGTGCATTACTCAAGTATTTGTATGTGGTCCAGTGTTCGTAATAAGTAGGATATTTTTGCATTGTTTCTCGAAATGCGCGAGACAAAGCAAAGGTGAAATTGTCTAGGTACATATTGTATGTTGTTGAGAGGCAGCTGACGAGTCAGTTTGTTTTGTGCGGTTGAGCATTGGGTCGTCTCGACATTATACACGGTGTCCAAGTGTCTATCGTCAGATCTATGTACATTATTCATTTTATATTTGTTCTTTTTACGGTTTTCTCTTTACTGTTACATATGATATTTGATTTCTTTGGATATATGGTATTGTTGTAATTCTTATGTTAATACAGCTTCTATCTAGATGGTATCTGTCAGTTTATATTATGCGCACAGTATGGTCTTTCATGGGCATGTTTATGTCAGTGGTTTTTATTTCTATGTAATCATCCGTCTGCGTTTCACCGGCCTATGCGTCTAGCGTTTAATAGTTGGCACTTAGTGTGTATCATTCATTTGTGTATGTATATGTATGTTTAAAACTATTTCCAGGAATTGTTCTACAGTTATTTGATATATATATATATATATATATATATATATATATATATATATATATATATATATATATACGAGGGAGTATAGTTAATATTCCCCCCTCACTACCTAGTGCTTATAGAGTGACTGGGTGAGTACAGAGTGATATTTTAGCACTACGAATTTACGTACACAGGGAGTGCTGGTGTACTTAGGGAAGTGACACAAAGACTAACAGCAGAGTCTTCACATTTATAGTTGGCTGACAGACAGCAACGTGTCCACAAGTACAAGATGTCTACTTTAATGGAATATATTGAAGCAGGTGAACGGATAGGCCTGAAAGATAAAGAGTTACAGGAGTATGCAGAAGCAAAAGAGCAAAAACAGATTGAAAGAGAGGAGAGGCATAATGAACGCGAGGCAAAAAGCCTACAGGAAGAAAAGGTAGCTGAAGCTAAGCGTCTACAGGAAGAGACACAAGTAAAACTAGCTGAAATGGAAAACAAACGTCTACAGGAAGTAAAACTAGCTGAAATGGAAAACAAGCGCTACAGGAAGAGACACAAGTAAAACTAGCTGAAATGGAAAACAAACGTCTACAGGAAGTAAAGTTAGCTGAAATGGAAATTGAGAAAGAGAAGATCAAGTGTCAGATGCAAACTGAAATCGAGTTAAAAAAAATTAGAACTATCTTCGAAGGGTCACAGTGAGGAAAGCAGAAGGCCTTCGCAGTCGTCACAGAGACTAAAACTGCCATGTTTTACAGACCGGGACCATCTTGAAAATTATTTGTCTAGGTTCGAATCATCAGTGAAAGCTTTAGGCATTCCAGAGGGGGAATATTCTATGAAACTTGGTGAGTTGCTTACGGGTAAGGCCCTAGATACAATGTTTAATTTACCGGTAGAAGAAAGAAACAACTACACTATTTTACGTCAACGTTTGCTTACAAAGTTCCAACTAACTGAGCATGGATATAGAACAAAGTTTAGACAGTTAGGGCCAGAGACAAATCAAGATTTCACAGATTTTGTTAACACAGTAAAGAATACATTTAATAAGTGGATGGAGCTGGCAGAGGTAGGAAAAGATTTTAATAAATTAGTGGATTTAATGCTGAGAGAAAAGGTGTTATCATCGTGCAATACTAATGCAGTGGCTTTCTTCGAAGAACGTAAGCCAAAGGACATAGACACAATGTCTCAGTTAGGGCAAAATTACATGACTGCACATCCCAATAGGTCGATAGGCAGGCAAATTGATGAGGAAATAGTCTGTGCAGCCTATACGAAACAGGACCAGAATCCAGTTATTAGACCAAGATCAAAAAGTGTAGATTTAACACAAAGATATGAGGAACAAGAACCTAAAGACAATGGTTCCCGTGGCAACTATTTTGGCAGAGCAGGACGGTACCCATACAAAAGGGGGAATTTTCAGAGACGGCCAAATAGTTATGCCGGATGTTGGAATTGTGGGAGCTGGAGACACAAAATGGCAGATTGTGATGCACAACCATCAGATGGACCAACGAACAACAGTAAAAGGGAGATCACTTGTTTCAAATGTGGAAGGAAGGGGCATGTCAGTCATCAATGTAGGATGAGAGAAACAGAGCACTCAAATGCAGCACAAGTAATTGAGACGCTGAACAATGAAGATTGTAGTGGGTGCAAACCTCTTTTTGAAAAAGACGGTCAGCCAGTCTTAATATGTGGTCATACAGTGAAAGCAGGATCAGCAGTCCATGAAGGAGGAAGTCTGAAGATGCATCATGGGTTTGTTAATGATAGGCCAGCGTTAACAATTAGGGATTCCGGATGTACGTCCATCGGGGTGAGAAAGAGTTTAGTGCATTCCTCAGATTATACAGGGAAAAAGATTAGATCCATAACATTTAATGGGACAGTAGAATTCTACTCAATAGCCGTGATAACAGTAAAAACACCATACATAACAGGAAGAGTGACAGCATGTGTTTTAGACTCACCAGTGGGAGATCTCATCATAGGAAATGTTATAGGAGTTAAAGAGTGTACAGAAGAGGAAGTAGTTTATTGGGACCAAAAACATAGTGGAAATAGTAACGAGGTAGTTACCAAAAGAAAACCTAAATTAGAGAGTATAGCTGAAGAAAAAGAGGCACTTGAAGTAAACACTGAGGACAAGGATAGGAAAGCTGAGCAGGTGAGAATGGATCTCAAATATAGCTGTAGGGAATCCCAGAGACAAGATACTACTCTTGACAAATGTTTCCAGGGGTGTAGTAAAGTGAGACATAGAAAATCAAAGAAGGGTAGATGGAGCTTCGATAGGAAGAACAATGGTTTCACTCACCGGTTTTCAGATGTCGGAACTGCAGGTGGGCAAGTAGCAGTACGGGTAGCACATAGAGACCGATATACAAGAACAGCTCAGGATAGGGCATATGCAGGGCACTTAGGAGTAAGGCATAAGCAGCAGAGAGCAGGATGCCAGGGATATTGGCCAGGATTTAATAAAGAGGTCAGACTAAACAGAAACTCCAGTGTAACAGTACAATATGCAGATAGCAATGTTAAAGCAGTTCAAAAGAGTGTTAACGACATCACTGAACCAGGATTAGCAAACACATGTGTTAAAGATATAGGAAACATGAGGCATGGGTATATGAAGGGTAGACACAGCATCGACAGGAATCATAGGTGGAGGTTTGAGGCAAGAAAATAACCACCTGATACGGGGTCGGTACACAAATAGGTTGTGTCTTCTTGAGGATGTTAGTAAACTTGTAGGTACACAGATATTATGTTCCCTATGATATCATGTATTATTATTATGTGATGTATGAGCTCATGCATTGGTACACAAGATAGAAAGTTGGATGTATTGATGTGTGGGAAATAGGGGAGTGTACTATGAGCATTTGATGTATTATTTAGTGTGGTAGCTAGAGTAATTTGGATTTATACTTACGACTACCCAGGCAATGTGTCTGGGTCACATATTTGATAAGTATTAGTCTCCCAACATTTGAAAACGATGTTTTCTTTTGAGGGTGGGGTAGTGTCACATGCCTGTGTTCAGTGGCATTAAGGTGAGTGGCCGTACAAGATAAACAGTTCACGAGATAAAATAGGGCGGATAGTAAGTCCCCCAGAGGGCGAAAATGAGAAGACAGTGATTGAAGGGGGAGCTGAGAAGAGGTCAGCTGGCTAGGATGATTGTGAGGCAGACTGCTGGAGCAGTGAGGTGGGGTTTGTGTGGATCATTGTGAGGAGGCATAGAATTGTTTAAAAGACAGGGACAAAGATTGACGGGGCAGTTGATGTGTAGACTCCGAGCTGAGAGGAGTTGAGTTGAGACCGGACTAGGAGGAGGTCGTGGTCGGAGAAAGTGGAAGATTGTGACGGAGTTAGGAAGAGACTCCGCACTGTGGGTTCCAGGGATAGTAGTGGAACTCGAGACCCAGAGTGGGTTTACTTTGAGTCGGGCCTAGAGAGAGGCTAGTATACCTGTCGTGTGGGACGAGATTTTGTAGGCCGTGAGAGGCAGTGTTATTCGAAGTGTTCCATTGGGATGGAGATATATTCTTAGAGAATTATTGTTCCTGGATTTATATGTTACATGTGTCTGTGTTAATTCAGAATTAAAGGAATATTATGTGCGCAAATTAACGCTTGTTCACTGACTGGTGTTTGGTTGTGATGCATCTTGATTAATCTGTTGTCCAACATCACATTTACAAGGACATACCCTAGACACAACCATAGCCACTCTATCTGTCACTCTGTCATCATTTACTTTGTGACAACGTCCTTTAGTTAATTTAAATGTGCCTATAGTACACTTATTAATATCTATTGATTGGTTTTTGCTTATATAAGTGTATAGTAAAATATTTCAGCATAGTTCAGCATGGCAGAAGAACAGGGTTCATTAGCACAAGTTTTGACTGGGGTAGGCACGGCAATAGGTAGACTCAACACAGTCATAAAACAACAAGGAATGGCGACAGAGATTGTTAAGTTTAGTGGACAGGCGAAAGATTTTAAGAAGTGGATAACTTCAATAGAGAAGCATGCATATTTGGTGGCGGCAACAGATGAAGAAAAAATGAAAATTGCTTATCAGGCCACGACAGAACCAGTTTCGGATCACATTCGAAGAAAATTAGAAGCTAGGGTAGATGAGACATGGGAGCAGTTCAAGGATGACTTGGCCCACAAGTATGCTGAAATCACAGACCCTCAGCGTGCGTTTTCAGTGTTAAGACAATCCAAACAAAACACTGGAGAAACTGTACAATTATTTAGTGATAGATTGATCAACCTAGCTGAGGAAGCATTCCTGGGACAGAACGTACGAGGGGAGGAAGTGGAACGGATGTTGGTCGGGATTTTTGTAGATGGTATAAAGTCAGATGGACTTAAATTTAAATTGATGAGAGAAAACCCTGAGAGGTTATCACAAGCTGTAGAAATAGCTGTACAGGAGGAGAATTTGAGAAGAAGATTTAGATTGAGAGTAGGACGAGATATAGGAACGAATCGAGAAGATAGGATTGAAAAGCCCATGGAAATAGGACAAACAAGGTTCAGATGGAATAGAGGAAGAGGAATACAGACGTTGCAGGATGGCAATGAAAATAATTATGAAAGAAGAAGACAAATGCGAAATCATATAAGAGAAACAGTAGGTAACACAAATATAGTCTGTTGGGGTTGTGGTCAACGCGGACACATTTTTAGATTCTGTGATAACAGGCATGCTCAGCCGAATACACAAAATAGAAATGTCAATAACAGATCAAATAGGAATTTTGAAGACAGACACAGAAGTTTTACAAGGCCAAGAACGCAGGAAAACCGGCGTCCCACCTATTGAATAGGACCTGCAGTAGGAGGGAATATAACAAGGTCCCAAGATTTAAAGAATTTTTTAATAAGTATAGCGGAACGAGTAGGATGTGCTCTCAACTAGATTAAATCAAACAATTTTCAGTAAATAAAACAGATCCCAGTTCATGTATAATAGAAATAGGGAAGTATAGAATTCGTACATTAATTGATTCGGGAGCTCAGGTTAGTGTAATAAAAGAAAGTTTTCTATACAAAATAATGAGAAATTGCAAAATATTCAGGAGTCATAATAATCTTCACTCTGATACAGGACAAAATTTACAAGTAGTTGGGCAAACAATAATAAATCTCAAATTAGGAGGGATCAACGTAGGACATCTTTTTCACGTAGTGAAGGAGTTAAATAGGAACATGCTTATAGGTAGGGATTTCTTAATAAAAAACGGTGTAAGACTTTTTTTTGATCTGCACAAATTAAAATTCAAGGACATGTATGTAGATTTAGAAGAGGACATGTCAGCACTGGTTAGAGTTAAAATGTCTACGACTTTAAAACCACAAACGGTTAATCTGATACAGGCGAAAGTGAAAAGAAATCCGTATTATTTGGTAGGACATACAGTTAGAATAACAGAATTACAAAGGGAGGTGATTGATGAGCCTGGTTTAGAGGTTCCAGAGGGGATAATGACATTAGATAAAAACTTAACTTTTCCAATAATGATTATTAACAACACAGGTAGAGAAATTAAATTGTACAGAGGATATGTAATAGCCAAAGTCGAACATGATATTAATAGCATATTAGCAACAGATAGAGTAGAAATGCCGGGAATAAATTATTCAGAAACTCCTAGGGAAAGACTTAATAACAGACATAGACGCGGAAGAAAATGGAACGTGCAGAATGATGAATTGATCCATCCATTCAGAAGACATACATCTCAAATACATTCAGTCTCCTCCGATGTGTCTCCATCTTGCCGTGGTGGGGGAGCTTGCGTGTCCCATCGACCCCATGTGCTTGCCGATGGGTGAAAACTTCATATCGGACGGCTCGTGGGATAGGGACCAGACTAAGAGAGACACAACCTGCTGCTCTGCAGGTAAGACTGAGAATAGCAGTCAAAATCAGGCAAACGATCCCTAAATCTCAGTCCGGGCATAACCTCTAAGGCTCCCATCCGAGGTGTATGGCTGAACGTCTCTAAGCCATAAACTCTCGGAAGTGAGAGCCTGGACGACACAAACCTACATCAAAATTGTGATGATGTGCTGAGAACGCTACATGCTCGGCGCAGATTCGTTAGATGGCTCTTAGCTGGGGGATATGAGGTATCCCTGGATGAAAGGGCCTGACCGTTACTCGCCCACAGACGCACGGAGGTAAGGTGCTGAGCCGGCAGCACATGTAGCCTACCTCGTGAGTGAGTACAAAAGATGGAAAAACACCTCGGTCGCACGTCTCGCAGACGTCCGATAGTCTGTAACCACACTCATGGAGTGAGTGTAGTCAAAGGTGGAAAATTGTCTCGTTGACACGAAATGGAACGCCTGTCTTGCGAATCCATTACGTGGCAGCCCGAAGCGAAAACTTGCTGTGTGGAAGCCGAAACAAGAGTCTCGAAACCCGAGGAAGGCTAACCTCATTAAAAAATGCCCGCCGGAAGCCGGAAGTGTCGTCCTACGGGTGGCAAACTAAAAATTGACACTACGCATTTACGTCCAAGTGAAATGTCTCGTCCGAATGTCTCTCGTGCTAGGAAAAGCTCTGACTACCTAGTTTCCGAATGCCGCTCTTGTTCGGAACAGCTCTGACTAGGTAGTTTTCCGAATGTCTGTCGTGCCTGGAACAGCTCTGACGGGCGCAACGACAAGCACATGTCCGAAAACTCGCTGAGTGAATGCCGTCTGCAAACCTGTCTGGTTTGTGCGGGAATGACCCGAGGCATACGAAATGACCAATATATTGAAGTGAGGATTTAAAGCAGCCATGAGCAAGACGTGACGATCCCTCAGCTAGCCCAGAACCAGGGCGTTATGTGTCGGCCCTGCAACTATGGAAGCAACCTTGGATGGCGGGAAATGCTATGGACTGTCCCTGCCTTCCTTTGAGGGATGACCGTTGTCTTCGACCGTTCTAACTTGGCCAGCATGGATGTAGACGGCACCACAAAAGTGAGAGTCTCCCAGGAATGCTACCTGGTCAAAAAAGCACGCTAAAGTCGATGTGTTGGCCTACGGGTTTCGGCCCAAAGGCGCATAACAGACACACCGCAATCACATCTGAAAAAACACTCCGGATGAACGAAAAGAAGAAGAAGAAATACATTCAGTAGACAAAATAACAAGAGAACAAGAATTATTAGCACAGTTAAAAACTCCACCAGAAAATAAGGAAATATTAGAACGACTTATAAAAGAGAATCAAGACGTTTTTGCAATTAATGACTTAGAATTGGGAAAAACAAAAACAGTTACGATGGAAATAGATACTGGAGATCACCCACCAATTAGTTTGAAACCGTATAGAACACCCTTAAGGAATAGGGAAATTGTCGAAAAAGCAATAGAAGACATGCTGAAAGCAGGAATAATAACAAGATCAAAGTCGGAATGTTCATCTCCGATCGTCATCGTGACCAAGGCTGATGGTTCACATCGATTTTGCTGCGATTACCGGGCGTTGAACAAAATCACTAAGAATGTAGCGTATCCATTGCCGGTGATCGACGATATTTTAGGCTTACTTAATGGGTCTACCTTCTTCACTACATTAGATGCAAGGTCAGGATTTTGGTGTATACCTATGTCCCCAGATGCCCAAAAGAAGAGTGCTTTTTGTACACACGCAGGTTCTTACGAATTCTTACGAATGCCTTTTGGGGTCAAGACGGCTCCTTCTCACTATATGTTATTAATAAAGCAGGTATTGGAAGGCATGCAAAAGTTTGCATTAGCATACATAGATGACATTTTGATCTACACAGCAGGAGTCGTACAAGATCACCTGAAACATGTAAAATTAGTATTTGACAGATTAAGAATACATGACGTTAAACTGAAACTCAGTAAATGTGAATTTCTAAAAACAGAAACAAAGTATTTGGGGTACATCATTAATAGGGACGGAATTAAACCAGATCAGAATAAAGTAAAGGATATTAGAGAATTACCTGCTCCGACCAACATAAGAGAAGTTCGTGCGTTTATCGGTACATGTGGGTATTATCGTCGTTTTATTCCAAATTTCTCAAAAAAAAAAAGCAGAGCCCATCACTAACCTGACTGGCAAATACGCTAGATTTAAGTGGGATGATGAATGTCAAAAAGCATTTGAGTTTTAAAAAAATAGCAGTAGTACCACTATTGACACATCCAGATTTGAATAAACAGCTAATATTGTATACAGATGCTTCAGATAATGCTATAGGGGCATGTTTGGTTCAACCATATGAAGGAAAAGAATCTGGGATACCAGGAGTTAAAAATGAAAGACCAATCTATTTTTTGTCACATAAACTTAGCAAATCTCAGCGTAAATGGTCGACTATTGAGAAGGAGGCCTACGCTATCCACTATGCTCTTCAGAAACTTAATTATTATCTACATAACGCAAATTTCATTATTAGAACTGACCACATGCCTTTAAAATCTTTATTAGAAGCTCCAGTGCAGAACAGAAAAATACAGACATGGGCGTTGAATCTACAGGGATACGATACTAGGATAGAGTATGTACCAGGTAGGAACAATACATGTGCAGATTTATTGTCCAGAATCCCGTATCCACAGACATCAGGAAACACGGAAGATGAAGGTGAACCCGAAATAGACGACCGAAACTGGCAAGTAAATATATTAGATTCTGCCCGAATAAATAGAGAAGGTTTTGGGAGTTTACCGTCGGATCAAGAATCTGAACCTAGAGCAGAAGACCCACATTTAATGCAATTTAATATGAAAGAAGAACAAGAATTAGATCCAAAAGTTGTGGAAATAAAACAGAAATTGAACGAAACGGGTGAGAACAGTTATAAGAAAAAATTATTTAATCTTGCAAGATGATGATCAGTTATATTACGTGAATGAAAGAAACGAACAGTTAAGGAAATATATTCCAAAACATTTGGAAAGTGAAATTCTAAAGGCGTAGCATGATGAGAATGGTCATCTCGGTCGTGATAAGTTAGTGAAAGCACTCACGAATAAATGTTATTGGCCGAATTTATTTAAAACTGCTTGTAAATACGTCGATATATGTGAGAAGTGTAAATTAAGAAATATGAAAATGATTAAATGTCCCTTACAAGATACAGACATTCCTCAGTTTCCTTTGCAAAAAGTCAGCTTAGATATATCAGGTCCTCACCCTAGAACACTATCGGGGAACATATATTTAATTCATATCGTAGATATTTATAGTCTGTGGCCAGAAGTTTATGCTATTCCGGATAAAAGCGCGGATACCATCATTAATATTTTTCTACAAGAGTTCATACCAAGATTTAGTTGCCCACAGATCGTACTCACGGATAATGGTAAAGAGTTTGTGAACAAGAAGTTCGAAAAGTTATTACAGGATTTGAATATAAGCCACATAAAAACGTCCTATTATAGACCTACTTCAAATGCGAAAAATGAGAGACAACATCAGACATTGTATAACATTATAGCAAAGATTGTAGATGAACATGAAAAAGATTGGGACCTGCACTAAGCGCAATACGCACAAATCAAAATGAGAGCACAGGGTTTTCACCATTTTATTTATTGCACGGGAGAGAGCCTATACTACCCATTGGCAATCTGTTCAAACCAAGACGTAAATATATGGGGGAAGATTTTCAGGAAGTTATTGTACAAGAAATGCACAAAGCGCATGTAAGGTTAAGGAACAATATAATTAAAGCTAGAGAAAGACAAAAAAGGTACAGAAACGAAAATACACAATTACAGGAGTTTAAAGTAGGGGATAGAGTTTATTATAAGAAGCATAGAAGGAACTCCAAATTTGATGCTCATTGGATTCCTGGGTATTATATTTTAGAAAGGTTAGGTACTGTATCATACATTATAAAGAACCAAATCACAGGACATGTAGCAAGGGCACACGTAGAGCACTTAAGAAGAGATAATGAAGATAAGAGAAATAATAATTATTATTATTATTATTCCGACGACTTATATTCAGATGGACAACTCGTCAGGAGAGCTACAATACTCCCAGATCCGGTACAAAGTCAATTAATAACAACACCAGTTGACGATGATGCTTATGAACAGACAACACCGAAGACTTTGATGAAAGAGGAAAAGAATACGTATGATGGTTGTTATGATAGCGAAAAATCTAGGAAGAAGAGATAAACGCTCCATTTAAAAATACCAGACAAGCAGTGAAAAGAAGAATAGATAGACAGAGAGAAATAGAAGTGAAAAGACAGAGGAGAATCAGGCAAAATTCATCAAGCGACGAGAACATGCCCCTACTCGAAAGGTCGTTAAGACATTATGATAGACAGATTAGATTGGATATAGAAAGGAAAAAATTAGCGGCTGCTAGAGATAGACATACAGATGAAGAAGAAGAAATGGACGAAAATTCGGAATCTAATAGAGATAATAGTATGAAGGAAAATATTTCTTTACGAGAAGAGGAAGATATTGATGTGGTAATAGCGATCATACAGAAAAATTTAGAGTTACTGAAGAAATGGAGATATGGTAGATAAATAGATAGAAAAAGCTGCAGATGGCAAGATGAAAATTTTGTGCTTCAAAGAGGAAATTGATAGTTGATGAAATATAGTAGCTGTGTATTACAGGTGTTTGATAGAAACTATTGGCAAATAGTTGTGGTGAGTGGTCTTGAGGATATGATGTTGTGTATTTTATATATACGATATGCTGCGTAATATGGATGTAAATTCTCGTCTGGTCTTGAAGATGTATTTTTATTGACATTTGATTTTGAGAGTAGACTTGTTGAGTTTTCTTAATAGATAAATAATTTATTGTTAGTCCGTAAAAGTGACTAACAATGGATAGGATGTATGTCATATTATTTTGAATAATATCTTTCTTTGAATTGGTTGGTTACCTCTATTTGATATGAAGGGAAAGAAAAATGATATTTAAAAAACCTGGGGGTATGATATCCTGTTGTGATTTTATTTTGCTTGACTCATGATTTAAGTTGAATTGTCTTGTGTGTTGAATAGTAATTACCTTGTTTACAAAAATGTTGAAAATTGTTAAAATTTAGTTCACAAACAGTTATGGTTTTGTCTAGAATAAAGGCAATACATGGGGCTTTATTTAAAACCCTTCGTTCAGAAAATAGTTAATAAACTACTGAGGACTAGAAGAGAGACGCATTCTCTTTATGAGTAATAAGTTCATGAGTACCTTCTGTTAGTAAGAAGATTGCTGTGATAATCAGCGTTAGTGTTTTAGGATAGGGAGGTTAATTACATAGTGGCTACGAAGTTGTGGAAACATATACCATACTTAAATGTGATTACTGCACAAGTAAAAGGGTTCTGGGGGAGTTAAAAATAGGAGCTGCATTAAGTCAGCATTGATTGAATATATATGGATTGGATGCCATATTGGGGAAGAAAAGATTAACGTGACTAACGCCTATAACAGTGAGGTAAATGTGGGGAGCTAGTTATTGGAAATGGATATTGAGGGGGCTGTGAATAGCAGAACATGTGGTTGAATATACCAATAGACGGGGATACTTATCATGAGGGGGTAAATATAGGAACTGTGATAAACAGCGTTAATTAATTTAAAAATATGTTTCATGATGGAACACGAGACATGTGAAATATAGTCATGCGTGTGGATGGCAGTACAAATAGTGAGTATATATTTTCAGATCGACTTAATTTATAACAAACAGAGATATAAGTTCATAAGATGTGTTTTGAAAAACTTTTATTTGTAAAAGTTTTTGCGTTTGCAAGGGAGGTAAATGTGATTGGTTTCTGACTATTTCTTTGTGTCTTCATAACATGGTGCGCACCCCATCATAATCATTATCATTTCTGTTTATCCTGTGTTGTTGATGTTGAGAGAGAATGAGAAGTTACGTGACGCAAACTATATACTAACGATTTTTTTTATGAACAATTGTAATTGGAAATATCTTTATGAACTGCGTTTTTTTGTAATGAAACCTTGTGTACTCAGAAACGAAGAAGAAGTAACAACGAAAATAGCAGTTAGCTATAAGAGAGTATTATAAGAGACGAGTAGAGATGTTGAACTCGAAATATTAGGAATGAGGTCTAAGATAGTTTGGAGAAATAATATTGGGCTAAGATGGTAGTGAGGGAAAGCAAAATGGGAATATGTAGGTTAGGGAAGTAAGACTTTTAAGAAAAGGTGGTATTATAACAGAGTTCCATCTCTGTTAGAAGGTTGGGAGATAGTTAATGGGAAATAAAGAAGGGTTTGGGAAATGGCGCACCCGTGAGCACTATTGAAAGGGGGGTTGTTAGGGAAGCTCACGGGTGACGTCAAGGATAAACAGAAGTAGTTCCAACTTAGCCTGTGATCGGTCAAGATGTGTTCTCAAGAAGTTTTACAAATTTATACCTTTGGATAATAAAACCCATTTACACTTGACCAGGGTTTTGGTGTCATCTCTTGTGATTGCCTTTCACCTGTTCGCTCCGTTACACTAGTATTCCAATATTGGCGGGATATTGGATAGGGGTATCCCCCTATCAAAGGAAATGTAAGGTGCCTCGTTCCCTTTGCTAGCCTACAGTAATCCCTTGGAAAACATGAAGTATCCGTTTAGCCCTCGACCAGGGTAACTTGGAACTATGGTTTCAGGTGATGGATTGAGAGCAACCGATAGATAGTTGTTGGTTGTTGTCTCAAGTTTCACGACGGTAGGCAGATAGTCTCTTTATTGAGACCACGGCTAAGGTAACCAACCAGTATAATCACTGCCAATAAGGAAAGCAATGACAGACTGCCTTTTTACAGGTGCTTTGAATGTCATGATTTGTTAGTTCACACAGACCTACTGACTGATGGGAAAGACTTTAGGCAATGCCAGCCTATCAAGAGACATGCAGAGACTAGCAGCAGTTTTTACATCAAGGAAGAAGTTTCGTGCACGTGTCGTAACGTCATTTGTGCCATCATTTTCAAACATTGTGATTTGAAATATATTGAAGAAATTGACCTCCGTTTAGCAGACAGTTTCCGTCAACACCTGCAGGATATCCGTAACAAAACCCCTAAGCCGGTCTCTACCCACTTCAACAGCACAGATCACTTGGGGTTTTCTGATGTTCAGGTCGCTGTCATCCAATCATGCTCGTTTGACGAAAGAAAAAAATACAGAAAACCGTCTCATCTTCTTAATGCATTGGCAATCATTACAAGGTCTTAACACTCAGCACAGTTTTATTTAATTGGTGGCATTTGTCCCCTCTTATGCCTCCCCACTATCCCATTTGCGACTCCCTCCCTGTTTCTAACTATAGTTATCCTCTACTATGTTTCTCTCTCTCTCTCTCTCTCTCTCTCTCTCTCTCTCTCTCTCTCTCTCTCTCTCTCTCTCTCTCTCTTGGGGAGATTCCGTGTGGCTGTACATGTATGACGTTAACTTTAGTATCTCGGTTTGCCACGTTTGGAACAGATGTCGTTAGCAATATAGTATGCATCTATAAGGATATCACCATCCCTCCCTGTCCTTAAAAGTCCCCCAACAGGAGAGCAACCATATTGGAGACGCTATTCTGTGTGTATGCGCATACACACACACACACACACACACACATATATAGGGGATACCCTACCCCGCTAACCTGACACACACACATATATATATATATATATATATATATATATATATATATATATATATATATATATGTGTGTGTGTGTGTGTGTGTGTGTATGTGTGTGTGTGTGTGTGTGTGTGGTTAGCGGGGTAGGGTATCCCTTATCAAACGAGATGAAAGACGCCTCCTTTCCTCCATTAGTCTAGGGACACCCTTAAGTAAAGTGGAGTACCCGTTAGTTAAGCCTCTCCCCCCCCCCCCCAAAGAGGGTTACCTGAAGCCATGGAAGCGGTTGATGAATGGAGTGAAAGAAAAGGAAATAAACAAGAGATCTGTGGCGAGGCCCCCCAGGCCAGACAGATCAGATAACACTGGGGAAAAGTGTGACGCAGGGGCCAGTACTAGTAATCGTGATGACGGAGTTAATCCCGACTGTGTTACCTAGGAAATCCCCAGAGTCAGACTAAAAAATAGAGTGAGAATAGGAACGTGGAATGTGAGAGGTTTGTATGAGGGAAAGCTTAAAGTAGTATGTGATGAGATTGAGAGGTTAAATATTAAAATTTTAGGAATTAGTGAACATCGCTGGAGAGGCAAGGGACATTTTACAAATGAAAATGGAAGTCTTTTCATATATTCTGGTAGAGACGTCGGAGGCCAGAGCGGAGTGGCATTTTGTTTAGATAAAACAATTGCAATAGCTTTAATTGTATATAACCCAAATAGTGACAGAATCCTCATTATCAGACGTAAAGGACGTCCAAAAAATACAACTCTCATACAGATATATGCACCTACTTCACCAGTAGAAGAGGACGAAATTGAAGATGTTTACAGCACACTGCAAGACACATTAAATAAGATTTGCAATAATGATATACCAATAATAATGGGAGAATTAATCGCTAAAGCAGGTGCAGGAAGAGCTGGAAATGAAAGACACGTTTTTGGAAAATTTTGATTGGGGAATAAAATTTATGCAGGTGACAAATTAATTGAATTTTGCACAGAAAATGAGTTAACGATAGCCAACTTACTTTTTAAACAACACCCAAGAAGACTCTTTACATGGAAGTCCCTGGACAGTATTACCAAACATCAGATAGATTATATTTTAATACAAAGAAGATAAAGGTCAAGCATAACATATGCAAAAACCCTACGAAGTGCAGACTGTGATACAGATCATCAGTCATTAAAAGCAGATATAATATTAAAACTCAATAAGCTTGCCAAGGCCACTTCGTTTTGATCTCACAAAAATACCAGATGCATACAACGTAGAAGTGAGGATTCGTTTTGAGGTCTTGATGTCTGTACAAGAGGAAATTAAACCTGATGAACTGGCAGTACAAGCTAGAGATATCTTGATAACAGCAGCCAAAGATTTAATTCCGACCAGGACTAAGCAGGAAATGGGCATATTCTTAAACAAGTGAATCGGTACAGCTATCTCGGAAAAGTCATAACATCTGATGGGAGATGCCTTGAAGAGATAACAAGAATTGCCATGGCGAAGGTAGTCTTTTTCAAGATGAAAAACATACTGACCAATAAAAAGGTATCAATTGAAACGAGAAAAAGAGTGTTGAAGTGCTACATAGAACCTGTACTATTATATGGATGTGAAGCGTGGACAATGAGCAGACGAGCTGAAAAACATCTGATGGCTGTGGAAATGTGGTTTCTGAGGAAAATGCAAAGAATATCATGGACAGTAAGAAAACCAATGAACAAGAGCTACAAGAAACAAATGAAGATCGTAAACTGATTAGAAACATTAGACGTAGACCGTCAAAATTTGTTGGGCATGTTATGAGAAGAAAAGAATTGGAGAACTTGGTGACAACTGAAAAGATCGAAGGGAGGAGACCAAAGGGAAGACCAAGAATTAAATACCTGGATGGCTTGGCTACGTGGCATGGTCGAGACAGAAACATGGAGCTGATCCACGACTCTAGTGATCGAGTGAGATGGCTAAACATGACTGCCCATGCTTATCGGCATTGCACATGATGGATGATGGATAGACTAAGCTACATAAGCCATGGATAACACCATGCACGTTGGAATTAATAAAACAACGAAGGGAACTGAAAAAGACAGGAGAACCCGATAACAGTAGGATGAAGTATACATCTTTAACACGAGAAATAAGGAAGAACACAAGAAGGACAAAAACCAATATATACAAGATTGTTGTATTAAAATAGTGCAATATCATAAGAATGGAAGAGATTACAAAGTGTTCAAAGAAGTGAAGTTATTTGCAAGAAATGTTCAACCTCAATTAAATCTTATGACAAGTTGGAAAATACCTTAACAGAATCTAGACAAATTCTAGAAAGATGGCAGGAATACTGCAGTGGAATGTATGATATGAATCACTGTGAGGATATGAATGATATACATAAATCAATGACAGCAGAGACAGAACCTAAACTCTCATTAGATGAAATTGCATGGGTAATAAAGAACCTGAAGAATGGTAAATCACCAGGATGTGATGAGATACCTGATGAACTAATTAAAGTGAGAGGAGAGGAAAGCATACAAATCGATCATACTTTATGTAAAAAAGATATGAAATATGGTATATGGCCAAAAGAATGGAATAAAACTATCTTCATTGCAATACCAAATAAAATGGCAACCTGAAATTATGCACCAACTATAGAACTGTTGCCCTGATCAGTCATGCAAGTAAAATTCTAATAAACATCATAATGGGAAAACTTCATAAGAAAATAGATGAGATTAACGTGGTTCAAGCTGAATTTACACTAGGAAGAGGAACAAGAGATCACGTACTCAACATCCGTTTAATAATAGAGAAGTGCAGAGAATTTAATGTAAACCTATTCAAATATTGAGCACAACCCACTACTGGCAACGCTGATCGTATTCTGGTATGAACCTAAGGCCCATCCACGACAACGTGGTAGCACTAGACTCCAGTTTCGCTCTCGTTTGAGCTCGTCAGTAGTGCATATCCTTAACCGGACCCGGAAACACACCCTGGATCACTGGCGTGTGAAGCGTGTGTGTAACCACTAAACCACGTGGCACACGCTGGACACGGCCAAATTATCACAACAGAATATTACAACGTCACCCATCGTAGGCTTTAGCTCAAGATTTGTCCGATCGCCGCGACTGATGTCCGTCAATCGATGTGGACTTGAACGATCAGGTCTTCTCACTGGCAAGGCACACCAGGCCGCCTAAAGTAGCGAGCAATAATCAAATTGATTTATTTAGTTGTTTCGGGATTTGAGATTTAAATATTGAGCACAATCCACTACTAGCAACGCTGATCGTATTCTGGTATGAACCTAAGATCCATCCACGTCAATGTAGAAGCGCTAGACTCGAGTTTCGCTCTCGTTTGAGCTTGTCAGTAGTGCATATCCTTGACCGGACCCGGATCACTGGCGTGTGAAGCGTGTGTGTAACCACTAAACCACGCGGCACACGCTGGACACGGCCAAATTATCACAACAGAATATTACAACGTCACCCATCGTAGGTTGTAGCTTAAGATTTGCCCGATCGCCGCGACTGACGTCCGTCAATCGATATGGACCCGAAAGAAGCGAGCAATAATCAAATTAATTTATTTAGTTGTTTCGGGATTTGAGATTTAAATATTGAGCACAATCCACTACTGGCAACGCTGATCGTATTCTGGTATGAACCTAAGGCCCATCCACGTCAATGTGGAAACGCTAGACTCGAGTTTCTCTCTCGTTTGAGCTCGTGAGTAGTGCATATCCTTGACCGGACCCGGAAACAAAGTCCGGATCACTGGCGTGTGAAGCGTGTGTGTAACCATTAAACCACGCGGCACACGCTGGACACGGCCAAATTATCACAATAGAATATTACAACGTCACCCATCGTAGGTTGTAGCTCAAGATTTGCCCGATCGCCGCGACTGACGTCCGTCAATCGATGTGGACCTGAACGATCAGGTTTTCTCACTGGCCTAAAGTCCAGCGAGCAATAATCAAATTGATTTATTTAGTTGTTTCGGGATTTGAAGTCTAGTGCTTCCACATTGGAAGCACTAGACTTCAAACCTGTCTGATGATATCCTCCGCCCGACCCATCCATGGTTTGCCCCTCTTTAGCCTGTTGCCTTATACTTATATATCTTCATGCAGAGGGTGCTGCTCATCCGCACTTATTTTCAAGTACGAACGAGCTCTCCAGTATGATTGTAGTTGATATTATGTAAATTCACTTGCTTTTTGACATCTGATTTCGATTTCTCTGTCCAGTCTGCCATCTTCTGCTATCATACTTCCAAGATATTTGAATTCTTTAACTTGTTTCAGAGATGTGCTATTTTTATCTGTATAGTATACTTAGTGGACCTGGAAATCTCTAATCGTTAGAAACAGAAATATCACCAAGCAGAAGAGTTCCACAATTTGTAAACAAATAGCTTAATTTGCACTACCAATTTAACTGAAACATCTCAAACAACACCACAAGAAGCGAATGGCGTTACCTTCTTATGGTAGTCTTATCTTTAAGCGTCCTTTATATTGTTTTATCAGTGAATTCAGTTACAGAACACCACATTTGCCGTTTCCTGCTCTATTAATGTCGTTCCAAGTGAGTCTCTTAGTTTGTGCTTCAATAGGGAGAGTCTATTCGCAGGGCCCTGCGAATAGACGCTTTGTTGTTTATTCGCAGGGCCGGCCCTGCGAATAGACACTTTGTTTATTCACGCTTTGTCCATTTGTATATATGTCTATCTGAATCTCTATCTAACAAACTGTCTGTCTGTCTTTCCATATGCAATGTATGTCTGGTTGACTCTCTGTGTGTATGTATGCGTGTGTCTGACTCTCTATATCTGTTTGCTGTCTGTCTGCCAGTTTATATATCCGTTGTTTATTTGTCTGTATCTCTGACTGCCTGCCTCTCTCTCTCTCTCTCTCTCTCTCTCTCTCTCTCTCTCTCTCTCTCTCTCTCTCTCTCTCTCTCTCTCGGTCGCTCGGCCGGTCAACCTGCCTTTTCAGAGTATTGCAGGGAGAGGTTGAAAGAGATGTATGAATTGGCATGGTGGAATACAGATGATCGACGAGCGAGTGTCGGGTTGGATCTAGATACCCATCTACCTGCGTACCTACTCATCCACCTACCTGCCTAGCTACCCACATACCTGCTTACTTAACTACCTACCTGTCTGCCTACCCACATATCTGCCTCTCTAATGATCTATCTGTCTAACAACCCACTTACCTGCCTACTTAACCACTTTCGTGTCTATGAATATGATTATGAATATGAAAACTATGAATATTACAAAGAATTATCGCCGAAGCAACGGAGTATGTGCTTTGTGCTCAATACTTTTGACAACAGCCAGCGGGGAGAGAATTAAGCGGAGGAGAAGAGGTAGCGGAGAGGGGGGAAGGAAAAGGAAGAAGAGGGCTGGAGCCAGAAGGGGTAGAAGGAAAACGGATCGTTTGGGACTCAAAAATGTGTGGGTTGGGTATTGGAATTGCCATAGTGCAAAGCAACGAGGACCAATACTGGAGAAACTGGTACTAACTAAATTACACTCACTTTAAACAACACAATTCTAAATACCCAAAGAGATGAAGGATTGACTTTCACCCAATGAATTGCTGAAAAATTAAAAAAACCATTGTCGGGCAAGGAAACGAACGATTGACATTTGACTTTCATCCAATTAATTGCTGAACAATTAAAAAAAAAAAAAAAAACGTCCGGCAAGGAAACGAATCAACAGCTCCCGCCCATCAGGCGGGCGCACTATCAACTATGCCACTGACGACACGTTTTCCAATCAACGAAAATGTATAATATAGCCGCAAACTTACGTTAAATCACGTGACCAGCCGTGCCCTGTGAATAGACGCTTTGTTTATTGGCAGGGCCGGCCGTGCCCTGCGAGTAGACGCTTTGTTTATTCGCAGGGCCCTACGAATAGACACTTCCAATTCAGTAATAATTGTTTTGATTTGTTTTCAACTTTTAACTAGTCATTGACCATGTAATCATGTATGTATGTTTTATAAATTGCGTTTTAAAATATATTTACTTATGAAAAAAAAACACCACAGCTGGATAGACCTTGGAAAATCCAACCCAACTATATCTAATGAAGATTGCATATCAGTTCTTCTTCTTCTTCTTTCGTTCACCTGAAATATGTTTATAACTGCAATGTAATGTTGTCTCTTGTATGAATCTAACAGTCTTTTTTAGTTCACTCAGTGATCCATAGAGTTTATCTTCCACTGTTGTCTCTCTAGGCCAGAAGGTTCGCCTGGATATGTTGTAGTTTGGGCAATCCTGGTATGTGCTCTGCTGTCTGCGACGCCAACCCACATGTGCACATATCAGTTCTTAGGGAAGATGTTTATATTTTACAGTCAGTAAGATTATATATATATATATATATATATATATATATATATATATATATATATATATATATATATATATATAT
The DNA here is from genome assembly GCA_963921405.1 of Cepaea hortensis. NCBI lineage: Eukaryota > Metazoa > Mollusca > Gastropoda > Stylommatophora > Helicidae > Cepaea > Cepaea hortensis. Next base: position 174,101,038 of record OY992877.1, read on the forward strand.
ATATCGAAGTGACTACTCACAGTCCAACTATGTATAATGTCTCCCTTTATTCATAGTCGAACTGTCCCAGCTGGTCATGTGATTTGACAAGTCACGTGAATTAACATACGTGACATCATCGGGACATGCGTGTGGCTATATTTTAAATTTTCGTTGATTCATAATCGTGTTCACCACGATTATGAGCCCACCACAAACAAGAGCCAAATCTACTGAGAAGCAGAGAGAGGAGAAAGACACCAGAGTCGGAAATACCGACTTACCGACAAGCAAATGGGTTGTTAAGCGTATCCAAGTGGAGCTATCAGACGAAGAAATCCTGAAGCAGCTACGAAAAGAGAATCTTCACATCTGATTCTTGAAGGCAGAGCGGCTCCTCACCTACTCCAAGATACCTACAACCTTGGCAGTGGTGACAACGGAGGGCAGCGAAATGCTGACCACAGTATCAATCAACAAGAAAATACAACAGCCAGAGAGATTCATCCCAAGAGTCAGTCAATGTTCCAGATGCCAGAGGGCCGGCCACAGCAGAGCAGCATGTTGCAGTAAGACGGAAATCTGCCAGTACTGCACTGATCACCACACCTTCAAGGAGTGTCCTCTGCCAAGCTGGACACGGACTTCCGAGCATCCAACAACAAATGAAAGTGCGCCAACTGCCTGGGCAAGCATGGAGCAAGATACCTGGACTGTCCGTACCTCCAAAGACACAGAGATGTCTTAAAGATTGCCATCACGACAAAGACACCATATAAGGACGCAATGCGGAGGTGCGAGACAGCCACGAGCATCTCACAAGCTGAAAGGACATAACTACAAAGCCAAATTGATGAGTTAAAGAAGCAAGTCAAGTTACTCCTAACACCGGCACAAACCAGCGACAATGAAAAATTGCTGGCTGAAATAAAGGAGATCCAGCAAAACATCAAGCAAGAAGTGGAACATATGGCCAAGATGAAGAAGGAAAATGAAGAAATGCTACGCACCATCAAAGTGGAGAGAGACCTGCTGAAAGCTGAAATGGAAATAATCTGAAGCAAACCAGCAGAAGTCGCAGAGAAGCCGCAGGATGAAACTCAACAAAAAAGCATCGAAAAACTGATAAAGACAATGCACAAAAAAGGAGGCAAAGAGACGCAAGCTCGAGCCAAACCAAAGAACAACCAGAAACCACAAGTTAACACCAGCAGTTCACCCACGGTGTCCAAGCAAGCCAAGGGGAAATCAGTATCCTGCCAGGTAGATGAATATAGCCTAGAGAAGCTTTCTGACACACCTGAAGATAATTGGAGCGAAAGTGAAGACGAAAAAGCATCAAACGTGGAGGAGGAAAAATATAAAGCCAGACTCTACGAGGGGCTACGGCAAAAAGGAATAGAATCAACACCATATACAAAGTCCTCCTAAGGACTGCAACCAGTCAAGCCAGACAAGCCAGGAGCCTTCTCTAACAAACGACACAATCAGAGAAGACGGGAACAAAGGACAGCCGCTGACCAATCCCCCACCTGACGTCACAGACACAAACCAGTCCGATATAGGACTCACTTGTAAGAGCGCACAAGACAAGAATTAGGGTGAATTAACCCACAAAAACCACGGACCTCAACAATGACCACAGCTGAAGAGGCAGATTGAACGAGGCCAAATTTGGAATATTTGTTTTGAAAATTGGAATTGGAATTGGAATCGTGTTCTCAGTAGCATAGTGGTAAGTGTCTTCACCTATTACGTGGGAGCTCAAGGTTCGATTCCCTGCCAGGGAGGATATTTTTTTTTTCATTGTTCAGCAATTAATTGGGTGAAAGCGACTTTTTAATAAAAAATATTAAGCATATATATGCCTCCCAAGCAGCAACGGTGTGATCGAGTGTCGTAATCGATGGATCCAATAGATGTCTTTGTTTAACGTGAATTTTATTTGCCAAATGAAATATTGCCCCAAATTAACCAACTTCTTACAGGCTCAAACTAAACTTGACTAGTGAGCGGACGCGGTGACATGTTTGTTAATTCCTGCAATTCAACTATGAATAAACCTGAGCTTTATTCATAGTCCAACTATGAATAAAGTCTCCCAATATATATATATAGATATATAGATGAGCAGCACCCTCTGTATGAAGATATATTCAGGGAAAAGGGTAACAGGCTAAAGAGGGGCAAATCATGGATGGGTCGGGTGGAAGATGTCATCAGACGGGTCTGCAGTCCTACAAGTATCAACCCCGCAAGGAATGGGTGCCTGTGCCTCCAGCTTTTAAGTGCACCTTCTCCTGCTTTATCACATTTGACAGACGGTGCAGAGAGCAGAACTCTGCCGCTGTCAATGCAGAGGTGAACGCGCTCATCAATGACCACTTAGACAACCGCGATGTGCTCATTTATACAGATGGATCTGTTGTTAAGCAGAGAAGTGCGTGGGCATTTACAGCCCGTTCAGCAGGCCAAACCGTTCAAGAGTCCAGTGGTGCCCACTCCGTGACCAAGAGCAGCATGACGATGGAAGTGATGGCAGTAACACAGGCTTTCATGTGGCTGGAATCACAGCATTATACCAATGGGTGTGTACTAAGTGATTCAATTAGCATGATTCGGAGGGTCAATGCAGGATCTGTACGTAGACAGTGGACTGATTCGCTGCGGAAGTCTGTTGTCCATAAGGTTACCTTCATCTTCGTCCCGGGACATGCGGAAGTCGAGGGAAATGAAAGAGCTGATAAACTGACCAGCTCTGCATCCCCTGCTGATGGCCAGCCCATGGGTCGCGCTGATGTTATTAACATCCTTAAAGAGATGTCGAGAACAGAGGACTTTGACGTCAGTGAATCCACATTGTTGTCCAGGATGAGAGACTTGGGAGTAAGAATCGGCATAGCCAGACACGAGGGGTACATTGAGAAAACGAGGAGGCTCGTTAACCAACACAGAACTGGCACAATTAGCCAACGGACGCTGATGCATATGCTGGGGGAGGATCTGAGCACCTATGGACCTGTCCGGAGTGCAATGACGATACCCAAACTGATAACTGATATATATATATATATGCGTGTGTGTGTGCGTGCGTGCACACACATACACACACACACATACACACGCACACACACAGAGTAAAACTTTGATTGACTGCCACTAATTTACCCAGTAGTTTCTGTTATCCGTCATCATCTTTAAAAAACTATGTGTGAGTATCAACAAACAAACAGCCATCTTTAAAATTGTGAAACAGCCAAAACATTATGCCAGAAGAAGTCACAGATTGGTTGGAGTGTGACAAAATGGATGGAGGCATTTAAATTTTGAACGATGATGAAATTGTTTCTAATGTGACTGCCATTGAAGAAGAGAAAATTGATGACGATGAAGGATCAGTTCTTAACCAAACACCTACAACTAGCCACTTAGAATCAGAAACAATCTTATCAAAGTGCAAAAACTGGTTTGAAAAGCAAGAGAAGGGAAATGCAACACAGATCCTACTTCTGCATAAGATAAGGAACATTGCCACGCTGAAAGCTCAAGCCTCAAAGACACAGAAGGAGATGACAGATTATTTTAAAGTAACGTTGGTTTATAGAATTACAATACATTTCTGTACATTACGACTCTTATATTGAAGTTTATATTGATCATTTTGTAAAATTAAATACAATGTGTATGTATTGTTCACTTTCAAAGGATTTTATTTTCATTTTTGCCCCAAGCCTGCAGTGAAATCACGTTAATGTTATCCGTCTATCTATTCGGTTATCCATCACAGCCCTGGTCTCGATGGTGACAGTTAATTGAAGTTTTACTGAATATACCATTTTTATGAGTTGTCCTACATGTGATGGAGAACCCATTTTTCTCATGATTTCCCAAAGTTTCTGATGTTGTCCACAGTCAAATGCCTTTGAATAATCTACAAAACATGAGAATAGATTAAAATTAATTCTCTACACTTCTCTATTATTAAACGCATGTTGAGTAAATGATATATTGTTCCTCTTCCCTGTCTAAATCCAGCTTGAACCACGTTAATCTCTTCCTCCATTTTCTTATGAAGTCTTCTCATAATGATTTTTAGTAGAATTTTACTTGCATGACTGATCAAGGCAACAGTTCTGTAGTTAGTGAATAATTTCAGGTTGCTGTTTTGGTATTGGAATTACACAATGTGTGACAGATTTGTATGCTTTCTTCTCCTCTCACTTTAATTAGTTCATCTGGTATCTCATCACATCCTAGTGATTTACCATTCTTCAGGTTCTTTTTTGCCCATGCAATTTCATCTAATGAAGGTCCAGGTTCTGTTTCTGCTGTCATTGATTTATGTATCTCATTCATATCCTCGCAGTCATTCATATCTTACATTCCACTGCAGTATTCCTACTATTGTTCTAGAATTTTACTAGATTCTATTAGGGTATTTCCCAATTCGTCACAGATAACATTCAATTGAGGTTGAACATTTCATGTCAATAACTTCATTTCTTTGAACAATTCGTAATGTCTTCAAGTCTTATGATATTGCTTTATTCTAGTACAGCAAGCTAGTTTATATTGATTTGTGTCCCTTCTTGTGTTCTTACTTATTTCTCATATTAAAGATTTATACTTTTTTCTGCTGTTATCGGTTTCTCCTCCTTTCTGTTTCAGTTCCCTTTAATGTTTTATTAATTCTAACGTGTCTGATGTACTCTTTGGCTTAAGTTGCTTACCCTTGATCAGAATTAAGTCTTTGACTGCTGTTATCAGTATATCCCTAGCATGTACTGCCAATTCATCAGGTGTCATCTCCTCCTGTTTGAACATAAAGACCTCAGAATGATTCTTCTTAATGTGCTGTGAAATGTTGTTTTCAAATAATGTGATTGCTCACCAGTAATGTTGTGCCAAGTGTTGTATAATGTAATAATGTTGACAGTTTAATGAAATAATTTTGGTATTTTAACAGCAGGGCTCATGCAAGCGACCCATAAGGAAGAGTATATGTACAGTTAATAGGAATACCCAGTGTTGCTATTTGAATACAAAACCTCAGTACACAGCCAAGCTCTTTCATTCACCAGGATCCTGTTTGTTGATGAACAGTGATAAGAAAGCATTGAAGTGAGTTGATTAAGAAATTGTCCCATTAGATAATGTGTATGAGAAATGTTGGCCCATAGAGTTACAATGAAATCAATTAAATGTTAGTTTATTTCAACAATCTGTATAACAGTGAATTATTTGTTTGCATGTCAGTTAACTCTTAAAAGCCTATAGGTCAGTATTTGGGGCTCATATTTCGAAGCGTTAAAGATGTTAAATGTTTTGCATATCCTTTACAGGACATCACTGTCAACATCAGCATCTTTCAGCTGATTGTTGATTTCTTGGCAAGATTACGCTCAGTAATTTGCCATTGCATTTGAGCGGCCGGCTCACATACCCCGTAAGTTACCGACGCAATTCGAACCACTGCTGATTCTCACCGTCGTCACTTACGAGAGTATACAAGATTACGGAGAAAAGTTGCTACCTCTAGGCCAGAAAGGCGGCGTTAAAGCTGGGATAACTATATTATTATTTAACTATATTATTTATTATATAAATATGGTTTTAAAAATCATGGATATAATGCTTAAATTGTAAGGAGAAAAAAAAAATAGAAAAGTAATCCTTCATCAAAACTTCATACCCTGTAAGAGTTAAATGCACTATCTGTCAGATCAGTTTGCATGAATGATCATGCCTCTCGTTAACTTCCATGCCTCTCTGTAGCTTTCATGCTTCATCACTGTGGGTCAGTTAGTTTGAATGTGCTGATATCTCCCAGTGATTGCAACAATTGGCTGGAAGAGATAAAGAAAGAATGTTGTGCACATCTTTAAGAAAGAGACAATGTTCTTTGGTCATAAAATAAGGAGAGAGGCATTGGAGAATATCATGATGACTGGATAGACCATCGGTAGAAGAGTTAGATGGAGAGAAATGGTGCTTGGAGGTCTAAGACTGTATGGAGGAGTGTCATCATTAGAATGTATCCAGAACACTAAGGACTGTTATCTGGGCATAGACATGAGCTCTACCCATCTGGCAGGGTCCATCCATCCATCATGTGCCATGCCGATTAGCGTGGGCATTCATGTTCTGCCATCTCACTCGATCACCAGAGTCGTGGATCAACTCTGTGTTCCTATAGAACACCCATTTACGCCGTTTCTCTGATTATCGATAAAATAAAACTGCAGTACGTGATATTCTTGGCATGTATAAAGAAGGTAGTTTGCCATTGCTTTCCTTCCTAGCAGTGACCATACTGGTCAATGACCGTAGACATTGTCTCCTGAAAAAAGAGATCCTCTGCCTACCGTCGTGAAGCTGGAGACATAAACTACAACTATGTGTCGGCTGCTCTTCAACTTCATCCACCACCTGTACCCATGGCTTCATGTAACCCTGATTGGGGGGCTAAACGGGTACTCCACCTTGCCCAGTGCTGTCCCTAGGCTAGCGGATCGAAGGAGGCACCTTACCTCTCCTTTGATAGGGAAAACCCTACCCCGCCACCCATCTGGCAGGGGGCATGATGATAATGATCTTTCCATGTCATGTTGTCTTGAATATTAGAGAATGTATTCTCTTTGTTCAATTTTAGACCCAGTGATATTACAGAAATGGAGTATGAGGCTCTTGTTGAAGAAACATTGGATTCACTTACAGAGTATTTTGAGGATCTTCCTGATAGTCAGACTTGCAATGAAGATTATGACTGTACGTATGGGGTAAGATAAACTATAATCAATCACAGTTTTTTTCCTACATAAAATCTCTATCCTTTACAGTGTAAAAGTAGAACAAGTTAGAACTTGAGTGCTTGATCATTGATTGCAAATTGTTGTGGTGTAAATATTGTATTTACAGTGTGTAATCCATATGATGCCGATCTCCCTGGCCTAGGGGTTAGCGACTTTCCCCGCATTCCCATATACTCTTGTGAGTAATGTGACGACGGCGAGAATCGGTAGCAGTTCTAACCACGTCGGTAATTTACGGGGTATGTGAGCCGGTCACTCAGAAAGCAATGGCAAACTACTGAGCGTAATCTTGCCAAGAAATCAACAATCAGCTGAAAGATGCTGATGTTGACAGCGTTGTCCTGTAAAGGATATGCAAACATTTTAATCCATATGATATAATAATCTGTTTGCCTGCCCAGACAGTGGTCTAGATTCAGTGTCCAGCAGAGACAAGATTATTTTTTCAACTAGTGTGGCTCTGGGATCAACTCAACATCATAAACATGAATACCACAAAGTTTTCACAATGTTCTGGGTATTGTCTGGGAAAGAGAGATCCTGAGGAAGGGAACTAGCCACGCCACCTCATGTCATTGTCTAGAATAACTGAAGGCTTAACATTTCACACCCCAATGGCAGCACCAGCTGAAGGACTTTCTTTACCTTTAACCCTCTAAACTTTGTTATAACTGTTTTGGTGTAATGCATTCTCCTGCCAGTGAACTGGTTCAAGGTACAAATGCTCGTGAGCTCTTCTAGCCATCAGTAGCAAGACTTAGGTGTCAGTTGTTAGCTAACATCAGGGTGAATCCCTTGGCAATTGGAAATCGAAAAAGAGTAGCCTAACGGCGCTGCCCGGGCAAAATTTTGAGTTAAAAGTCTACCCAAAATAATTCAGGATCCTCGCCAGTGCTACGGATTCAATGCACTGAGCTGAGATTCTCCAGGCTTGAGTTAGGAGTAGAACAGAGCACTTATGCGTTACACCCGTGTGCCGTGATGTTGATCCATCAACTAAACTAAAACTATGGTGAATAGCTGTGAATCTCTTGCAGTCCTATTGCACACAGAGTGTGAGACCTTGCTGACCTTCATCACAGTGGAGACATAAATCAAATCAAATCAACTTTATTTAAAAAGGGTCGCAAATTGGGCACGCAGACCCGTCTTACATTCAGCCCTTCCAATCACTCATCTTTCGTTCATCAAGAGCATTATACATTCACATAGGAAGAAGAAAAAACATTGTGAAATGAATGTTGTAAACATAAACAAGGCAAATTACCATGTTATGAGGCCCATATCCCACCTACCCACATATCACCCCACCCACACACACACACCCACCTACCAACACACACCCCGGGACACATACATACCCCACCAACCGACCCATCCACCTCCCGCACATCCCCCACCCGCACACACTGCCCTCACCTGTTCCCTCAACCCAAACACACTCCCCACCCACACAAACATCCCTCACCAACCCACACATCCCAAGCCCACCCACATACACATCCTAATCCACACACCCATCCCCCACCCACACATCCTCTCCCCACCCACACCTCCAACCACCCATCCCCCAACCACACATCCATTGATCACATATTCCCCACCCATGCACACACATCCCCCACCAACCCACACATCGCACATCCACTCACACATCCCAAAACCATACACACACATCCCCACCAACTGACATCTCCCTACCCACACACACACATCTCCCTAACCACCTATACATCCCCAATCCACTCACACACACCACACCACCCACACATACATCATTCACCCACCCACACATGCCCTAACCCACATCCCCCACCACACACATCCCCTACCCACACATCACACACATCCCCTACCACACAATATTCCCAACCCATGCACCACACACACATATCCCTCACCCATATATCCCACACCCACATACCACCACATATATCCCCCACCCATATACCACACAATATCCCCACCCACACATATGTGGGGCTAGCACCATATACCCAACACATCTCAGGGCATGTAAAAGGGTCCTTTACATTTGTACTAACTGGCATTTGTTCTCACATATCTCTTCTTCTGTAGAATGGTGTGTTAACCTTGCAGATTGGAAGTAAGGCCGGCACCTATGTAATAAACAAACAAAGTCCCAATAAACAGATCTGGTTATCCTCCCCTGTCAGGTATGTAGCTAGTTTTATAATAATATAAAAATAATGATATTTGTTTACTATTTGACGTTTAATTATTAGCTTTATTGAACGAATGCAAGGCAAGAGTAGGTGATGGCATGGGTTGGATACTGATCAAGATCCTGAGTGAGTTGAAATATGTTAGTAACATGGTGCTTTATTATTGGTAGGGTGTCTTCTTTTTAAAGCCGCCACCATGTAGTGCTAATTATTTATATCCACAGCTTCCTATCTCGTGTGTTGCTAACCATTTATGATAGAGATGTTTTCCTATGGTGGTGATGTAAAGCTGGTTAACATCTTCTATCTAGGTCTTCCTCTGTCTCTTTCTTTTGTTATGATGTATTCCAGTTTTTCCCTGCTTTTTTTCAGTGTGTCCAATGACTGTCTGCTTCTGTTGCTGCAACCGGTTCTCTTCATGAGGACTTCTCTCAAACGCCTACATTGCACTTTTTATCTGCCCATGATGTTCTAAGGCATTCTTTTATAGAACCACACCTTCGCAGCTTCCAAGTAATTTCTCTTCTTCTTATTTTGCCTTTTACTCCCCTTTGGGACAGAGGCCTTCAATCACTTTATTTCATTGGTTGGATTTTGTAACAGAATTTTTTACAAGATCAGGTAGCCAGCCCTAAGCACAACCCTCCTTAGTCGCCTCTTATGACATACATGATAAACGACAGCGTTACTATTCTCTGCTTCCCGTACAAGCCCCAGTAACACAAGGTGAAAGGAAGTAATCTCTCCCTGATTTTTGTTTCCTTGTTCATGATTCATTTCCATTTGTCAGTTTTGGTTATAAACAACTCATAGAACACACTTTCTCATCTTGAATATAGGGTATAATTTTTCCCCTTTTGCTTATTACTTTCTATGTAAAATGTCTTTTCTTACAGTTTATTTCTCAAGTTCAAGAACTTCAGTGAAGTGCATATGGACAAAGTCACCATATTTGGTCATAAAAAGTTAAAGCCAAAAATATGAGTAGCAACAAGAGCTGACGGCATTATAAATTCCTCAAACACCTTGGCCCTGTTGCCAAACACTTTTTTTCCTAAGAATTCTCAACCAGAACTGGGACGGAGATCTTGTCCTATCTAGTTGAATGGTGGCATACATCAGGACCATCCTGAGGTCAGGAGAGAATTTTACAATGCATGAAGAACTTCTTACTGAATATAGACTGCATTATGAAGACAACAACAAGCACCGCCAGACTGAATATAGACTGCATTATGAAGACAACAACAAGCACTGCCAGACTGAATATAGACTGCATTATGAAGACAACAACAAGCACCGCCAGACTGAATATAGACTGCATTATGAAGACAACAATAAGCACTGCCAAACTGAATATAGACTGCATTATGAAGACAACAACAAGCACTGCCATAAATGGAATCCAAAGGGCTCCCCTACAAAGCAGCTTGATTATCTGGACTTTGCTGATGACTTTGTCCTCCTGTCTACACACAAAACCAGATGCAGGATAAACCAACAACACACAATGGGAGGTCACAAAAACTAGGTTTAAAAATTCATAGAGGAAAGACAGATAATGGGAATAAATTAAGCAAATGATAACCTGATCTCCCATTTGGAAATCTCATTTCAAGATACAGAATGATACACTTATTTAGGTAGCAATGTAGACAAAGGGGGTGGAACGATAAAGATATCAGAATAAGAATACAGAAAGCTAGAGGAGCTTTTGTAACACTAGAAAATGTAAAAAGTCAAAAGAAATTAAACTTAGCCCAAATCTTAGAATATTCAATTCTAACATAAAATCAGTACTACTGTATGGATCAAAAATGTTGAGAACAATAAAAACAATTATAAATAAACTACAAACATTCACTAATTGGTGTCTGCAAATCAGACAGAATAAAATGGAATGACAAAATCACCAGTGTGGAGCTCATGGAGAAAACTAGACAAATACCTATGAAACAAGGAGTGAAAAAGTACTGGCACTGACAAAATCACCAATGTGGAGCTCATGGGGAGAACTAGACAAATACCTATGAAACAAGGAGTGAAAAAGTACTGGCACTGACAAAATCACCAATGTGGAGCTCATGGAGAGAACTAGACAATAACCTATGAAACAAGGAGTGAAAAAGTACTGGCACTGACAAAATCACCAATGTGGAGCTCATGGAGAGAACTAGACAATTACCTATGAAACAAGGAGTGAAAAAGTACTGGCACTGACAAAATCACCAATGTGGAGCTCATGGGGAGAACTAGACAAATACCTATGAAACAAGGAGTGAAAAAGTACTGGCACTGACAAAATCACCAATGTGGAGCTCATGGAGAGAACTAGACAAAACCTATGAAACAAGGAGTGAAAAAGTACTGGCACTAGATAGGCCATACATTGAGAAAACCCAAGAATAGTATAACTAGAAAAGCCTTAGTCTGGAACCCACAGAGAAAAAGAAATAGAAGAAGACCTAAAAACTTATGGAGAAAATAAGCAGAAACAAATGAACAATATGGGAAGGAGATGGATTGAGCTGCGTGGGATAGCTACAGATGTAGCTTAGAGTGAGTTGCTTGAGGGAATATGCTCCATTGGGGGATAAATGGCACAAGAAGAAGACACAGAATAGAATTCTGACCACCAGTAGCAACCATGCAAGGCCAATTTTAGGAGACTGATGAAGACTTCAGATGCACTGTCCAGATAAAGACCCATACTGAAATACTTAAAGCAAATGATGATTGCTGCAGAGGGTGACTGTTTCATTCAATGTTTATTTTACCAATAATATCTATAGGTAAATATCTTTCTTTTTCATTTCATAGTGTGGTGTTTAACATGTTTACTTCATTTTATTTTTTCAGTGGCCCAAAGCGTTATGACTACGTGTGTGGTCAGTGGGTTTATCTCAGAGATGGCAAAGGTCTACACAATCTTCTGGAAGAAGAAATCAGTCAACTCGTGGGATTCAAAATTAATCTGAAGAAATGTAAATACTACTCTGATGGTACATCAGAAAGAAAGTGATTATAAGAACAGTAGCTGTACATGGATTGTAAATAAATTGTGGTTATGCGGTATCGTGTTTAAATTGTGTTGTGTGTTATTTGTAGCGCCCAATATCAGAAGAACAAAGTACTTTGTGATTTATATCAGTTACATTTCACTGTCACTAAAGAAGAAAGGGGGGTCAGATTGTCCACCTTGCATATTGTGAGATGCCTGTTTGATCCTCTGTATGGCTCAGGGTTTTTGAAAGCTTCCAGCCTGTATACTGTGCGGTGACTGCTTGAACACTGGGCCATTGTTCCTCCGTCTTGAAAATCACTCCAGGCACACACCAGAAATGCCAATAGCTTGGACACCCTTGAGGCTATTGAAATAGCATGATAAATAAATTCACAAGTAGAGATTGGCACTCACAGGAGTAGAGGACAGAAATTAGAGAATACATCAGACTTGACACTTAAATGATATAGTGACCACACCGGAATTTCAGCCAAATGACTGCACCTCACTGTAAGAATATGTGTACTTTGACACGTGGCCAGCACCTCTAATAAGTTGTCTTTATTAGTCATGTCTACCATCCTCCTGAACCAGTATCCATGGAATGTGGACAGAATCTGTATCTAACCTTTGAAATATCACCAACAGTGTAAGAAATTCAGGTTGATGAAAGACATGGCTAATAGACATCTTTTAGGAGTGTCTGGTTTGCTGTGCAACACTTGATCCTACATCAAAGTGCTTTTTGTAATTTGGAGGTGGCAGGTTTCAACCCCAGTGTGATCATTATAGTGCCAGTTTTTATATTGTCTGTTATGTCCTCCAATCTCTGTTTGTTTCCTCTACTTCTCTGAGTGTCAATTTATGCCTTTCAATATATTTCTCATGCCATTTCAGTGGCCTCAAGGATTCCCCAGTTATTAACATGTCCGAGTATTACTATTATATATAACACAGTGGAGCCAACACTTTGGGTATTCCAATTGTTTACATCTCCAACACTTCAAGTGTTTTATTTGTTGACATTTCCACAACTATATCGCAGTTAATGCCATTCCATAATTTTATAGACCAATCAACACTCGATGCATGATGTAGTCAGTATCATGCCGGCCACCTTTACTTCTCAGAACATTTCCTGGTACCCATTTTAAACTGGGTCGACCTGGGAGTCTAGATCAAATGTCTTTTAAAATCCTTGCCTTGATGGGGATTGGAACACAATTCTACCAATCTGGCAGGCAAATGTGATTTAATATACACACCACAAAAACTTGCCCTTATGTTATTTCCCTCAAATAAATTCTCGCCAACATCCTCTGGTAAATATATTACCGGTCAGATTTAATAAATAAAAAAAATAAGAAGATCAGTCTCCACATGTGTTTTATTGTATGTTTGCCGTTATCAGCTAGTTGGTAGGGTCATCATCATCATCAAGTGCCGTGCCGGCTGGCGTAGGCGTTCATGGCTCTCCACAGATCTCGGTCTTTGGTTTTCTGGATCAACTCTGCTGCTGATATTCCTCCATGCCACCGTCTCAATCCATCCAGCATCACTTCTCTTGGTCTACCTCTGCCTCTCTTCCCCTCGATCTTTCTAGTTGTTAGATGTTCTCCAATGCCTCTCTTCTCATCACATGACTGAAGAAAGCTGTTTGTCTCTGTCTTATTGTTGTATATAATGTTCTAGTTTCATTAGCCTGTTTCAGGCAGTCGTCGTTAGTTACTCTGGCAGTCCAAGGAATTCGCAACATTCGTCTCAGGAACCACATCTCTGTTGCTTCTAATTTCTTCTTAATTTGTTCATTTACATTCCAAGATTCACTGCCATACAGCAAAACTGGTTCCACATAGCATATCAGCACTCTCTTTCTTACATTCAGTGATAGTGACTTATTGCATAAGATACTCTTCATTTTCTGAAATGCGGCTTTTGCCTGCCATATTCTGCTCCTAATCTCTGTTGTACATCTTCCATCTGATGTTATAAATGCCCCTAGGTATCTAAAATTATCAACTTGGTTAAGGATTTTCCCTTCTATTTCTATGTCACATTTTGGTGTCACCATTTTCTTTGATATTACCATTGTTACTGTTTTCTTGATATTCAAGGAGAGTCCTTTCCTTGCACTCTCTGTTACTACAACGTCTAATATTTCTTGTAGGTCTGTTGAATTATCCGCCACCAATACTGTGTCATCTGCATAGCGTATATTATTTATATTATAACCTCCAACTAGTATTCCTGGCATCTCTTTGATCTCTCTCATTATTACTTCGCTATACAGGGAGAACAGATCTGGTGACAAGACACACCCCTGTCGTACTCCTAGTTTTATCTGTTCGTAACTACCCTCTTTATTTCCCATTTTAATTGCTGCTACTTGGTTTCTTTATTATTCTTAAATCTTTTCCATCAATGTTGATATCTTCCAACATTTTAATCAGTTCATCATGTTTTACTTTATCAAATGCCTTAGTATAATCTATGAAGCACAAATATATGTCTCTCTGTTTCTCTATTGACCTTTCTATTAGTGTCCGCAATGTATAAATTGCATTGTTTGTGCCCTTTCCTTCCACAAATCCATACTGTTCTTCACTAATTTCCATTTTTATTTTCTTTTTGGTTCTTCTCATTATGATTCTGAGTAGAAGCTTAGTGATATGGTTTATAAGGTTAATTGTACGAAAATCTTCACAATCAATTGCTCCTGATCTTTTTGGTATAGCTATAAATACAGATTTCAGCATATCACTGGGTAAATATCCACTGCTGTAAATATCATTCAACATTTTGGTTAATATATCTACTCCAAATTCTCCCAATACTTCTAATTCTTCTATTATTTATGTTTTGCCATGAAGTCTTGGGAAGATAATGTGGTAGTTTCCCCTTGCCTTCCACATTCACATGGTGGTCTTTTTACCTCTGCCTTTGACAGCCATTTCCGACTGTAAGGACAAGTGAGTGCCCTGCTCTGCTCAGCTGCAGAGTTGTCCACTTATTCCGGTGGATACTCGGTCCCCAGAGCTGTGTTAGCCACACCGTAGTGTGTTTCCATCCTCTACCGCGGGGAGGTGCATAGGAGTTGGTAGGGTATCAAAAGAAAATCAAATATCCGTGTTCATAAAATGTATTATATGTTACAAATTATTGATGTTTGTCATAAAATTTTAAAACTTTTATCACATGTGAACTTTGTAGCCCTTTCTGTATGCATGAGAGATTTGATGTATTAAAACACACTTTTAGTTCAGAATGTGAAGGCTGCAAGACTAAACTTCCTGTGATCACAATAATTCTGCCTTAGCTGGGATACTCTTGAAGCTATAAATAGCTAGTGGCAAACACGGTGACATAAAGCTGTCACTCCATCGACACCATCATTTTCCTTTGGAGGCGTCAGTAGAGCTACAACGGGATCAAACACATGACCACTGGGCTAGTACCGTGCAATATGCCAAAGTCTGCAGCTTAGGGGTGGTAAACCAAGTTTCACAATCCCGCATGCTGGGTTTGAAATCAGCCACAGGTGATTTGGGAGCAGGCAACCTTGTGTTGATTTCAGCAGTGGTATGTTCAGAATGGCCGTTCAGAAAGCAATGGCAAACTACTGAATGTAAAATTGCCTAGATGATCTCAAACAGCCAAAAGACAATGGAGTTGATTGCAGCATCCTGTAAAGGACATGCCAATCACTCTTTTTTAGCAATTCAACTAAGCAAATTAACAGTGTAGACAAAGATTGCAGAGATATTAAAATAAGAATACAAAAGACAAGAAGAGCTTCCATAGAGCTAGGAATTTTGCTGAAAGCTAAGAAAATTCAGTTCAACACTAAACTTAGAATTGTTAACTCTAATGTTAAATCAGAACTACTGTAAAGATGAGAAAAATGGAAAACAACTAAAATACTATCAAGTACACTACACACATTGATTGATTGATATAATCTGGTCCCATGTCTTTAACCCATAAGGCCTATGAAACAGATGAAGACCTAAAAATACTTGGGTGAAAGAATTAGAAACAGATTAATATGGAGAAGACATGGGGGGAGGGGGGAGCTGAAAGATATAGCAAAGGATAGGATGGCACACGTTTGTTGAGGGCCTATGCTCCAATGGTGGATAAAAGAGCAAAGAAGGAAGAAGTAGAAGAAAACACCCCCCCCCCCCCTACACTGAGTAGACTGCCATTGCTTTCTGAACGAATGAAGTTCATGCCATATTAATAAAACCAGCGCAAGGCGATCTGCTTCAAAATCGCCTGCAACTGTGTTTCGAACGCAGTATGTGGGGCTTTGAATCGCATTTGGAAACCCTTCGTCACATCCTCGGCTGTGTGATACATAGATGTCTTGAAAATAATTTCGTAGTCATAAACATACTTGATACCACAGAAGCACAATGAACACGCTAGGAGGAGGGTAGGCAACACTGCAACCAGAATGGTTTTCACTTTACCTTACTTTGGTCTCTGAATTACGTCATTGTCACTGCGTGAATCGTGAACTATATTCATCTGCTTATTTGTTGTTTGCTGGCTGCAACTCACTGTAGTATAATAACTTTCTGTGAGCTGATACTGAGGTAGCGGATTCAATTCTTACACCGGTCAGTTGGACTAAAATCTTGATTTCTCGTCTTTGATTTGGGGACGTAAATTACCTGTACCTCAGAAGTCGGAGTGGATTCGCCTGATGGCGAGGGCAAACTGGTAATGGGGAAAGGTAATCCACACACAAAAATCAGTCCAGTTCACTGTAAGTAGTACTAGTAGCACTTGTATGGACTACACTTGGGTTCAAAGCGAGTGAACGCTAAAATAATAATAATTATAAATAACGAAACGTTGAAAAGATTCTCAATCCTGTGCCAGATATAAACGACTGCCGCCGCCACTGTTCCCTCCAAACCACTATTGCGTTCAACGTGGCGAAAGCATTAATTAAACTTCGAGATATGGTGTTGCCCATGATCAAGTTCGAATGTCGGCATTCCTCCATCTCTTGGTCTACGATACATCAATAATTTGTCTGTAATATGTAAGCCTAAAATCCCCAACGTTTCTAATTAACGATAGCGAAACGGTCCATTACTCTCATTTGCACGTTGCCACAGTCAAGATGCATGTGCTCAAAAAATGTTACCTAGATGTATCCTGATGATGTATCGCAGGCTCACATTGCTGTATATCATACATTACCATGATCAGTGCACGCCTGACCTCCCCTGAACAGTCCCCACTACCGTTGATCGTGGAGTCAAGACATTCAAAGCCAGAGACAATAAAAATTTATTCTTCCCCTGTCTCCCTCCCTCCCCCCCCCCCCCAAAAAAAAAAAAAAAGATTAACTCCCACTGCCCCTCAAGCTCTGTTTGAGGGTAGGTCAGTGTCACTTGTTCTGGAACTGGATTTCCGACAACTGCGAATGGACTAAAATTGTCACCGGTATCATCATTTCCAACGTCTCTTGCTACATCTTTTGCTCATGTATTGAATATGTATGGGGAGATAATGCAGCTCTGTCCCACATCCCTCTGCACCACAAACCAGCTCGATATTTCACCGGCAGTCCTGTCAGCTGCTTGTTGTTTACATAACAATAATGCAATTAAAGTGCAGTGGACCGGTTAGTTAGTTAGTAGTTGGTTGGTTGGTTGATTAGTTAGTTGTTCACGGTTCGTCCCCATTACGCTCCGCTCCTGTGCCAGTTAATAGCACATGAAATGCTCCTCACTGCCCCATGTGAATAGTGGAATAGACAGGAGTCTCGACAAGCCAACAGTCCTCACAGGTTCACTGTGCATGATGCCGCCGTCAGAATGCCAACACAAAAGTCCTCCACGGAAATACTACAGTTCATCGTCGATGGAAGCGGCGGTCACTAGAAAATCAGCAGCCACACACTAATGCATTAAATGTCGAGCGGATCGACTTCATTGCCCCGGGATTTATCCTAAATGGCTCGGTCCCTTTTGGCAGGGCGGCCCGCTGAAAGTAAGCATCGCACAAAGCACGAACACCGTAGCTCCAACGAACGACCAAATGCGCTTCAGGATAACCGCCATATCTCCCTTATGTTCCACGATCTCTGGCACCGAGCACAGACGAATGTCCCAATTAAACAACGAACAAGCATGAAGATCCACATTACACTCACAACACCTCTTAAAGATGGCTCTCATACTGACGACACGGTCTCTGGTTTCACTGTCCCGATCGGATACTGTTTGCAATCAATGTTCTAGCTATCCTTATATTCTTCGTTATAATTATATGAAAAGGGGTGGCAGCATGACATATTAGTACGATAGCACGATAAACATTTTCAAATCCCCTTTCTCTGTGAGACGGATGTAGGCTGCTCTCTTCCATGCCTTGGCAACGCGGCTCTGTTTCAGGCTCCCTCTCCCCAACACTAATTAATGGCTCATGTACACTATCTGGAATGTTGCATTTCCGCACATCTCTCCACAATACTTCTTCCAACTTTCTAGTAGATTCACACTCTCTGTTACAGTGTTGCCATCCCTATCATCTATTAGATGCAATGACGGTTTGAATTCGTCTTTTAAAGGTCTGATTTCCTTGAATGTGTCAACATATCATTTTATAATTTTTAAGGGCATTACCGACAATCATCTCATCTCATCTCATTTCATCTCATCTCATCTCATCTCATCATGTTCCTCTTGAACCTTGCGGCGTCGAGGTGAAGTATAAACAGCGGGAGAGTGCCCGATTATGAGCTTCATCTATCGATATACACATGGACTCTGTTATTCCCTGCGTCCATCGTTTACGTGGTCGGCCTCTTTCTCTGCTTCCATCTGGTCTGTACATCATTGCTTGTTGTGGTATACTGTTAGTTGGTAACCTACTTGCATGACCAAACCATTTGACTTGTTGCCTTCTAATATAATCTAGTGCAGCTATAACCCCCACTTTAGTCCTGATTTCTTAATTTCTGATCTTATCTCTTCTTGATACGTTGAGTATTCTTCTCAGGAATCTCATTTCTATTGTTGTGATTTTTCTTTTCTCTTTTTCTGTCATTGTCCAGGTTTTGGCATTGGTAACATAGAGTTGGTAGGAAGATTGTGTTGTAAAGTGCTTTCTTAGTAGTTATTGATACATGTTTGTTCTTCAGTATTGGTGCCATTTGTCCAATTAGTTGGTTTGCCTTATTTCTTCTATTTTCGATCTCGTCTTCTGATTTGCCATTTGATGATATTATGCTTCCTAGGTACTTGACACTCTTTACTTGTTTCAAGGGATGTTCGTTTAGGTGAATCGTTGTTGCTTTTTCTTCTTTAGTTATAGTAATTACCTCTGTTTTACTTGTGCTAATTTTCATGTTATGTTCCCTACACATTTCGTTTAGACTATTCATGTGGTCTTGTAATTCATCTTCTGATTTTGCTATTAGTGCTTGGTCGTCCGCAAAACAGGAGTTCTCTAATGGTTAGATTTGCAGATGGTTCTTCTTCTGTGTTCTCGTCTTGCGGTGTTCTTGCTGTCACTGTTTGGCTAGCTTCTTTACATTGTTGTCTATCCTACTCCGGATCTTATGGTGAAGGGTTCTAAGTGTCCTCCAGTTGCTCTCACAATGCATGCACTGTTGTTGTATAAGCTTCTACATAGGTTTGTTAGATGTGTACTCACTCCATAGTGTTTAAGGATTTCCCACAGATTGTTTCTATCTGCTCTATCAAATGCCTTTTCTTGGTCGACAAAGGCTAATTAGAGTGTTTCGTTGAATTCGATTGACTTTTCTGTAAGTTTTTTAAGAGCAAAAATGGCATCTGTACATCCTTTGTTTTTCCTAAATCCAAGTTGTGTTTCACTTAGCCGGGGTTCTATCGTAGTTCGTAATCTTTTCTCAAGAATTTTGCAAAATAATTTCCCAGTATGACTCAACAGTGAAATGCCTTTGTATTGTGTGCGGTCTCTTTTGCTGCCTTTGTTTTTCCAAATTGGAATAATTATGGCGTTTCCCCAGTCTCGTGGTATCTGTTGCTCTACCCAAACATGGTTGAATAGTCTATGTAGCCATACTGTTCCTACTTCTCTTGCTGCTTTACTTAGTTAATTTGGTATTTCATCTTGTCCTGGTGATTTGTTAATTGCAGCTAATTTGACGGCTTCTATAATTTCTTCTTTCAGTATGTCTGGTTCTAGTTCTTAGGTGGCATCTGTGTCGGTTTCTTGAATTCCTGTGATTTCTGATGAGCATTGAGAATTTGTTCGGAGTACTCTTTCCATCTTATTAGGATTTGTTTTTGTTCACTTATTGGTTCTCCATTTTCGCTGTTAATTATTTCAGTTGGGTCAAAGGATTCTCCTCTGGTTCTCATTGCATTTATATTTTTGTAGAAGTTTCTAGTTTCGGCCTTGTAGTTTTTATTTAGAGTTTCTCCATACTCCCCCCAGTCTTTTTGTTTTTCTCTCTTTACTATTCTGTTCACATGTCTTCTCGCTATTCTATATTCTATGTAATCACATTCCTGTTTGCTCTTCGACCACTTTTTATATTTTTACTTTTTGTCTTTTACAGCTTTCTTTACTTCTGCGTTCCACCAACTTGTTATTTTCTTTATCCGTGTTTTGCGTTTTTTCGTGGTTCCACATGTTATCTTTGCAGAATTTTAAATGCTTGATTTGAATATCTCCCATTCTTCTTCCACCGCCTTTCCTTCTACAGGTAATTTTACAAAGATTTCAGTTAGTTCTTTCTCATAATTTTCCCTCACTGCCTTGTCTTTGATGTATTTTAAGTTTACTGATTCGCATTGTATGTATTTTCCTGGTCTTTGCTTTCTTCTACTGATGGTTCTTATTGTGGCAACGACAGCTTTGTGGTCTGTGTTTATACTTAAGTTGGGCACTACCCTTGCATCTAATATGTTTATCTTTCTGTTATTTCTTGTTAATATAAAATCAATTTGGCTTTTAGTATCTAGATCGTTCCATTTATACCAGGTTATATCATAAAAAATATATGTATGAGTCTTTGTGTTTATCGAATGTGTTTGTTATATGAAAGTCGTGTTGGCTGCATAGCTCTATCAATCTACTTCCGTTATCATTTCTTTCATTATGTTGATCTCCAAATGTTTTTCTATTCCCGCTCTGTTGTGTCCTAGTCTTGCATTGAAGTCTCCCATAACTATGATGTTGTTCTGCTTATCTATTTAATTTAGCACGTCATGGATGCCTTCGTAGAATTCCTTACATTCTTGCTCAATATTGATTGTACCTACATGGTGCGTATGTTTGCACATAAAATATGTTGTAATTGTTTGTTCTTTTGTTCTCACTGTTATAATTTTTTCTTATATATTTTTTTTTTCTATTATTCCTCTTGGAATCAACGACTGGCAAGAGAAGGTCCACCAGAGAGACGAATGGAGACGGATTGTATTTGCAGCAAAGAACCTCAATGGCTCGGAACGCTGAAGAAGAAGAAGAAGAAGAAGATTATTCCTCTTGCTAGCCATGGTTCAATGCTACTGAATGAATGAATGAGCCATGGTTCAATGACTATTCCCACGCCGTGTCTTGCCCGTTCTTGCTGTTCCACTCCAGAGTAGACAAACGTGTAACTGTGGTGGATCTCCTTGCATCATGCCCCCTTTATACTGGTGTCCGCTATTCCCATCAGTCCGATTTTCCTCTCTTCCATTGTTTCTATAGGTTATTCTTCTTTACTACTAAAACCGCAGACGTTCATTGTGCCTTTTTTTTTTTTTTTGTGTGGAAACGCTGATCTATCTCGTAGTTCATTAACATTGCCGGGTCTATATCCACTTGGGTCAGTCCGTTTATACTTCTTAGTTTTTCTACTAGCAGTATAAAGATCCCCTGCTGGCTTGCTAGGTCTGTCGCAGGTTTAGGACAAACATCTGACCATAGGGAGTCCATCCCCTATGGCGAGCCATAGCCCCGTTAGCCCATGACCTCGCGGTCATGGTTTCCCAGTCTACACCACGTGGGAAAGGGGGGGGGGGTTGACTTGTCTAGTCTGCGGGTAATCGGCAGGCTACTATTTTAACTATTTACTAATTTTCAATTTTCACCCCTCCTGGGTAAGGCTAGCCTGCTGGCTGCAGGGCCAATTGCAGTCCACACCTTGTAGACCAAATATTACCGACAATACTCAGCATAATCAGTCTATCCATTAACATTGTAACAATGTTAATGGGTGCCGGTCTCTCTGGCCGAGGGGTTACAACACTTTCTCCGTAATCCCGTTTATCACGCAGTCTCGTAGCGGACGAGAGCTGGAAGCGGTTCGACCCCCGCTGGTGACTTGCGGGATAACTGAGCCGGCCGCTCAGAAAGCAATGGCAAACTACTGAGCGTTATCTTGCCAAGAAATCAACAGACAGCTGAAAGATGCTGCTGTTGACAGCGATGTCCTGTAAAGGATATGCGGAAAAAAAAATGTTAATGGGTAGACTGATTATGCTGAGTCAATGTCATTGACATTGTGGCAACTGTGCTAGAACTGGACAAAGACAGCAAGAGATAAAAGAAGAATTGTAATACGAGAGATGAATTGCCTGTGACAAATTGTTCAGTAATATGGCACCCCAAATCCAAACATCATTGACAGTTAGATACAGAGAAAAAGCCAAATATAAACAGATGTATAACCTCGCAGCGTGAAGTAGCAGAGCTCTTATACTTATACGATCAAAAATAGTTTACTGTAACGCAGCCAGTGCTAGGCAACACACTGTCAACTTTACTCATTATTTTGATGGACTGGCTGGTACCGCTGCACACGCGAATAAGTCACATTTAAGAAGGCATGTTTATAGATAAATCACAAGTTCGTAATCTTGAGGTCACTTTGTGGTAAATGTATTTACAATAAATATACTACGTGTACACACTTTTCTGCTGGAGAGTTCGGTCAGAACAGAATTGTGTTTGAGTGTTTCGACTTCGTGATTGTCAATCAAATTAATTATTCACCGTGAAAATGAGTATTGAATAACAAATCAAATCACATTCACTGTATGTGATTTGATTTGTTTTTCAATACTCATTTGTTTTGATTTCTTTCTACCCTAGATAGGCACGGGCTTTAGTTTTAATTAAGGGAGGCACTATTCGCAATCAATTCCATTGCGAATAGAAAAACATTATATTCGCAATCGAATTGCGGGAAGTAACAAACATTAACATGGCACAGCGTCTGCTCAGTAGTCAATTTTAGTTTGGGCCATTAAGAAGTCTAAGAAGGTGTTTTTTTTTTCGTTTTTTTTTCCGCGTTTCCATCCTGTTTCAGGATATTGCGGTCAACACCATCATCTTTCAGCTGTATGTTGATTCCTAGGCTAGATTACGCTCATCAGCACGCCACGACTTTCTGAGCGACCGGCTCCATACTCTCATAAGTCACTTTTACGATTTGAACCACTACTAATTCTCGTCGCGTCACGTGACGAGAGTATTCGGAGTTAGCGGAGAAAGCTGCTAACCCCTCGGCCACGGAGCCGGTAGGAATGTTCACTGTTGCGAGTTTGATTCTGCCGATTTTTCCGTAATTTTTAATGAATCAATCTTCTTCTTACTTCTGTCCGTTCTTTTGGCATCCTGTTTTATTTTTACATTACGTTAGTCCTGTTTAAATATCAAGAATAATTTTTCAGAACAGGTATCTCCAATACAAATAACGATCCCTGCAAATAATTCTGTCCCAGGAGAGTTCAAGAATTGTTAACTTTCGTTTCTGTACATTTACTGTTACCAGGCATCCATGTTTGTTTACGTTACCGACCTACTATTTATGTCCTGATAATATCGCAGCAGTGATGATTCTCTTAATTTGACACTTTCTATGGCCTCCATTGCATCCTCTCTGAGTGACTCTGTTCTGGTCCAAGCTGACAGTAATATGCTTCGCCTCAGCAAGACATGATTGGGCAATTCAAACACCAGGCTTTCGACTGACTGGCCTCATGAATTAATAAATAAACAAGGATAAGGAAATGCTACGCATATAAAGTGCAAGAAAACCCGGTATATCAGAAGCAGGTGGAACAGAGAGAGGAGAGAGATAGATAACGAAGATAGTGTGAGAGACAGAGATATGAGAAAGATGTATTGAACATTAAAGAGTGGTAAAGACAAGAAAGGGAGAGGTGGGAGATCGAGACTTAGAGCGCGCGCGCGCATGCGCGAGAGAGAGAAAGAGAGAGAGAGAGGGAGAGAGATAACTCGTGTTCGGGTGGCTAAGCTCCTTTCCCAAGACAACAAAAGTAGAGGACAGATAAGAACAGAAAGACAAGTGTGCAGGTTCTTGTGCAGCAAGATAAACAACACCTAATACACAAAATCCGTAGAAAACATATGCCTAAAGCGAAATCATCGGACAAGCATTGACGTCACCTAATTCTTGAAAACGGAAAAAAAAATTTTACCACTTGGGAATCGAACCTCAAGCTCCCGTGTACTAGGTGGAAACACTAACCACTGTGCTACTGAAGACACGTTAACGGATCTACAAAATATTGTATAATAGGAATAATCACGTGACCTACTTCGATTGCAAATATAATTTTTTTCTATTCGCAATGGAATTGCGAATAGTCACTCCGTTTAATTAGATATAACACGCCCCACGTCACTGTAATTTGTTATATATTTTCAACAAATATTATTTGTTTACGTTTGTGAACGTTAAGCTGCTGTTTCTAGTACTTCTAGTTTTATTTTTATCTCGTTATAAATTATCGTGAACCCAACCTCTATTCAGTAATACTAATTAATATGAATACCAGAGAGAGGTTTATCTAGTATAGAAATGGCAATAACAGACATATTATATATCTTGGACTGTTTGAGGGTATTAGTGTACTCCATACCTTCATGGCAATGTCTGCTGTCATATTACCTTACCTTGCCTTTTTCTGTGCATGCTTATTGTTCAATCTCAGAAGGCTGAAAGCCAAAAAGAAAACCAAAACTAACAGCGACACCGTCAGAGAACTGCTGTTTGCTGATGATTGCGCTCTATATGACAACTCAGAGGCAGACATGCAACACAATGTTTCAGCTTTCTCATATGCTGTGCCAACTTTGGGCTCAATATCAACCTGGAGAAGACTGTAGTTATGTACCAGCCAGCTCCAGGGAATAATCACCCCGTGCCGAATATCAAATATCAAAGTGAATGGTCACAGACTAAGTGTTGTGGACAAATTGAAATTCCCTTATCTTGGCAGCACTGTGTCACAAGCTGCCACAATTGATGACAAAGTGAATGCAAGAATCTCCAAGACCAGCGCGGCCTTTGGCAGGCAGACTGTACAAAAATGTACTGGACAGAAATGGAATAAGCCTGCAAACAAAGCTGAAAGTCTATAAAGCAGTTGTATTATCCACACTATTATATGCTTGTGAAACATGGACTGTTTATCAGCGACATGCTAGGAAATTAAACCACTTCCACACAGTCTGCCTTGGGAAGCTATTGAAGATTAAATTGCAAGATAAGTTCCCAGACACTGAAGTTCTAGAAAGCGCGTCTTTGCCCAGTATCCACACTCTACTAATGAAAAATCAGATTCGCTGGGCTGGTCACTTAACTCGTATGCCAGATCACAGGCTTCCTAAACAAATGTTTTACGGCGAGCTACATTGTGATAAACGCTCCCAAGGCGACCAGAGGAAATGCTTTAAAGACACTGAAAATATCACTGAAAGCTTTTGGAATTCATCTTGACATCTGGGAGACTGCTGCTAAAGACCGTAATTCATGGCGTACATTACTACGCAAGTGTGCAGTCACTTGTGAAGCAACCAGGACTGCAAGAGCTGTGAAGAAAAGGCTGGACAGAAAAACCACTGCAGGAGATCCTCCTCCTGGAACATCAAGCATTCTTTGCCCACATTGTCAAAGAACATTTCGAGCCAAAATAGGCCTTATCAGCCATCTTAGAACTCACGGCTCCATACTTTCAATCCCACTGGATGAAATGAATGGTCATCATCATTCTTGATGGACAAACAACAGTTTTATCTCATTATAAATTATAGTGAACCTAACCTCTAACGCAAAGAGTTACGAGGACAATACAACCTGAAATAGGAGAAGAACAATGTGGGTTTGTAGAAGGCAAGGGTACAGTAAATGCTGTGTATATACTGAGTACCTAATCGAACGTTCTATAGAAGTAAACAAAGATCTACACCTTTGCTTTATTGACTACACAAAGGCTTTCGATAAAGTGAGACATGTCAACATGATAAGGATGCTTGAGGATCTACAGATTGATGGAAAAGACCTTAGACTTGTAAAAATCATATATTGGAAACAACAAGCTGCCATAAGAGTTGATAATGAAGTAAGCCAATATCAGCCTATTAAGAGAGGTGTGAGACAGGCATGTGTAATGTCTCCAGATCTCTTTTCCCTGTACAGTGAAAGTATTTTCAGAAATATTGAAGATATGGAAGGAATCAACATTGGGGGACGATGCATCAATAACATTAGATATGCAGATGATACAGTCTTGATTGCAGACAATGAACAGGACCTGGAGAATTTAGTAGATGCGGTTGTTACACACAGTGAACAATTAGGGTTAGAATTAAATTGTAAAAAGACACATATGATGGTCATCACTAGGAAGAACGAAATACCACAATGTAATATACAAGTAAATGGGAATATTCTTCAACAAGTGAATAGGTACAATTATCTCGGAACAGTAATAACATCTGATGGGAGATGCCTTGAAGAGATTAGAACAAGAATCGCCATGGCAAAAGTAGCCTTTAGCAAGATGAAAAACATACTGACCAATAACAAGATGTCAATTGAAACGAGAAAAGATGTTGAGATGCTACATAGAACCTGTACTCTTATATGGATGTGAAGCTTGGACAATGAGCAGTCAGGCTGAAAAACATCTGATGGCTGTAGAAATGTGGTTTCTGAGGAAAATGCAAAGAATACCATGGACAGCCAGAAAGACCAATGAACAAGTTCTTCAAGATACAAATGACGATCGTAAACTGATTAGAGACATTAGACGTAGACAGTCACAATTTTTTGGGCATGTTATGAGAAGAAATTATCTGGAGAACTTGGTGACAACTGGTAAGATCGAGGGGAACAGACCAAGGGGAAGACCCAGAAGCAAGTACCTGGATGGCTTGGCCTTGTGGCATGGTCAAGACAGAAACACGGAACTGATCCACGACTCTGGTGATCGAATGAGATGGCAGAACATGACCGCCCACGCTTACCGGCATGGCACATGATGGATGGATGGAACCCCTATTCAGTAATCAGTAATACTAATCAATATGAATACCAGAGAGAGGTTTATCTAGTATAGAAATGGTAATAGCAGACATATTATAATTATATATCTTGGACGGTTTGAGGGTATCACTCCATACCTTCGTGGTAGTGTCTGCTGTCATATTACCTTTATCTGTGCATGCTTATGATGATTGTAAGACACCCTTTGTTAGCAAAAGACATGTAATGCCATTAATGGCAAGTATCAGCTGAAGTAAAGAGTACACAGGGAGTCATATCCATCCATCATGTGCCATGCCGGTAAGCGTGGGCGGTCATGTTCTGCCATCTCACTCGATCAACAGAGTCGTGGATCAGTTCCGTGTTTTTGTCTCGACCATGCCACAAGGCCAAGCCATCCAGATACTTGTTTCTAGGTCTTCCCCTTGGTCTGTTCCCCTCGATCTTTCCAGTTGTCACCAAGTTCTCCAAATCATTTCTTCTCATAACATGCCCAAAAAATTTTGACTGTCTACGTCTAATGTCTCTGATCAGTTTACGATCTTCATTTGTTTCTTGAAGGACTTGTTCATTGGTCTTTCTGGCTGTCCATGGTATTCTTTGCATTTTCCTCAGAAACCACATTTCTACAGCCATCAGATGTTTTTCAGCCTGGCTGCTCATTGTCCAAGCTTCACATCCATATAAAAGTACAGGTTCTATGTAGCATCTCAACACTCTTTTTCTCGTTTCAATTGACATCTTTTTATTGGTCAGTATGTTTTTCATCTTGCTAAAGGCTACTTTTGCCATGGCGATTCTTGTTCTAATCTCTTCAAGGCATCTCCCATCAGATGTTATTACTGTTCCGAGGTAATTGTACCTATTCACTTGTTGAAGAATATTCCCATTTACTTGTATATTACACTGTGGTATTTCGTTCTTCTTAGTGACGACCATAATCTGTGTCTTTTTACAATTTAATTCTAACCCTTGTTGTTCACTGTGTGTAACAACCGCATCTACTAAATGTTGCAGGTCCTGTTCATTGTCTGCAATCAAGACTGTATCATCTGCATATCTAATGTT
The DNA here is from genome assembly GCA_963921405.1 of Cepaea hortensis. Taxonomy (NCBI): domain Eukaryota; kingdom Metazoa; phylum Mollusca; class Gastropoda; order Stylommatophora; family Helicidae; genus Cepaea; species Cepaea hortensis. The sequence continues at coordinate 174,129,385 of OY992877.1, forward strand.
ATTGATGCATCGTCCCCCAATGTTGATTCCTTCCATATTTTCAATATTTCTGAAAATATTTTCACTGTACAGGGAAAACAGATCTGGAGACATTACACATCCCTGTCTCACACCTCTCTTAATAGGCTGATATTGGCTTACTTCATTATCAACTCTTATGGCAGCTTGTTGTTTCCAATATATGTTTTTTACAAGTCTAAGGTCTTTCCCATCAATTTGTAGTTCTTCAAGCATCCTTATCATGTTGACATGTCTCACTTTATCAAAAGCCTTTGTGTAGTCAATGAAGCAAAGGTGTAGATCTTTGTTTACTTCTATAGAACGTTCGATTACGGTTCTCAGTATATACACAGCATTTACTGTACCCTTGCCTACTACAAACCCACATTGTTCTTCTCCTATTTCAGGTTGTTGTTCAGGGAGTCATATACTTTTATGGATAGATCATAAAAGTTAGATTCGTAGTTACAATAGAAGTACATAAATCGAAATGTATATTCAATTGCTTAAATTGTGTTAGTGGCTTCCTTCATTGTGGTGTAGAAAATAATGTATTAAGCAATAGCAAATGGTCACTAACTTTTTCAAGAAAAGGTATAGCACTGTATTTTTAAAACCTAAGGTCTTCAGTTCTAACTAAAGCACCAAGGGTGATTAAAAAATTAATTCATATTGCAGATTTGATCAGAAAGCTGCCCTTTCTCATAAAACTACAATGTCAGACAGGTTCCTGAGTTCCAGCAAAGGACCAGCCTTTTGTAAGTATGCTACAAGCAAGGGACAAATTCTGTTTGAGAGAGGTTACTGGAACCCAATGCCTATTAATTCATACCTTAGTGGAGATGGATTATCCCACTGTTATCGTGGCCCTGGTTATTATGTTCCATCAGAGAGGGCATGGATTGACTACAAAGATTACCACTCCCTTCCACCTTTAACTCGACGTGATGCTATACACATGGACAGCGAAGATAAATACCGAGACTTCCAGAGAAAGAGGGACAGCAGACCACATCCATCAGGTATGTATTCATCCACATCCATCAGGTATGTATTCATCCACATCCATCAGGTATGTATTCATCCACATCCATCAGGTATGTATTAATCCACATCCATCAGGTATGTTTTCATCCACATCCATCAGGTATGTATTCGTGAATACTTATATTTACTTGATGCCCTTTTCATTGTGCATCAGTTATAGTGGTTAAGGTGTTTTCATTCCTTGTTTTCATATCCTCTCCTACCATGAAATTATACTATTACAGTAGTTTTGTCATTCACGTCTTTAATTTGTGAAATTCACATTTTAAAATCAGATTCCCTCACTCTAATTCTTTTTGATGATATGTTAAAAAGTATGAGATGAATGATATTAGGGATTATTTATTTCCATCTCAAAAGGTAATAAGAACTGTAGAAAAACACTGATTCATGGTACTTTTAAACATGTAGGTTTGATAGGGGAGCTACAGTAATGCAGTGGCTAGCATTCTTGTCTGTCTGCCCATCTGAAGGTCATGTTTTGTGGAATCCACATCAAAGCAGATTTTTAAAAATTGACCTGGGTTTCTAGATCAACCACCCTAAAATAAAGTACCAGTAAGTGTCATGGGAAGTAAAAGCAACCAGTGTGATACTGACCACATCACAGTGTGATACTGACCACATCACAGTGTGATACTGACCACATCCAGTGTGATACTGACCACATCACAGTGTGATACTGACCACATCCAGTGTGATACTGACCACATCACAGTGTGATACTGACCACATCCAGTGTGATACTGACCACATCACAGTGTGATACTGACCACATCACAGTGTGATACTGACCACATCCAGTGTGATACTGACCACATCACAGTGTGATACTGACCACATCCAGTGTGATACTGACCACATCACAGATTGAGTGCCTATTTTTCTATAAATGGGGCTAGTACCATATAGCCGGCTTCATGGTGAAGGGGTTACGGACGCAGTTCGTAATCCCACATACCCGCATTCAAAACACAGCTGCATGCGATTTGGCAGCAGACCATATTGTTTTGGTTTATTCTGAAAATGGTATGGGTGCTGAGCATTCAGAAAGCAATGGGAAACTATTTGCCAAGAAATCACAAACAGCCAAAAAAATGTGAAGGTTGTCTGCGATGTGCTGTAAAGGATTTGCAACTAACTTTAACCATATATTCAATCATTCTCAGAGCATGTAAAAGGGTATAAAATAGGCTGGAGAGGGGATGGGAATGCACATTAAAGCATATTATTTGGCATCACAGTTATGCCCCAGTACTTATAGGTCAAGGCAATCCCATGATGAATACTGCCATAAGGGTGTGAAGTATAGGCTTTCACATCTGGACATTGTATAATGAGATGAGGTGGCCAATTCTCTTTCTCTACACATTTTCTTCCCATGATATTCTGAACATATCTGGTACCCATGTTGTGAGGCTGGTTAGACCGCAACATGTACTCCAGCAGCTTCCATTAGCTCACACTTGCAGCTGCATTATTGCAGCATATTCTCAGGGAGTCTGTGACATTTATTGAAGTGCTTTTGATGTGGACCTTCAGAAGACGGGATGAGTTTCAAGGATTTAAAACCAGACAAATTAGGAAGCCATAGACAAAAACAAAGGGTCGCTGCATAGAGATAAATAAAAACGAAGAAAACAAAGTACTATGGTCACAGCAAATTACAATCTACATGAACAGAAAAAAAGGGTACTGGAGATAAATAATAATGAAGAAGACCAAATACTTTGATCACATCAAATGGTAATCTACATGCTCAGAAAAAAAAGGGTACTGCAGAGATAATTAAAATGAAAAAGAGAAAGTACTTTGGTCACATCAAATGACACTGAAAATCATCTTCTTCTGCTGCTGCCCTTTATCGCCTATTGAAACATGAACTTAGTTATCTCAAGCTAGGCTGTCCTACCTTTTGCCATCTTCTGCAGCTCACTCCATATTCTCCCTGTATTATTCATCATTCTTTAATTCTCTTCTTGTGATGTTAGGTCTTACTTTGTTTTTCCTTTGCCCTCTGAATTCCAGTGCTGTGACTTTTAGTTACACTATTTCAGGCCTTCTCAGTGTGTTTGCTATCCAACAACATCTTTCCCCTAACATTTTGGTTCATTGAAATCCTCTAGTTCCCTCCCTCCACATTAGTGGTTCTGTCATACTATTTTAGTCCAACTCTGCAAAGGCACCAGTTAATGAATGTTTATTGAAAATCATACTGGAGAGATATTGAGAAAAAGAAAGCAGGTCTCTAAGTTCATCATGATATGGTCAGATTACAGCCAAAAAGAATGTACAACAAAGACCAATAGAAATCCATTACTACAAAACCATGACTGCAGAGAAAGCACTATATGACGATGCTAAGTGTAATTTACTGAGCCAGCAGATAATTCTTGTTGATAAAGTATAGAATTACTGCTTGTTGAAAGTCATATATCACAAGAATGAAGGGATTTCATTCAATCAATCAATCATGTGCCATGCCGGAAAGCGTGGGCGGTCATGACTCGCCATTTCACTCGATCACCAGTGTCGTGGATCAGCTCAGTGTTCCTGTCTCGTCCATGCCATGTGGCCAAGCCATCCAGGTATTTTCCTCTCGGTCTGCCTCTTGGTCTGTTCCTCTCGATCTTGCCAGTTGTCACTAAGTTCTCCAATCCATTTCTTCTCATAACATGTCCAAAAAATTTTGACTGTCTACGTCTAATTTCTCTCATCAGTTTACGATGTTCATTTGTCTCCTGTAGTACTTGGTCATTGGTTTTTCTGTCTGTCCATGGTATTCTTTGCATTTTCCTCAGAAACCACATTTCTGCAGCCATCAGATGCTTTTCAGCTTGACTGCTCATAGTCCAAGTTTCACATCCATACAAAAGAACAGGCTCTATGTATCCCCTCAACACTCTTTTTCTCGTTTCAATTGACATCTTTTTATTGGTCAGAATGTTTTTCATCTTGCTAAAGGCTACTTTCGCCATGGCGATTCTTGTTCTAATCTCTTCAAGGCATCTTCCATCAGATGTTATAACTGTTCCAAGATAATTGTACCGATTCACTTGTTGAAGAATATTTCCATTTACTTGTATATTACATTGTGGCACTTCTTCCTTCCTACTGACGACCATAACCTGAGTCTTGTTACAATTTAATTCTAACCCCAGTTTCTCACTGTGTACAACAACCACATCTACTAATTGTTGCAGGTCCTGCTCATTGTCTGCAATTAATACTGTATCATCTGCATATCTAATGTTATTGATGTTTCGTCCTCCAATGCTGATTCCATTTATATCCTCTACATTTCTGAAAATATTTTCACTGTACAGGGAAAAAAGATCTGGAGACATCACACATCCCTGCCTAACACTCTTAATTGGCTGATACTGTCCCACTTCATTATCAATCCTTATTGCAGCTTGTTGTTTCCAATATATGTTTTTTATAAGTCTAATGTCTTTCCCATCAATATGTAGATCTGCAAGCATATCCACCATGCTGACATGTCTAACGCTATCAAAAGCCTTTGTATAGTCAATAAAGCAAAGATGTATATCCTTGTTTACTTCTATAGCACGTTCAATAACTGTTCGCAGCATATACACAGCATTTACTGTACCCTTTCCTTCTACTGCCTGATCCCATGTCATGGGATTTCATTACTTTTTATTTCATTCATAATTATCTGAAATGGCATATATTTTTATCAGCTATTTAACACCAGAATCTATTTTATATTGTACTATGGGTTCTATCTTGTTGCTACAGGAATCTCAATGTCTGGATATCCCATGAACTTCACTGGAGTCCCGTATCCCCAGCTGGTTCCATTTCAAACAAGTGCTTGGAGGAGGCGTTGGGATGGACCAGGGAACTTTGTACCACCAGGAGATAAATGGTTCCATGAAAATCCAGGGTCGTTACATGAAGCCTACAAATTCTACAATGAGGAAGATTATGAGAAGTTTAAACACCTCAGTGAAAATCCAACACCCTGCCAGAAAGTTTCACGATAAGGGAATGGTTAATTGGTCTTTATAAGTGATCTTAGTATGTAACAAGATGAATTACTACATATTTAGGAACTGTATATTATTCTCTCTTGCATATTTCAATAAACTGTTATCTGTGAACTGATTTGTTCATCATCAAACATGTGCCATCAACACAATGAACATTTTTTGCAATGGATGTCCAACACTTACTGTCTCTCTCTGACAGACTGATGTTTGTCAGTCTCTTGATGTTAACTTTCCACTTTCATTGATGCCCAACCCTTGTTCACTTGCGTTTATTTTCTTCTAGTATGTACTTGATAAGAATACAATGTTTATTAATGCTGCCAAATATTTTAACTTTATTTATCTATCAGCTTTCTTGTAATTCTCCAGAACATTTATATTTGCTTGCTTTTGTTTCCATGAAATTCAACCTATTTTGCGGTATACCTATATTCTATTTGATTTTCAAAATACCTGTTCATGCTTAAGCACTAGAATCTGGTACCATATGGTAATCATCATCATCTTGTGCCATGTGTTGTCATAGGTCGCCATCTCAAATGATCACCATGTCTCAATCAAATCTTTTCTTTTCCTGATTATCTCTTGTGGCCAAGTCATCCATATATTTATCTTTTTGCCTTATTCTTGCTCTTTTTCCATCAAGTTTGCAAATTGTCACCAAGTTTTCAAGCTGATTTCTCCTTATAATGTGTCCAAAACATCTTGACTTCTTATATGTAATTTATCCAATCAATTTAGTTTTCATCTGTTTCTTGAAGAACTGTCTGATTAGTTTTTCTGTCCATCCATCACATTCTTTGAATTTTCCTCAGAAGCAATATTTGTGCTGCCATTAGATGTTTCTCAACTTACCTGTTTATTGTCCATGATCTGCATGATTTCAACAATATAGCACTTTAACACTCATTGTCTTACTGCAGTTGACAGCTTTTTATTGCTGACAACATTTTCCATCTTGTAAAAGGCTATTTCTGCCATGAACATTCTTATTCTAATCTCTACAAGGCATATTCCTTCAGATGTTATGACTGTTCCGAGATTAATTAATTCACTCAATAGCATGTCCTTTGCAGAACCTCGCTTCCATAACAACCTTCTGGAAAACTTCTCAATCATAAGAGCAAGATGTCCCGCGTCCAATACATCCATCTGGACATAATCCGCCACATCCTGCATCCATCTTCTCTTTGGCCTTCCTCTTCCTCTCTTCCCAGGCATATACCCCTTCATTATTGTTCTTTTCCAAGATAGTTTCATCAAATTCCCACATGTATTTGGATGTTACATTGTGGTACCATATAGCAGTGTTAGATATATGTAAAACTTAACTCCTATTTCTAATTTAATTTGGCCTCTCTAGATGTAAACATATCTTTTCATTTAGAATTTATTTGTGGATTTTTCATGATGAATTTGCTGTGGGTCTTTTGTATTCTCTTTGTCAGTGCCTGTGGTTCAGTGGTAGTAAACAGTGTCACAATTCCAACATGCTGGGTTCAAAGTCAGCTGCAGGCAATTTGGGAGCAAATAGTTACATTAATGTTCATATGGTATAATGCACTAGCAAACTACTAAAAGTAAAATTGCCTAGAAAAATTGCACAGCCAATAAATGCTGGGGTTGATTGAGACATCCTGTAAAGGACATGTAACTTAACTTTATTCTCTTGATTAGTTTCACTTGATATGTGCTAGGCAATAATGATAGCCAGTCAGCTTCTATAGTCCTGCCAAACTTACACCACTGAACTTGATAAAATATGGAATCATCAGAGGCTTCATTCCACCAAAAACTATGGAACTGAAATGAACATGGAGGTTGAGTGCAAATGAGGATGAAGTTGTTTCACTTCTGCCATTCTCAGTTTCTGCATGACCAAGACACAAGAAATTGTTATATTTAAACGTGCTCACTTACTTAAGTTATATTCAATTCATATTATATATTTTTTGTGCTACTGAAGTGTTTCTGCATTCTTTTGGACAACTAGAAGCATGCAAAAGAAAGATGCATGACAAAGAGCATATTTTTGTTTAAAGTTGCATGTCCTTCATGGGACGTAGCAGTCAACCCCAGCATTATGGCTGTTCATGATTCTTGAGCAAGTTTTACGTTCAGTAGTTTGCCATTGCTTTCTGAACCACTGGCACCTATATCTTTCGAAAAAACCAGCACCGCTGTGTTCCAAACCTGGGTATACAGGATTACGAATCATGTCCATAACTCCTTCACCATGGAGACTGGTAAGACACCCCAAACTATTAGACATCTCGGGGAATCATATTTCCAATGCCTCCAGGTTTTTCCTAATTTGTTCATCATACTCCAATAGGTCAAGCAAAAACTGCTTTTCAGAAAATGAAAAGTATCTTAGGCATGTATCACTATCATTGAATGTCAGAAGCAGTACTGACATATATTACATAGAACCTGTTTTGCTGTATGGCAGTAAATGATAGAGTATGAAGAACAAATTAAGAAGAACCTGGAGGCAGTGGAAATATGTTTCCTCGAGATTGTCTGAAACCTTGGGATGTCAGAGTAACTAACAAGTGCCTGAAAGAGGCTTTGAAAGTAAAATATTTAAAACTACAAGAAAGTGACAAACAGCATTGTTTGGTTGTATAAAGAGAAGAGAGATATTGGAAAACATCATACAAGTGGAAAGATAAATGATGGAAAAGGCAGACACAGAAATTATGCTGAAAGGAGAGATGGTGGCATAAAGAAATACCATCAGCAGACAAGGGTGGAGATCTGTGGAAATGCATGACTGTCAATACAACAATTTGCAGGACATATGTTTGTATTTCTTATTTTGTTACACAACATGATTTTATTCTTAATAATTCTTATATTAAACAAAGCTGCAGCAACATTGTAGGTTTGTTCTTTAACTTCTTCTTCTCTAGTTTTATTAAATGTGTATTTATGGTTCATATAGTTTGATTGAAAAATGTATCATCTAAATGAGCCATAATTCACAGCAGTAGTTAAGTATTAATGTTTATAACCTTGTTAAAACAAAATAAAGACACAGATAAGCAAATATTTTTTACTTGGTTCATTTATCACTTTCAGTGTAAAGCTGTTCTGTGACATTCACAATTTGTTAGAAAATCGTGATACGTCAGTAGGGTTACTAACTTTTTACATTTTATGAAGTCTTTCTGGACAACTATACCTCTTGCAGACTTACAAACAATACAAACACAGAATGTAAATGATCTTACAAATAAAGATATGTATAAGTTAAACTGTGTTTATTATGTAAATAAATGCAATTATGCTAAATAAATTTTATATTAGTAAATGTTCTATTCACTTGAAATAATTGTAGAACATCTGATTATGAGGGTCATCCAGTTAGTATCCAGACTGATGTAATCTCTAGATAACTAAGATCAAATTGCAGGTGCTATTTTTTATGTAGTCACCTGCCACTACAACACATTTTTCCCCATCAGGCTGCAAGCATCTGTATTCTGGCAGCATATAATTCTTTTTTTGCTGGTCCCATGTCAAACTGTTGTCCTCCAAGATGCTGTTTCAGGGGGCCACAAAGGTGAAAATCATTTGTCGACATAGTACCTCCCAATACAATCTGTTAATAATTGCCATAGTTTTGATGGCTGTACGGGATCTTGCACTGTCATGCGGAAGAATGACACTTTTCAGCTGACTTTCCTCGATGGATTCATGATCTTTTTGAAAGCGTTTACACCATTCAAACACTGATGAACATGCAACAGTCTGCTCTCCACATACACATGACAGTCCACAATGACTTCATTGAGTTTTGAACATTCACCAAGATTTCATCACAACATGATGTTCCTGCACTAGAGTTAACTGATCCAATGCCATTTTTAAAAACAGTGTGGGAAAACTGATACTTGCCCATTCCATGACCAAGTATCTGATGTATACTGTTCACTTTGGAGTCGTTACCAAATTTAATCTTTGGATTATCCTGACAAAATCTGGATACTTACTGGATGACCCATGTATTAATTACATTCAATAACATCCAATAAAAATTACAAACATGATCCAATCATAGTATAAAAGAGCGTGTATCTTGGCAGATCATACATACGGTGGTTGCATACACCATCATACAATGTAAACTAATGCAGTAACTATATGAAATAAAGTGACTCGACGAAAAGTACAATAGATAAACTTTATGCTTTGATTGGTTAAATCAGAAACTAAGTGACAGTTCATCTTTCTGTCAAACTTGTAATTAATTTTGTAATACAGTGGATAATAAAATAACTAGAACATTCCTCATATTTATATTACTAAAAAAATCTCTTGTTTTATAGTTATATTTTAGTACCTAAAATATTTAATTAGGGAAGGACTATGAAACGAGAGTTGCCATAATTTTGGATCAACAGAGCACTAGGATAGGTAAAGGATTTTGGACAATCTCAGATAGAGTGTCATTAGTGAAACTACTCTGGATATTAATATAATACAAGCATATGCTCCAACAGCAGACGGCACAGAAGATATAGATATATTTATGAGTCAGACATGGCTATGGACCAATGCAAAAATTGTGAAATAACTTACTCGGGGACTTCAATGAACAATGGGACATGTTGCTTAATCAATCCAACTGACATTAAAAGAAATAATTCCACCCAAACAAAGAATCACAAAAAAGAAATGGATGGCATGAGAAAGAAAAAGCAAGATAAAGAAGATAATAGAATACATAAGTAAACAAATGCAAAGAGGTTTAAGAAATCTGGCTGAATCGACAATGCATGGAGATGTGGACAAATCAAAAAGACTCATATTTTATGTATCAACAAATAAATACTCAGGTAAATATACAGGTAGAAAAACACAAAATACCACTCAATGTTTAAAATCAAGGAATGGCACAGTATTAATGGGACAAGATGATAGAATTAATAGTTGGACAGAATTTCTAGAAGAGCTGTATGATGACAGGAGGATGGATGTAAAATTCAAGATAATGGCAAAGGCCCACTAATACTTGCTGCAGAAGTTAAGATGCACAACACACATGGAGAAAGGAAAGAACACGAGTGAAGACATTATGTTGGAGGAAATTGAGACCCTAGGAGAATTTGGAATAAAAATACTGACAAAATTTCTAAATGGCATCTAGTGGGTACATTCCTAGTGTCTTGTTAAAATAGATCTTTATAGCTCTGCCAAAGAAACCAGGCGCTATAGATAGCAAAGATCATCACACAATAAGTCTTTGAGTCACATGACAAAGCTATTACAGAGAATAATTATGAGAAGAATAAGAAACAAGATTAAACCAGAAATGAATGATGAACAATGTGAATTTGTAGAGGGAAAGGGCATAAACAATGCATATATATTCCACAGACACTATTAGAAAGAGCTGTGGAAGTAAAATCAGATATGTACTTATGTTTTAGATACTACACAAAAGCATCTGACAATGTGAAACATGAAGATATAATCAAACTACTAGAACAACTAAATATTGATGGCAAAGATTTGCAAATAATAAAGAACATATATTGGCAGCAAACAGCAGCCATAAGAATCAACAACCTGTTAGGAGCATTTCAGAGCACAAAGAAGGGTACCAGACAAGGATACTTAATATCTCCTGATTTGTTTTCATTGTACAGTGAACGTATAATGAGATCTACAGAAAATATGCCAGAGATCCTGGCTGGTAAACATAATATAAACAACTTCTATTTTGCTGATGACACTACCATGACAAGTCAAAGGAACTACAGGAAATGATAGATACAATGGTTATAGAAAGTGAAAATATGGGTCTCAGCTTGAATAGTAGGAAGACCAAAGATATGGCAATATCAAAGAAAATCACGCCTAATGTACAATTAAAGTAAATTGTGTTTTGCAGCAATTGCAGAAATTCAGATATCTAGGAACATCAGATGGAAAATGCATCACCGAGATAAAGAACAGAATAGGACAAGGAAAGATTTCATTCCAATAAATGAAGAGCATTTTATGCAACGCCTTGCGTTGATTTCATACAGCTATGAGTGCTGGCTATTTAGAAAGCAATGGCAACCTACTGAACGTAAACTTGCCAAGAAATCACAAACATCCAAAAAATAATGATGTTGACTGTGATGTCCTGTAAAGGATATGCAACTAACTTTTTTATGCAATAAGTCCTTGTCCTTGGAAGTTGGAAAAAGAATTCTTGCATGTCACATAGAACCAGTTCTAACATATGGCTCCGAACCCTTGACATTTAGTAAACAAGCAAAAAAAAGATTCCTGGAGGATATGGAGATGTGGTTTTATAGAAAAATGCTGAAAATTCCTTGAACAGCAAATATGAGCAATCTTGACATTTTTGAGGAAGGCTAAGACGCAGAGGCAACTTATCACAAACATCAGAAAGAGGCCATCTTAATTTTTTGGCCACATTATGAGGAGAAAACAACTGAAACATGATGTGACAACTGGAAAGATTTGTGGAAAAGAGACAGGGAAAGACAGCAAGAGAAAATTCTTGACAGTCTTGTTTAATGGCATCGAAAGGAGTCAGCACTTGAATTGATGCATGCCTTTGGAGATCACAGGATGTGGACAAGCATGATCACCCATGTATAGTCACGAAGGCACTTGATGATGAATGTTAACAATTAATTTTATATTTAAAGAACTATTTTCTTTAATAAAACTAATAGCACATTTCTTGTCCAAAAGTGAACGTCGAAATGAGAACTTCTCAAGGAGTTTATTTGAATTTAGAATAATAGTTTTAGTTTACTATGAAGGTTTATCATTATCAACATATTCAATTTCCTTATCTAGTCAATGTTTCAGAAAGGAAACAGGCTTCAGTATCAAATATACTTTTTTTTTTTTTTTTTTTTTTTTAGGCACCTTGAATTTAATGAACATCTCATTTGATTGCTCTGTTTTACTCCAGGTACAAAAGAGGTATTAAAGATGCAAGCTCGATGTCTTTAGACTGTCATAGGCAAAACAATCCAAAAAAAAAAATCTTTTCTCTGATAGATCTAGTATAAGCTAACACAATCACGCACAACATTGTAAAATGTTTAAAAAGGGTATAAAGGCAAGATAATTGACTTCATTGCAATGGGTTTTATCCCATATAGCTCAGTCTGTATCCACAGAGGGGATCTGCTGAAATTGTCACACAGAGCACAAACTCTGTAGCTCCAGTGATCCCGGCTCAGAACAAAAGTTGTACATGGGAACTGAATGACAGTTGAAGGTGTGGCTTGATCACTTTGCCATGGAGATCGTCAATTTTAAATCATAAAATGTCGAATGTAAATATGTTTGTTGTCTAGCTCTGGGTGTGTGGTGCTGGGTGCATATTTTTCTAATCTACAATTGCCATTAAGCATAAGGATGTGGGAGCATAAGCTTGCGTTCCAACGCCAGTTGTGTTGCCTTGGCTGCATCATATCCATGTTCAGGAGTTCTCATGATATTGTCTTTCCACTGCTTTCTTGGTTTCCCTCAGGGTGGGTATATATATATATATATATATATATATATATATATATATATATATATATATATATATATATATATATATATATATATATCTTTTGTTTTGGTTATATGCTCTTACTGATAGCAGATCAGGTTTCATTCTCATAAGATATCCAAACCACTTAATATTTATCCATTTTGGTAAAACCTTAATATATGTGGAAATACCCGCAATGATTCAGTTATCTGATCCACTGTCTGCTGCAGCAAGGTCATCATGTTAAACTGTCTCAAAATTACCTGACAGTCTCTAAATGTCCTCAAGACAGAGGTATTCTCTTGGCAATCATGTCTCAAAATTGCATGTTAGTCTAAATGTTCTCAAAAGGTATTCTGTTGAAACTAAATGCCCTTCATACCTGCAACTGCCTACATTAGTTACGTCTGCCAACTTCATTATTACATACATTAAATGATCTTTCTTGTAGTATAACCCACTTGAGAATAATGCAATAACAATGGACAGGCCTCAACAATGCCACAGTTACATTTGATAAACCATAGTGTATGTAAATTAGGTCCTAGGAATTCATGCAATGTTAATAAGTTCATATGTGTCACAACAAAATGCATTTAATTTATTTTCATATATGCTGCACACAAATTAAGCACCTACAACTTCCTGCAATAAGTTAAATCCTATATTCACTTACAAATGTCAACTTTGAATAACTGTCTGCAGAAAATTCAAACAAAATCATGCCAACTTTTGTTTTAAAGCATCTGTTATACTTCATTTTCAAGGGGCATTCAGAAAGTAATGCACCACATCATTTTTTTCTCAGCTAATAATGAAGATAGGAGTATGCAATTTTTCACACTTCATATATAGCATGTGCTGATTGTGTAAACCAAATTGCAACCCAATAGGTCAAATAATTTGGCTGCCCTAAACCATTGAAATGGAGCTTGTTAGTAACTTGCACTATAAGCAGTGAATTGTGATAGAATTTCTCATTGCAGAGAAGGAAACTGTTGTGAACATTCACAAGCATCTATGTGATGTGTATGGAAGTTTTGCAGTAAAACAGGAGTACAGTTAGTCGCTAGGTTAAGAGAATCAAAGAATCAGGAAGTAGAGATCAAGATCTCACAAATGATCACCGATTGCAAAGGAAAGCAATTTATTGTGAATTGTTGGAGCATTTCAATGCTGATGGAGAGAACTTTCTGGCTAAGATTATTAAAGGTGACAAAACATGGACACATCATTTTGAACTTGAGACAAAAAGACAATCAATGGAGTGGCATCATTCACAATTACCATGAAGAAAAAAATAAAAGACAACTTCGGTTGGAAAGGTCAAGATCACTGTCTTTTGGGACATTGAAGGTGTGATTCTTATGGATGTTATGCCAAGAGAAGAGAATCAATTCACAAGCTTACATTAAGACATTGATAACAGCTCTGTCAATGTTTCTGCCGCACAAGAAACCAGCAGATCTGCGTCTCCTTCACAACAATGCGTGCCCTCACACAAGTCTGGCAACACAGGGAGCAATCATCAAATTGGGTTGGACTGTACTAACCCATACACCCTATAGTCCCGATTTGGCACCCTCAGATTTTCATATATTTGGTCCACTTAAAGATGCACTCTGAGGGACAAGGTTTGAAGATGGAGTGATTCATGTGGTGAATAAAAGGCTACATGATCAAGACAATATCTGGTACAGGCAAGGAATACATGCATTTGTTTCGCACTGGCATAAAGCCATACAAGTTGATGGGGATTATGTTGAATAATACCAATGTTTACACGACATATCCAGTAATATTGTGTATAAATTTAATGCTTTATGAATAAACAGTTCCTGAGAAAAACTGCTTTACTTTCTCAACTCCTCAATGTTTGTTATTATTTTATTCAAAACCAATATATAAACGATTTTGAAAAACGGCTATGTCCTAAAAATGTGCAGTGTAGTGAGTATATGGAATATTTCAAGGAAACAAAATAGTTGAAAACATTATCGAAAATAACTGTTTAATGAGGGCAAAGATATAAGATCCAAACAAATATAAGAAATAAAAAATAGAAAATATAAGAAGTTGATCTGTACATATTAATCCTGATTATGGAAAACTTGAAGACATGTATACTAGAAGCACAGGATGTTAAACTGGAAGGCAACATAAAAATGGGCTGGATGTAATACTGTATAAAATGTGAAATAGTGACATTGGGGGTGAGTGGGTGGGGGAACATGTTCACATCATTAACCTGTGTCCATAAAACACAATAACAACAACATGAATGGATGATAACATGATTCTGCAATAACAAATAAACCATGAAACTAACATTACAATACATTATATTAATAATAATTGCATATAATGATCACCGTGTAACATATTCATGACACTGGAACATTAGATCACAATTTAGGGAGTATGTGAACAGTTAATGCATTGAATAATTCATAGATTAGCACCTGAGTAATATAGCAACACCATATACAATGCACATTTCTTATAACATGTTCTATGAGACAGTCACTACTAATAAAAGAAATAGATAAATAAAGACTGCAAATATAGCTGAGACGAGGCAAGATAACTGAGTAAAATCACGAGATCTCTAAAGATTTTGTATGTGTTTTTGTTTGCTTGCTTTAACTCAAGCGGAGTCCATACATGCACTACTACTACTAGTGCACTGGACTGATATTTGCTTGTGGATTAGCTTTCCCTATTACCAGTGTCCCTTGCGTTCAGACAAACCCACTTCAGACTTTTGAGGTATTTGTGATTTACGTCCCCAAGTCAAGGACAAGAAGTCAACATTTTAGTCCAACAGACTGGTGTAGGGAATGAACCCGGTACCTCAGCATCAGCACGCCAGAGTTTTAAAAATGAGTGCTTTTATCCATTTGGCCAGGTTGACCTCTAAGGATTAAAAATACTGTATGACAAACAGAAGCTATGCAGCTTTAACAGAATATAGAAGTTCTAACTTTAATTCACTAAAACACCATATATATATTTATTATATAATATCCCACTACAAAACATTATATAGGTACAATACCGGATTGAATAGAATATTAATTATAGAAAATGTCTTTTAGCAGCTAAGTTTCAAAGTCAAAGGTCATATATTAACTAGGTTGTAAATGTTTTCCTTACCATATTTCTTCTTCTCTTCCTCCATTTACCTCAGTGAAGTGTTTGGGAAGTGTAATGATCTTTTATGCACTCTTTATAATGCTCTTTGTAAGTTGGTATTCATTTTTCTAAGGTTGTTTTTGGTACCATCACTCCAGCTTTTACGGGGTCTTCCCTTGCTCTGTATCCATAATATTTCTTCATAACTGCCTCAGTGAAGTCAACATACAAACAAGCTCTTGCATATGAATTGAAGTTCTGTATACCACCTAAATGTATTAACCAGGTTGAGCCACAGGCTCAATTCTAAATGTGCACTCTATTTCTTTTTGGCGCCCACTCACTTTGAATTCAAGCGTAGACTATATATGCTACTTCTGGTAGCACTGGACTAAATTAGCTTTCCCTATTACCAGTATCCCTTACCATCTGGTGAACCCACTCTGACTTCAGAGGTAGCACCTAATATTAAATTCAATTTTCTTAAAAAATCTTACCACCAAATAGACGGGATGGCCATGGGGAGTGCTCTAGGTCTCATTCTAGCGGACATCTTTATAGTGCACTTAGAAGAACAAAGATCATTAATATTAAGGACCTTGTTCAATACCGCTGGTGTATAAATGACATATTTCTCACATATACCAGACAACAAGCAGAATTATTCCACTCCATCATGAACCAATTAAAAAATTGAAGAACAACAAAGCTGTTGGTGAAGACATCTCTGGAGAAATGCTCAAAGCAGCAGATGAGAATACCTTACGTTTGTTACAGCTGATCAATGAAATCTGCCAAAACGAATCCCCACCACAACAGTGGAAAGATGGTGTAAATTTCAACCTGCCAAAAAAGGTGACATGTCTGATTGCAATAACTGGCGTGGTATCGCCCTACTGTCAGTACCAGGAAAACTTTTTTGTAACATGTTACATGAGAGATTGAAAAAGTCTATAGATGAAAGGCTCAGAGAAGAACAAGCTGGCTTCAGACCAAAACGGTCATATATAGACAACATTTTCATCCTTAGAATAATCATTGAAGACTAGAATTCTAGTCGAAATTAATCACCAACTTTGTCGACTTTAAAAAAACCAACAGTATCCACCGTCCTTCACTTTGGAATCTACTTAACATCTATGGTTTCCCTACCAAATATATCAACATCATAAAATCTTTCTACAAAGAGACACGTTGCTGCATGAGAACAGAATCAGGCAACTCTGACTGGTTCTCAGTGAAAACGGGAGTGAAACAGGGTTGTGTCTTGTCACCGATGCTCTTTGGAATAGCTATCGATTTGGTCATGCGCAAATGCACAAACAACACAAATAGGGGTATCCATTAGGTTGACAAAATTCTAGAAGATATGGACTTTGCCGACGACATAGTGCTTTTAAGTTCAACACACCCAGATGCCCAAGAGAAAATAAACCATCTCCAAAATGTTTCAGGACAAATTGGTCTCCAAATTAACACTGCAAAAACAAAAACTATTGATCTTACCAACAGTTTAGACGACACCAAATTAAACAACCATGTTCTTGAAAAAGCCAACAGCTTCACATACCTAGGAAGCAAAATGACATCTACAGGGGACTCAACGCCAGATATATTATCTAGAATCGCACTGGCATCTGATGCCTTCAATAAACTGTCAAACATCTGGAAGTCAAAGACACTCAGCAAACATACAAAACTTAAAATCTTCAACTCTTGTGTGATTCCAGTGCTAATGTATGGATGTGAGAGTTGGAAATCAACGGTAGCTTTAGATAAAAAAAATTAGACAATTTTGAGAACAAATATCTTAGAAGAATTCTAAACCTCCACTGGACAGATTTCAGAACCAATACGCAAATAAGACAAGAGACTAAGCAAGATATTGTATCCAATTTTATAAGAAAACGTCGTTGGAACTACATCAGCCATGTACTCAGAATGGTCAAGACAAGACTCCCCAACCAAGCCCTCTTATGGTCACCAGTAGGGAAAAGAAAATGGGAAGACCGAGAGAGACCCTGCGTAGAACCATCATCAGAGAAGGCTCATTCAACGGCCAAGTGAACATCCAGGATCTACAACAGGTAGCAGCGAACCGCCGGACATGGAGAGCCATGACTTCTGCCCTATGCGCCGCCTTAGGCTCAAGAGGAAAGACTAACTAACTAATCATGAACCAAACACACAAGAACCTTTCCTTGACTATTGACCATGAACATAATGACATTGAACTGTTCTTAGACATCCTGATCCGACCTCAAGAGGATGGCATCATCCAAAGAGCAGTCTATCTAAAAGGAACAAATGACGGGCCAATACCTAAATTCCAACAGCTTTGCACTCATCCAATGAAACCAGTCTTTTTATTTTGGGTGTTCACTCGCTTTGAACTCAAGCGTAGTCCACTAATACTAGTAGTGCTGGACTGAATTTTGCATGTCTATTTGCTTTCCCTATTAACAGTGATCCTCTCCATCAGGCGAACCCACTCCGACTTCATAGGTACTTGTAATTTACATCCCAAGTCAAGGACGATAGGTCAGCATTTTAGTCCAACAGTCCAGTGTAGGGGTTGAGCCCCTTACCTCGGCATCAGCACACCGGATGTTTAAGAACAAGGTTGGAGTCTGTCGACAATGAAATACCTAACCCCAGTGGTAGACATTACAACATAGGCCTGATCTCAGCCAGTCTGTAGGGCCTATGCTGAACAATGACCTGGTGACACTCCACAAGGACAGCTCTACATTACAGGCCCTAGTGGCGATAGTACTGAGTCAAAAGTACTGAGTCAAGAGAACTGAGTCAAGAGAAAGGTGTTTATACCAACCTCACTTCAATAGATGCAAGCTCTTTTCAGTGGTTAGATGACCCAAATGCCAACACATCAAACTTAAGAGTTAAAATAAAATATAGTAACAAAACCAACTGTATACCAAATAATGGAATGTTTTGCACAAAACATTAGACAATGCAGATAAACATGGATGTAAATAAAACAGCCAGCAGTGTTATATATTTCAGTTTGAATGACAGACAACAAAGACAAGATATCATGGTATTTGTAGAATGTCTGTGGCTTCATTGGTTTCTCTTGATTATTATGCAAATAACATACACACATTTTCTTTCCACCATTCTTGATTTCTACTTATATTCATCTTACTAGACATGACTTCGTTTAAAGCAGCTGTGCTGCTAATTTTGGTTTTCTATGATACTTTTTTAAAAATTTGAAAACACAAAATATAGGTCAGCATATAGATATGTAGATGCTTGGTCACATGGCATAACTGAGACAAAAATACAGAGCCGATCGCAACTCTGGTGATCTTATGAGACGGTGAAACATGACAACCCATGCTTATCGGCATGGCACATAATGATGATAAGGCCAGCACCACAAAATTAAAATTACAAACAAATTGTTGTGGCAACAAGCCTTCATCAGCAAACAACAAAAAATAAACAGCACACACAAAATGGAAATGACACTAAAGTAACTATATTAAAGTAAAGTAAGTAAAGTTATGAACCTTTTTACATGCCCTAAGATGCATTGTGCACATGGTGCTAAATCCATATTTGTATAGACAACTGGCACTCAGAGGGTGAAATGCTTTGTCTCATGCCGGCCGCCTTTATTTTCCAAGATATCTCCTGGTACCCATTTTAGACAGGGTTGACTTGTGAGCCAAAGTTATTTTTAAAATTGCAGATGCTGATGGAATCCATGACTGCCAGACCAGAAGAAGCACATCTAGTCATAATGGTGCTGCAGTGAATGCAAGATTTGTCACCTATTCGTCCATGCATTCAGGCCTACAAAATGTGACAGCCCTCTCACATCATGACCCATTGCAGTTTCCTGCTTCAGGACAATGATTTTAAAGATTTGTGTGGCTTCAAATGATTGATATGAACATCATTTTCTGAATTGTATGTAAGAGAAAACCATTTCTTTTATGTTGGATATACTGATCTTAATTTTCTTGAATATATGGAAGATTTTTCATTATCATTTGCCATGCTAATAATCTTGGGTGGTCAAGTTTTGCCTTCTCACACAAACACCAATGTTGTGGACCAGCTCAGTGTTCTTGTCTAGACCATGCCACATGACCAAGCCATCAAGATATTTCTCTGTCTTCACCTTGTTCTTTTCCCCTCAATCTTGCCAGTTGTCACCAAGTTCTCTAATTTGTTTCTTCTTGTGTCCAAAAAAATTTGACTGTCTAATTTCTCTAATCAGTTTATAGTTCATTTGCTTCTTGTAGGACTTGCTTATTTGTTTTTCTGTCTCTTCATAATATTCTTTGTACAATAACTGCATCTACTAAATACTGTAGATCCTGTTAATTGTCCGCAACCAATACTGTATCATCCGCATATCTAATGTTATTGATGTTATATCCCCCACTGGTGATTCTCTCTTCTAAATTTCTAAAAATATGTTCACTGTATAGGGAAATAAATCTGGAGACATTACACATCCCTGTCATGCACCTATAATATGCTGATATTGACCTATATACACTAGCAGCAACTTCCTTAACAGAGAAGTAACCAAGTATTAAAAAAGAGGGTTTCTTTCAAATATCACTATTTTGGTCATATGTATAGTGAGGCCAGTATCCTACTTATATAGTATTTATACTGAAAGAGGTAACTCACTTATATCTTACTAAGACCTGACAGTCGAAACAAGTTTTAAAGCATGGGTATTAAACAACTAAAATACAATGAAAAATAACAAAATATACAACATCTGGCTAATAGTATATGTGACTAACTGATCTGTACTTCTAATTACACCTGCTCTGAGTCTTTAACTTGTAATGAGGCACCAAGTGCACAACTACTACAAAACAAAAACAAATTCACTTACTTTATGATTATTATGTTCTTATGAAATTTATGAAGTGAGAAATTATTACTGAAAATTCACAATCAGAACATAGGCCATGTTTGAGCAGCAATATAAGGAATCACAAGACTTGTAACAAGTGAAGATAACAGATTCACGGAATGGTTGTCTAATATTTCTCTGCCACTGATATGCTCAATATCTGGTCCCGTATATTCCACTATGTGTCCTGTTTTTCTGTGTTTACCTGAAAAATAAAAGCGTATAAGAATAAGCTTCAGTCCAAACTCATTTTGGCTGTCCAAGGAATTTTCAGCATTTTTCTGTAAAGCCACAAGAGGCTTCCAGTGATCTTTCTGGTGTTGCTTGTTGACTTTGTTCAAGATACATATGTTAAAGCTAGTTCTATATAACAAGCAAGAATTCCTTTTCTAATTTCCAAAGACAGAATTTATTGCATAGGATGTTAATTTTGATTGTTCTAGTCTGTTCATTATATCGGTGAGACATCTTCCACCTGGATACTTTAACTCCATTGATTGCACCAAATGAATAACACTGACTTTAACTGCACATTTAGGTATGATACTTTTCTTTGATATTACCATTACTTCGGTCATTACATCCAGCTGAAGTCAAATTTAAAAAAAAAAAACTGTTTACAACCATTGTATCTATCATCTTGTGTAGTTCCTTCTGACTTGCTGCCATCAAGACATTTTCAACATAATGATAGTTATTTATGTTATGACCACCAAACATTATGTATGGCATATTTTCTACAGAAATGTTCTAAATATCTTCTACATTCCTGCATTTCAAGGTCAGCGTGTCACATCTGCTATTCCCCCAGAGATCAGTGTGTCTGACTTTGGCATGTATATGTGTCAGGTTTACTTCCTCCGGCTCCGTGGCGAAGGTGTTACGGTTGCAGTTCGTAATCCTGCATACCCAAGTTCAAAACACAGATGTGGGCGATTTAGCAGCAGATCGCCTTGCGTTGATTTTGTATGAAATGGTATGGGTGGCAGTCGTTCAGAAAGCAATGGCAAACTACTGAATGTAAATTTGCCAAGAGATGACAAACGGCAAAAACCAAGAAAATGCTGGTGTTGACTGTGACATCCTGTAAAGGACAGCAATTAACTGTTATTACTTCCTCTAGGCAGATTACATTCAAGATAATGAGCTCTATCTACCTGCGAGTAGGTTTACTGTTTCCTTAAAATTGTGGCTTTATGGCCTACTCTGTGATTTCCAACTGTCATGGAAGTTTTAACTTACACACAGGACCTCCTGTTTTTCACCCTTATGCATCTTAGGGCTCTGTATTCAATCCCACTACCCAAGATATCAGCGGGTTGTGTGATATCATTAAATACATATAATTCTGTTTAACATGCCCAGCCCTCTGCAGTGATCAAACCTGGTATATTCTGAGCCTGAGGAAGACACCGCAACATCTCAGCCATGACACACCCCCCTTCCCCTCTAGACTTAGTTGCTTATTATTACAACTGTTGTTTGCTGCCAGAGTATATTCATTATTATTTGCAGATGTTGGCCATCAATGTTTAATTGATCTAGTAGTTTGAGTATTTCTTTATTTTTCACACTGTAAATGCCTGATTTTGTGTAGTCTATGAAGCATAAGTATAGATCTTTTTTCACTTTTATATTTTTTTCTAACAATCCCCTGATAATGTATATGGCATTGTTTGTGTCCTTTCCCTCTACAAATCCACAATGTTCATCATTAATGTCTTACTATTCTCATAATTATTAACAGTAACAGATCTTCCTATACTAAAGCAGCTAGTTTCTAAAACAGCTATAAGTTGTGACTTTAATGGGTTATTGTGCTCACTATGAAGCTGAAATCTGACCTAGGACTTAAGAAGCCAAAAACAAGTCTTCTGATAGAAACAAATATTTCTAACTAGTAATATCACCAACCAAGCTGCAGGAAAGAATAAAACCATGTGTGTCTGGCCTGTAGTACTATATTCCTCTGAAACATGAACTATTGACTAAAAAGGATGAAAAGACAGAGATGCGGTGCTATCACATAATGCAAAGACTTGAGTTGGACTTAAATAAAAACGATTAAACAAATTCTTAAAGACAAGGAGGCAAATAATGTTTGAAAGGTATACAAAAAAGGAGGCTGTCATGACTTTTTCACAATATGGAAGTATACTATTGAAAATACTGGCAAGCAAAATCCAGGAAAAAAAGAAACTGTTCAAGAATCTACATCACCCAGGCACACTGCTAAAAACTCATTTGGGCACTATAATAATTATAAGAGATATAACAACCAACTTATTGCACATGTAACATTCGTCATGCAGAATAGCAACTCTCCCTTTTAAATATATCACACATACACTGAAATAATTATATTCACTCACATAATGCTAGACAACACATTCCAAACATGTACTACTAATAATGAAACAATGTAGCATAAGAAAACAACCAACAATACAACCTGAATACTGCAATGTTGCTCCAAGAAAGGAATCCACCATTGAACCAACAAACCCAGCCAGAGCACCATAAATAAGCACAGGCCACTGTGATGGAGCCTCTGATAGCTGCATCCATGATGCAATAAGCAATTCTGTCACATAAAATGCAGTTCCCACGAGTAGTCCTCCAAATACACTGCTTAAAGTTCCAACCACAGATATTCCACCATTTGTACCTGCACAAAATTCCCTCAAAATCAAACACTAATCTGTAAAGAACTTGTCTTAAATAGTGAATTGCTCATTTTGCAAATATACACCCAGCTACAATGTTATCTAAATGCTGAGAAATTGTATGATTATGATATATGATTTGATGCAACATCAATTGAAAATATAATATTCTAGCTTAAACTCTTTCAGTTCTAAGGAGCATGCAATGTGTGGCTGACTTCTCAATGAAACTCATCCTGTGCATAATGTGTGTGTTTGCATTTCACATTTTGATTGAGCATATTGAAGAAATCTGGCTTCCCACTGACCAGTGCCAATTTCTGTATCTTTCCACGACATGTGGGATCTGAGATAGTGTATTTTCATGGGATATGTTAATGAAATAGTGAAGATGTTTGTACTAAGTGTACTTGTCAATCCTGTGAATCATCTTCTTCATCTTCTTTGTGTAGGTCCTTGGTCTGCAGCAGATGTTGACAATCATGACAATACAATCCTGTCATTTGACATTTTTATCAAGTTTGTGTTGCTTAAATAATTAGTTATTGTCCAGCTGTTGCAGTGTCCTTATACATCTTTGTCTTCTTCTGGTTCTCATCTAGTATTTTCCCACATCATGCAACCTCCAACTGCATAGATCAGTCTGTGCACCGACACCCCTCTGTGCAATGACACAAAACTATCAAAAGTTTTCTCTCGCAGTCTTCTGCTACCTCTCTTTCCACAAATCTTTTCAGTTGTCACAATATGTTCTTGTTTTTGTCTTCTCATAATGTGGCCAAAACATTACTGTCTCTTTCATATGTTTTTAAAAAGTTTCCTTTGTGTCTTAGATTCTTTCTAAACCTTTAGATTACTAATGTTGGCTATCCAAGAGCTAAATAGTATTTTTTTTTAGAAGCATAAACAAAACTTCTAACATAAACATACCTCTTGGGACTTGTTTCCATGTTAAAATGTGAATGGGATCTTTCACCCCAGAGACAGCGCCAATTTCAGATGCAAATGTATCACCACATGAGCTAGCGATCCCTGACATGACAGCTACAGCATACCATGAGGCAGAATACCTGCTTGAGAAGTCGACTGGCAAATCAACAGATCCCACCTAAAAGTTCAATATCCATTTATTTAGTATACAAAGTTCAAAGAAACAGTATAATAAATAAATAAATATTAATTGTTTCGTTAACATACGTAAGTCATGTCTACAAAACACAAACAGCTATATTATTTCCTGCTGACAGAAATTCTAAAAACTGTAAAAGCTTATAATTTCATTAAACAACGATGAAGCAAAACAGATTATTTTAGACCAAGATGCTTGCTGTTACTGAATCCATCCATTATGTGCCATACCAATAAGCATGGGCGGTCATATTTTACCATCTCACTCGATTGCTTTTTCTGTTTGTCGATGGTATTCATTGCATTTTCCTCAGGAACTACATTTCCACAGCCATCAGATGTTTTTCAGCCTGGCTGCTCATTGTCCACACTCCACATCCATACAAAAGTATAGGTTCTATGTAGCACTTCAACACTCATTTCTCATTTCAATTGATATCTTTATTGGTCAGTATGTTTTTCATCTTGCAAAAGGCTACCTTTACAATAGCAATTCTTGTTCTAATTTCTACAAGGCATCTCCCATCAGATGTTATGACTGTTCCGACATAACTGTACCGATTTACTTGTTTAAGAATATGCCCATTTACTTGTATATTACATTGTGGCATTTCCTTTTTCCCAGTGACGACCATAATCTGTGTCTTCTTACAATTCAATTCTAACCCTAGTTGTTCACTGTGTGCAACAACCACATCTACTAAATGTTGCAGGTCCTGTTCATTGTCTGCAATTAAGACTATCATCTGCATATCTAATGTTATTGACGCATCGTCCCCCAATGTTGATTCCATCCATATCTTCTATATTTCTGAAAATATTTTCACTGTACAAGGAAAAATGATCTGGAGACATTACACACCCCTGTCTCACACCTCTCTTAATAGGCTGATATTGACCTACTTCATTATCAATTCTTATGGCAGCTTGTTGTTTCCAATATATGTTTCTTACAAGTCGAAGGTCTTTTCCAACAATTTGTAGATATTCAAGCATCCTTATCATGTCGACATACTCACTTTGTCGAAAGCCTTTGTGTTGTCAATAAAGCAAAGGTGTAGATCTTTGTTTACTTCTATAGAACGTTCAATTACTGTTCTCAGTATATACACAACATTTACTGTACCCTTGCCTTCTACAAACCCACACTGTTCTATTTCAGGTTGTATTTTCTTCCTAGCTCTTTGCACGAAAATTCTTGGCAAAATCTCTGTGATGTGACTCATTATACTAATTGTTCGATGTCGATCACATTCCAAGGCTCCTGATTTCTTTGGGATTGCAATAAATACAGAGTTACATAATTCATGAGGTATATTTCCAGTATCATATATTGTATTCAGCAGTCTGGTAACTTTATCTATTCCATATTCTTCTAAAGCATTAATCATTTCTGTTGTGATGCTGTCCGAACCAGGGGTCTTGCCAGATTTTATATGGTTAAGAGCATTCTGAACCTCCATCTTCAAAATTGATGGTCCATTATTATTTTGAATATTATACTGTTCTTCTCTGTTATTATCATAAACATTTTTCACATAATCTGACCATACATGCAAAATCTGATCTATTTCTATTATGATTTTTCCATCTTTTGTCTTTAGGCAGCCTGCTGATGTGTGTTCTTTGATAAGTAACCTCCTGAATTCTTTTGTGCATGAGTTTGGTATTTTTACTGTTGTGTTGTTTATCAATTTCTATGCAGTTTTTAATCGAGCCATGCTTCTTTACATAATATCTGACTTTTCTTTGAATTTCTTCATATTTGACAGGATTATTTTTGTTCTGTCTTCTTGTTTCCATTAGTTGTAAAATTTCTTCAGTCATCCATGTCTTACAAACCACTTTCTTTAATTTTTAAATATTTTTTTCCACAGCACAACTGATTGAATTCTTCAACATTTCCCATTGATCATTCACATCTTGAAATAGGATCGCTAGATCAGACAATATATCAAATTTGTTCTTAACTTCTATGTTAAAATTATCTTGTATTTCTTTGTCAGTTTTCAATTTGCACAGATCATATTTAGGGTTTCCTGTTGTATACTTGACTTTCTTTAACTTTACCCTCTATGTGCCCGTAATTAATCTGTGATCACTGCAACAGTCTGTATTAGGGATTGTTTTTACGACTGTTAACGCATTTCAAAACCATCTGCTAATCAGGATGTAATCTACCTGAATTTTAATCCTGCTGTCTGGACTCCTCCATGTCCATAATCTTCTCGGATGCTGTTTAAACCAGGTGTTTCCTACAACCATTTCTTGTTCTTTTGTCCATTCTACAAGTCTGTATCCTCTTTTGTTTCGCTCTCCCAAACCATGGTTGCCTACACTGCATCCATCACCTTGATTTCCTACTTTTGCATTGAAATCACCCATTATAATATTTAGTTCTGATTGTTTACAGTTCTCCATGTCATTATAAAATTCCTCTATACTTTCTTCACTGCATTCACTTGTTGGAGCATATACTTGAATGACACTTATTTTAAAAGGTCTTCCATTTAATTTTACTAATAGAACTCAGTCTGACACAGCCAATTTCCTTTAACAGAATTTGATGTTTGCCGATCCAATATAATGGCTACACCTCTTTGCCGTTCTTCTCCCACAGAATAAATAATCTTAAAATCCTCTCCTGTCTTGATCCCTGCCCCTTTCCACCTCATTTTACACATTCCTAAAATATTAATCTTCTCTCTTTCCATTTCTTGTTTGATATTTTCTAATTTTCCATCTGCACTCATTGTTCTAACATTCCAAGTTCCTACTTTCAATGATATTAATCGTTTGCACCTAGTAGCCTGCCGATGGTCTGGAGTCACCTGGTGCACATGACTATCCCTACCGGGCGAGGCTGCTACTTTGGAGCACCCATTTACGCCGTTTCTCTAATTATCAATGAGACCACACATTATAATTTTCTTGGCATCTGTAAAGAAGGTAGTTAGTTTGCCATTGCTTTCCTTCTTAGCAGTGACCATACTGGTCAATTACCATAGCCATTGTCTCTTCAAAAAAGGGATCATCTGCCTACCATCGTGAATCTGGAGACCATAACCTACAACTATCTGTCGGCTGCTCTTCAGCTTCATCCACTACCTGCACCCATGGCTTCACGTAACCCTTATTGGGAGGCTAAACAGGTACTCCACCTTGCCCAAGGGTGTCCCATAGGCTAGTGGAGGGAAGGAGGCACCTTAATTCTCCTTTGATAGGGGATAGCCCTACTCCGCCATCCACTGTTACTGAATACTGTTTTGATATACTTGAAGATAACCAGTTTCACAACCATTTCATCAACTTGTAAATATGTTTTTGTTATACTATTCATCATTTTTAACTACAAATATGTTTTAATATTTGTATTATTTACTATTGAGAAATATATTCTCATTTCTTACACTACAAAGTTAGGTTTCCACAACATTTATACACATTAAAAAAGTGAATACACATTAAAAAAGTGAATGTTCTCATACTAGCGTACCTCCCACACATAAAATATAGCCAAAATGGCAGCAGGTCCACCATTCGATATCACTTGAATCCAGTTTCGCTGGCCACCTGTTCAACATGAGATATACAGATTCAGAAGTATACTTAAATGCTTATTTTATAAATTACACAAAGCTAATTACACAAAGCTAATGACTATGTATTTATTATGTTAGTTTTAACAAGTTTAATTTATTCTTGAATCAATGAAAATTCATCACTACCATCCCATTTGGTAAAAGTACAAAGTAAGGAACCATTCACATGCTTTGAGGCATGTTGGGTATGTGGTATTAAGTTGAGTTGTTGAGTTGAGTTAAGAACTGACATCACTGCACTCAGGACATTCCCATACGTGCACAGTCCCCTCGTTCAACAGCCAGCGAAGAGTCATACTACTAATCGTTCCCACCGCTATCTGATTAAAAGTTCTCCTGGTCTTCCCTGTCAGTTTTGAGATTCTTCCAGAACCCCTGCCGATCCCCCGCAATCTCATTCTTTCCACATATGGGTTCATCTGTTCCTCCGCCTTCTCCACCTGGTCCCACAAGCGCACAACCACCTCCCTCTTGTCCATAGGCAAGATACCACCAAAAGGTGCATTCCCTGCCAGCCTATCAGCCTGTTCATTCCCCCGTACACCCGCATGGCCAGGGTAAAATATCCATACAATTCTCCCAATCTGTGACCTCTGAAGCGACGAGAGCCATTCCACACGAAACATTCCTTTCATCTGGTATTAATGAAAATGTAAAGGACCTTTCACATCCTTTGAGGCATGATGGGTATATGGTATTAATTAAAATGTAAAGGAGGCATGTTGGGTAAGTGGTATTAATTAAAATGTAAAGGAGGCGTGTTGGGTATGTGGTATTAATTAAAATGTAAAGGAGGCATGTTGGGTATGTGGTATACATGAAAAAGTACAGGACCCTTGAAGCTTATTGGACATATCGTGCAACCCCCATAATTGTATAGACCAGTCGGCACTCAATCGGCGAAGTGGTCAGTATTATGCCAGCCACCATTACTTACTAAGACTTACCCATTGTAAGCCAGGTAACTGTTTAAAAATCTGCCTTGAGGGTTTGAATACTTGACAACTGGGCCAGCTGGCAAGCATGAAAACCACTGCCCAACCATTACTCCAAACATCAATACATGCATAAATGAAATTATTTCATAGAGATTGTAATATGATACAAGTTGTCAAGTTACTTTACATACGCCTTGCAGTAAAAAGATGTCATCAAAACAAACAGATTACACACTATCATGTCTCTGACTCATACCTTCTTTGTAGTCTGCTTCAATTTGTCTCTTTTTTAAAGCCCTGTACTTCGTTGCCTTGGAGCCAAATACGAAAAATGTCAGCAGAGATAACAAAAATCGCATGCAGCTGATTGACAGCAAAAATCCAATAGTAAGCCCTGAAAATAAATACAGACAATTTGTAGTTTTCTAAACAGTCCATAAAATCTTTTACCATACAGCATTTTGCAAATCAAAAAAATATGTTTTGCTTCATAAAAATATTGAGTTCAATATTTCTAAAATACAGGTATTTATTTAAAACATGTAAAAGATATTCAATCAATCAATCATGTGCCATGCCGGAAAGCGTGGGCGGTCATGATTCGCCATTTCACTCGATCACCAGAGTCGTGGATCAGCTCAGTGTTCCTGTCTCGTCCATGCCATGTGGCCAAGCCATCCAGGTATTTTCCTCTCGGTCTTCCTCTTGGTCTGTTCCCTTCGATCTTGCCAGCTGTCACCAAGTTCTCCAGTCCATTTCTTCTCATAACATGTCCAAAAAATTTTGACTGCCTACGTCTAATTTCTCTAATCAGTTTACGATGTTAATTTGTCTCCTGTAGTACTTGGTCATTGGTTTTTCTGTCTGTCCATGGTATTCTTTGCATTTTCCTCAGAAACCACATTTCTGCAGCCATCAGATGCTTTTCAGCTTGACTGCTCATTGTCCAAGTTCATGTCTTATTCATGCCTTCCATTTAATTCTTATTTTTCATTCTTTGTTTTTTGTTTGTCATTATGCTCATTATGCCTTAATGTAGTCACTGTAGTGTCATCTCCATGGTTTGTTTGTTGTGTTTTCTTCTTCTTCTTCTTTGTTATTGAAGGCTTGTCGCCACAATGTTCTGTTTTCTGTAATTGTATTTTGTAAAGCTGCCAGCACTTTGTGTTTTGTTTTCATATTGTTTACTATATAGTGTAGTAATGCTACAGCCCTCCACCCTTTAATGTTATCAGTTCAGGATTTCTTATTTTATGTTTTCGTCTATTTTCTCAGTCTTCCCATGATTACTCTTTTTAAAATTTTTGCTGGGGTGACTTATCAAGAGAAATCATGTATAACTGATGCAGTATTTCATGTGACCCTTTTTTGGAATTGGGATATATACTAAACTATATATCTTAAACTAAATGTCCAAATTACAAATATGTATTGGGAGGAGGGCACTGCAGCAATGTCTCTTTCAGCATTAACTCTTCTAAAAGCCACTGCTGCAGGTGATTGATTGATTGATTTAGGAACCGACATCACAGCATTCGGGACACTGCTACAGGTTACTGAATCAACCAAACAGACTTAAAAGAGAAAATATGATGAACATACATTACACTTATCTCATAATGTTAACCCTACCTGCCACAGCCCCAGATTGGCTAAGTCGTTTCTTCTGCATGCCATTTACCACAACATAGAGAGGAACAAGAACACTAACTATCCACCTCCAAGCAGAAGGGGTGACATAACCTGGGGACAAAACAATGTCCTATTTCATGCTGAGAAACTACACAAAAAGTGATTTAAATGGATGTAAATCGTGTCTCCAGATGTGATAATAGTAAATAAGTAAAGTAAAGTATTCTTTAACTTGTCTTAAGGTGGTGCACTGGACGTATGGTGCTAAACCCATATTTGTATAGACCAATCGGCTCTGGAAGGGTGATGAGATCAGATCATTATCACACCAAATGCTTTTACCTCCCCAGACATCTATCGTTAACCAATTTAGACCCAGGTGATCTAGGAGCCCAGGTCAATGTTAAATAATTTGAATCTGCTCTGATGCGGATCGAACCCAAGAGCACTGGGCCAGCAGGTAAGCATCTAGCCACTATGCTACTGCAGCTCCCATGTGATAATAGTGCTCTAACTAATTGTAAAATCATCTTCATTCATTCATTCATTCATTCATTATGTACCATGCCAATAAGCATGGGCGGTCATGTTCTGCCTTCTCACTCAATCACCAGAGTCGTGGATCAGCTCAGTGTTTCTGTCTCAACCATGCCATGTGCCCAAGCCATCCAGGTATTTAATTGTTGGTCTTCCCCTCCTTGTTCTGTTCCCTTCAATCTTGCCAGTTGTCACCAAGTTCTCCAATTCATTTCTTCTCATAACATGCCCAAAAAATTGTGACTGTCTACATCTAATGTCTAATCAGTTTACGATCTTCATAGTGAACTAAAATATGCTCTATATAACAAATGATACAGAAGAAGTAAAGAATCAGTTAATCTAGCTGGAATTGTCTGAAAACTTATCTGAAGGAACATGCATATTTCTTTTTAAACATGACTAAGAGAACTGGTCGCTTACCTCAAATATCATGGCCTAGCATATGTGAAGTTTAATTACTTTACATTTCAACAACAATATCTTTCATGTGATTACCTTTACCTTAAGTACAGTTTGCTCAGTAGGTAAATGGAAAACTAAATTTGCAGAATAACCCATTTTTCAGATGCATTCTGCTTACAGATCAATATTGCAGACAATGCTGCATCTTTATGATGCCTCTAGCAGACGGAAAAACAAAATAATAGCAGTTTGATTACTGTTTTCCTATTCATGGAAAATATGTTCTGAAGCTGTATTATTTATCATTGCTTGAGGAAAACTGCATTCTTATGTTCTCAAAACAGAGCAAAACACCTTAGAAAATGAAGTTGAAAGACTTGAGGGTGTAAGAAGTAAGAGTTGGCTAATAAGTCATATTTATCAAAGAGGGTGCATAGTTTGCAGGATATGTTATCACCATTATGTGTCCTGCCAACTGGTGTACGCGTTCAAGCATCTCCACAGTCGGCTTTGGAGCTCGGGATTAAGTTTGTTAATGATGATACTGATTGTGTCACTCCTAAAATCTCCTGTTGCCATCATTTCTTAGTCTCCTCTGGCACAGCTGTGTTGATATATTACTTGTTTTCCATTCCATTTTTTAAGTTTGTAGGCACTTCATTTCATGTGCTGTGATCTTTCTTGCACCTTGGTTAGTGGCGAGGTCTGGCATTTTATTTAATTTACTAATACTACTAACACTGATTTACACACATTTTGGTGCCTTAAATTTTAAAGCTGTTCTTATGTAATTTTGTTTTGCCGATTCCAAAAATACGAGGGTAAGTTAATAAGTAAGTCACAAATGGCTGTAGAAAAATAACTAAATATGATAACTTGAAACAAGTTTATTTTTATACATACATTGTCCCCTAATTTCTCAACATAATTTCAACCAACATTTTTTTGGGGACATATTATGAGAAGAAATGGATTGGAGAACTTAGTGACAACTGGCAAGATCGAGGGGAACAGACCAAGAGGAAGACCGAGAGGAAAATACCTGGATGGCTTGGCCACATGGCATGGGCGAGACAGGAACACTGAGCTGATCCACGACACTGGTGATCGAGTGAAATGGCGAGTCATGACCGCCCACGCTTTCCGGCATGGCACATGATTGATTGATTGATTGTTGAACTTATCCCATAGTTTTATCAGTTCTCTCAAACCGGCTGCATAGAACTGTGTGCTCTGTTTTCAAAATGTTTTCATTTCCAATTCAACTTCGGCGTCATTCCCGAAATGTCTCCCGCCTTGTTGGGTTTTCAGTGGACTTAGCCCCTAGCAATTTCCAGTAAAGCAGTGCATAGTTGGGTAGAAAAAGTTACGAGGGTGAGTCAATGAGAAAGTCACACAGTTCTGTGGGATGGCAGGTAAATGAGAACAGAACAGAGCACGTAGATCTATGCAGTCGGTTTGGGAGAACTGATAAAAGTATGGGATAAGTGCATCAATGTTGGTGGAAATTATGTTGAGAAATAAAGGGACAATGTAGGTATACAAATAAACTGGTTTCAAGTTATCATATTTAGTTATTTTGCTACAACCATTTGCGACTTATTAACTTACCCTCGTATAATCAGATTTTTTCTATCAGCTCTAGTGTTTGAGATAACTAAGAATTACCGTCTTAGTAAGGCAATTGTTATGTACAAGCCTAGAGTTAGGTGCCATCAGTGGAATTTTGATTGTAATCTGCATTCATATTATATGTAATTACTGTGCAATTATTACCTTTATATAAAACACACAAAAATGTATTAAAACTTTATCACTAGCAGTTTGTTTAAATCTATAGTCACACACAAAATGCTTATTTTCAAAGACTTTCTGGAATGTGATATGCCCGGACAGGCACTCTTAAGTGTCCAACAGTAATCTGTCATCATGTGGGCATTCCAATGTCCCTTGTATCTCTCTTCCATTGTTTTTATATCTCGGTGAAAACTTTCACCTTCCTCCTCACTAAAGTTGCCAAGATTCTCGGGAAAGAAGTGTAAATGGTTATGGAGGTAGTGCAATGTTATGCTCATGTTGCATCCAAGCTTATAAAAACTCGACACCATGTTTTCAAATAATTCAGAATAATTGTCCGTTTTAAAGTTACCCAGAAAGTTTTGCACAACTAAAACAAATGATGACCAGGCTGTGGACTCTTCTGTTCATCAAATAAATAAATTTGGATCATTTATTAACTCTCTAATTTGAGATCCATAAAAAAATTCCAGCTTTAAGTTTGTCTATGCTCAATTCCTCACCATGATAAAGATGCTTGCAGATCTACAAATTGATGAGAAAGATCGTAGACTTGTAAAAGACATATTGGAAACAAGCTGCGGATTGATAATGAAGAATGTCAATACCAGCCTATTAAGAGAGTTGTGAGACAGGTATGTGTAATGGCTCCAGACCTTTTTTTCCTGCACAGTGAACATATTTTCAGAAATATAATAATATAAAGAGTGTTGAGGTGCTACATAAAACCTGTGCTTTTGTGTGGATGTGAAGCGTGGACAATGAACAAACAGGCTGAAAAACATCAGTTGGCTGTGGAAATGTGATTTCTAAGGAAAATGCAAAAAATACCACGGACAGACAGAAAACCCAAAGACAAAGTCCTGCTAGAACCAAATGAAAATCGTAAACTGATTAGAGAAATTAATTGTAAACTGATTAGAGAAATTAGACATTAACATTCAGAAGTTTTTGGTCACGTTTTTATAAGAAATAAATTGGAGAACTTAGTGACAACTGGCAAGATCGAGAGGAAGAGAACAAGGGGAAGGCAGAGAAGTAAATACCTGGATGGCTTGGCCACATGGCATGGTTGAGACAAGAACACTGAGCTGATCCATGACTCTGGTGATCGAGTGAGATGGCGAAACATAACTGCCCATGCTTATCAGCATGGCAGATGATGATGATGCTAAATTCCGGAAACTTTCTGCATAAGTAATTAAAACAG
Organism: Cepaea hortensis; assembly: GCA_963921405.1. NCBI lineage: Eukaryota > Metazoa > Mollusca > Gastropoda > Stylommatophora > Helicidae > Cepaea > Cepaea hortensis. The sequence goes on from OY992877.1 coordinate 174,163,938, forward strand.
GTACCATCTTTGTTCCGTGTCTTAACAAATTGCTTATGTAAGGGTGGCAAGAGAACTCTTATTCGATCAATGAGAGGCTTGTTGACAAATTTTTCCCCTCAACTTTAAATTCATCCCTCAACGGCCACTGTTTCTTTGTCTAGTGTGTATCTTTTGCCCTGCTATCCCACAAACATACAAAGAATGGATATTTGGTGAATCCTCTCTGCTGTCCAATCACATTTTAAGATCTACACAAACCATCTAGTTATGTTCTAAATACTTCAATTTTTCCAGAACTGTGCTTATTGTAGCATACTCCTCCTACATTGTAGTAGTAGTAGAATGAGCCATATTTGTTACCATTGTGTGTAAGAGAACACCTTTCAAACTTCTTTTATATAGCTATGAATGAAAAGTCGCCACTCATCTGGTGTATAACTTGCACCCATTAACATTTCGTTTACAAGACCTCCTACATTAGTACAAAACACTACAACAAGTACAAGGTTCTTTTTTTTAATCTAAGTAGAAAAGCACAAGCCACAAGCAGTTTCATTTTGATTTTGTAAGGGACTAGATCACTAGACAGCAAGTTTGTATTCAGAGCCTTATGATATAGTATAGATATAGTATATACTATAGTATAATACTATAATAATAATATACAAAAAATACTTAAAATATTACAGTTACACTATAACTATAACAGTAATAAAGCATTTTACTTACTATTATTACTATTTTAGTATTTTATTACCGTTTTTAAGCTCGCAATATTGTGACATTAACAACATTTCATTAGATTATGATTATGATTATTAATATATTATTACTAACAATTACTACTTACTTAGTACTATTTGAAACTTTTACTTTTAAAGCAAAAATTATATTAATAAAATAAACTTGCCTGGATTTAAATTTGCATACAGCAGTGATAGCACCCATAATGATGTGATAATCGGTAGAAGAACAGCGGTGATAGCCGCCAGCAACATTTTGAACTTCGGACTGGTACATGAATAGTACATGAATAGTTAGTACTAGTAGAGATTAGAGTGGAGTGTGAGAAGACTGTCGTTTGTTTTCATAATCATCACTCAGTGCCATGAACTCAGATCACGACTTCCGGTTTTCGGACACGTATAACTGACTATATAGCATAACATCCGTTCAGTGTTGAGTGGGCTTATAAACATTACGAATCAGTTTCGTTCACAATAGACTACATTATCTAGCTACCAGTTTAACACTGTTCACTTGGTTTATTTTATTTTCTACGATATTTTTGTGGCAGTTCGGGGGTAAATTATAAATCAGTAGGAATTGCTCTAGAATAGAATGTCATAGGAAGCCTGCTACGCTACGAGTCAGTACGAGGACAAGTCAGTCAGCATCTTGAGACTTGAGCCTCTTTCTCAGTCTTGCCTGTTCACATTCGTGTGGAGCAACAAACCATCGTGATCGACATTCACAAAGAGCAAAACTCGGCCAGTATTACCAAGTTTAGGCCTATCTTCTATCAATAATCTTATCTACTCAACGTCGAGCGTTGGGTATTTTTTCTCAAAAACTGAGTAGAGTCAGGCCATACTTTAAAAAAATGGAAAACAAGTACTAGTACATATATCAACACAGCTGTGGTGGGAGATGGGAGTACCTGAGGTCCCAAGATGCGTTGAGCAAGCCATCACAATCTGGGAAGCTATCCAAAGAGCGAAGACAGTGGCCTAAAACCCAGTGTGGCGCATAGCTAAACCTGGCCAGCGCGTAGGGGCAGACCCTCAGTACATACGTGCTTGGTTGGGGAGCAGGCGAGAGTATACTTAACTTAAATAATTGCATATACTTATATAGGAAGAGTCCGATAGCTTAAAAGCTTTAAAACAAAGGGAGTCTCCATTGCGAAGTGGTCAAGCCGTCTGAGTCGGGTTCCGAAGGTTGTGGGTTCGATTCCAGGTTGCGTCCTTCGGTTCACAAGCGCATTTTTCGGAGACTCTTGGGGGTCGTCACTGGAGCTACGGAGTTAGTGCTTTGTGCGATGCTTTCCGCACTGCAGAAAGAGACTGAGGCATATGAGATACAAACCCGATCCGTAATGGAATATGGCATCGTTCATGGTCCACGATTTAAAATCCATTTAATATATTAAATGATATATTATTAAAATGATATATTAAACTTTTAACTGAAAACTCAAGCAAAACATAACATAACAGAAGCCATGAGATTTATCAAAATTAATCACGTGGATATAACCAAAAGGCACACATTTTAAAAGTATCTTGCATCAGTACCTTCTACCAGATTGTGTTAAACTCAGAGAACACTACTGCCACCTTGCGGTGATATAGCGGTTGGTGCTTGCCTGCCAAGACAGTGGTCCGAGTTTAAACCCCAGCAGAGTCGTGATTAGTTGTTCCCCGGTCAGTACGGCTGTGGGGTCGACCCAGCCTTACAAAAACGATCCACTTATAACATGGCCTAGAATATGTGACACTTATACCTCAACGGTAAATATGCCATGGGGCCACCTTTACCATTTATAATGAACTAGCAGACGGCCATGGAACCACTGCCTCTCATACTGTGCTTGTGTGTCTGGGGCAATTTCAAAACCTGGCAGACGGATCACATCAAAATATCGCTAAATAAAGTATCTTGGCCAAAGGCTTGCGAACGCGGTTCGTGAGCGGCTTACCAGGCGTTCGAAACGCAGCCGCGACCGTTGTGTGTAGCAGACCGTGTCGCGTTGTGTTATAACGTATTAGCATGGGAGCCGGTCGTTCAGAAAACAAACGCAAACGTTTTATTTTTTTAATGTTGCATATCCCTTATAGGACATTGCAGTCAACACCAGCATTTTTCAGCCGCTGTTGATGTACTAGGCAAGATTACGCTCAGTAGTTTGCCATTGCTTCTGAGCGACCGGCTCACATACAGCCGTAAGTTACCAACGCGGCGAGAACCGCTACCAATTTTCGCGCAGGTTACGTTCCTCACGTGGATATACGGGATTACGGAGAAAGACGTTAACTCCTAGGCCAGGGAATGGCAAACTACTGAACGTAATAGCTTGCCTAGTACATCAACAGCAGCTGAAAATTGCTGGTGTTGACTGCAACGTTCTGTAAGTAAGAGATATGCAACATAAAAAAAAAAAGATTATAGAGTGTCAAATGTCACAGTACTGAGGGAGTGCGTATTATTTACTGTGGAAACATAAGGGAGTAAAGCTATAATATGTAACATAAGAGTAGAAAAGTGCACATCTGCCTTTGAATATAAACGCTACAAACGAGTATTAAAAATGCAATGGACGGAAAGGAGAACAAACAGATCTATTCAAGAACTCGGCATTGAGAGGGATTGGCTATCAAGACAAACAAAAACAGGGGACATGAAATATGGTGGACATATGAACAAGTCTCCGTGGCGAAGCCGTCTGCCTCGCGTTCCGAAGGTTGTGGGTTCAATTCAGGACTCCGTCATTCGGTTCTCGAGTGAACTTTTCTCGAAGACTCCCGGAGGTTGTCGCTGGGGCTACGAAGTTCGTGCTTTGTGCCACGCTTTCAGCAGGACGCTCTCCGGAAAGAGACCAAACCATATGGGATAAAAATCCAGTGCAATGAAGTAGATACTCTCATCTTTAACCCCGCCCTCTCACCCCCTTTTAAACTTTTAAATAGACGTGATAGCCTGTAATATATTATTAGGGGAAGGGAAAGTACCAGAGTGGTGATAAAGAGGAAGGTCTCAACGTAGATTGATTCAAGATGTGATAGATAATTTACACAAGACAGAAAGAAAAGAAGAACATTTGGCATATGATAGGAAGAAATTTCGAAACAACTATGGGATTGAAATTATGGGCATGGACAGGCCACTGAGTGAATGAATGATACCAGAACATGGTGAAATAAAAGTAAAGGAACCGTTTCCCCGTTTTGATGAATGTTGGTTACTTGGTACTAGTCCCATATTGTTATAGATAAATCAAAATTGCATGGTTGGTGTGGTCGGTATCACACAGGTTGGTATGATAGGGGGAGAAGCAGGAGAGAAGGGGTAGAAGATGAAGAAGAAGAAAAATAAGAAGAGGGAGGAGGAAAAGAAGAAGGTGTTTTGTATTTCCTTGATGAATTTCTTTCCCGTCGTCTTAATTTTGTGTCCAGTTCTTCCATACGCTCTACCATTCTCTAGCCACATGCTCCTTTGCCGTCTAGGTGTTTTCAACTCACCCATCCGCCACAAAATGCCACAATAGCTGGATAAACGCTGTTTTGCGTGTCTCTTGTCTTGTCTCTTGACTACATTATATATAAGTGTGTCTTGGCTTAATTTGTTTGACATAAAGAGAGAATTATATATATCTAACAGTTTTCACCTTTTAGATGAACACAAATCATGGCAAGTGATCACTTGCCTGTGCTCCTGGAACATTCCAGCTTTCCGAGAGGTCATCAGCACTAGAAACTGAAGCTAAATCTAAATAACTCTGTCCGAGTCTCTTGGTCTAGTTGCTAATCTTGTAATTGCCCATAATTAACAAACAGTAACAGTGACGCTGGTGTGAGCAGTGCCGGACTAAGTGCAATCCCTGTTTATTTTCTGTAAGATTTCACCATTATTTTTATCGAGTCTTGAAGTCTCCAGCTGTTCGACATTCATTTCCATCAGAATTAATCATCGCTGATAGGAATCCCCATTTATAATCACTGGAAAGTACACAATGCAGATCCTCCATTCATGTTGCTCTATAGATACAACTATGCCGGGTGTTCGAACCTTCAAGTGTTTCGTGCACATGTATTCATCCAACGATGATGGGGCTCATGCTTTACATACATTGCCTAACCCCGTTTATATAATATAATCTACAAGGAATGGTGTTGCAGTCATAGTCATGAGAATTTATGGTTGTCCTGGTCATCATGTTCGTCACATGAATCACGAGGATGCCAAAGTCTTATACCAATTTCTATACTATGTGTGTTTACTGCTTTGCGCTTGGGCTGTTCTAATAGCCGGCGAGAATGAATTGTAGTCCAGTCTTTCGGTCTGTCTTCTTTTTGTTCGCTTGCCAGGTCTGTTCTTGTTATTCTTCCTCGTATTTCCTCTTCTTTTGTTACCTACTCATATTTACATTATTGAGATTATCGACGTAAGAGAACGACCTCCGTAGCTCCCGTGAAGATTCTGTATGAATTTTGATCTCAATGTTGATATGGTGGATGATACACCATGCAGAGCCAAATCTCATTAAGTGCAAGGAAATGCAACCCAAAGAATAAATGTCGTGGCAGGGCAGATCAGGCCTTACGCTTTGGTCGGCAAATTGTCTAAGATTGAAGCTACGACAGGCGGACAGTTAAAACATTGCTTTGCTGATTCGGCAGATTCTGCAACTTGTCTTGTTCCAGAACGTATTGGTTTTACCTTTCTTCTGGAGTAAACTAGGCAAGCCGAGAAAGGGATAATTCTTCAAGGTCTCTAAATTCACCCAGGCTTTGTGCTATAGAGAGGTATAACTCCATTTTACACACTTCTATAAAGACAGTCAGTCTGAGAAAAGCACTAGGTGAGAGACAGGGAATGTCACAATAGGAGTCCTTATGCCTTACGCTGCCCCATCCTTCCACCAGACATCCAAATTTCATGACTACTTTCATAGCAGCCATTCAATCTCTGGGCACATTACTTCTCAGTAGACTTGTCATCATGTAACCCGGGAATGGTTGGGGGTGTAACCCATGCATGGAAGTGGATTGGTGGATGTCAGAGTATACAGCACTCGATTTATTTGGTTGTTTCGGGATTTGAAATTTAAATATTGAGCACAACCCACCACTGGTAACGCTGATCGTATTCCGGTATGAACCTAAGGCCTATCCACGTCAATATGGAAGCACTATACTTGAGTAGCGGGTAGCGGGGTAGGGGTATCCCCTATCAAAGGAGAAGTAAGGCGCCTCCTTCCCTCCGCTAGCCTACGGGACACCCTTGGGCAAGGTGGAGTACCCGTTTAGCCCCCCGATCAGGGTTACGTGAAGCCATGGGTGCAGGTGGTGGATGAAGATGGAGAGCAGCCGACAGATAGTTGTAGGTTATGGTCTCCACCTTCACGACGGTAGGCAGAGGATCTCCTTTTTTTGAGGAGACAATGGCTACGGTCACTGACCAGTATGGTCACTGCTGGGAAGGAAAGCAATGGCAAACTACCTTCTTTACACATGCCAGGAAAATCATGTTGTGTTCACTTATCGATAATCAGAGAAACGGCGTAAATGGGTGCTCCATAGGAGCAGCCTCGCCCGGTAGGGATAGTCATGCGCACCAGGTGACTCCAGACCGTCAACAGGCTACTAGGTGCAAAAGATTAATATCATTGAAAGTAGGAACTTGGAATGTTAGAACAATGAATGCAGATGGAAAGTTGGAGGACATCAAAAAAGAAATGGAGAGAGAGAAGATTAACATATTAGGAATATCGGAAACGAGATGGAGAGGAGCAGGGATAAGGACAGGAGAGGATTGTAAGATTATTTACTCGGGGGGAGAAGAACAGCAAAGAGGTGTAGCCATTATATTAGATAAGCAAACATCAAATTCTGTCAAAGGATATTGGGCTGTGTCAGACAGAGTTCTATTAGTAAAATTAAACGGAAGACCTTTTAAAATAAATGTAATTCAAGTATATGCCCCAACAAGTGAAAGCAGTGAAGAAAGTATAGAGGAATTTTATAATGACATGGAGTCTGCTTTGAAGAACTGTAAAAAATCAGAAATAAATATCATAATGGGTGATTTCAACGCAAAAATAGGAAAGCAAAGCGATGGATACAGTGTAGGCAACAATGGTTTGGGAGAGAGAAATGAAAGAGGTTACAGACTTGTAGAATGGGCAAAAGAACAAGAATTGGTTGTAGGAAACACCTGGTTTAAACAACATCCTAGAAGATTATGGACATGGAGGAGTCCAGACAGCAGGATTAAAAACCAGATAGATTACATCCTGATAAGCAAAAGGTTTCGAAATGCATTAGCAGTTGTAAAAACAGTTCCAAATACAGACTGTTACAGTGATCACAGATTAATTACTGGCACATTGAGGGTAAAGTTAAAGAAAGTCAAGTATACAACAGGAAACCCTAAATATGACTAGTGCAAATTGAAAACTGACAAAGAAATACAAGATAATTTTAACATAGAAGTAAAGAACAAATTTGATTTATTGTCTGATCTAGAGATCCTATTTCAAGATGTAGATGATCAATGGGAAATGCTGAAGAATTCAATCAGTTGTGCAGCAGAAAAAACTATTCCAAAAGTAAAGAAAGTTGGCCGTAAGACATGGATGACTGAAGAAATTTTACAACTAATGGAAACAAGAAGACAGAACAAAAATAATCCTGCCAAATATGAAGAAATTCACAGAAAAGTCAGAACCTTATGTAAGGAGGCTAAAGAAACATGGCTTGAGAAAAATTGCAGAGAAATTGAAAAACAACACAACAGTAAAAATGCGAAACTAATGCACAAAAGAATTCAGGAGATTACTAATCAAAGAACACGTACATCAGCAGGCTGCCTAAAGACAAAAGATGGAAGAGTCATAACAGAAAAAGATCAGATTTTACATGTATGGTCAGATTACGTGAAAAACCTTTATGACGATAGCAGAGACGAACAATATATTGTTCAAAATAACAATGAAGGGCCAGCAATTTTGAAGATGGAGGTTCAGAATGCTCTTAATCATATGAAATCTGGCAAAACCCCCGGTCCAGACAGCGTCACAACAGAAATGATTAATGCTTTAGAAGAATATGGAATAGATATAGTTACCAGTCTGCTTAATACAATATATGATACTGGAAATATACCTCATGAGTTATGTAATTCTGTATTTATTGCAATCCCAAAGAAATCAGGAGCCTTGGAATGTGATCAACATCGAACAATTAGTATAATGAGTCACATCACGAAGATTTTGCTAAGAATTATCATGCAAAGAGTTAGGAGGAAAATACAACCTGAAATAGGAGAAGAACAATGTGGGTTTGTGGAAGGCAAGGGTACAGTAAATGCTGTGTATATACTGAGAAACATAATCGAACGTTCTATAGAAGTAAACAAAGATCTACACCTTTGCTTTATTGACTACACAAAGGCTTTTGATAAAGTGAGACATGTCAACATGATAAGGATGCTTGAAGATCTACAAATTGATGGAAAAGATCTTAGACTTGTAAAAAACATATATTGGAAACAACAAGCTGCCATAAGAGTTGATAATGAAGTAAGCCAATATCAGCCTATTAAAAGGGGTGTGAGACAGGGATGTGTAATGTCTCCAGATCTGTTTTCCCTGTACAGTGAAAGTATTTTCAGAAATATTGAAGATATGGAAGGAATCAACATCTTGTATGCACCAATAACATTAGATATGCAGATGATACAGTCTTGATTGCAGACAATGAACAGGACCTGCAACATTTAGTAGATGCGATTGTTACACACAGTGAACAACTAGGGTTAGAATTAAATTGTAAAAAGACACAGATTATGGTCGTCACTAGGAAGGACGAAATACCACAATGTAATATACAAGTAAATGGGAATATTCTTCAACAAGTGAGCAGGTACAATTATCTCGGAACAGTAATAACATCTGATGGGAGATGCCTTGAAGAGATTAGAACAAGAATCGCCATGGCAAAAGTAGCCTTTAGCAAGATGAAAAACATACTGACCAATAAAAAGATGTCAATTGAAACGAGAAAAAGAGTGTTGAGATGCTACATAGAACCTGTACTTTTATATGGATGTGAAGCTTGGACAATGAGCAGCCAGGCTGAAAAACATCTGATGGCTGTAGAAATGTGGTTTCTGAGGAAAATGCAAAGAATACCATGGACAGCCAGAAAGACCAATGAACAAGTCCTTCAAGAAACAAATGAAGATCGTAAACTGATCAGAGACATTAGACGTAGACAGTCACAATTTTTTGGGCATGTTATGAGAAGAAATGATTTGGAGAACTTGGTGACAACTGGTAAGATCGAGGGGAACAGACCAAGAGGAAGACCTAGAAACAAGTATCTGGATGGCTTGGCCTTGTGGCATGGTCGAGACAGAAACACGGAACTGATCCACGACTCTGTTGATCGAGTGAGATGGCAGAACATGACCGCCCACGCTTACCGGCATGGCACATGATGGATGGATGGATACTTGAGTTTCGCTCTCGTTTGAGCTCGTCAGTACTGCATATCCCTGACCGGATCCGGAAACAAGCCCCGGATCACGCGTGTTCTTCTTCTTCTTTCGTTCGCTTGAAATATGTCTGTAACTGCAATGCTGTCTCTTGTATGAATTGAACAGTTTTTTTCCAGTTCACACAGCGGTCCATAGAGTTTATCTTCCACTGTCGTCTCTCTAGGCCAGAAGGTTTGCCTAGATATGTTATATTTTGGGCAGTCTTGGAGTATGTGCTCTGCTGTCTGCGACGCCAATCCACATGTCCACATGGCTGTTTCACCAATCTTGAATTTTGTATACATGTGGTTGCGTAATCTATTGTGCCCTGTTCTGAAGCGCAGAATAATGACTTGTTCTGGTCTATCCATAACGTGGTAGTCATCTTGAGCAGGTTTTGGTGGCTTTCTGACTGATTTGATCATTCTTTTCTTTTGGTGGTATGTAACGGGCACATCAGGCTGTTCTTCTTTGGCTCCTTCCTTAGCCAATTGATCAGCTTTGTCGTTTCCGGGTACTCCACAGTGGGATGGTATCCACTGTATGGTGACCTTATGCTGACTGCTAAGTTCAGAAAGTAGTGTCCTTAGTACTGGCAGTTTCCCAGACAGGAGCGCCTCGAGTACTGATTGTGCATCTGCCAATAGCACCACAGGTTGTGTACCATTGCTGGTATTTAGTAATTTCTCTGTTGCTATCTTGATTGCCTCAATTTCAGCATCGTAGTTATGGCAGTACTTTCCTGTCGGTACTCTAGCTGTGTCCCTAGTATTATTTGGGTATTCTATGTACACTCCCGCTCCTCCATTTCGAACAGCATTTTGTGCTGACCCATCTGTGTAGACTCGGATCCAGAGGTCCTGTGGGTATTCTTCATCAAGGAAGCTGAGAGTGGCTGTTCTGCGCTGCACACTGTTTTGTTCTTCGTTGTCAAATATCCCTCTCACTTTTGTCTGGATTTGTAATGATAGTCTGTGCTCATCTTTCCATGGAGTTCGCTCAGGAATAGTTGTTAGGGGGATACCAACTGTAGGCAGATCGGTGGTTTCTCTGCAGAGTCGTTTGGCCTGGTGGATAAAACTACTTCTTTTCAACCGCCCCATAGCTAGGTTTTCAAATCTGTTCTTCATAGGGTGGCCTGGCAAGCTGAGGAACTTTTCTGCTTGTATTAGCGTTTTCGTGTCTCTGCGCTCACTCAGTGCTTGTGTCCTCCCCATCTTCTCCATTTCCACTATAGGGGTTGATCTCATCCCTCCTGTGGTGACTCTAAGTGCTTGATTTTGCACTTTGTCCAACTCTTGTAGTGTGGTTTTTGCTGCCGAACACCACGCAGTTGACCCGTATTCTAGGTGTGGTCGTATGCTCTGTTGATAAACTTTGCTAAGTATTTTCCCACTGGGGAGATTGAAGATCTGCAACAGCTTTGCTTTGGCCTCTGTTCCTAGGTTCCTGATAATTTCATTGGAGATACTATCAGCTCCTGGTGACTTTCTCATTTTCAGTTTTGATATGGCTAGCTACAGTTCGCTGATTGTGATGCGTGCCTCCATAACCTCATGTACTATTTCCTTCTGTCCTGTATGTTGCCGTGTCTCTCGAATCTTTTGTTGTTTCTCTGGACTAATTTTGATATTGTTATCTTGTGCGAATGAGTCCGCAAAATGGTCAGCTGCTTGCTTTCTTGTTAAGATGTTTCCATCTTTATGTAGTGCAATTTTTGAGTTTCCCCCTGTGCCCTCATCGTTAAGTTGTTTTATTAGCTTCCACAATTTCCTTGTGTCTCTTTCAAAGTTCAAAGACTCTGTTTTTTCCTGCCAGCTTTTCCGTCTAGCCTGCAGCTTGGCCCTTTGAAATTTGGCTTTTGCATGCTGGAATTTATTGTGGTGCTCTTGGCTGGGTGTGGCCTCTGCTTGCTTTCTACATACTTCCACATCATTATGCAACTGTTCCAGTTCACTACTCCAGTAGGGTTTATATTGTTTACGGGCTCCTCTTGGTACTGTTTCTCGTGCTGCCTGTAGTATGCATTCCCCAAACTCTTCAACTACTTTATTTATGTCTTTCCCGGTGTTCAGGTTTCTAACCAGTATGCTGGTGCGATTCTTGTACATTGCCCAGTCTGCTTTCTTGTAGTTCCACCTCGAGAGGGTGCTGCTTTCACTTACAAGCTCATTTTCTACAGTTAGAAAGACTGGCCGATGGTCGCTGCCACCAAGTTGTTTCCCAACAATTCGTGTAATGTTCCACTCCAGGTCTGGTGAATGAAAAGCCAGGTCAGGTGTAGTTGTAGAGTGCCATGATCTCGAGTAGAAAGTATGTGGGTCGGACGGCTTGTTAACCAAGATGAATCTGTTCTCATCCTGCCAGTCTTCCAGTCTTTCTCCTCTCTGGTCCATGTGATCATAGCCCCAACTCTGCGAGTGGCTGTTGAAATCGCCACACACAATCATTTTTTCTGTTAATGGTAGTGTGTCCAGTGCCTGTGGGCGGTCACTTGGACAGTAGTAATTGATCAGATGTAGGTCTGTATAGCCTGTTTTAAGTTTAAGTGTCTGATACTTAGCCCCTTCCATATAGACTTCGTTTTGGGAAGCAGTGATGTTATTTTTTACAAGGGTAAGTATCCCACCTTTTCGCCTGTCCTTTCGGTCAGATCGGTAACACTGGTAGCCTCTGATTTTGAAGGCTATATTTTCGTTGAGGTGAGTTTCTTGCAAGCAACATATGCTTCCTTTTTCTTGGTCCAGGATGTTGTCTAATTCTGTTTTTTTTTTTTTGTTGCTGACTCCCTCCGCATTCCAGTGCATTATTTTAAGTCTTTGTTTAGTATGGCCAGCCGTTCTATTCTCATGTCCCCTGGCTCCACAGGACATCTGAGAAGGACCTCCAGTATTTGGGGTTGGACCCTTTCGAGGCATAGGGCCCGGCACTGCACCTGCCTGGGGGTCCAAAGCAGGTCGAGCACCATAACTTTTAGCAGTAGTCGACATATTCCATTTTGCGTAATTGCGTGGCATCCTGATTTCTGTGGTGCGCCTCCTGGCTGGTTGCCTCCGTCTTCAGCACCTTTCCTTTGCTAGAGCAGACTGTGGTCTCAATCGAGTTTAGATGTGTACACACGCGTCTGCACATGCATGTATGTGTATACACATCTAGAGCACACTGGTTATTTTCCGGCGCCAGATACTCGCCGTCGCCCCTTCTCCTGTTAGTAGAAACAGTTCCGCCACGTGAAGGCCAGGAGTTGGACTTTTGCTGCATAGGTTATGTATTCACGAGCCATTGGGGTATTTAAGCAATGTTGGGCGCTCACCCCAACACTGCGACCCGGCTACATACAGCAACATTTGGAACCGATCACGCGTGTGAAGCGGGTGTGTAACCACGCTGCACACACTGGACATATCCAAATTATCACAACAGAATATAGCCTGCGATGGGTGACGTTGTGGTGTTCTGTTGTGATAATTTGGATATGTCCAGTGTGTGCCGCGTGGTTACACACCCGCTTCACACGCGTGATCCGGGGCTTGTTTCCTGATCCGGTCAGGGATATGCACTACTGACGAGCTCAAACGAGAGCGAAACTCAAGTATAGTGCTTCCATATTGACGTGGATAGGCCTTAGGTTCATATCGGAATACGATCAGCGTTGCCAGTGGTGGGTTGTGCTCAATATTTATACAGCACTCGCCGATAGTTCTCCAACAGCATCTCTGGGACTTCTCTTGTCACGAGAACCTCTGCCAGTTTAGTTCAGGTTTCGCAAGGGATAATATATCCACCGTGTACTACGGGGTTGTATGGCAGAAGTCTTGCATGTAAGTAAAGGATCATTTCTACATGTCGCGGGGAAAGGCAACGAGCGAGCCAATCATTTGGCTGCGAACAAGGAAGGAAGGACAATGGATGGATCAGACATTAATAATTATCAACGCAGGAGGAAGACTGACTTTAAGGACACTTGGGAATCTGCTGCGTTGGCTGATTCGGTCACAGAAAGATTAATCATATCTGAGCCAGGCGATGGACCCTAAAATAACATCTCTTCTGAGGTTGAACAGAGTATGGGTTAAGGGTAGAATGAAATCTGCTTCCTTATCCGGAGGCACACGGGAGTGAAGTGATGAGCCGCCAAACATGAACATTTTGTTAAGGACACAAGACACAATTAACATGGAACTGTTTCGACTAGTCGATATACGCTGGCGGGTAGGTTAAAGAGTTAAAGAGGAGATCCGAGGACCGATGGACTTGTCCTGAGTGCGATGATGACGACTTTCATCAACGACATGCCTGTTCTTGTTTGACAACTCACGTCCTTGTGTGTATTTATTTTTGATTGTAAGGGCTGGGCGCTGCCTAGGGGCAGTAACAGTCACATACATAAACACACATTAGTATTGTTTGGCGCTCACAGAAGAAGAAGGAAGTAGAGACTAGAGGACGCACTAGACAACATAACATTTGAAAGCTATAATTACCGACCGGAATTCGAACCTGTCACCTCCAAATGGCAACAACGCCTCGCTGCAGGAACAAATGTACTTCGACGCATGACCAACTAGAATCCCCCCCCCCCCCCCCCCCAAAAAAAAGTGTCTTCATTAGTCATGTCTATCATACACTTGAACCTACAACTATGGAATACGGACAGAATTCGTATCAAACCAGTGAGATATCACCACAGGTCTCATTTATATTAAACCAGCATAGGTCAAATAACAAACACACAAACACACCGGACTGCAATGCTGTGTCAAGTATATTAATTAGACATTTAGAGAAGGGACACAGACATCTAGGGGCAGTGAACGCTTTTCACTATTCACCGACATACCTTGTCGAGGGCACGAAATCCCCAACCGACGATTTGGAAGCAGACCACCTTGCATTGATTTCGATGGCATTAGTGTCTTCCAGAAAACAAAAGCAAACTACAGAAAGTAAAAACTGCCCAATAAATCATAAACGACGGAAAATGCTGGGGTTGATTACGATGGCCTGTGAAGGACATGCAATGAGCTTTGTGTTTTAAATTGTTGAATGTCATGTACAAAAATGCGAACACAATTATGGGCGAGGGACTAACATGTAACTAAACTTCCGTTGCTGTTGTATATCCAACGATGTTAGAATACGATTCGAGAAAATGAAATAGGACATAACAAATAATTGTGTATTAGTAAGTTTTCAAATGAAACCTGTAGGGCTGGGAAATTAATTATTGCTTTTTTTTTTTTTTCTATTATTAGTAATATTAAATGTCATTTATTCATATCATGTTGACATTGTTAATTCTTTTTTGTTATAAAAAATCAAAACTCTCAGTGAGTTATTTTTAATTTTAACATTAACAAGTTTATTTAGTTTAAGTTTTAAGTTAAAAACACTTTAAATTTACTTTAAATTTTAAACATACTTTTAAAATTTAAAGTTAGTCACTTTAGTTTTCTAAATTGCTTTTTAATTATATAACTTTAAACCTGCATAGTTGAATTAGTTAGATACCTCCTAAAAAAAAAAAAAAATCCAATGGTACCTTTTTATTCAAGTTTGTAATTTGTAGGTAATGTAATGTCTTTTAAGTCTAAGCCATCTATATAAAAAACAAAATTCAGACTCACAATTCTAAAAGAATTCAGTACTGAAAATGCGTCTATGTATTTGTAGGCTACAAAACCACATGATATATGAATTGTAAAACTTTACTAAATTGAATACAGTTATGCAGATTTGTTTTGTTATTGAAATGATAAACATGTGAATTTATTTTGTTTGTAATTCTCAGGGCTAAAGCAATCAACAGATCAAAGTAGCACAATGCCATTTGGACAAATAGTTATTGGCCCACCAGGGTCAGGGAAAACAACCTATTGTGCAGGTTTGACACATATTTAAAATGAATTTGCATCTTCTAATACAGATTAATATTTAAAAAATAGCAACAGTATAACTTATCTCTCACTAAGATTTTAATTGAAGAGGGTCAAAACAAACATACCCCTCAGTAGGAGGAACTCTGTGAGTGATTGGGTCATCACATTTTGAAGGCCTGAATGCATGGAGGAATAGGCGATCAGTATTTCCATCACTGACAGCCGGCTCCATGGCAAAGGGGTTACAGATGCGATTTGTTCAAAACACAGCTGTGCGGGATTTGGCAGCAAACCACGTTGCATTGGTTTTTTTACGAATTAGTATGGGTGCCGGTCATTCAGAAAGCAATGGCAAACTACTGAAGGTAAACTTGCCAAGAGATCACAACAGCAAAAAATGCTGGTGTTGACTGCGATGTCCTGTAAAGGATATGTAGCTAAGAAGAAGAGTGAGATGACAAGTGCAGACAGTGAACCCTCCGACCTCACTCTTGACATTATCAGCGTAGTTCGCTATCAAGTATACTAATACACCCGTTGAACATAGTCTGTTATTTAAAGAATAACTGTCATTTACTGCCAATATAGTACCTTGTGGTGTATGGCAGGGGTTGGAAGGGGGGGGGGGGGTCTTTGAGCCTGAGGAATTAAGACTGCCTGGCTAGTGCAGTTGCAGAAAACTGTGCGGGTTAGGATTTTCTTTTTGCCCCTGACAGAAAAAAATCCCACACCTTACCAAGGTTTCGAACCCGGGTCTCCCAAAGGAGAATCCGGTGTTCTAGCCACTCGGCCAGCCGCTCCTTGTTCAACATAGTCAGTTCACAACAATACCAAATGTGGTGTTAAAATGGGATGTCTGTTAACTAGAGGGGTAGTTTTCCTAACAATTTCACTATTTCATTGTTCCTCATGATGAGAGGGGAAGCCTCAGTAGCTTAGTGGTGGTCATGGGTTTAAATCCACTTCAGGGTGGATTTTTAAAATGGACCTAGGCTTCCTGGTGAACCCAAACTAAATTAGGCACCAGGAAATGGCTGATATGATACTGACTAGATTACCCATCAAGGGCCGATTGGTCTATAAAAATATTGTTCTTACAATGTTTGTTTATTGTGTCTGTAAAAGATAATGCATACAGATAAAACTACTATGGGGAAAGAAATATATGTTAATGAGGAAAAATTGGAGGTGGTGGAAAATTGTGAATGTCTTCGGTCATTGATTACCAACAACGGTGACACAATGAAAGAAATTAAATGACAGCTATCAACTGCTCTTCAAAGTCTAAAACAGTGGTTCTCAACCTTTATTGGCCCATGCCCCCCTTTATCATATGTTCAGAATGTCATTCCCCCCTCCCCCCTTTCAAATGTCCTCCCTATAAATCCCCCCCCCCCCCCCACCATTACACAGTATACATAAAAATGGAAGCTAAATTTAATAACACATACTAGAACAAGTCTAGACATCTACATAAAACGTGATTTGCGGGTCTACTTATGTTATAAAACAAATTTCATTAGGGCGAGAAGTACAGAACTGTAAGATGTAGAGGGAAAAACAATATCAAGTAACTGTTCTTGTATTAACGCAATCTTGAAATAATTTTCATTTCCCCCTTGGAAACCCTAAAATTCGCCCCTAGGGGGGAATTCCCCACCGGTTGAGAACCACTGGCCTAAAACAACTGAATAAATTATGGAATGGGACAGACAGAACTACAAAAATTAGATTTTTAAGAGCATGTATCTTTTCCATTGCAACATACGCCTGTGAGACCTGGACACTTACTAAACAAGCTGAACAGCGCATAAATGCCTTTGAATATAAATGTTATAGAGGAGTTCTAAGAATATCTTGGGTAAAGAAAAGAAGAAATGCATCCATACTTCAAGAGCTGATTATTGAAGAAGGTTGGCTAGTAAAGACGATAAAACAAAGAAAATTGAAATATTTTGGTCACTTGAAACGTCACAAAAGTTTGGAGAGAACAATAATGGAGGGGTATATGCCTTGGAAGAGAGGAAGAGGAAGGCCAAAGAGAAAATGGGTGCAGGATGTGGCGGATGATCTCCAGATGGGTGTATCGGACGTGGGACATTGTGATCAAGAAGTTTTCCTGAAGGTTGTTATGGGAGACAAGAAGGAAAGGGTACAGTAAATGCTGTGTATATGCTGCGAACAGTTATTGAACGTGCTTTAGAAGTAAACAAGGATATACATCTTTGCTTTATTGACTACACAAAGGCTTTTGATAGAGTAAGACATGTCAACATTGTGGATATGCTTGCAGATCTACAAATTGATGGGAAAGACATTAGACTTATAAAAAACATATATTGGAAACAACAAGCTGCCATAAGAATTGATAATGAAGTAGGACAATACCAACCTATTAAGAGAGGTGTTAGGCAGGGATGTGTAATGTCTCCAGATCTTTTTTCCTTATACAGTGAAAATATTTTCAGAAATGTAGAAGACCTAAATGGAATCAGCATTGGAGGACGAAACATAAATAACATTAGATATGCAGATGATACAGTATTGATTGCGGACAATGCACAGGATCTGCAACAATTAGTAGACGCTGTGGTTGTACACAGTGAGCAGCTGGGGTTGGAATTAAATTGTAGGAAGACACAGGTTATGGTCGTCACTAGGAAGAACGAAGTACCACAATGTAATATACAAGTAAATGGGAATATTCTTCAACAAGTGAATCGGTTCAATTATCTCGGAACAGTCATAACATCTGATGGCAGATGCCTTGAAGAGATTAGAACAAGAATCGCCATTGCGAAAGTAGCCTTTAGCAAGATGAAAAACATTCTGACCAATAAATTGATGTCAATTGAAACGAGAAAAAGAGTGTTGAGGGGATACATAGAGCCTGTTCTTTTGTATGGATGTGAAACTTGGACAATGTGCAGTCAAGCTGAAAAACATCTGATGGCTGCAGAAATGTGGTTTCTGAGGAAAATGCAAAGAATACCATGGACAGATAGAAAAACCAATGACCAAGTACTACAAGAGACAAATGAAAATCGTAGATTGATTAGAGAAATTAGACGTAGACAGTCAAAATTTTTTGGACATGTTATGAGAAGAAATGGACTGGAGAACTTGGTGACAGCTGGCAAGATCGAGGGGAACAGACCAAGAGGAAGACCGAGAGGAAAATACCTGGATGGCTTGGCCACATGGCATGGACGAGACAGGAACACTGAGCTGATCCACGACTCTGGTGATCGAGTGAAATGGCGAATCATGACCGCCCACGCTTTCCGGCATGGCACATGATTGATTTATTGATTGTTATGGGAGCGAGGTTCTGCAAAGGACATGCTACTGAATGAATGAATGAATCTACTGTATGGTAGCAAATTTTGGAATGTGAAAGAACAAATTAGGAAGGCCTTTGAGCCAACGGAAATGTGGTTTCTAACACAAATGTTGGAATATCCTCTGCTGCCAGAGTAGTTAACAGTGATTGCCTAGAAGATGCCAATGGAAGTAGAACATTATGTGCAATATAAGAAAGAGACAAAAAGTGTTCTTTGCTCACATAATGAGAAGAGAGGCACATTGTGAAGACCTAATAGATTAGCATTAGAAGAGGCATGGGCACACCAAGAGAAATGAAGGATGGTCTAAGTCAGAGACACAAATCAATAACATTGATCCAGAACAACAAGGACCCAGATAAGTGGAGACATTATGAATGTCTGTCCCATTTGGCAGGGTACATAAATACTATACAAGCTTAGACAAGTCATATAACCTTCTTCTTTATTCCTCTTTTGAAGACAGTATGTCACACCTAGTTATTTTCAGTAACAGTTATGGAGGAGAGGATTCATTTTTTTCAGATGTACCTGGAATCCTGAGTCAGCCCAGGTAACGGATGCTATATACCTGTTTGGATGACTCTTCCCTAGCAATTTGACCAGAGCAGTGGTTTTGTGGCCTTCCATAAAGTATAAACTGATATTTGAATCATGTTAAACCTGGCCATTATCGTTTAGGACACTACCATCATATACAATGCTTATCCTTATCTTTATTTCCTTTGCAGGCATGTCTCAGCTCTTGTCATCCTTAGGGAGAGATGTAGCCATTGTTAATATGGACCCGGCCAATGAACGTGTGCCCTTCCCATGTGCTGTAGACATATTTGAGCTGATTTCCCTTGATGAAGTAATGACACATCTTCGGTTAGGTCCAAATGGAGGCCTTGTTTATTGTATGGAGTATCTTGAACAGAACTTTGATTGGCTTAAAGAAAAATTGGATGCACTTAAGGACAAGTACATTTTGTTTGATTTCCCAGGCCAGGTAAGATTGTGCATGAGGTAAAATAAAATTATGCATAAATTATACACATTATATTCTATACCATGTAATGATTTGTGCATATTCTTTTCATGTGTCTGTTATAATCAGTAATCTTTTGAGTGTGATTTTGGTTTTTGCAAACTTACACTAGTAAAAGGCCTATGTTGAATGGGTTATGGATGCAATTTGTAATCCCGCAAACCACACTTGAAACACAGCTGTAGCGATTTGGAAGCAGACCGCTTTGCACTGGTTTTCATACAGTGGTAAGAGTGCCGGCCGCTCAGAAAGCGATGGCAAACTACTGATTATAAACTTGCCAAGAAATCACAAATAGCCAAAATAATCTGGGGTTGACTGCGACATCCTGTAAAAAGAATATGCAACTAACTTTTAACACTAGTAAAAGATACAAAGTGTTTCACTTATACTAGATCATACAGTTGTTTAATTGTTTAAACACTGCTCTACACACTGGCTGGTCAGTTTGTACAAACAGCACACTATGTACATTGTTGTAATGATAAATTCAGCATAAAAAATCAAGTCCTAATTTCTTACATTAACCAGTCAGATTATGCAGACACAGCACACATTTGTTTGATAACTCAAAATGGGATCATATTCTCATCTGGTTTGCATGTAGTTATAATTTTATTTGTTTGGATTTTTGACTTATTAGGACACGTCTTAACGAGGCTGAGGCAGCATGGTTTTGATGCTCTAGAAACCAGGTGTGGCACATGACATCATAGAGTATGCACTTCTTTTTCTGTCTTCATTTCACTTTCTATGTTATTTGTTTTCAGTGTAAAGTTGGGAAGAGCTTTATGGACAAAACCTCTGTGGGGCTTCAAACAAACGAGTGTTTGTTGATCCTGCTATTACCTTAATGTTTTACTTGCTTGGTCTGTTCCTTGCTTTAACTATGTCTAAATGCCAGTGTTATTTGGGAACAAATGTGGGGGGAGGGGGGGATGTTGTGATACTAATTGAACCACCTAACTTAACTGAAGCACTTATGGAGATATCCTTGTGCAGTGAATGTGATCCTTTAGAAACCAAACCATTTGTTGTAGGAGTGTCCAGCATATGCAGAACAGAAGACTACTTTGGCCAACACCCGCTCCTTTTGAAGACAAACTCTATTGAGATGTCAGCATGCTGAAGTTAACTGCTATTTCCTTTGGGTATAGTCATGTTGATGTCTGAAAGTATGAAGAAGAAGAAGCAATCAAATCAAGCCCAATGAAGTGCAAGAAAGAGTTGACTTTTGGGTACTTTTGCTTTCTTTCACCCCAAACAAAAGGGAATCCCAGTGTATGACGTCACATCCAGGGGTTCCCTGTGTTGCGCCGAACATTCAGGGGGTTTCCGTGTGTTGCGCCGTAGCTCAGTGCGCAATTCTATGCAGCGGCGGTGGTGCGCTATTCTTTCACTTTCCGGTTAGGGTTAGGGGGTAGGGTTAGGGTTAGGGGGTAGGGTTAGGGTTAGTGTGTGTACCCTAACCCTAATCCTAACCCTACCCCCTAACCCTAACCGGAAAGTGATTGCAGTACCGATGCAAATGAGGATCGAAGGGAGACAGAAACGGTTGCCACAGCCCAAAGAAACAACACTGTGGTGTGGGGCAATTGAAACGCACTGACACACACTCCACCTTAACACAGAGGAGATCACCGTCGGCGCTAAATATAGCTGGTGACTCTAAATATAGCTGGCAAAGTTTGTTTGGGGTGAAAGAAAGCAAAATTACCGACTTTTGTTATGGTTCACTCATGATTTCAGCACCTTGAAAAACTTACGTCGCTTAGGTAACTAAAGCTTGTTTTTGTGTGTAGGTGGAGCTGTATACACACCATAATTCTGTGAAAAACTTGCTGGAGAAACTAACATCTTGGAACTTTCGTCTGACTGCTGTACACTTGGTGGATTCACATTACTGCTCAGACCCCGGCAAATTTGTGGCCATCCTTCTCACTTCACTCAACACAATGTTGCAGGTTTGTACTTGAAATACTAGACATACAATGCATGACAGATGAATTTTAATTAACACTGGAAGAAGTGCTGATATATAAATATTATTCTTCACATTTTTTCACCAGTGCAAGCACAGGCCTTCAACCATCCTACGCCAGACCATTACACTCTATGCTGTCTCATGTTGTCCTTTTCATGTCTCTTCCCAAATTGTCTATTTCAGTTTCTAAATTTTTGTTCCAAGTGCTTTTTAGTGCCTCTTTATTTCTTTCTGATTGCCAATGTTTCCATTGTGACACCCATATAACCCATATTTGGGTTTTATAGGATAGAATGAGATGATGTTTATCTTGTCTTGTATTTCCAGTGCGCAATAACAAAAAATACAAAATATGACTGAGAAGCTAGAAGGATGTATACAAAATAAACCACAGATAAGGTGAACTTTCCGACCAAAGTCTTTATCAGTGGAACAAGAAAAAAAATTTAAAATGTACAAATGAACAACACAAATGTATACTTTCCTATGTGCTTGTCCGATCCAGGAAAATGAAAACGAACACTGCAATTGGAAGTATTGAACTAGATAGGGTTATAGGAAAAGAGAAAGAAAGAAATGGAAAAGAAAATAGAGAATTTAAAAAAAAAACACCACAATTTTAAAATAGAGGCATGTATGTCAATATATGCATACACATATGAATGCAGCAGCAGAACTACTCACTTGTAGGACATATAAGTCATTACATTCATACATATGTACATACACATACATTCATACATATGTACATACACATACATGCATGCTTGCATACATAAAATGTAACCTTTTATTTGAATACACATGCAAAAAAAAAAGAAATTGTGACATTGGTTGGTAAATGTAAAATTTGGTTTAAATTTTAAGTTTTTCAGTTATAGAATAAGAAAAACATGCAACTGATATGTTCTTCATATGAGCATGTGAAAAATATAGTTTACGATCACACAGTCCGCCTTTACCTTCCAGAAAATATTCTGCTACTCATTGTAGGCAGGGGCGACCTGGGAGCCCAGATCAGTAAGCAAATTTCCGCCTCAATGGAAATTTCAATACACTACCACCACACCTTCCCTTCCCTGCCGGCAAGCAAGTGTGGCAGCTGCTGTGCTGTCGGTACACACAAGAAGGTGTATGTGAACGATGATTGTATTCTAGGGTAGAATCTTAGATCAGCTTACATAACCAGTTAATCCTTTGGATATAAAGTTCATTCGCTTGTTCATTTGTTGTGTCCCTGTGACATTTAAAATGTATATTTGTATTATGTCTGTTATTTAATGATTGTAAAGAATGTCATTTATGATTTTGTATTTTCAGTTAAGTCTTCCTCATGTAAATGTGTTGTCTAAAATTGACTTGATAGAAAAATACGGTAAACTGGCTTTCAACCCTGATTTCTACACTGATGTTTTAGATCTACATTATCTATTGCAACTGTTGCAGGTAAAGCATTTCGTTTACATTTAATAAACTGTGCAGTATTATAAGCATAATATAATTTTAAAATGAAACAGTTTATTAATATAGAGGCCATTTCTGATACTATTATTTAGTAATCAACGGTGGGACATCCTTTCCTTGTTATGATGTACGTGTTATTTAATCTTAATGTAATGATATAACAGCAGACATGTTGGTGTAACAGTTAGGATATTACACTGACAATGGCATGAATTAGGTTGGGATAGGGTTTGATGCCAATTCTCACCATTTGCTATGGGTGGGAAAGATTGACACTTATTCCTCCATGCATTCAGGCCTATAAAAATATAATGGTACTGATATCTCGCATACATTTAGAAGGTTTCTGCTGTACGATTTGTTGTTTTTTTGTGTGAAAAGATATTGCATATTACTTTTCTAATTTGTGCTATTTCCTGAATTCATTTACTGTTTTCCTCCTGTAATTCTTATTTTCATTTTACCTGTTATCAGGCTTTTTTGGAATGGATTAATTTATAGCTTGAATAATTTATACTTCTGTGGAAATGGGTGGCCATTTCTGATTAAACTTGTTTTTTGTTCATTATAACTAGGATAAAGTTCTGTTTATATATGATTCTCCTCAGGATGATCCATTGCTGCAAAAATACAAACGGCTGAATGAGGCTCTAGTGGGCATTGTGGAAGACTACAGTCTAGTGAGCTTTCTACCTCTGTGTGTTGAGGTCAGTACAGTGTGGGTGTCGGATTCCTAGTTTGTTTTTGCGAGACAATTTAATATTTTATATATTATAAAGAAATCGATTTTTTGTGAATTCTGCTTTTTATCTACAGAATTAGATGACAGCTTTATTATGCTTATCCAATAATTGTTTCTTATGTAAATATGTAATAATTGTTTGATTTTGTTTGTTTGCAAAGAAATGCTACTAAAGATTTGAACATAAATCCACAATTTTTTTTTTTTTTGGCTCTCGCTTGCTTTGAACTCAAGCGTAGCCCATACACACTATTTATAGTAGTGATGGACTGAATTTTGCATGTGGATTAGCTTTTCCCCATTAACAATGTCCCTCACCATCAGGTGAACCCACTCCGACTTCAGAGGTACTTGTAATTTACATCCCCAAGTCAAGGATGACAGGTCAACATTTTAGTCCAGCTGTCCAGTGTAGGGGTTGAACCGCTTACCTCGGCAACAGCACACTGGATGTTTAAGAACACTCGTTTTTATCCATTCAGCCATGCTGACCTGCAATCTGCAATTTGAAATTCTGCTTCTTAAAACACGTCCTCCACTATTGTTACTTTTTAATGTCATTTCTGTGGGGGTTTGTTTTACATTATTAATTTCTTTGTAAGCAGTAATTTTCTAGAGTTATTTTATTTAATAAGAATCTAGGTATTTTTTTTCTTCTTTTGCCATTAAAACACCTAATTGAGTATACACCCACAATCATGCATGCCAAGTCCTTTGTTGGCCAGGTCATGGTTGGTAGGTTGTTGGTTATCTTGGTTTTTGTCCTACAGTGTAGGGTAGCCGGTCTTTAGCCAACTCTGTTTAGTCACCTTTTACAACAGGAGGTTTGCAGTGTTACTATTCCTTACTTCTCCCTTGAGACCCTGGTAAGACATGGGTGAGAATGAAAGTAACATGCAGTAAAACTTCGATTAACCATCACTCGTTTAACTGTCAGTTTCTGTTATCCGTCGTCGTCTAAAAATAAAGCATGCGAGATACAACATAACGGATGCTATTTTCAATGTCGCCACGGCCTGGGCTGAGCTTATAGTGTCTAACCTAAAGAATAGGTGGAATAAACTCTTGCCTGAACCTATTGACAAAACTGGAGGAACTGAGACTTAGTGTTACGAAATTGTGCTACTGGGTAGGACTAAACAGTGAAAACATTATACCAGAAGAATTAACAGATTGGTTGGAATTTTGAACAATGATGAAATTGTTTCTAGTGTGACTACCATTGAAGAAGATTGATGAAGATGAAGGATCAATTCTTAACCAAAAACCTACAACTAGCCACTCAGAAGCACAAACAATGTTATCAAAGTGCATCGACTGGTTTGAAATGCAAGAGGAGGAAAATGTAACACAGATCCTACTTCTGCGTAAGATACGGAACATCGCTGCACAGAAAGCTCAAGCCTCAAAGACACAGAAGGAGATGACAGATTATTTTAAAGTAACGTAGGTTTATAGTATTAAATACATTTCTGTACATTACTACTCTTATATTGAAGTTTATATTGATTATATTGTAAATTTAACTACAATATATATGTATTATTCACTTTTAAAGGATTTTATTTTTATTTTCGTCCCAAGCCCGCAGTGAAATCACATTACTATACATATGTATTAAGAGATTTCTGTTATCCGCCTATTTGGTTATCCCTCACAGTCCTGGTCAGGACGGTGACGGTTAATCAAAGTTTTACTGTACTGTAATTATTATACCAATAACTGGTATCCCACACAAATCCATTATATTAGTCATTCATAATGAGCATTTGCACTCATCCTAAACCATCTTGTTTAAGAGTATTCCTGACTTCCAAGGTGCTGACCTCATCTGGCAGAGGACTGACGAGAACAAGGGCAAAGCCCTCTTCGAACGCTATCTAGAGCAGAGCAACCAGACAGGCATGAGAGGCCAAAATCTTGCCAAGGAGGTCACTTCAGATAGGTGCAAAGTCCAGAACATTTTGGATGAAGACACAGTGACAGTGAAAGAAATCGAGGCTGTGCTTCGACGATCAAAAAATAGCGCTCTAGTGCCAGATGGCATAAGATATGACGACATCAATAGGTGTACCAACAGCGAGCTAGAGAAACTAGCAGACATGTACAACAACAGTATAGCGAGTGCTAGCATCAAGGAGGAATGGTTACATAGCTATCTGATTCCCTTGCCAAAGCCTGGCAAAGACCACACAAAAATTCAGGGATATAGAGTAATAACCATGCAGAATACAATAGGCAAGCTGCTGGAGAAGTTAATTGCCAGAATAATATCAAGCCAGCTAGAGAGGCAAGGTGTTTTCCCACCTACCCTGGGAGGGTACTGTCCCAAAAGAGAAACCTAGACCAGTGCAGCAGTGTTTGCCCATGATGTCTATGAAGGTTTCCACTCAGGCATTGAAATATTTGCTGCAGCGATTGATCTTGAGGACGCGTACAACAGAGTACCATTGGATGTTTTAATGCTTCAGCTACTTGAACTCAAGATAAGTCCTTTCCTCTTTAGTTGGATCGCTGCAGCCCTCTTCAAACGGAAAGTAGTATTTAGATGTGGCAGTTGGACTTTGGAACCATCAACAATATATCCTGGCCTACCACAGGGATCACCAGGGAGCAAATCATAGGACCGGGAAGGACTTTGTCATATGCCGACGATGTTTTAGTGTTTCGTCAAAGTAAGGATAGAGATCAGGTTGTTGTGGAAATACAAACAGAACTCAATCGCATAAGTACTTGGTGTGTTGAAGCTGGGGCAATGGTCAACCCAACAAAGGCAATAGTAACATGGTTCTCTTTAAATAACCATATTGTCAACACCCCAACGCCAACTGTAAATCTGGGTTCAGAGACTGTGGAAAGAACACAGGCAATGGATTACCTGGGGATACAATTTGATCGAAGCCTAGCTTATACTGAGCATGTAGACCAGGTGATAACAAAGCTCAATTGTGGTTTGGCTGTGATGCGGGTGATGGCGGCGGCAAACTGAGCAGCGCCATCTATGTCTTCTTTAAGATGGTCTGGTCCTTTCTGTTTTGGAGTATGTGATGGCGATCCTGACTCTCAGCCATAAACAGTTGGAAAGGATACAGAACAAAGCTATGCGCAATATTCTTGGATGTATAAGAGATACAGCATGTAGGGCGATGTGCTACCTTCTTTATTTTCCAACCATGAGGGACATAATACAAATTTGCCAAGCACGTGCCTATCTCAGAGTCAACGTAAACAATCAACATCCACTGCATAAGAAGATTAAGAAGGTAAAGGGCAGCAGGTTAAAAAGGGGAAAGTCATGGATGGGTCAAGCCGAAGATATTCTTCAGCAGCTGTGTTCACTTGTGGACTTAGAACCTGGCGAGGAGTGGGTACAAGTGCCAACAGAGTTCTGTACATCCTTTTCAGTGTGCATCCAACTAGACAGGAAATGCAGGCAAGAAAATCCAGCTGCTGTGGAGGCGGAAGTACAGGCTCTGATCTTCGAGAATTCTTTAGAGGATGATGCTGTCATTTACACTGATGGGTCAGTTGTCTGAGGAGTGAGAAGTTCATGGGCCTTTACGGTTCAGGCTGGAGGGAAAATTGTGAAGGAAGAGTGGTGCTTTTGCTTTGACCACAAGCAGCCTGACTATGGAAGTCATGGCAGTAAGTAAAGCAATAACATGGCTCGAGACACAGACATTCAATCAGGCATGTGTCCTTAATGACTCAATGAGTATGCTCAGGAGGATAGAGATGGGGTGGGTCCGAAGAGAGTGGCTGCTGTCTCTGGAGCGGTCTTGGCTGGCAAAGATTAGTTTCATCTTCGTGCCAGGGCATGTGGGTGTGCAAGGGAATGAATAGGCTGACAGGCTTGCAGATAGGGCTACTGGGGAAGGCAGACGAGCCATTGACCAGGCAGACATTCTGAATGCTCTACGAGAATTAAGTCGTTTTCGAGAACCAAGCGAAGATTTAGAATCTACAACCATGGTCAGGCTGCAAGAACAGAAAGTTAAAAGAGGTGTGGCCAAACAAGAGCACTACGCAGGAAGCCAAAGAAGAGTAATAAACCAACACAGAACTGGTGTTGTGAGCCACTACACGCTGCAGGATTTGCTGAGGAGGGGATACGAGCACTTATGGACTGAATGGTTCAATGTGCAATGAGGATGATCTGTCAACTAACCAACCAACCAACCAACCAGCCAACCAACCAACCAACCAACCAACCAACCAACCAACCAACCAACTAAACCATCTTGTTTAATGAAATGTGTTCCCATGTAAGTTATCACTTTGGCTATACTCTGGTAGCACTACATGTAATTTTTAAGTCTCTGCCAATAAAATGGCAAACACAAAATGTAATTATGGTTTATGGATCCATCACACATAATGTAGTTGTATAAAGTAATGTAATATCTCTTTAGAAAATGAGCAGCTTGTAATAAATGTGTGACATATTTACCTGCTTTTGAATCCTCAGGACAAAGAAAGCATGCTTAGAGTTCTGAAAGCTGTGGACAAATGTAATGGCTATGTTTTTGGTTCCCTGGAAGATAGAAGCTTGGAATCTTTAATGTCTTGTGCAGTAGGTGCAGAGTTTGAGTATGATAAAATCAAAGACATTAAGGAACGTTATATGGAAGCTGATGAAATGAATGATGTTGGTTGAAATAGGTTGTGTAGGATTTACTATCATTTTCTATGTTTAAAAAATATACAGTGACTTACAAATTAGCCAAGCACTTACGTTTGCTTTTGACACATTCAAATAGTAAACTCTGTAAAACAAAAACAATAAATGAACTTGATTCCAAAAGTTCAATGGCAGTTCCATTATATTTGTATTGGAATAATCTGGTCTGTTAAATCTCATGACATTATCTGAATATTAGCTATTTTTGTATAATACTCCTACCTTCTTCAAGTTCATGCGTACATTTAAAGGAAGAAATCATCACGTTTTTATTGTTTTCACTTATCAAACATAATACACCCTGTTGTTTTCACTTGTGAGACAGTAAAAATTGTTCAACATACAAGTTTTCTATTGAACGGAAACCTAGGACAAGCAGACCTAAGAGCAGCACTCCATGATCTATGTCATAAATACAAGAAGGTTGTAATACAATTGATCACATTGCAACATACCTGGAAATGAAGAGGCTGATATGACAAAAGAAGGTGGAAGATTACGTTAACCTGATTTAAACATAACCTATATGTCAAGAAGTTTATAACAAGCTCTTATAGAACCATGGTGGAATCAGAGCATCCAAGCCACCAGAAAGATAGAGCATATTACCAGGACATGAGCTGAAATACCACTTGTTCAATACACTAAAGATAAGAGACACTGATGCATGATACTGTGGAATTTGTAAAACGACAGCTGAATATTTGCTGCAAGTGTCCAACAAATGCAGAACAGAAAATAACTGGTCTACACATTGTCCATTTCAGGACTAATTCAATGAAGATGTCAGCAGTCTCAAGTTGATTGCTGCTATCTTTAAAATATATTCAGGCTTGACGTCTGAAGGTGTATGAAAAAAGAAGATGATGATTAAAGAACTAACGATTAAAATGCACTTTACTATTCCTGGTTTTGGACATAAAGAGAACCCTATTTTTTCCTGGTTATCTCCCATTTGTTGGCAGAAATTATTAGCTCCATGCTTGAACTTGATACAGGAAGGTCCAGGTTAACTTCGGGGTTACATTCTTGGAAAACACGACTTTTAAGTGAAACGACGTATAGCGAAACACTATTTCCCATAAAATTAAATTAAATACAGTGTATTATGTAATGTTTATTTGATGGTTGTTGATATTTATTAGCTAAATAGAGGTGGGTTAGAGGGTGAGCGGTAGAGTTACTGGGACGTAGAGGCATTAAAATCACGACTCGCTCCAAAACTATCATCAGCACTACTAGTACTGCTCTCACCCGCTTTCTTAGCTAGATCTTCATAGCGAGACTTTGCTTTCTCTTGGATAACCATCTTGCTAACAGGCATATTCCGTTCTGGTCTTCAATCCAGACGGCCAATAGTGCTTCCATGTTCTCCATAAGAGTACTTCTGGTACAAGTGGTCTTGGAAGCACTCAAAGGGGTTACGTTTTTAGCACCTGCACGAATTGTCCTTACTGTGGTTGGAGGTAAACCATGGACTTCACCGATATCAACAGCGTGATCGACATCCTCAAAACGACGTAACACATCTAACTTCACCTCAAGAGTAACACTTTTCCTGGTTCTCTTACAACCAGACACATCAGCACTTACTATGCGCTTTGAACTCATAATTATGGGTGATGACATGAGAAAATCCTGGAAAAACGTCGCTGCACAAAATGTAAAATGGCGACGTTAACGCAGCATAGTAACACAGATGACAATGTTATGGCGGAACGTAAAGTGAAGTTATGTCCCATTGTGACAACGACGTTATAGCGAAACAACGTAAACCGAAGCGACGTTCAGCGGGGCCTTTCTGTATATTTAATGGTTGTTTCATTTGGCTATAACACCACAGAAAATGACGTAGCCGCCGATTATAATCGGTCATTATGACAACAGAGATCAATGCAAACCTGTAAAACAGAACAAGCAATGACATGTATAGAGAGAAGATTTAGAATATACATTCAGACAAGAACAATCATTGTAAAGATTACTAATAATTACTGCATACTAGGGACAAGAATAAAATAACTGGCAAGTGTCATAAATCATATTGCTCATTGCGAGAAAATTAATCTTCCACACATTTACTGTAAATTAATCAGCTTACTATCAGACTGCCATTGAAAGCCATAATGTCATGTAATTATGCAAATTATGACTATTAATATGAATATGCATTGAAAAGAAATATATGAATGTGCTTTTATTCATTGTGTGGTCTGATTTAGTGCCTTGTACAGACCGTTTACAACTGTCCCGCGTCTTGTTTTCTTTTGTTTTTGTTTTACAGATTCAAGTTTGTTTTTGCTGTATTAAAACAAATCAGTGCCAAAGGCCACGTGGGGTTTGTGCTTCTGACCCGTGAAGATAAAGTACAGATCACCCAGTCGATTCTTCAAATTAAGAAACCCGGAATCTTATACTCCTCCTTCATCCTTGGGTTGTGGATCAGACACCCAGGCTTCTCAGGAAAGGGTGTAAAACTAGGAGACGCCATGTACAGGCTGCATGTTATAAAAGTCCCCAGACAGTTTAAATATGAAAACAGTAGGCTCCTGCCCAGACTACATTTCATAATTCGAAAGCCTATCCACAAAACCTTTCTAGTGTGTGTGGTTCTGATATTTACACATATGGATAATCGCTCTGGTGATTGTGAAAGATGGTGAAACATGACTGCCCATGTTTATCGGCATAGAACATGATGACGATGATGATAATAATCGCTGGTGCTGCATATTTCATATATTCAAATTCATACTTGTGTGATCTAGAACATGCAACTTGGTCATTTTTCCAAATACACAGTGACAGTGATTGCTTGCAAAAACTAAAACCAGAAGACACACATTGCATTGTTTCTGTTTTTACTAGGAGCCATTTACGCAGTAACCTTTTTATGTTTCCCTTAAGGCATTGCCGGCTCTTTGGCGAAGGGGTTACGAATGCAATTTGTAATCTGGCATGCTGCGTTCGAAAAACAGCTGCAGGCGATTTGGATGCAGACCAGTTTGTGTGGTTTCCATACAGTGGCATGAGTGCCAGTCATTCAGAAAGCAATGGCAAACTACTGAATGTAAACTTGCCCAGGAATTACATACAGCCAAAAAATGCTGGAGTTGACTGCTACATCCTGCAAAGGATATGCACCTAACTTTTTTTTTTTGGGGGGGGGGGGCATTAGTTTGAAGATTGTTGACAATGAAGTACCTGACACCTGTGGAGGAAACATGAACCCAGGTCTAATCTCAGCCAGTCCACAAGTGCTATGTTAAATCATGACCTGGTGACATCCTAATACGTCCTTCTGCAGATGTCAAGTTTCAGTACTGTTTTTGCACACCCTGCTTGTTTCTGAGCTTGGAGGGGTGAAGGAGAGCACTGCAGCATGATCTACATGGAGATGGTACTGGGTTAGGAGAAAAGTCTACACCAACCACACTCCTAAACGTGCAAGCTCTTTTTAAGGTTCAAATGACTTTAATGCCAATGTATCAGATTTAAGAGTTACAATTCATTCTTCTGGGGGATTTACCTACCAACCAAGTTCTTGTTATGTCTAAACACTGCATTTCCCACCTGAAGGGTTTAAAAGTATATTGTGTTGTTTCATTAGCAGCACTGTACACTCTAGAATTGTTATATTTAAACTATATCTGCTCTGTGTGCATCTTGTATCATTTTTACGTTTAGACTATTTTTTATATGTTTCCTATATAATGTTTGTGAAAGATAACATCAATACATCTGGAACAAGACAAGCTGCCAGATCAACAAAGCAATACTCTGTCTGCCTGTCAGAGTTTTGATCCTAGACCCGTTGCCGACCAAGGCTTTGAGCCTGGTCTGCCCTGCCCATTTAGTTGCATTTCCTCACACCAGAATAAGGCCTGTACCTTCCCAGTTGCGCTCCTCTGCATGAAACCATTGACTCAATGTGGGGTGTCGGGTTTGATGAGTGCCGCCCGATATTTGGTGCTAACAAAAAGCAGATGGTACTGTTTACTGTCATACAGTAGATCAGTCATATCTTGTGTATGAATAATTCTTTTTATGTCTAGACTATTTCTGTTTGTTTATGTATCCTATGTCATTTTATACTTAGACTATCCTTTGTGGTTTAGACTATCCTTTTTGTGTTATCCTATATCATTTTTATATTTAGATTTTGTTATTCTTTTATCTTTAGACTATTCTTTTATGTTTGGATTGATTCCTTTAAGTGCATGTAAAGGATCCCTTTCCATGGCTTCAGGCATATAGGTTAAAAGTTGTCCCATAGTAGATACTGTGGTGGAATGTGAAGTGTCACATATTCTAGGCCGCCATATATGAGGTAGGGAGGCCAGTTCCCTCCCTTGACACTTGTGGTTTCCAGAACATTCTAAAAATTGGTACACATTTGTGTGAGGCTGTGTCAACTCCCTGAGCCATACTGTTTGGTAAAGTAATCCTGCCACTGCTGGAACCTGGGTCACTGTCTTCGCAGGCAAGTGCATTAACCACATACAACTGCAGTTCCACATAATGAAGTGGGTTGGTCAGTTTTCTCTCACACATATTCTAGGCCACATATCCTCTTCGCCTTACTTTCCCAGAGAACTAAACATTTTACTGACCGGGTCAAGCTGGAGGGGGGAGGTAATACTGTCTGGGTCAAGCTGGAGAGGGGAGGTAATGCGCAAGGCTACTAATTCACCAGCAGATGGAAAACTCATCAATGACAAGGCAGACTTACTGATTACTATCTAGAACAGTTGTTACTGAGACATTAACTGAGGAAACAATATTTTCAAGGATGCTTGATGTAAATTATGAGTAGATTTGGTAAGGAAGGACGTATAAGAGGATGAAGTTAACTATTAGCATTTACACTTTGCAGCATTTAATGTGAGAGGCGAAGCATATCACTATATGTGGACTTATCCAAAATATTATGATGTCGATTCTTTAATCAATGATCACTGTAAATTTCTGAATACTTTTAGATAAACAATTTATGAGTCTGAGGAGAGGAGAATCTTGCCACTCCTTAAGATTGAGCCTGCAGCACTGTTATCATAAGCAAGCACACATTCTCCAATGCTTGTTCTGAAGTTAGTTTAAAACCAAGCAAAAAGAAGACAGATTATGACACAAGGTGCAAATAGGGTGCCATCAATCTTTATTGACGATGCAGTGCTGGAGATAGTTGACTACGTCATATATCTAAGATAAGAGGTAAACAGCAAATTATCCATAGATCACAAAATCAACATCAGGACTGGTAATGCAGCAAGAATAATGAACAAGTTAACAAAGAGTCTGGGAGACCAGGAGGCTTAATGGCTCCCCCCCCCCCCCCCCCCAAGTCCTAGTCTATCAAACCTGTGTCCTTGGTACTCATCTCAATGGCGGTGAATCCTGGTAAACTTACACCAAGTAAAACGTTTAAACAGCTTTCATATGCGGTGTCTGCAAAGAATGCTTGGTTTTAAGTGGCAAGATAAATCGCAAATACTGAAGTATTGGAAAGACGGTTTGTTCCATGCTCAGTCTTCATATAATTAGATGGACAGGACACATTAGGAGGATAAGCGATGGTAGAAGACAAAAGGACTTCTTTTTTGTGAATTACAGATGGGTAAAAGGTCTCGGTGTCGGCCTTTACTATGTGTGGCATGTAGAACAGAAATTGGAGAGATATTCCCCAATTCTAAAAGATGATATAAGAAAACCTGAAACGGCTCAATAAGACTTTTTAGGGGTATAGACTAATCATAAAATGATGTTTCCTTAAAAAAGGCCAATAGAGCACTGGAAATTTACCAAACCTTCGCGAGGATAGCTCTCTTTGTAGACCGAGGGTCCATGTGATTATCCAGCCCACCTCAGGTCCCTTGACAAATATTATCAATGAGAAGACATGAAAAGACTCAAACACCAAATAACAAGTAAATAAAAAAAAACTCTTAAATAAAACAGATCACATTCTATTGGGATAACCTGGGGGAAGGGGCAAAACATGACCGCCCACACTTATCGGCATGGCACATGATGGATGGATAGGGGAAGGGGAAAGTGTATGTATGTTCATGTGACATGGCATAATAATACACAACCACAATGAAATAAGGACAATAAAATCTCATGGAATGATATGGTAATTATATCTAATTAATTAATTAACTGTCCTAATGTTGTCTTGATGAATGAATAAAATCAACACCTTCCTAGCTCCATTGAGATGCTAAAGAGTTTCTAGATCCCATGGGAAAGTTCATGGTGTAACGTAAACAAAGTGAAATTCCCTTACTAAATAAACACTGGAAAACGTCCATGTGCTTAAATAACACTGGAGAACAGTCCATTCTTAGCACACAGGGGTACAAGTGTTTATTTTCATATAGGAATATGAATGTTTATTCCTATATAGGAGTCTGGGATGGAATTACTGGTTTCAGAATCCTGTGGGTGTTGGCACGGGGAAAACATGAAGTTGTAATAAGAGAGGTTCGAGGGCGTTTATCATGCCGGGGTTGATGTTCGGACAATGGAAAGGCCAGTGGTTATTACGGGAAAATCACTTCCCGCATCGGAAAGGCATTCTCCTCCTGCCTTGAAAACTATGACGCTCCTGTTGTCATTCTCCATTATTTATGACAATACCTAATCTTTGTCCAAATGAAGAAATTTTCAGCCCAATGAAGAAACCATCGTTTCCTGTAGAAAATATGTGCCAAACAATATAGCTATACCCACAGAAGCAAGTAAAAAAAAAAAAAAACAGGAAAAGAGGAAGAGGGACAGAAAAAGAAAGAGAGAGTGCAAATGAGAGAGATAGGAAAAGAGAGAGAGAGAGAGAAACAGAAGGTGAAGTGATTATGACACAAAGGTGGGTCACTTAGATCTGGCCCCATCGGACCCCATCACCTCAACATCTGATGCAGTCCCTCCTCCCTATATTGACATGATGTGTCTCTCTCACTCCTGTCTTATGGAGGCGGATCATTCTCATGCTCTCCAAACTCTGCCTCTGAGAATATCTGGTGGCCAACAGCAAAAGTGATGCCATTTATCCGTTGTGGCATTTATTCTCTTCTCCCTATAAGTGTATCATAAACCTCACATTATATTTATACATTTATAAATGAACATATTATTGATTCTTTGTGCATGAATACCCATACAGAAAAAACATAGTCTCCCATGAACTTAAAGACATAAAGATTATATGAGATTCTCCAGAAAAGTATCTCCATAAAAGAACACGAGTAATATTCTAGAAAGTAGCAAGGTAGATCTTTTCCTAAACATTATTTACACAGGAAGACTAAATAACTAAAAACCAGGAATATCATTCCTTCTAAGGGCATGAACTGACCAGAAAGACATCTTTTCACTATCTCCCCAAGTCAAAGAAAATGCACTTAATTTTTCGAGGATTTTCTTTAGATATTCACAAAGAAAACTCTAATCTAAATTTAGATATACTAGTCTTAAGTGTACTGTGGTTTCCAACTTACCTAACAGCCGTCATGAATTTAAAATATACAACACAACAACAGCCGAACTGCCAACACGTTTTGTTAATCAGTTCGTCTATGGTGACTGCACCTCGACCCACCACTTCTGCCTGCAATTGTTGAGCTCCCTGTTTAACATATACTATGATAATAAAAAGTACCTTTGGCGCTTCCATGGCAAAGCTAGATTTCCGCGTGGTCTTGACGCCATTCTGCGTGGGTGTTATTGAAATTCTTGGAATTGTGGAACAAGGGAGATAATTTGAAAACGGGAATAATTTTCCCGGTTGTCGCCCCAGTATTTGTCGATGATCAAACGCCACATGTTGGTTCACTGCTGTTGTTTACAATTCCAGTCGTTGGCAACTTTCCACAACGTGAAGGGGGAAGGTGGACGAGTGTTAAAGTTAACAATCACAGGTGTGGTTTCTTTGGTACCCTTTAACACTGAAGTATTTGTTTCTCTGTATCTTTGCAGTGTTTCGGGATTTATCAGGGCTGAACAAGAAATATTACAATACGGTACGAAGATGTTATAACAGAGTTCAGTTAGTAATAGGAAGAAGGGTCAGTGAGGAGTGCATTGTCAATAATGAAATAGTGCACGGGCAAGCACCATAGTAGGGGGGTAGCTAAGAACTGCTAGGTAGCTAGGGGGGGGGGGGGTCGTCCTATGACGAGGATCGTAAAAACAAGGTCAGTTGTGAACGACCCACCATCTAAGAAGGACGTACGATAGAGCTGGGGAACATCTGGATTTGAGTTGTGGTTTGTTATAACCTGTCTCCATGTGAATCCGATTAAAGTAACTTGAAGAAAGAACAGCCTTGGAGTGATGTTTATTGCTTGTTCGCCTTAACCTGCCACTGTTATAATATGTGTAAGCGGGACATGATTAAAACAGGCGTTGATATTGCACCTTGGGAGCAAGTCACCGCTGATCGCGTTGAATGGAGGAAAAAGATCAGTAATGGAATAAAGACAAAGGAGAAAATGATTGCTGATAGGTTATACACCTAGCGTGTGACACGTCACATAGAACGTTATGGTGGAAATGACTGTGTTCACGTGCATCTGTTATGGACGAACACTTGGTACGATCGGTCACATTCGCTGCGACCATGGATTATATTTATTTTGCCTTTTTTGAAGCACAATGTAACAAACTATCGTTTGTCAAGACGGCAAGGTGCCAGTATAGTGTTGTATTATTCATAGCAATGTCCCATCAACATCTTCGCCTGTTGGCCTGATACATACGGTAATGAAACTTCTGTTCAAGTCAGCGATCTGTTTAACATGGAATTCAAAAGAAGAAGAAAAAAAATGTTGAAAAACGATCAAACAAATTGATACAACTTCAGACGAGAATCGGAATAAACATAGAATAAGAACACTTGTTCCTGCCATATGTTTCACTTGAAAGACATAAGAACAAGGATTAACGAAGTCTACAATCTTGTCTGCCCCCCCCAAAAAAAAAGGGGGGGGGGTAGTGGAAATAAACTTTTCTGTGTGTTTCAGTTAGTGAGAGATTTCTTATCAGTTTGTTTATTTATGCATCAAAATGTAAACACAACCCAGACGGCTCTTTGCACATTTCAAGCACTTAGTTAACATTGAATAACACGGCTTGTTAACGACCAGAGATGTGGTAAATAAATCACACTGATTCCGTATGCACATTTAAGATGACGCCACGTTGTCTTTCAGAGAACGTGCACTTCAGATAGCCAACTCTCCGCTACAATCAGCTTCATTCAACGAATACACAAGCTCCAACATTAACTGCAGTCAAATGGTATTTTTGCACTTTGGCAGATTTCCACAGGGATAGCACAAACTGCCCCGTTGTACAATTAAGCCAAATTGAATTCGCCTGCGTGTGTTATATTTGACAAGCAGGTGTGGACGCGGAATGTTTAATGTTTCTTTTATATAATGTATTTTTGTTTACCGCAGCACAAGCCCCGCGTTTGTACAGTCCCATTCTGTCACGTGCGCCGTCGTGTGTATGTGCGTGCGTGTGTGTGGTGAGAGAGAGAGAGAGAGAGAGAGAGAGAGAGAGAGAGAGAGAGAGAGAGAGAGAGAGATTGCGCTCGCGCTCACGTGATGATAATAATAATATAATGCATCGCTCTAAGTCTTTATATTGATCGACGTGTATGTAAGGTTTGTTAATACAGTATGTACTGCACGTAATCAGATGCAGGATAAACAAATCAGACTTGATGAGAGGTCACAGCAATTAGGTATAAAATTTCAGAGAGGAAAGACAAAAATAATGCAATGAAACAAAAGCAAATAACAACCCGATCTCCTTTGGTGAAACCTCAATTCAAGAGGCGGAATCATACACCAATTTGGGAAGCAAAGTAGACAAAAATGGGTGAGGGAGGGGGTGGGGCAGATTGAGATATTGAAATAGGAACACAAAGGGCAAGCGGAGCTTTCATATCCCTAGGAAATTTGTGGAAGTGGAAGGAAGTTAAACTTAGCACCAAACTTAGATTGTTTAAAGCCAATGTTACATCGGTACTATTGTATGACTGAAAAAAAAACAAAACGGAAAACAACTAAAAGAATTACTGATAAACTACAAACATTCACTAATTGGTGCCTGCACCGAATAGTGAGAATAGAATAGTATAACAGAATCACCACGTAGGGCTAATGGCGAGAACTAAATTAATACCAGTGAGCCAAGAGAACAACCACGTAGAGCTTATGGCGAGAACTAAACTAATGCCAGTGAGCCAAGAGAACCACCATGTAAAGCTTATGGCGAGAACTAAACTAATACCAGTGAGCCAAGAGAACCACCACGTAAAGCTTATGACGAGAACTAAACTAATACCAGTGAGCCAAGAGAACAACCACGTAGAGCTTATGGCGAGAACTAAACTAATACCAGTGAGCCAAGAGAACCACCACGTAGAGCTTATGGCGAGAACTAAACTAATACCAGTGAGTCAAGAAAACCACCACGTAGAGCTTATGGCGAGAACTAAACTAATACCAGTGAGCCAAGAGAACAACCACGTAGAGCTTATGGCGAGAACTAAACTAATGCCAGTGAGCCAAGAGAACCACCATGTAAAGCTTATGGCGAGAACTAAACTAATACCAGTGAGCCAAGAGAACCACCACGTAAAGCTTATGGCGAGAACTAAACTAATACCAGTGAGCCAAGAGAACAACCACGTAGAGCTTATGGCGAGAACTAAACTAATACCAGTGAGCCAAGAGAACAACCACGTAGAGCTTATGGCGAGAACTAAACTAATACCAGTGAGGCAAGAGAACAACCACGTAGAGCTTATGGCGAGAACTAAACTAATACCAGTGAGCCAAGAGAACAACCACGTAGAGCTTATGGCGAGAACTAAACTAATACCAGTGAGCCAAGAGAACAACCACGTAGAGCTTATGGCGAGAACTAAACTAATACCAGTGAGCCAAGAGAACAACCACGTAGAGCTTATGGCGAGAACTAAACTAATACCAGTGAGTCAAGAGAACAACCACGTAGAGCTTATGGCGAGAACTAAACTAATACCAGTGAGCCAAGAGAACAACCACGTAGAGCTTATGGCGAGAACTAAACTAATACCAGTGAGCCAAGAGGTGAGGAAAGGACGCTGGTGCCAAATAGGCCATATTGAGGAAGACTGAGGACATCATAACCAGACACTCACTTGTTTGGAACCCACAAGCCAAACGAAATAGCGGGAGACCTAAAACACGATGAAGAGAATTACACAGATGAATAATATTGGCAGGTCAGCATGGCCGAATGGGTAAGAACGCCTGTTCTTAAACATCCTGCGTGCTGACGCCGAGGAAAGCGGTTCAACCACTACACTGGACAGTTGGACTAAAATGTTGACCTGTCGCCCTTGACTTGGGGACGTAAATTATAAGTACCTCTGAAGTCGGAGTGGGTTCGCCTGATGGCGTGGGACACTGTTAAAAGGGAAAGCTAATCAACACCAAAAATTAAGTCCATCAGTACCGTATGCAGTGTGTATAGACAACGCTCGAATTAAAAGAGAATGACCGCAAAAAAAAAAAAAAAAAAAAGAATATATTGACAGGGCATGGAGTGGGATGCAGGCGATAACAAAAGACAGGATGGCTTGGCGTGGTTTGATTGAAGGTCTACGCCTTAAAGAGGGATAAAAGGCAGAAGGAAAAGAAAACTACTGAGTAGCGGGCGTCTCGTGTAATCGTTAGGAGGTTGTGCTGAAAGTGTTATGAGAGCGGTCTGACGAGGGTTCATTGCCGACACTTGCCGTTCGCTACGGGCGGGAAACACTGGTCACCTATCCCTCCACGCATAGTAAACTTTAGTTAGTGAGTTTATGATTGTGAGTAAGTGTATGTGTATGCGAGGGAGTATGTGATTGTGTGTTATTGAGTGGGTGCATAACTGTGAGAGTTTGTGTAAATGATGTAAGTGTATATTGCATGCGTGTGTTTATGAATGTACGTGTGTCTGTCTGATTGTCTGTCAAATAACATGGTAATGTGCATTGTTTATGTTTACAGCATTCATTTGACAATGTTTTTCTTCCTTATGTGAATTTAATATGCACAATTGATGAATGAAAGATGAGTGTTTGGAAAGACCGAATGTATTGTAACACGGACCTGCTTACCAACTGCAGGTTTCTGTAACGGAATTTAACCAAAAAAGAAAAAAAAAAAAAATTCCCCCCTGAATGGCGGCGGGCTATTGAGAACATCTACCCACCGTGTGCCGACTAGTCTATAAAAATATGAGTGTAGCAAAGTTCCGATCCGATCCGATCTGTAGGGAAAAAAAAATTCCACCTCGTTCAACTAGCCTCTGTGGCGTTAGTTATAGCTGTGGTGTTTCAGAGTGCGGGTTTTGTTTCTTTCGTCTTCTGTTTCAGTGTTAGATGACTTATCGATTTAACTGCATGTGTACCTATGACGTCAGCTGGTGGATTGTCCGGCGGGTGTTCCTTTGTGTCCGTCCTCTCTGGCGGTTTCTTTGGTCAGTGTTGGCTTCTGGCTTGTCGTTTTGATTTCGTTGCAGTCCTTATAAGGACTATTTCGTTGAATTTTGTTGTTTCTTTGTTGGCTAGTTTCCTTCTTTGCTGTTCTTTCATTGCGAAGGCCCACTCTCCTTTGCTCATTTCAAGAATGGGTGTGGTGAGTAATTTCTCATTGTTTCTAATTGGTGTCTGGGATAGTCTTGATGCTCACTCGAGTTCCTTGGACATCGTGGGTGGATCGCTGGCCTTGGCTTGCGGTTTCTGGTCGCCTTTTGGTTTGGCTTCAGCTTGCGGCTTTTCTGTGGTCTTTTGCGTTGCTTCTGCTGGTTTATTTTGGGTTTCAGTACTTTTTTTTTTCTGCCTTGATTGCTTGAAGAATTTCTTTATGTTCCTTCTTCAGCTGTGCCATGAGCTCCACTCTTGTTGGATGCTGTGCTGAATTTCCTTCATGTCAGCCAGCAGTTGTTCGTTGTCGCTGGTTGGTGTCGGCGTCAGCAGCGCCTTGACTCTGTTAACAAAGTATGCACACTGCGCCTTAAGGCGTGTGAAAGGGTCCTTTACCTACAGATTTTCTTTACAGCTGAGTGGGAGCCGCGGTAGCACAGTGGCTAGCACGCTTACCTGCTGACCAGGCGGCGATGGGTTCGAATTCGTTTTGAGGAGGATTTTTACAATTGAAATATGCTCTAAAATCGACCAGCCTGAAATAGTTACCAGCACATTTCTTGGGACGTAAACGCACCCGGCATCATATTAACCGTATGACACTTCGTTCGACAATCAGTTTATAAAAAATATTGAGCAAGAACCACGTCCCAAATGTGCCCCAAGCCTTGTAGAATGGGAATTTTCACATTTGCAATGTAGTTATAATCTTAAAGTAGTTAAAATATCTGTCATACATGGAATAAACAATACTATTTTTTTGCAAAGAAATTAAAGCATATACGGGGCGCGTCAATAAGTAAGTCACACACTTCTGTGGGATGACAGGTAAATGTAGCTGGTGTTTTCTATAGGTGTAATTAGGTGACATCAGCATGGAACTTTATATTCCCTTTCGTCAAGTGGCGCTAGGTGTCTCATGCGCAGTGCATAAACAAAATATACAACCAAAGAGCAACCTGCTGTTGTGTGTGTTTTTTTGTGTGTGTGGGCAAAAGGACTGCCTGCAAAGGATATTCATAAGGAAATGCTTCCAGCTTATGCTGACAAATGTTTGTCCCGTAAAGTTGTGCGTAGCTGGGTAGAAAAATTTTCTCAAGGACGCTCTAAAATTGTTGACGATCTGGTCGTCCTGTTGAGATTGCAACAGAAGCATCCGTGCAGCGGGTGGAGGAGATGATTAGAGGTGACAGGCGAGTAACGATAGACTATATAGCATCTGCTATAGGGTGCTCCCATGGTTCAGCATACAGCATAATGCATGATCGATTGAAATTTAAGAAAGTGTGTC
This sequence comes from Cepaea hortensis, assembly GCA_963921405.1. NCBI lineage: Eukaryota > Metazoa > Mollusca > Gastropoda > Stylommatophora > Helicidae > Cepaea > Cepaea hortensis. The sequence goes on from OY992877.1 coordinate 174,206,284, forward strand.
AAGGTGGGTACCCAGACAATTGAAGGAGGAACACAAAATGAACCGATTTGGCCTGTCCTTGCATCATCTCTGTCGACACGAAGATGAAGGAGAAGACATGGTGAACAGGATTGTTACTGAAGATGAATCATGGGTGGGTCACTACCAGCCCGAATCAAAGCGTGTTTCAATGCAATGGAAACATCCTTCTTCGCCTTGTGTCCAAAAATTCAATATTGCTGCCAAGTCGTAGCGCAGAGCCCATGACGCAAAAGAAAGAGGGAGCAAAACTCCCGAACCAACATGTAGATGGATCTAAGCGACCGACGTAGAACGGAGATCACGTCAGTTTTGTTTGTCAATAGCTACGGCATTCAGATAATTAAGTTTGACTAGAGAAGCAGCACGTTTAAGTCGTCTCTGATTCATGAAGTTAATTACTGGCAGAATAACTTTGTTCATGGCTAATATATAGTTGAAAAGAGAACCAGAATCATGGCAGCATTGGCTTATATATAAAGATCAAGTTCTTGGGACAGATGCAGAATCTGAGAAGGAGATTGATAATGTTACACCAGAAGGACACTTCGGTAACATTGGATGGACAGAAGGAATGAAGGATTGTAATACGACGTTGATAATTCGCAAGTAGCAAATAAGATCGCCTGTTTAATATTCATTATTAATATTTTCTTATTTTCTTGTCTGACGATTACAGACCAGATCGAAATTTGAACATTCATAAATTTGTTGGTTTGATCAATGCTCAAGAATGGCTAATAAACTTAGCCACATCAACTCGTCTACCAGCCTTCGAGTGAATCCTTTTTATTGAATTTCGTCCATGCTTTTTGCTGGATCATTTCTGCTACACTAGACACTACTTTGTTCGAGCCTATTGTTTTGACCTTTATGCCAGAAGGATTACAGCAGTTACGCTATCAGCAGGGAAGATTATACTGACAGTGTTCTGGGATTGTCAAGGTGTGCTTTTAACCAAATTCAAGAAGAAAGGTGACAATGTGAATTCTGCATCGTACTGTGAAGTTCTATCGATGCTTCATGATGCAATTCGAAGAAAAAGCCCAGGACTACTGACTAGAGGAGTGTTGCTTCTTCATGACAATACCAGACAACTTACAGCTCGATTAACTCAGGAGAAAATTAACCAACTAAGGTGGGATGTTCTGGGACATCCCCCTTACTTAGCCCCTAGCGATTTCCACCTTTTTGGTCCACTGAAAACACACCTTGGCAGGAGACATTTCGCTAATGACGCCGAAGTTGAACGTGAAGTGAAAACGTGGTTTAGAAAACAGAGAAAAATATGAATAAAATTAGGTGGAACTGCGGCAAAGCTGTGAGAGTGTAAACAATATAAAATGACACAAAGTAGTGCAGCTTTACATAACAGAATTAAGACACACACAGGACGTTGCGGCGATTAGCCTTCATCAGCAAACAAACACATTCACAAACACAACATACAGTCAAGGAGATCTCCTGTGACTACATCAGAAGGTGACGACAGGACAAGAAGAACAAAAGCATTGACAAATTAAAGCAATGAAGAGAACATGAGAATTGAAAAAAAATTTAATTGAAAAACATGTTAATTGAAACAAATTTTAATTGAAGCAAATGTTAATTGAAAACAATGTTAATAGAAAATATGTTCATACTCACCTCACAGTTCGGATCTTTAAGCAACTCAGAAAATCTCCGATGTATTCTTATACCCGGTGCTAGGTGTTACGGTTCAGTGAGCACATATAAGGAAGGGGGCGGGGTAGGAGGGCAGGACGATAACTGGTCTGGTAAGGGTATCTGAGCAATCACAGTGGATGTACTATCGAAGCATGAGGCGCGCAAGCTGGATGCTGATACCAACCAAAACCCCATTATGTGCTCCTATATGTTATTATAGGGGCGAGTCCTAAAGTCTGGGTGGACTGATATGCGTGAACGCACATACATACATAGACACCGCTCAACAGACAAAATGCTGGTGTATGTGGGCATGTGCAAAGTATATGCAGGAAGAGAGAGAGAGAGAGAGAGAGAGAGAGAGAGAGAGAGAGAGAGAGCGAGAGAGAGAGACAGAGAGAGAGAGCGAGCGAGAGAGAGAGAGAGAGAGAGAGAGAGAGAGAGAGAGAGAGAGAGAGAGAGAGAGAGAGAGAGAGAGAGAGAGGAAAAATGCCTGCGACATACCGCATGAGGAATGCGGAGTAGGTCGGTCTACAAATACGAGGCTTCACTCATACTGTTCCCTATGAAATAGAGCCAGTAAGGTTGATTGTTATACAACGTATTTAATGATCAAAATCGCCCAGTGCTTGTTTTATAGGGGCTGCATAAGATCCAACCACTGGTAATACACATGGTGTGGGTAGGCACAGAGAAGCAAGATTTTTACGCATATCAGTCCACCCAGACTTTAGGACTCGCCCCTATAATAACATATAGGAGCACATAATGTGGTTTTGGTTAGTACCACCATTCAGCTTGCGCGCCTCATGCTTCGCTAGTACATCCACTGTGATTGCTCAGATACCCTTACCAGACCAGTTATCGTCCTGTCCTCCTGCCCCGCCCCCTTCCTTCTATGTGCTCACTGAACCGTAACACCTAGCACCGGATATAAGAATACATCGGAGATTTTCTGAGTTGCTTAAAGATCCGAACTGTGAGGTGGGTATGAACATTTTTTCTATTAACATTTTTTTTTTCAATTAACATTTTCTTAAATTAACATTTTTTTCAATTAACATTTTTTTTTTCAATTCTCATTTTCTCTTCATTGCTTTCATTTTTTCATGCTTTTGTTCTTCTCGTCCTGTCGTCACCTTCTGATGTAGTCACAGGAGACCTCCTTGACTGTATGTTGTGTTTGTGAATGTGTTTGTTTGCTGATGAAGGCTAATCGCCGCAACGTCCTGTATGTGTCTTAATTCTGTTATGTAAAGCTGCACTACTTTGTGTCATTTTATATTGTTTAGAAAACAGAGCTCGTAGTTCTATGCAGCCGGTTTGGGAGGACTGATAAAACGATGGGATACGTGCATCAATGTTGGTGGAAAGTATGTTGAGAAATAAAGGGACAATGTATGTATAAACATAAACTGGTTTAAAGTTGTTATCATATTTAGTCATCTTTCTACAGCCATTTGTGACTTACTTATTGACTTCCCCTCGTATATTTATTTGCACACATAGAAGCAAAGAAAGATAAGAGGAAATATTCGACGAAAAGGAAAAAAAAGATGAGAGGATACAACAGACAATTAAACAGTTGTAACTAACGGTACATCGGCATTCGAACCTGTCACCGTAAAATCACAACGACTCACTAAAATATTGATTTCTTATGTGATGGCAATGGCCTCAAGTTTACTCCATTGATTGATATTGCATTTACGGAGTCTTACTTGGTCCAATATGACGGATAAGCCCGGGAATGTTAATTGCTTCTGGCCACTGTTTGCTTCTGCATTTTCCTCATTTGGACTTGTAGTCGTCCGGCTACTGAGTTGCGTGCTTGATGCAACACTGGGAGCTGAAGATTTAAAGTGGTATGCTTTGTCGTCTATCCGCTGTGGTTTGTATTGTGAGCTGCATGTTTAGAAAAATGGCGGGTGTCCGGTTGCTGAACTAGCTGGTTTGTCTTAAGCAGTAATGCATATGTAACTGCTGGTTTTTAAATGATTGCTTCTTATATCGACGATGAACTGTAGTTCTAGTGGCAGAGTTTTGTCTTGGCAGTCTGGAAGTGCTGTTGGTTGTGACGGAACTTTTAACGTTTTCACTTTTACTCCATTTTGTGTGGTTTTCGCTGGCACAGCATCAGCCGTGAAGTTCGAACAGCGACTTGGAATGGCATGTATCTGATCTACTTGGATATGTTATCGTCCTGTCAATGTTGGTCTGTTTGTTTGTTATCTAAATTTTCTCGCTGGGCATTGGGATTGAGTCTGTTGACAATGGCATGCCTACACGATTAGAACAGTTTTTGAATCAGTTTGGTGTTCTTGATACGTTTATTTCATGTGGCCAACCATCCAGATATTTATCTCTCTGCCTTCCACTTTCTCTTTTCTGATCAATCTTGTGAGTGGTCACTATTTCTTTTCCAATTTATTTCTCCTCATAATATGCCCAAGATATTCTACCGTCTACCTCTAATTTCTCGAAACAATTTACGGTTTTCATTTGTTTCTTGTAGGGCTCAGCTAGTTTTTCTGTCCTTCCATAGAATTCTATGCATTTCCCACAGAAACTACTTGTTGTTGCAAAGTTGTTACAATCGTAATTTTCCGATTATTTTACGCACAGGCTCGTCGAAGCGAACCTCAAACCTCGAATTAATTACTTAGAACCTTTAAATTTGCCTTTTGTGATCAGGATTTTGCTAGTCTCCCTGGTGGAAGGAGTTAGCAGCTTTCTCCGTAACCCCGAATACTCTCGTGGTTGACGTGAGCGCACGAGAATTGGAAGCGGTTCGCGTCGTGCCAGTGACTTTGAGAGTATGGAGCTGGTCGCTCAGGAAGCAATGGCAAACTACTGAGCGTAATCTTGCCAAAGAAATCAACAATCAGCTGAAAGATGCTGATGTTGACAGCGATGTCCTGTAAAGGATATGCAAACATTCACAGATCAGGATTTTACACACAGGCTCGACGAAGCGAACCCAAAACGTCGAATGAATTACTTAGAACCTTTAAATCTTGCAACGACAGCCGTGCTAATGAACAATATTAACACTCGAAGGCGATATTTCATTAAGTATTGGCTGTCACAATTTTTTGTAGCATGTTATGAGAAGAAATGATTTGGAGAACTTGGTGACAACTGGTAAGATCGAGGGGAACAGACCAAGGGGAAGACCTAGAAACAAGTATCTGGATGGCTTGGCCTTGTGGCATGGTCGAGACAAAAACACGGAACTGATCCACGACTCTGTTGATCGAGTGAGATGGCAGAACATGACCGCCCACGCTTACCGGCATGGCACATGATGGATGGATGGATTGGCTGTCAGCCGGCTTCCCATCCTAGAGGTTAGCGACTTGTCTCCGTAATCTCGTATTCTCTCGTAAGTAACGTGACGACGGTGAGAATCAGCAGTGGTTCGAATCGCCTCGGTAACTTACGGGGTATGTGAGCCGGCCGCTCAGAAAGCAATGGCAAACTACTGAGCGTAATCTTGCCAAGAAATCAACAATCAGCTGAAAGATGCTGATGTTGACAGCAATGTCCTGTAAAACAATTGGCTGTCAGGGTGTATGGATGAGCATTTCATGCAACTTGTATTTATTTGCTAGGCTTGAAATAACATAGAAGCATGATGAACTACAATTAACAGAGAGACACATGAGATAGGAAGCAACAGATTAACGTGGAACAGACATCGTAACAAAGAATATTAACAATCGTAGTTTTAAAAGCTGTAACCATACTAAATACAGAAAGTGGAGCCGCGGTGGAGTGATATTGCGGTTGGCTGTCAAGTCAGTGGTTCAGATTCAATCCAAATAGACTGGATTGGTTTTTTCCGAACAGTACGACTCTGGAGTCTGCTCAGCCTAAGAAAATTGTCCAGATTTATCTTGCAATTATCTGGAAGGAAATGCGACGAGGAAGAGAATTCCCCACCCCCAGGGGGAAGTTTAGGGTTTCCGGGCAATGGGAGGGGGGGGGGGGGGAATAAGATTATTTCAAGATCGCGTTAATACAAGAACCGATTACTTGATATTGTTTTTCCCCGATACTTTACGATTCTGTACTTCTCGCCCTTCTTAAATTCGGTTTATAACGTCAGCAGACCCGCAAATCACGTTTTATGTAAACGTCTAGACTTGTTCCAGTATGTGTTATTAAATTTAACTTCCATTTTTACATACACTGTGTAGGGGTGGGGTGGGATTTATAGGGAGGAAATGCGAAAAAGGGGGGGGGGTGACATTCTGAACACATGGTGAAGGGGTGCATGGGCCAAAAAAGGTTGAGACGTGTCACTTCACATCCTAAAGGTAATGTTTGCTGTGAGATTACTTTCACCTTGTCATACACACAGAATGAACAAACTACAGTGTTGCCACGCTCACGCGTATTGCTGAAGATAACAAAAACAAATTCAAGTGTAGATCTTGAATACCAGTAATAAAAATAGACGCAGACCCTGACTCTCAATGATAAGAAACACACATAGACCGTAAACATCATCATTATCATCAACATCATCATCTTCCACTTTTGCCGTCAAGCGACGTGAAGAGATCTAATTGGCGTTCCAGCGCCCGATGGGTAGCACTGGTTAGTGTCATTCCGTTTGATTGTACAATGTCTTTGATGTCGTCAATCCATTTTCTCTTCGGGCGTCCTCTTGCTCTCGTCGCAGATGCTCTTCGATGTAGGGTTAGTACTGGTAGCTGATGGTATTGCATTCTAACGAGATGGCCAAACCATGTTATCTTCTGTCTTTCGATAAACGTGGCACAAGGTGTTGATCCCACTGTCTGTCTGATAACAATATCTCTTATTCGATCTCGGATTGTTAAGTTGGAAACTCTACTCAGGCATCTCATCTCACAGGTGTTGATTTTGTGTAAGTGTGGTTTGGATAATGTCCAAGTTTGAGATTGGTAGCATAGGGTTTGTATGAGTATGTTGTTTATTATCTGTTGTTTTGCGGACATAGTTATGTTTGATCGTAAATATCGACGGTTTAATAAACAAAGAAACAGATATAAACCTTACTACCAATCGTACGAAACATATGTGGACATTGACAGCCCATGATAAGACATAAATGTAGATCTTGACTACCAAAGATAAGAAAGAGATTAAAGTCTTGACTACCAATGATAAGAAACAGATATAGACCTTGGCTAACAACTCATCCTTTGGGACACCATGACGACCCACAAATATGGGTTATGAATGAATAACTATGAACTATTTACAGCACATCTCCATAAACAGAACTTCCGTAAGAAGAAAATCTAAATCCAACACTGGAATCAATGGAATGTGTTATTATGCAGTCGTAAAGAGATGGTGTCACTTAAGCCGGCAGCTTTGCAAAAGATGGAATAGTAATGGGACGGAATCTGGGAGAAAGTTTGCTGGGAGTTGCGAAATTGGCCAGCTAAGCTACAGAAAACTTAATAACACAACTTAATAACACACACAATAAATGATTACTTAAATACGTCAGGTCTCATCGGTTAGGTGTCTAACACCTGGGGTTTGCAGACATCTTCATAGGGATCTTTATAGTGGTTCTGCTATAACCGTTGAGAAAAGAAATGCTCCACATTCGAATAGTATTATTACGGCCAAAACAATATTCATCTATTCACTTCATATGCTATATAATACAGAAGTATGTACCTGACAGTATGCAGCGAAATATGCCAGGTAGTAAATTGTGCAACGTATTGTTTGTGGCTTCTGTGTTTAAATTCACTAAGGGAATAGATTGTTTTGAAATTTGGGAGCTTAATTGTTATGGGAGGAGATTGTACAATACATTTCTGCCAAACAACAATGGAATGGAATTCGACAACCTAACTTCCCCACCTCTCGTTACGCTCTCCTTCCTCTCACCAATAAATGTAGAGATATTTTACTGTAGGTTCAGCAGATAGGCCAAGAGAGCTAGATACGATTTATTTGTAGCCAGAACGACACTTAAGCCTGTTTAGTGTAATCGTTACCATCCTAACTAGTCTAATGTATACAAACACCTTGTGGAAGTTAACAGAAACCAAGACGCCATTTTAACAAAACCATTAACATGTGTGAGAGATCATGCTGCCCTTTTAAGTAGCAACGAGACAAATTAAATATTATTTTCGTGTTGAGAACATTCCTATTTCTATCCTCCTATATCCGAAGAGAAGTTGATGTGATCAAACGGATAAATGAGCCCTCTCTTAAACTTCTGATGCGCTGATGGCGGTGTAGGGGGTTCAATCCCTTCGCCGGCATTATGTTGCACCTCAAAATTGGCCTCTCGATTAGAAAGCAACGGCAAACTACTACTGCTAGAAAATAGCAACGTCTTCAAAGGACTTTTAACATATTCCGAAGAAGAAGGAAGAGAAGAAGGAGGAGGAGAGGTGACGAAAAAGGAGGAGGAGGAGAAGAAGGAGGAGAAGATGAAAGAGGAGAAGAAGAAGAAGGATGAGACAAAGAAGAAGAAGAAGAAACAACAGCGGCAGGACAAAGAGGAGTATCTTGGTTTTAAGAATCGAGATTTGAGCCGTATGGGCAAACTCATATATGCTCTGTCTTCCTCAGTAAATGTAGATGCTGATCGGCCCAGTGATGCATTGGTTGTGGACAGGACTCCACGTAGTCCGTCGTTACTGCATCCACACAAGCATAATTAAATATGTTGCTTCGACTGTCAGTATGATTGATTGATTGATTTAGGAATCGACATCACAGCATTCGGGGCATTCCCATAAGTGCTCCGTCCCCATCCTCAGCAGCCAGCGAATAGTTCCAACACTAATAGTACCAGTAGCAATCTGATTATAAGTCCGTCTCGCCTTTCCTCTGAGCGCTGAGCGTCGGCCAGATCCCTTCGTCACTTCTCGTTGTCTCATTCTTGCCAGACCATGGTAATCCATTTGCTCCTCCGAGGTGTGCACGTGCTCCCACAAGGCCACAACCACGTCTGCCTTGTCATGTATCAATACTCCACCAAGTTCTGCAGAGCCAGCCAATCCGTCCGCCTGTTCATTTCTCAGCACACCGGCATGCCCCGGAGAAAAGATCCAGGCGATGCTTGTCACCCGTGACCTCCGAAGCGAAGCAAGCCACTCCGCACGAAGTCTGCCCGTCCTCACCCTCGTCAGCATGCTTTCTGAGTCAGTTACAATCACGATGTGTGTGTGTCGTATTCTCCATCCAGCGGAGAGCCGCAGTGACTGCCTCCACTTCCATTCTTAAGCTGGATGTTGTGGTATCATATGCCAGGCTCTCCTGCCTCAAACATCCAAACATCGACCATTAGCTTTGGCTATGAACCCCCAGCCACTTCTCTCACCTCTTGACACCGAACCATCTGTGTAGATAATCACATCACTCGAGTGAGCATTGTCCTGAATTAGTTGCTGGATTTCCACTTCCGTGGCCCCTGCTGGCCACTCCCTGCACTTCCGGTTTAATGTGATTATAACTCTGCACAAGTCTGACTGCTCCGCTGGCACTCTGACCCACTCCTCTCCACGCCTAATGTTCTCCAAGGGGCACACCTGTCTGATCGTATCCTCCGCCTGAGCCATCCATAATTTCCCTCTTATCAGTCGCTGACTGTCAGTATGTCTTCAACTAGCAGCTCGCTCGATTGCCTAGCTGTATTCTCTCGCCATACCTATCAATTCGGACAATATGACCAGAAATGTAAAACATGATGAGATCAGTGACAACTCTGATCCATTAATTATTTGTGGAAATCCATGTCAAGAACTCAGATAGGCCGATGAAATGGTGGCCGCTTGAAAGAGTTCTAAGGGATTGGAAGCGTTAACTGATTCAGTGCCGTGAGGGTAATATAGGGTGTATTTTTAATGACTGCAGTGTTTGAAACTATTGCACGTCCAAGTTTTGTATTTACCCTTTGTAAAGTTCATGCAACATAATAGGTAAATAGTACAAAACTTGGACCGTAATTAAACATACACCCTGTATATCACCAAATGTGACCTCCCATTTGGACAGAAGGACGATATATCGCCGTACAAAAGTCATCGTGTTATTTGTTTTGTTTTGGTGGTATATTCCGCAATTTAAATGCTTAATGAACGGAAATTTACATTATAATACGCGTTCAACTGATAGTGTACCATGTCTAGTCCAAACCTATTTTGTGTGTGTGTGCACTGAATCAATTAAGCCTGCTTGTCAAAAGACCGCGAAGATCAACATAATGTTTCTGAATTTAACACACACAAATGTCCATAGATATAACTACAAATCACAATCAACAATGAAACAATTGAAAACATTATAAACTGAATATCCTGGCTCCATAACTAACAGTAAAAAGTCTATTCAAAAGTAGGCAGGCTTACATTGTGATAGCAATGTAAGGCAGTGTTAAACGCCCATGAGACAAAACTTGCAAACAAATGAAAGCAACATTTTTAAAGAAATATATTTGATAATAAAGGGTTAATTAAAAATATAGTGATTGGTAACAGTTTATGGCCATAACTGATGCTCCATCGCAATGCACACTTGAGCGTTCGCGCTTCGATCAGAATAAGCGAAAATAAAAGTTGTGTAGTGAGTTAATGTTCGTCGTTATAATTGCCTAGCAACGTTCAGATGCTCGTTTTGGATTAACGCATAAAAAAATGAAAGTAGTGTAATGCCCGGATGTTACATCACCTTTTCCAGCTACGGCTAACCTGATATCAATCAAGCGTCTGTCGGTAGAAGCACAATCTTCTAAAATCAATTCTAGCCTTTAAAATGGCCAAGAGAAAAGGTGATTCTGAAAAACAGAGCCTTTCAAAGCCGCTGGGAGGCTGAATATATGTTTACTGATATTGGCGGTAAACCTTTGTGTCTAATTTGTGGAGACAATGTGGCTGTGATCAAATAATATAATCTGGGACTTACTCCCAACATAAACGAACTTGTAGCCAAGAAAAGATGCCAAACATCGCGTTCTGACAAATTGACATAAGAGTGAAAATGTGTATACCAATGATGTTTTATAATTAAAACTTTTTTTCTGTTTTAATTTATATTAATGTTTAAAAACGGTTTCATTTTCGGCTTATTGAATGTTTATCCCGTCCGGCCCGCAACCTTACGTGTGATTTGAGTTTTGGCCTTCTGAGAAATTAAGTTTGACACCCCTGTTCTAGCTGAAGGACAAACAGCACACTCATATTGTGATTGACTCACAGAGGGTGCTGAGATGGGTGAAGACAGGCATGCTTTGTGCTGTGACATAATTCAATAAAAAAAAAAAAATCAAAGCCAGTGAACGCTATTGCACTATTGGATCTTTTCCCCAGGATATTATGGCGTGATGGGAAACAAGCAGAATACAGATTAGGAGGATCTACATCTGTGGGTATTATTGCACAATAAGAAAGATGTTGTCCGGGCCTTTTGGGATCACGGGAACAGAGTTTAAAAAAACACAGATAAATCATAAATGACCTGGAGAGAATGGTGGGGCTGGGAGTGACCACATGATGTGTCTGACACTCAGTACTCCGAGAGAAGGCCAGACGGACACACATACTGCAACTGGTACCATGAGTTTTTGGACTCTTCGCTGACTGTTGAATTTTGGGATGGAGTGCGCATGGCAATGCCCCGAGTGATGTAATATAGGTTCTTGACTCAACTCAATGAATACTTGACAATATCTACCCTAAATATTGACCGTAAGTGCTACAAGAGTTAAAGGTTTCATGGAGGGAGGTCCATCCACCCATCATGTGCCATGCCCGTAAGTGTGGGCGGTCATGTTTTGCAATCTCACTCGATCACGAGAGTCGTGGATCAGCTCCGTGTTTCTGACATTCTGAAAGTATGGAGCCATGAGTTCTAAGATAACTGATAATGCATATTGTGGCTCGACATGTTATTTGACAATATGGGCAAAGAATGCTTGACATTCCAGGAGGAGGATCTCCTGTAGTGGTTTTTCTGTCCAGCCTCTTCTTTACTGCTCTTGGAGTCTTGGTTGCTTCACAAGTGACTGCACCCTTGCGTAATGATGTACGCGACGAATTTTGGTCTTAGGCAGCAATATCCCAGGTGTCGAGATGAATTCCAAAATCTTTCAGTGAGATTTTCAGTCTTTAAAGCGTTTCCTCTGGCCGCATTGGGAACGTTTACCACAATACAGCTCGCCGTAAAAAAATTCGGTTAGGGAGCCTGCGATCTGGCATGCGAGTTAAGTGACCAGCCCAGCGAATCTGATTCTTCATTAGTATAGTGTGGATACTGGGCATGGACGCTCTTTCTAGAACTTCAGTGTCTGTGATCTCCATTTAATCTTCAATAACTTCCGAAGGCAGACTGTGTGGAAGTTGTTTAATTTCCTAGCGTGTCGCTGATAAACAATCCAGGTTTCACAAGCGTATAGCAGTGTGGATAATACAACTGCTTTGTAGACTTTGAGCTTTGTTTGCAGGCTTATTCCAATTCTGTCCCATACATTCTTGTACAGTCTGCTAAAGGCCGCACTGGGCTTAGAGATTCTTTCATTCACTTCGTCCTCAATTGTGGCAGCTTGTGACACAGTGCTGCCAAGATAGGTAAGTAGTAAGTAAAGGGCCCCTTTACAAGCCTTAGGCCCACTAGACATATAGTGTTAGAATCATATTTTATTATAAACCAATCGGCACTCGATGAGTGATGTGATCGGTACCACACCGACCGCCTTTACGTCCCAAGATATTTCTTGGCACATACTTGAGACTGGATCGACCTGGGAGATCATGTCAAATTTAAAAATTCGAAACCTTCACGGTGGGATCGAACCTATTACCAATCGACAGAGAGATGAGCGCCTAGCCACATTTTTTTTTGGTTTAAAGTTGCATATCACTTAGAGGACATTGCAGTCAACACCAGCATTTTTCAGCTGTTGTTGATGTTCTTGGCAACATTACGCTCGGTAGTTTGCCATTGCTTTCTGAACGACCCGCTCACATATCCCGTAAGTAACCAACACGACTCGATCCGCTGCCGAATCTCGCGCAGCTGTGTTCCTCACGTGGATATACGGGATTAAGAAGAAAGTCGTCAACTCCTTCGCCTAGGAAACCGGCTTTACTCTACCAATAAGCGGACCTGTAAATGGTGATTCCTCAAGTAAGGGAACATTCACCATGTGCAACGTGGAATTCACGGGAGAAGAAGTTCATTACTCTGTAACCCACGTAAACTGTCGTGTAATATTGGTGCCAGATTCACCGAACCTCCTTCAATAATATTGTTAGTCTAGCGAACGAAAGAAGAAGCATATGTTAGTGTTAAGTAGTGACAAGTAATGTTAATAATGGCTGTTTCTAGATGATTGTTAAAACAAATGGTGGCACACAAGACAGGTCTGCGCGCGAAATTACTACCCTTTTAGCTCTTAATTTATCCCGTCCCATTAGAAGTGGCTCAACTGAACTAAGAAAGACATATGAAGAAAGAAATATGAAGAGGAAGAAGAAGTGCTCAATACTCGTCCCGTCATCATCATCTTCTTCTTCCAATTTTGCCGTCCAGCGTCGTGGGGAGGAACAATTGGCGTTCTAGCGCCTGATGGGCGGCACTGGATAGTATCATTCCGTGTGATTGTACAATGTCTTTGATGCCGTCCATTCATTTTCTTCTCAGGCGTCCTCTTGCTCTCGCTGCAGATGATCTTATTGATAATTGATGTACGGCCAGTTCTGGTAGTTAATGGTGTTGCATTCTAACGAGATGGCCAAACCACTTGATCTTCTGTATTTCGATAAAAGTGGCACAAGGTGTTGATCCCACTCTCTGTCTGATAACATTTCTTATTCGGTCTCGGATTGTTAAGTTGGCAGCTCTTTTCAGACAGCTCATCTCACAGGTGTTGATTTTGCGCAAGTGTGATTTGGATAGAGGAGTGGCTGGCTAGTGGTTAAAACGCCGGACTCTCCTTTGGGAGACCCGGGTTCGATCCCTCGGTAAGGTGTGTGATGTTTTTTTTCTGTCGGGGGCAAAAAGAAAATCCTAACCTGCACAGTTCGCGGCGACTGCACTAGCCAGGCGGCCTTAATTCCTTAGGCTCAAAGACCCCTCTGCCATACACCGCACGGTACTATATTGGCAGTAAATGACAGTTTGACAGTGATTTGGATAATGTCCAAGTTTGAGACTGGTAGCATAAGGTTGGTGTGAATATGCTGTTTATTGTCTATCGTTTTGCGGACATAGGCATGTTTGGATGTTTCAGTAAGGGTGATAGTTGATTTGTAAGTGCACTTGCTTTTTGACATCCTATCTCGATTTCTCTATCCAATCTGCCATCTTCTGTGATCATACTTCCAAGGTATTTGAATTCTGTAACTTGTTTCAGAGTTGTATTATTTATCTGTAAACTTAGTGGACCAGGCGATCTGCTAACTTGCATTACCTCGGTTTTGGCTGTGTTTATAGCCTACTCATATTGTATCTGCTGCAGGTTGAACTCAGATTATTAATATAATTTTGCAGTCTGCCCTCGTCGCTATAAAGCAGGCACTGATCGTCTGCAAATAGAAGTTCATTTATTGCATGTGGATCTGTTGTTTCATCTGAAGTAAAATGTTCAAAATATTCTGAATCTGTTCTGTCAAGGCTTGCTTCATTGGATATTCTGCCCATGTAGATATTAAATAGCAGAGGAGAGAACACACATCCCTGTCTCACTCCAGTATTCACTTTAAACATATCTGATATTGATATACCTTCACATGTTCTTACTGCACTTCGGCTCGAGTGGTACATAGCTATGATGTTTTCTAGCAATTGTCCTTGTATCCCGTAGTCTTCAAGGATGGTCCATAATTTGTATCTGTTTATTCTATCGAAAGCCTTTTTCTGATCTACAAACACAATGTTCTGCTGGTCACTATATTCGATGGTTTGTTCACATATTTGTCTAAGTGTGAATAGTGCATCAGTGCAACTTTTACCCTTCCTGAAACCAAATTGTACTGCACTTAACTGTTGTTCAACTATGGGTCTAGCCCTTAGTTCCAATAGTGTTGCTTATATTTTCCCTGTATGACGCAGGACTGATATACCTTTGCATGTTTCGCACCTCTCATATTGCCTTTCTTTTTTATATTGTTACTATTACTGCCTGTTGCCAATCGTCTGGAACTTTTCTTTCTTCCCACGCTATATTAAACAGTTTTGTCAGCCATTTAACTCCTGTTTTCCCACATGCCTGAATAGCTTTTGTAGTTATTCCTCCCGAACCCGTTGCATTGCTTTTAGGAATTTTCTGTATAACTGATTTGACTTCTGCAGAGATGAAGTTTGGTTCTTGTTCACATCTTCTAGGCACAAAAGTTAGGTTTTCTATGCTATCATGTGTGGGGTTAAGTAGTTCTTGAAAGTATTCTGCCCACCTTGCTAGTCTTTGTTGGGGAGTAAATCATGGTACACCTCTTGTGCTGTTTATGGTGGTGGTTGGGTTGTAGCATGCATCTCTGTTTCTCATATTGTTAACACGCTTAAAAGAAATTCTCTTGAGTGGTATTTGCTAAGAGTCGCCATCTGTTCACCGTTTATTCTCCAGGAGTCATCTTTAGATGCTCTAATTGTTCGTTTGGCATTTTATAATTTTTCTGTATGTAACAGTCTTGTTCAGATTTAGTTGTGATCCATTTTTTGAACGCTATCTTCTTTCTGAATACGCTATCTTTAACTTCGTTGTTTCACCAAGCTGTTCTTAATCTTTTGTCCTGACCTACTTTCTTGGTTCCACATTTATTTTCCGGTATGTCGAGCATGGGAGCATTGAAAATTGTGCATTCCATATCTACACTTGAGTAATCATCAGGAATGTTCTTACGTAGCTTTGCGATTTCTTGTTTGAATTAGTCTATAACCCTATTTTCCTGAAGCCTCCCATAATTGATGGCATTTGTTGTTATCTTTTTGTTTCTTATTTTTCTGTATGTTGAATACTTGTTTTTGTTTTTGAAATTATGAATGGTTTGTGATCAGTTTCGATGTCTGTATTTGGAAGTGCTCTTGAATCCTTAAGTAGTCTTCTGTCTGATTTCTTAAGTAGAATAAAGTCAATCTGAGCAGCTTGATCTATGTTGTTCCATTTATATCACGTTTTAGTGTGGCTACGATGATGTTGGAAAAAGAGTATTTGCTATTATTAGTCCTTGTTCGGAGCATATGTTGAGTAGAAGTTCAGCATTGTATTATATTAAGTCTCTGTGTCACTGAACGGTCCCATGCATTCATCCCACGGTGTTCTTCGTGTGCCTATTCGTCCAGTGAAATTACCTATCACAATAAGTTCACCTGTCTCCCTAACAATGTTTTACGTGTCTGCAAGGTTTTCAAAATATTCGTCTTTGTCTTCATCGCTGTAAGTATCGTTACATGGGGCGTATGTTTGTATAATTGTCGTTGTTTTACTGTTTTCTATGATCTATATTAGTATTGTTCTTTCTAATATAAATTTAGTGTTGATAATGGCTTTCGCTTATTTGGGATGTTAAAAAAAAACACCCACTCCATGTTTTACTTTTAGACTTTGCTCGCTGCTCGACACCACTCCATAATACAATGCAATTTTCATGTGTTCGTTTTCTGTTCTGTCCCTTTTCCTCGTAACTGCGATTCTTAATATTTGAATATTTGATTTTTTCATAAACTCTACCAGCGCTGGTTCTTTATCTCCAAATTCACTAACATTCCAAGTCCCGAATAATCGAATATCTCCTGTCTGTTTCGAATTTTAGCTGTTGTTATTCGGTTGTTCGGTGTGCTTCCGGTTTGAGAGCTGACAGAGTGCGCTTCTCTTTCAATTTCCTCCATAATTCTCGATCAATAGTACTTGAACAAATAAATTCCCTATCGGCTTGCTTGACCTGTCGTAGGTTTATCGTTATGTAAACACACTGATCTTAAAGCACACACACAAAAAACAACAACACATAATTATGTCTCTAGATCGCAGCGAACGTTGTTTACTCCGCCATCCATATTTACCAAACTCCACTCAACTCCAGAAGTTATTCTATAAATCCAGATTATATAAAATAATAAAATATAAAGCCCGTACTTATTCCAGTATTTCTACAAGTCCCATCTGGTAATCTGAATGGTGGCATGTGGAGGTATCTTCAGCTATGCTATACGTCGATCTTGCTTGCTGCTTGCTTTGCTTGTGTTCGCTGGCTGTGAACTCCAGCGCGAAGTCCTGTATGCCGTATGAAAACATCCTGTTGTCCAACATCAGTGTGATGTCATACTGGACTGAGGTTTGCGTGAGTATCCGTTGTTCCATGGCTGGCTTATTGGTATCCAGACTGGTGGTTCCTCGCCGTGCAGGTAGACAATCCGACTTCGGAAGAATCAACGATCCTACTGACTTTATGAAATGGAAACAAATAGGTATTTTAAATTCCTGCGAGAAAAAACGAACTAAACATTAACAAACGTTGCACATACCTTACAAGGAGATCCACGTGTCGCGAAATACAGGTGAAAAATCCGAAATCAGAAGCACTCAATAAATATAAAAATGAATAATAAAATAAGATAAAAAAACACACGAACGCATACAGTACGACACACAGACGTTTCGATTCTAAGAATCTTTGTCAATGACAACACAGATAGCTGACGACAAAAACACAAACACACGACCTATCACTTATAGTGCACAACCTGATAATTCCATGTGCGGCAGAAAATGTGACTTGGCCAGCTGCGAAAACGCTTGTGGCGCAGAATTGAAAATGGGTTGCCAAAAAGGATTTGAGTAGCCAAAAATATGTGAACAGTCTGCTATGAAAACATAGAAATGTGGGGACAATTAAGTCTAGATATCGCGGGGGGGGGGGGGGGACAGCCGTAGTGTAAACAATTGGGGAAGATGCCACAGTTATACTGTAGCGTCCACGACAGTGTTAATTCCTGCCGGGTGGATGCATCCCAGATTGTTGATTAGCTGGCATTCAATTCTAAGTCTGACACAGCTATTTGAGAAGCAGGGTTTTAATACGGTGACACATGCATCGTCGGCTCCATTGTGGTTGGAGGAATTGAAATGGTTGGGGACAGGTTTGTCAGCGCCCTGATTGATGTCTCTGAGGTGTTCTCTAAAACGATCCGCAAGACGTCTGCCCGTTTGGCCAATGTATATCATGTCACATCGTTTGCAGATGATAACATAAATCAGATTGCGGGATGTGCAGGTGAACGAATCTTTCAAGGTGAAGGTGCCTCGGGGAAATGCAATTTCTGGTGTCTGAACAACGTATGGGCATGTCAGACAGTTCCTACGATGGCATTCGAAGGTGCCCACGGATGAAGTAACCGTGGGGAGGCGACTGTGCACAAGGTGGTCTCTGAGGCTCTGGTAACCAACACCAGCTCTGGGATGCATCCACCCGGCAGGAATTAACACTGTCGTGGACGCTACAGTATAACTGTGGCATCTTCCCCAATTGTTTACACTACGGCTGTCCCCCCCCCCCCCCGCGATATCTAGACTTAATTGTCCCCACATTTCTATGTTTTCATAGCAGACTGTTCACATATTTTTGGCTACTCAAATCCTTTTTGGCAACCCATTTTCAATTCTGCGCCACAAGCGTTTTCGCAGCTGGCCAAGTCACATTTTCTGCCGCACATGGAATTATCAGGTTGTGCACTATAAGTGATAGGTCGTGTGTTTGTGTTTTTGTCGTCAGCTGTCTGTGTTGTCATTGACAAAGATTCTTAGAATCGAAACGTCTGTGTGTCGTACTGTATGCGTTCGTGTGTTTTTTTTATCTTATTTTATTATTCATTTTTATATTTATTGAGTGCTTCTGATTTCGGATTTTTCACCTGTATTTCGCGACACGTGGATCTCCTTGTAAGGTATGTGCAACGTTTGTTAATGTTTAGTTCGTTTTTTCTCGCAGGAATTTAAAATACCTATTTGTTTCCATTTCATATTGTTATATCCTGCTGCAGCCGCTGCTTTTTCTCTCTACTGACTTTAGCCAGGACCCCAAAGGGACCTGTTGCCCAGGACGCTAGGCAAGGACGCATCAATAGGTCTTGGCCATTATAGAACCCAGCCTTGGTGCCTTGAAAACACCTCTGCGTCCCATACGTCGATCTGAACGTATAAGCTTCAAATTATTGTTACACATCATGACCAGAATGTTCTCAAGCTTAATCATGTAAAAAAGCGGATGTTTATCGCTTAAACTAGAAGTTAAAATAAAATGTCTTCGTTCACTCGTTCATTGTCCAACATACGTTAATGTCGTGTAAACGGGTACTTTACTTATGGGGTGTCCTACAAATAGGGTCATAAGTTCTGCATGTAATCTAAATGTGTCTGCGTCGGCTAATTTACCTCGTTCAGATAATTCCCCCATTTAACTGTAGACTTGTAGAAACTATTCTGGGCGGTAAACGTATAATCGAGAAGATAATAAGAACGAACCAAGTTTCATGAAAGCAACTCTTTGTCTTGTGATGTTTCGCCTAGTGCACCATCGTCATCATCGTCGTCGTCGCCACCACCACTACCACCACTACCACCACCACCACCACCACCACCACCACCACCACCACCACCACCACCACCACCACCACCACCACCACCACCACCACCACCGCCACCATCACCACCACCACCATCATATTAATCAACATGATGATGATGATGATGATGATGATCATCATCATCATCATATTCATCATCATCATAATCATATTAGTCATCGTAATCATCACTACCACTACCACTACCATCATCATCATATTCGTCATCACGATAATCATCATCATCATCATTATCATCATGATCATCACCACCACCATCACCACCACCACCACCACTACCACCACCACCACCACCACCACCACCACCACCACCACCACCACCACCACCACCACCACCACCACCATTATCATCATCATCATCATCATCGTCATCACTACCATCATATGGTATCATATGGTATCATATACCATCATCATCATAATGATCATCATCATAATCATATTCATCATCATAATCTTCATCACCACCACCACCACCACCACCACCACCACCACCATCATCATCATCATCATCATCATCATCATCATCATCATCATCATCATCATCATCATCATCATATTCATCATCATATTCATCGTCATCATAATCATATTAATCATCGTCATCATCATCATCATCATAATGATCATCATCATATTCATATCCATCATTATTATCACCATCACAATCATATTCGTCATCATCATCATCTTGTAATGCACAAATATGTCCCGAAACGAAGCAGTTCCCTCCCATGAGTCTGTCATGCGATCGAGCCATCCAATTTTGTAGGTCTGAATGCACGGAGGAACAGGTCGCCAGTCATTCTCTCACATAGCAAGACGATGAACGCAGGCGTCGAACACTCGTCCGACAGCTCAATGACATTATCTGCGCAGCTCCCTGTCAACTTTTGTAACGTTTCCGATATCAACCTGATGTGCCATGCCAAAAGGAACAAAAGCGTATGCGATATTTGTAAACCACATCACAGGATCGACTTGTCCCATTTATTCCATGTAGCCAAACCTTCTGGGTATTTATCTCATGTTCTTCCTAGTGCTATTTTCCCCATCAGGTTTATCAACTGACACCAGGTGGTTTTCATATATGTCAACAACTGGCTGGGGTTAGATCCCAGATGGGCAACCACTCAGCCAAAATCATTTTCTTCTACTGGTGTTTAGTTCTGGATGCAGTTTAAGATCCCCTAATTCTGTCAGAAGGGACTAATTACCACCCCAGATCCCAGAGAGAAAACGTGGAACAAATGTCTTTTATGCTGATTAAGACACTGTCCCTGATACTCAAGAAAACAGTCAAGAAGTGGCTCGTTGAAGATAGAATATATCTATATAGATTTGGCTGTACTTGGTATCACCAGAAGTGAGAAAGGAGGAGTTAAGTTATGCAACGTAATCTGGTTACTTATGACTGCATAGACAAGATACCTCCCGGACATAGATTCCCACTTCTGGACAATATGTGTGAACCCCCACTAAATGATACAAAATGTGTGTACTTGATTACGCTACACAAACATTTATAAACATTTAGAATTATACGGACAAATTGAGTTTTAAAATAAAACAACTGTGTTTATTATTTCTAGTCTTGATGATCATATGATGATGATGATTGTAATATGGTATACATAACTTAAGAGGTCACATAGGTCATGCTTCCCCCAGTGAGACGCAGTTCACTGTCAGATTGAAGGAGTCCAAATTGGTCCCTCACAAGGCTAAGTCACTTCCTGATATGGGTTGTTGACTGTCCATTGCTCCTAAGAGATCTGGAATGAAACGAACGGAGATGGGTAGTATCTACGTCTACACATCTCAAACACATATGTCTATACATTCATATAAACATACATTCAAGTCATAATATATGATGGTATGATGATAGATGATGGCATGTTACATAAACATATATCAGTTCTAAATAAATAAATATATATGTATATATTCATAAAACCATTTAGAACATCTATAGCTCAAAACATACATCATCACATACATTTATGTAATGGGGTGTTTCCCATATAAGTTCACCTCACTTACTCTTTCCCTTTCTGATTCATTCATACTGTCTTGTCGGAAGGGCTGGTCGCACAGTCCTGTCGAACATTAAATGCCTTCCCTGAATCTGTCTGGGATATTGAATGTCCTAAGTCATGTCTGTCCTCATGCAGACATCATGCAGACAAGGTGAACTGGTGCCATTCCTCAAACCAAGTGGTTTCACCACAATCTTGGTAGGCACTCAAAGTGTTGGTCCAAATAATCAATGTTAATTGGACGCTATCAAGAGACTGGTAGCTCTCAGGAATTTCTCCTAAGTAGTCAGTCTCCCAAATGTTTAACATCATACAGGATGAATCTAAATGTATCTCCTGTACATGCACAAGCCACACGCTCATGTAGCTTGGATACTGGATTTCTCCAAATTATCACATACAACAAATCAGACAACCAAGTGGTGAATGAAAGAAGATAGTTCTCAGTGAAATTGCAAAGCTAGAACTGGAACATTAAGTACAAAGAAAATCCACGAGTGTAAAGTTTTGGAGAATATGCAGAACAAGAAACTACACAAGCCTTCAGACTAGCAGACAACTAATCAGAGTAATGGTATTACCTGGGTTATAGCTAGGAAATCCTGTCATAATACTTCGTACAGAAGTCCAACAGAACGAAATGTTAATATTTCTCCAGTAGGTATCCTAAAAATGCTATTGTAAATGCGTCTGAGGATTGCTGGCCATGCATGTAGTTTTATTCTATTCAATTCCTGGCTAGTTTCCAGGTTGGCTAATTAATATGTCCAAGTTCCTGTTAGCTCCACCTATTTTTCATGTAGGACGATTTACCCCGATGAATTAAGTGCCAAATTCTTTTCACCCCTCCTCCTTTCCTGTGAAGGGTAGTTTCATCTGTCAATCAAATTGATCGATGCCCCACCATGGCCTGAAACAATAAAACATGCTTCGCTAGCGATGCAATAGACGTTGCGTCATAACTACATACCAATCTGTTGTTAACACAAGCCTTCCCGGTTGCTGGCAGGAATGTGTCAGCCATGTGTTCCTACTTTGCCGCCCGTATTGCAGTGAGGTGTTAAGCATCTGGTCCTAATTGCTCCTTTGTGGTGGCAATTACAGACGTCCCGGCTCCACAAAGTCTGGACTTTTAGATAGGTGTTAGGCCTGCATTAAATTGCCGTCTTTGGATCACATGGGGTTTTCCCCTGAGTAGCACTGCCATGTATTATTTCAGACGGGTCTGGCTGACCCTCTTATCTCCCATTCTGCCGTGGCTGGTTTACACATTAGGTCATGTTAACCGTAAGGTGTTAGGTGTTGTCCCTATTTTAACCACAGGATTGTAAACTAACACGTCAATCTCAACTGACTGGCTCTGCAATGTATCAAAGTCGTCCCCAGCCCAGATTTCACACTTTGCCTTCTTTCTGTTCCCCTGTACTGAAAACAATGAGTTTTCAACCTTTGATAGCGCCCGCCGACTGGTGCCGTGATGTCTGGGTTTTACGTTTGATCTGGACATCAAAGCTTTCTCAGACCTAGCATTACAGAAATGATGGGGTGTGCGTGGTCAAAATGTAATTTTCTCTTGTTTTCAATCTCTGTTAGTTTTTCCTTATTCCTTGGTTCTGACTAGATTATTTTCTGGTGGACAATTATTCTTTTACTTAGAGAATGATAGAATAATTCTTGTGGGCTCTTTAATTCCTTTCAAACTTGTGTAATTCGGATGCTGCCGGGGCTGTCCCGTCACATGACACCAGGTGGTTTTCATAATTATTTCTCCCGATGATATGCGCATAAAGTCTTAACTGCCGACGTCTAATTTATATAAACAATTTACGGTTTGCATCTTATTCCAGCTATTGTAAAGTAATAGAGTAGTTACTGTAATAAGATGCTCTCTCTCTCTCTCTCTCTCTCTCTCTCTCTCTCTCTCTCTCTCTCTCTCTCTGTATGCAAGTCGCCGCTGAACGTGTTGCATGGAGGGCAAACATCAGAAATGGAATAAAGACAAAGGAGAAAATTATTGCAGATAAGTCACACACCGAGCGTTTGAGACGTAAGATGGTGCATGATGGTGGAAATGACCACGTGTTCACATGCAGCCACTGTGAACGGACAGTTACAGTGCAAATTGGCCTTATCAGTCACATTCGCTACCGCCATATGTAAAAGTTATTATGCCTTTTTAAAGCACAAACTATCGTCTGTCAAGACGGCAAGGTGCCAAGGGGTATATATATATATATATATATATATATATATATATATATATATATATATATATATATATATATATATATATATATGATCGCCTTATGCGACACAGGATAGTGATGTTACCAATACCGGCGTCCCCTGCAGTGCCCCAGGGTATGATGGGAAGCTGCTCTGGAAAAATTATAAAGAGGAGTGCCCGTCAGTTTCCCGCTCTCTCCAATTGTAATAACCATGGCCGAGGGAGCGATTATGCTCATATCAAATGGGGAGGCTAGAACCAGCCCTCCCCAGTCACTGGACCAGAGCAGGGAGTCACCAATGCCTCTAGATTCAATCAAGACGCCCACTGCGCAGTCGATGGCCCCGATGGGGTACACAAGCCCCGAAATGACGGAAGAAATCCATGAAAATGACTGGCAATTTGTAAGCCCACTCTAGGTGAGTTGAACATATTTAGATAGTTTGATTGAGGGTAGGATACTGGTGCCTCCACCAGTCCCCAACTGGAAGATCCAAACTTATAACATCCACCGGGTTGAGGTAGAATTTGGTGTAGTTCGGTTTTAGTTTTACAGAAGCCTGAAGAGCTCTTCTGTTCCGGATTGACTAAAATAATAGTAGAGTTATCTTCGCATGTAAAATAGCGATAGCCGGCAGAATTATTACAACATAGGTTTGCTTCAATGAGTAGCGGTGAAAGTGCCACTCTGCAGATTGGCAGGGGCGTAGTAATGAAAACACAAGTGCCAGACTTATTAACTGAAGATTCAGGACAAAGGATGTTCTCTTACGATGGTAGTGATCCTTGGCCATAGTTGTTGTTATAGAGCAAACTTGAGCCCCAGCTCTGGTTAATGTCGTTTTTAGGCCACTCACACCCCATTCGTATACCCATTCATGTACCTGATTATGCCGCTATATCTTTGCTGCTAGGGTTATAGTTCTGTTATTTGTTATGCTGTGACTCTTTGCTGTGTCTGGTCTCAGTCGGCCTATGTGATGCGGGTGTCCTGCATGGGTACTGAGAGCGCCCTTCGACTCTGCACATGGTTGAGATCTAACTATCATTCAGAGACCGTCCCGGTAGTCGGTGCTAGGCAGCAGTTATCTCCAACTGTGGGATATCAGGTTCCCATTTCTGTAAGTACAGACGGTCCATAGGTCCTGAGATGATATTAACAGAGAGTCCATACCTGTTGTTACCGTTTTTGGTTACGTTGAGGCTTCTTTGTTGCCATGTTCTTGCTGGTTTGTGGAGATGGGTGCCCGGTCATGTTCATAGCGATATTAGGCAGCAGTGATATCCACTGTGGGAACGTAGGTTTCCATTTCGGTATATGTCAGTTGCGTGACATGTCAGGATGCATGTTTGTCCCTGAATAATGAAATTCTGTCAATAAAGGTCTAATTTTGTTGTTCTTAATTTGTTTTGTTTAGTTTATAGTTTGTTGTGCAAACTCATTGATCTTGTTACAGTCCAATAGTGTAATCTTTTGTCTGGGGTATACAACAGTATATCCCCCGCCCAAAATCTCCTGGAATTTTCTAACTCTCTATCCTTTTTCTTGTTAACTGAGGAGGGTGTATAAGGTGCTCTCTCTCTCTCTCTCTCTCTCTCTCTCTCTCTCTCTCTCTCTCTCTCTCTCTCTCTCTCTCTTCCTATTATCATCTTCTTCACTGGCCCACTAGAAGTCAGTGTTGCGCTTCTCCGTCTTTGAGCACCTAAGTATAGGAAATTACATCTTCCTATCCTTTATATTCTCCTCCTGTTACAAGATGGCGAGCCTGCCCTTGGATGTTTGGCGGCCTCTAGATTATCCTGTTGGTGTCTGTTCCAGTCTTGAATGGTTCTTTTAGGTGGTAGTTTCATGTTTTTTTTAATCCTCTGCCTTCATGGGGGTGTGGGAGGTCCCTGGCCGAAGACGTTAACTGGGCTCAGTTTTTTTTCCAAGTCTCCAGTTGACACAGCATTGAGAGAAGAGCCTCCAGACCCACACCTACATCTCAAGTCGTCGAAATTAATGGTGACCTTATTCCTTGTTCAGGGAACCGAAGTTTCCCACCCGGCCGGCGCTCAGTCTGAGTCCGCCGGTATAAATAAAGAGTACGCAAACTCCAACGACGGTCACCAAACTTTGATCATAAAGTCATACGGAATACGCACATATATTCCTACGAAGACCACCAGCTTTGCCCAGAAAGCTACAAGTATGATTGACGACTCCAAGAGAGCAGAACGCTCCCATATTCAATAGAGGCCGGGGCTGTGCTTGTCCAAGAGACAAATGCTGTTGATTCTTTCGGGAGAACAGTTGTGGACTGTTCATGCGACTGATTTCAGCGGTGCCAACATCTGAGGCCATCCGTAGAAGTACCTTTCCCTTGTTTGTCTTGAGGAGGGGATATCAGATTCCATCCCGCCAGTGTGTCCCACCAGCAACAGAGCACTGGACATCCATATACAACCCCCACCGGTGGCATAATCACCTGAGAGCATCAAGGGGGGATGTTTTCCTCATTGTGCATCAGTCCACCTTTTCGTTTAAAGTGACAGATGACAATGTTACCCGTGGTGATAAGAAAATCCTTTCCTTATAGGCGGAAGCAGAGGAGTTAATAATACCATCGTGTTCGTCCAGGTTCATGATGCCAGAAGTGGACAAATTAACAGTGTTGCCCTATATTTCCCCCCGTGCATAGAAAATTTAAGAGAGACACAAAATAGACATTAAGTGGGAGGAACCGGCATCCAGTGAGCATCATCAGACAGAAACATATTCTTTATATAGTTCCACAACACACTTTGTGAACAAATAATTAATTACTAGTTAAGTAATTGTTTTGTGTCATTAAATGTTCATTCGAATTAGGAATCCCCACTCACAGAATGTGAATCCAAGACTTCGAGCATGTTTTGTTTTGCTATGTTTTTCTCCTATGTACAGGTATTTTTTTTTTAGCGTTTTGTCTAAACCCTAAGAGTCTATAGGTTTCTTATTCGACGGCGACAGTCGAAAAATTGGGAGTGGGATATGTGATCGCCTGATGCGACACAGAATAGTGATGTTACCAATACCGGCGTCCCCTGCAGTCCCCCAGGGTATGATGGGAAGCCGCTCTGGAAAAGTTATAAAGAGAAGTGCCCGTCAGTTTCCCGCTCTTTCCAACTGTAAAAACCGTGGCCGAGGGAGCGATTATGCTCATATCAAATGGGAGGCTAGAACCAGCCCTCCCCAGTCACTGAACCAGAGCAGGGAGTCACCAATGCCTCTAGATTCAATCAAGACTGGCCTGTGTGGCCCACAGCGCTGTCGATGGCCACGATGAAGTACACAAGCCTTAAAATGACTGAAGAAATCCATGAAAATGACTGGCAATTTGTAAGCCCACTCTAGGTGAGTTGAACATATTTAGATAGTTTGATTGAGGGTAGGATACTGGTGCCTTCACCAGTCCCCAACTGGAAGCTCCAAACTTATAACATCCACCGGGTTGAGGTAGAATTTGGTGTAGTTGGGTATTAGTTTTACAGAAGCCTGAAGAGCTCTTCTGTTCCTGATTGACTAAAATAATAGTAAAGTTATCTTCGCATATAAAATGACGATAGCCGGCAGAATTATGACAACATAGGTTTGCTTCAATAAGTAGCGGCGAAAGTGCCACACTGCAGATTGGCAGGGGCGTAGTAATGAAAACACAAGTGCCAGACTTATTAACTTAAGATCCAGGACAAAGGATGCTTTCTTACGGTAGTGATTCTTAGCCATGGTTGTTGTTATAGAGCGAAATTGAGCCCCATCTCTGGTTAATGTCGTTTTTAGGTCACTCACACCCCATTCGTATACCAATTCATGTACCTGATTATGCCGCTATATCTTTGCTGCTAGGGTTATAGTTCTGTTATTTGTTATGCTGTGGCTCTTTGCTGTGTCTGGCCTCAGTCGGCCTATGTGATGCGGGTGTCCTGCGTGGGTACTGAGAGTGCCCTTCGACTCAACTGCACATGGTTGAGATCTCACTATCATTCAGAGACCGCCCCGGTAGTCGGTGCTAGGCAGCAGTTATCTCCAACTGTGGGATTTCAGGTTCCCATTTCTGTAAGTACTGACAGTCCATAGGTCCTGAAATATTATTAACAGAGAGTCCATACCTGTTGTTACCGTGGTTGTTTACGTTGAAGCTTCTTTGTTGCCATGTTCTTGCTGGTTTGTGGAGATGGGTGCCCTGTCATGCTCATAACGATATTAGACAGCAGTGATATCCACTGTGGGAACGTAGGTTTCCATTTCTGTATATGTCAGTTGTGTGACATGTCTGGATGTCTGTTTGTCCCTGAATCATGCAATTCTGTCAATAAAGGTCTAATTTTGTTGTTCTTAATTTGTTTTGGTTAGGTTATAGTTTGTTGTGCAAACTCGTTGATCTTGTTACAGTCCAACAGTGTAATCTTTTGTCTGGGGTATACAACAATATATCCCCCGCCCAAAGAACTCCTGGAGTTTTCTGTCTAACTCTCTATCCTTTTTCTTGTTAACTGAGGAGGGTGTATAAGGTGCTCTCTCTCTCTCTCTCTCTCTCTCTCTCTCTCTCTCTCTCTCTCTTCCTATTATCATCTTCTTCTCTAGCCCACTAGAAGTCAGTTGTATATATACAAACACAATTTATGTATGTGTGTATGTGTGTATGTATGTCCGTTCTTTATGCGTTCGCGAACGGTCCATCCGATTGAGATGAAATTTTCTACATGTCTTCTTTTCATTCCTGTGCAACCAACTGTAATAGTTTCTTAGTGTACAATCATCTATTTACTTACTAAAATTTAATTTTGTAATTACATGACTCAACACAAGAAAAAAATAAAACAAGGGACATAACTTTTAGTAGCATTGCTATATCTTAAATTAAGTCCCCTGGCTATTGCTAGATAGATAGATAGATAGATAGATAGATAGATAGATACATAGATAGATACATACATAGAAAGATACATAGATACATAGATAGATAGATAGATAGACAGACAGACAGACAGACAGACAG
>OY992877.1:174237363-174247363 GCA_963921405.1 Cepaea hortensis
GAAGTCGGAGTGGGTTCGCCTGAAGGCCAGGGAATAGGGTAAGCTAACCCACACGCAAAAATCCTAGTAGTAACACGTGTATGGCCTTCACTCGAGTTCAAAGCTAGCGGGAAAAAAAAAAAAAACCTCTTTTGTTGACATTCCCCTTGAAGTTCTTCTCTCCCTTTTTCATGGTTTTCATCAGTGTTCTATCAATGCTCACAGCTCTCAAAACCTTAGCTGTTGTTTTCTTCTCTGTCCACGATATTGTCTACCCCCCTTTTTTTTCCCACAACGCATAACTGAATATTCCACCACAGGTCAACACACAAAGGTGGGGAGTCTGCATAGGACAAACCAGTTGGTGAACATGATCTAATAACTTAATCATTTTCCCGTTGTCTGTGTGAAATTGCCATTATTATCTGTTGAAATATTTACCTTATCGTGCTATTTATGATGTAACTCAAGCTTTAGCAATATCATATTTTACTTGGTTTGCTAAGGTGTTTGTTGTCTTTTACAAAAACTGTCTGTGTCACGTGTTTGAACGTTTGCTTTTAATCCACCTCATTTCGTTTTTATATCCTTCACATTTTTGTCTAAAAAAAATAAATAAAAATACTTTATTATCTCGTTGCTTTACGTTATCTCGTTGGCAATTTACGTTCAGTAGTTTTCCATTGCTGTCTGAACGACTGGCAACTTATACAATTGTATAAAAACCAACGCAAGTCTCACTGCTGCCAAATCGTCTGCAGCGGTGTTTCGAGGACGGTATACACGATTACGAATTGCGTCCGTGTAACCTTCGCCACGGAGCCAGTAATAGACCTTAAGGTGTGTAAAATGAAATGGGTATTTTGTCAAGAGCATCAACAATAGCCAGAAGCTGTGAAATGTCTGTATTTGTATAAAGCATGACAGTTCTGTCATGTTCATGCCAGTACTCAAGGCAAATTAGTACTTAGTACAAATTAGTACGCGCATTTAGTACTTAGGAAAATATGTATTTATTGGTAACTGTGAACATGCTATGCTTTTCTTCACTTCTTGTGTATCTATTGAGTTGTTACATTATCCTACTCTACCCAGTTGTTACTTTAACCCATTTTGCGGTAGAGTGTTATTATGCGAGCTCCTTCAGAACTCAGATAATTATTATTCCCTCAGAACCCAAACATTTATTAATCAAAGGAAACAATTGGTTAAGATAGCAAGTTAACGCCTGTCTGGGATAAACAGACGTAATGATTCCTTGTCATATAATGTCATCAACATATCTTCTTGTGACAACACAGAACATGCATAATTCTTGTGACAACACAGAACATACATAATTCTTGTGACAACACAGAACATGCATGATTCTTGTGACAACACAGAACATACACAATTCTTGTGACAACACAGAACATGCATAATTCTTGTGGCAACACAGAACATACATAATTCTTGTGGCAACACAGAAGATGCTTACTTCTTGTGACAACATAGAACATACACAATTCTTGTGGCAACACAGAAGATGCTTACTTCTTGTGACAACACAGAACATGCATAATTCTTGTGGCAACACAGAACATACATAATTCTTGTAGCAACACAGAACATACATAATTCTTGTGACAACATAGAACATACATAATTCCTGTGGCAACACAGAAGATGCTTACTTCTTGCGACAACATAGAACATACATAATTCTTGTGGCAACACAGAAGATGCTTACTTCTTGTGACAACATAGAACATACATAATTCTAGTGGCAACACAGAAGATGCTTACTTCTTGTGGCAACACAGAAGATGCTTACTTCTTGTGACAACATAGAACATGCATACGTCTTGTGACAACATAGAACATGCATACTTCTTGTGGCAACACAGAACATGCATATTTCTTGTGGCAACACAGAACACTCATACTTCTTGCGAATCACAAGACTTGCACACTTCTGGGCAACGTAAGGTTGCAAATCTTGGATATTTAAAAAATCAGCTGAAAATCTCACATCCGAATTTGAGTATAAATGTTCAAAAAGAGAATTAAACATGAACTGGATTAAAACGAGAACACACGTGTATACTCAACGAGAACCATGTACTGAAGAAATCTGGTTGTTCAGACAAACACACTGGGGAAATATGAAATATTCCTGACATTATGGACGGATGTGTACCGAGAAGAGAGAGAAGTGAAAAACAACAGCATATGAAATGGATTCCAGATAGATAATCTACACATGACAACAAACGAGGCATGACAAGGTTTATGATAAAGATCTGCTTAACACAGAAAGCGAGAGAAAGAGAGAGAGATAGAGAGAGAGAGAGAGAGAGAGAGAGAGAGAGAGAGAGAGAGAGAGAGAGAGAGAGAGAGAGAGAGAGAGAGAGAGAAACGGGAGACGGGGGGAGTCTGCATGGAACAGTCCAGTGGATGAACATTGTCTATTGACGTAATCTTTTTCGCGTTGCCTTTTAGAAATTGCAGTTATTGTATGTTGCATTATTTATCTTGTCGTGTTATTTATGATGTAACTTTAGCTATGGCTTTATTATATTTCATTTGCTTTGCTAAGTTGTTTGTTATCTATACATAGAAACTATGTGTGTCACGTGCTTGAACGTTTGCCTTTAACCCTCCCACGTTTCCTTTATTTGTCCTTTAACATTTTTTGTTGTAAGCACAAGCTGGAATCCTGATTGTTGTTATGGAGTGTTGGCGATGAGAATCGCACAGTGATCCAGTAAGTAATGGGGGAATCTAGAAATTAGCCGTATGTGGTGAAATACTAGGCAAGAGATGTAAAGGAAAACTTACAAGTGGAGGAGGAGGCGGAGGAAGAAGAAGAGGAGGAGGAAGAGGCGGAGGGAGAGCAGGAGGAAGAGAAGGAGGAGGATAAGGAGACGAAGAAGAAGAAGAAGAAGAAGAAGAAGAAGAAGAAGAAGAAGAAGAAGAAGAAGAAGAAGAAGAAGAAGAAGAAGAAGAAGAAGAAGAGAGAGCAGGAGGAAGAGAAGGAGGAGGATAAGGAGACGAAGAAGAAGAAGAAGAAGAAGAAGAAGAAGAAGAAGAAGAAGAAGAAGAAGAAGAAGAAGAAGAAGAAGAAGAAGAAGAAGAAGAAGAAGAAGAAGAAGAAGCAGCAGCAGCAACAGCAGCAGCAGCAGAAGAAGAAGAAGAAGAAGAAGAAGAAGAAGAAGAAGAAGAAGAAGAAGAAGAAGAAGAAGAAGAAGAAGAAGAAGAGGAAGAAGAAGAAGAAGAAGAAGAAGAAGAAGAAGAAGAAGAAGAAGAAGTGGCAGCAGAAGCAGCCGAAGAAGAAGCAGCAGTAAAAAAAAAAAAAAATTAGTAGTGATGTATAATATAACCCTTGACAGTAGACGTACAAAGTGGGTTCGTAGAAGGCAAGAGAATAGTAAATGCTGTATATATGCTGTGCCATGGACCGATATGAGGTAGACAGTCGTAAACTGATATAGTATGAACAGGTTTACCATAGAAGAGGAATTGTCATAGTGAGAGCAGTTCACGCGATCACTATGAACGAATACGCACGAATAAGTCAAGGAAAGTCGGTGAGCAACTGATGATGATGTTGAAGAACAAAGGGAAACTATTCAAAGAAGTTGCGTATCATGTGACATTAGTTGTGTGGTCCACGGGAAGGAGACGGCTGGACAAGGTTAGTCTAGCCAGGGTCCCAGTTGCGGAAGGACGTAGAACCAGTGGTGAAGTGAAGCGAGATGAATTCGACATGGCTTTAGTATTTGAACAACGCTTCAGCCTGAGGCGAAGTGTTTGACACAAGTCGGACGGATAATTGAGTAGCCATTCCAGTTCAGTTACAGCGCGCCGAGTTGACGGCGATTGAGCAATGGCCCATGCCGATGTCAAGGGCAAGTGAACGTAAGTTGACCATAGAGTAGCCATTATAGTAGAACTGTGTTTCAGAGCTGTGAACAGTGATTAGACATGTTATCTACTTATCGCATGCCATCCCGCACCTTTCGGGAATGATTGATGTTATGTGCTGCGATCATTGTTTACAATAAACACTGAAGAATGGCAAGGACATTGAGTTGTTCACTGTTTCAAGGCGATGAATGTTCCTGTTTAAATCTGTCACTGCGGCTGAACAAACGAGCCAGCAATCAGCTTCATGGCATGCTGAGAACATTAATTTAACGTTCTATAGAAGTAAACACAGACTTACATCTTTGCTTTATTGACTACACAAAGGCTTTCGATAAAGTAAGATATCAACACGATGAAAATGCTTGCAGATATACACATTGATGGGAAAGACCTCAGATATCTAACAAACAGAGTTGGAAACAACAATCTGCCATAAAGATGGTTAATGAAGTAGGTAAATATTAGCCTGTTAAGAGAGTTATGCGACAGGGATGTGTAATGTCTCCAGATCCTTTTTCCTACACAGTGAAAATATTTTAAGAAAGTTAGAAGAGATAAGAGGAATCACCACTAAGGGACATAACATCAATAACATTAGATATGCGGGTGATACAGTATTGAGTTGCAGACAATGAGCAGGATCTGCAACATCTAGTATATGCTGTCGTTGCATACAGTGAACAACTAGGGTTAGAATTAATTTGTAATAAGACACTGATCTTGATAATCATTATCTCAGAACAGTCATAATATCTGATGGGAGATGCCTTGAAGAGATTAGAACAAGAATCGCCATGGCGAAGGTAGCTTTTTTCAATTTGGAAAGCATACTGACCAATAAAAATATGTCATTTGCATCTAGAAAAAGAGTGTTGAAGTGCTACATAGAACCAGCACTTTTGTATGGATGTGAAGCGTGGACAATGAGCAGAAAAGCTGAAAAACATCTGCTGGTTGTGGATATGTGGTTTCTGAGGAAAATACAAAGAATACCATGGACATAGAGAAAAACTAATGACCAAGTCCTACAAGAAACAAAGGAAATCAGATGTAGACAGTTAAGATTGTTTTGGATTGTTATGAAAAGAAATAAATTGAAGAACTTGGTGACAACTGGCAATATTGAGAGAGAAAATAACAAAGGGAAGGCTAGAAGTAAGTATCTGGAAGTGGTATGGTCGAGACAAGAACACATAGCTGATCCATATTATGGTGATCGTTTGAGATGACGAAACATGATCGCCAACGCTTATCGGTATGGCACATGATGATGATGATGATGATGATGATGATGATGATGATAAAATAACGGATACGGATGTAGTTTAGAGTGAAGACATAGGCATACTTCTAGTGACACATTCACTTCTGGAATCTTCACAGTACGTTCTCTCCTTTGTAGATTAGGGACAAGCATCGACACACTGAATTACCAGGCAGTAAAGCAAGGCAAGACACGTCTCACCGTCGCACACATTAATGTCATATAAACCTAATAAATAAGAAGATTTTGACCTCAGTGAATCCACATCGCTGTCCAGGATGAAAGGATTGGGAGTTACAATTGGCACGGTCAGACACGAGAGGTTCATCGGGAAAACGAGGTGCCTCGTCTACCAACACAGAACTGGCACTATTACTAATTAGCCACCGGACGCTGATGCATATGCTGGGGGGAGGATCTGGGCACTTATGGACCTGTCCGGAGTGCAATGAAGATACCCCAACTGATAACTGAAACTTAATACATGTGCCTACTGATGTAAGGCTGAAACGATTATCCAACGCGGAACCCCTTAACCTCTTGCCCGCTGTTCTATGTGGGAAAAGTGGGAGCTGATCTTCCTCCAACCATACTGACTTCGCTCACACTCTTAACTGATTAAATGCCGTGGGATGATTATTCGTCTCAATCGACTTCCCGTATCTGCCATGGGCTTTAATACAGTAGTTTTTCCAATGCAGCCCCATTTAATTTGATACATAATACAAGATGTCTGGTATCATATTAACAACTATTAAGTAATAACTGTGACACACCCATACTTCCTATTTTCCGCCATGCATATTTGTTTGGTCCAGACGTATGTTTTGCTTGGCACTGAAGCTGTTAATCTACAAGCGCCCAAGCCTCCGCGCCCAGTGTCTCACACTCCCGTCGTTTTCACATCTGTCATCTAGCACACTCGACTACAAGCTTCCTGTCTGGAGGAAATGACTGTAATCATACTCAATGGACTAGACCATGGCGGGATTCAACGTCTCTTCAGTCCTCCACACAATCGTGGTGTAACGTTCTCTTATATTCAATGCACTAACAGTCATTCATCGACTCTACGAAAATTCTTCGAATTAGCTCTGGGTTAACGTCCTTTAGCGTCACGTTATGATCTGCAGCCATTCGACAACTCTGAACGTCTTACCAACACTCAATCTATTACAATTTTTCGTAATTGCCATATATAATACTCTGACCTGCATCTGGTAATAATGGCAAAAACTAACAACATAAGATAAAATTACTTTATAATCTGACTACTCACATATGATATTGATATGAGTTCAAAACAATGTTTTCCCGTAGTGAATTTGAATAACGAAGACACAAACAATAGATTTATTGCCTGGCATATTTCGCTGCATCTCGTCAGGTACATACTGCAGAAATCACACAACTTACGTGAAATTAACTAGATAAATCCTTCAAGTTGAAATATACACAATTTCGCACAGTAATGTCACTTATCTACCACGGTAATTTTAAGCTGACTAACATGTCTTTCTGTTTACACAATTCTGGCTTGCGTTGATAGATCATAATTGCTTCTGCAAATTTTAACAAGCGAGTATTTTGTGTTCTAAACAACACGCGAAATGCAGTGTCTCTGGACACAACGTGACCACTGGCGACAATGTGTCTGCCGATTGAAGACGCCGGGAGCTTCCGGTGTGTCGGCTCCTCGCGGCTAGCCACTCCTGTGTGTTGTATCTTGTTGACCCATTGAGGTATGTGTTCTGACACCCGTTTGTTAAGCTGTCTCTCCGTTCGACCAATGTAAACGGCCTGGCATCTACATGTGAATTGGTAAATACAATTGTTTGTGGCGTACAGAGGAACAGGCTCTTTGACTGTTGGTGTAGGAATGGGTACGGTTTTACATCTAATGACTGGAGTTGCCGCACAGAATGTTCGACCTACTGCTGTAGTAAGCCGGTCTTGTAGACGTTGCATTACGTCATCCCCTCGAAAGGTTAGCTGGATGAATACCTTGAGTTTAGGGACTGTAGTTACGTCTGCTTTGGGTTTGGGCTGTTGGCAATGGTGCTTTATAAATCCTGTGGAGTACCCATTCAGGTTTAAGACATTCTTCAGAGTTTCAAATTCCTCTGTCAGTGTGTCCTGGGTGCATATCTTTCTAGCACGGTCAAACAAGGTCCGTACTAAGCCCCGTTTGTACTGGACAGGTGTGAAGCTCTGAAAATTTAGGTATTGGCCAGTCCATGTTTCTTTGCGGTACACCGATCTTTGAATTGTGCCGTCTGCTCTACGTCTCATTAGAATATCTAGGAACGGTAACGCTTCGTTGTGTTCGTGTTCCATAGATAGAGAGATGTTTTTATGCGTCTTGTTCATTGTGGCCTGAAACGATGTTGCTTGTAGCTCGTCTGTGGTGATAATTAGTATATCGTCCACATAACGCCGGTAAAAGGCCAAGTTGTTGATGTCTGAGGATCTCTTTTCTTCTAAGTGTGCCATGAAGATGTCCGCTAGAATAGGACCAAGAGGACTTCCCATGGCCACTCCGTCAATTTGGCGGTATGACTTAGTTAGAAAATTGAATTGGATGTTGGCGGTACATAGTAGTAGTAGCCTCTCCAGAATAGGTGTTGGTATGCCGGTAGATGCTGGTAGATAAGTGACATTACTGTGCGAAATTGTGTATATTTCAACTTGAAGGATTTATCTAGTTAATTTCACGTAAGTTGTGTGATTTCTGCAGTATGTACCTGACGAGATGCAGCGAAATATGCCAGGCAATAAATCGTGCAATCTATTGTTTGTGTCTTCGTTATTCAAATTCACTACGGGAAAACATTGTTTTGAATTTCTCAAACGTCGCCTCCCATTACCAACTGTGAAGCGATTAGATGGATTACTCAAGCTGAAGTGTAAAATATCGCTACAGGATTGTCGACTGAGATTTCTCGAGGAATGCCTAAGGACGGGGATATTTCCTCACCGGTATTTCAGATCTCTGAGGACGGACAGAATATGTCCGACAAGAAAAAAACCTGAGACGACTGACAAAAAACCAGATAGAAGAAACCCAGGCCAAGCTGGCCAACTTGAAGCGCACACACAGTTCTGCCTACTACGTCACCCAAGAATTGAGCTTGTATGGCTACTTGAAGTTCACTAAATTCTGTACAGAAACAGTGTACAAGGTGAAAATCGCAGAGAATGCTCGCCTCAACAAATCACTGAGCACTGAAAAGGTAACAACGTCAGTACTAGACAACCCAGAGAAGTATGTGAGGAACTTATCGTCATACGTACTCAACAACATTGAAACAGAGGCCCTTGCATACGGATTAAAATTCTGCATAAAGCCTAAACACATCAACCGTGTTGAGTCGCAAGCACAGTTTGAAATGTTGTTCGATCAAGTCTCCAAGTTATCACGTACCTCTGCTGAGTCGGTCGGGTGGCTGAAGGCCAAACTGGTAGATTTAGAACACCAGTATCGCACAACACCCTCTAAACAGACGTGTCCGCTGACCAATGAACACCTTACTGCCTTAAAAGCGTTAAAGGCTAACAAAACCCTCGTCATACTGAAACCTGACAAAGGGAGCGGTACAGTACTGATGGACATGTCAGATTACCAGAGAAAAATGGATGTAATATTGTCAGATGAATCCAAATTCAGGATAGATCAAAAAGTAAACAAGTCGGAGGACCTGGATGCTATAATGAGGAAAGAGATCCAGTCACTTGTGAATGCGGGACTCATCAGTGAGGCCACTGCAAAAACGCTCACACCACGTGGCTCGCACACTCCTCAGATGTACGGTCTACCCAAACTTCACAAGCCCGGCATCCCGCTAAGACCTATCCTGTCCATGGTTAACTCTGCACAACACCGAATGGCGAGATGGTTAGCCGAAATGTTAAAGCCAGTACGACAGTCCTTCGATCCAAAAATACTCAGAGATACATTCCAACTGGTGGAATTATTGGATACTATGGACATAAATAACAAACACATGGCATCCATGGATATAGCCTCCCTATTCACTAACGTTCCATTAGAGGAGACAGTGAAAATAATAAGGGAACGCATTGAAGACAAACAACTAAAATTAGGCATACCAACACCTATTCTGGAGAGGCTACTACTACTATGTACCGCCAACATCCAATTCAATTTTCTAACTAAGTCATACCGCCAAATTGACGGAGTGGCCATGGGAAGTCCTCTTGGTCCTATTCTAGCGGACATCTTCATGGCACACTTAGAAGAAAAGAGATCCTCAGACATCAACAACTTGGCCTTTTACCGGCGTTATGTGGACGATATACTAATTATCACCACAGACGAGCTACAAGCAACATCGTTTCAGGCCACAATGAACAAGACGCATAAAAACATCTCTCTATCTATGGAACACGAACACAACGAAGCGTTACCGTTCCTAGATATTCTAATGAGACGTAGAGCAGACGGCACAATTCAAAGATCGGTGTACCGCAAAGAAACATGGACTGGCCAATACCTAAATTTTCAGAGCTTCACACCTGTCCAGTACAAACGGGGCTTAGTACGGACCTTGTTTGACCGTGCTAGAAAGATATGCACCCAGGACACACTGACAGAGGAATTTGAAACTCTGAAGAATGTCTTAAACCTGAATGGGTACTCCACAGGATTTATAAAGCACCATTGCCAACAGCCCAAACCCAAAGCAGACGTAACTACAGTCCCTAAACTCAAGGTATTCATCCAGCTAACCTTTCGAGGGGATGACGTAATGCAACGTCTACAAGACCGGCTTACTACAGCAGTAGGTCGAACATTCTGTGCGGCAACTCCAGTCATTAGATGTA
>OY992877.1:174252363-174454863 GCA_963921405.1 Cepaea hortensis
GCGGGTGGTGGACTAAGCGGTAACAGACTGCAATAAAAGCAACAACTCACAATTCTCGATATATATATACGTCATTTACAGTTTAAGATACATCGGGGTTAAAGACAGCGTCGTAAATCAACTATCACTATCAGGCAGTTTACCTAACATCTGAAGTCATAAATTTATTTCCTGTATGGATATTTGCATTGTATGTACCCGTGTTATTTACTTTCAGCTCAGGTTACAGCCGGTTAATCGGGACAAAAAAATTACTTATGAACAAATATCAACAGTGGCTGTATTTTATTCAGGTAATCTATCCAATAAGTAGTTAAGTAAATATACCAGGGTCTGAACTCTACAGTTCACTTAGTTACCGTTTGCTTTCTTGCCTGTCACAGGAAAATATATATGCTGTGTCTTCAAACGATGTAAGTCTAAACTGTTAATAGCTGGCGAATGCAAAAGGAATAGTTAATTATATGCTAAGTCCAGAACACATTTCAACGAGTTTGACAGTTTGAGAACATTCGCTGAAGAAAACTCATACGGAGGTAAGTACTATTGCTACGCATTAACTCTGCTTGCCTGCCTGTCGGTCTGTCGGTGTGTCGGTCTGTCTGTCTGTCTGTCTGTCTGTCTGTCTGTCCATTCGTATATACGTATGAATGTGTGCATATGTACGACAGTATATATATATATATATATTTGTCAGGTCTTAGTCAGATATGACTGAGCTACCGTATAACAGTAGACGGTACTACCTGGTTTCTGTTAGCGCCGAACGTTGGGCGGCGCTTACCAAACCCGACACCCCACATTGTGCCAACGGCTTCGGGCGGAAGAGCGCAATTGGGAGGGTACAAGCCTTACCCTGGTGCGAGGAAATGCAAGCTAAAGACAAAATTGTCATGGCAGGGCAGACCAGGCCCTAAGCCTTGGTTGGCGACTGGTCTAGGATCGAAGCTCCGACAGGCGGACAGTTAGAGCATTGCTTTGCTGATCCGGCAGCTTCTGCAGCTTGTCTTGTTCCAGATGTAGGGGTGTTACCTTTCCTCTGGGGTGAACTAGGCAGGCCGAGAGAGGGATCATGCTGCATGGGCAACACATGATCTCTATATTTTAGCCCAGGCTTTGTGCTATGGAGAGGCAATAACTCCATCCCTGGTCTTAACTGGTCTCGGAATCAAAGCGAGAGGCAACTGTTACGGGTTATAAGTCCTTGTCAGTTGGCGTAGACATGGGGCGCCACGCGTTGCCTCTGACGGTGGGAGACACCTATAGGTGTCACTGATCAGCTACCGCCCGCCTCAAGCTGGGCAGCCCCCAGCCAATTGGGTGCTGATCCGCCACAGCCTGCCTGCTTCAATGGGTGCTTGGGGCTAGGACAAAATCTGAATCGCAGGCTGTAAAACCAATGCACCAGGTACAAACAAAAATATAAATAGAAACCTCAAGCTACGGCTTGCAACCTGGAACGTGAGAACCATGTGTCCAGGATTTTCCACTGACTTGACCAATATTGACGATGTGAGAAAAACGGCTGTGATTGATGCCGAACTCAATCGTCTTAACATTGATATTGCTGGCCTGCAGGAGACTCGCCTCGCTGAGGAAGGGTCACTCAGGGAAAACAACTACACCTTTTTCTGGAAGGGTAAAGGGCAGGCAGAAAAAAGGCAACACGGTGTGGGCTTTGCAGTGAAGAATTCGCTACTGGGAATGATTGAAATTCCAGCAGGAGGAAATGAAAGACTATTATCCCTGCGCTTGGCAACCTCTTGTGGGTTTGCCACCATTATTACTGCATATGCACCGACACTCGATTCCTCTGATGATGTGAAGGATTTGTTCTATGAGGAGTTAGACTCTGTGATCAAGGCAGTTCCAAAATCCGACTACATTTATATGCTCGGTGATTTCAATGCTCGTGTGGGCAAGGACTCGAGTTCATGGCCAGTGTGCCTTGGAAAATACAACATCGGTCGCATGAATGAAAATGGGCAAAGGCTGCTGGAGCATTGCACCAGTAATGACCTATGTATTACAAACTCTTTTTTTAAAACAAAAGAGATGCATAAGGTCACATGGAAACATCCAAGATCCGGCCATTGGCACCAGCTGGACTTCATCATCACACGGAGACAACATCTGAACCATATATCATTGACTCGTAGTTACCACAGTGCTGACTGTGATACGGATCATTCTTTGGTTGTTGCAAGGGTTAGACTGAGACCAAAGAGAATCTACACAGCTAAACACAAATCTAGTCCCAGGATTAATATTATTAACACTCATGATCCTGAAAAGTGCTTTCAGTTTCAACAGCAACTTGAAGACGCTTTCACTGATACACCAGAAAATTGTACAGTAAATGATAAATGGAATAAACTTAAGGAAACTCTTTGTAAAACTGCCGTAAAGGTTTACGGCACTGTGGATCATAAGAGGCAGGACTGGTTTGCGGCCAACAGCGAGACTCTGCAGCCCTTGATTGATAAGAAGAAGAAAGCTCTCTTAAGAAACAAGGAAAGACCAACGCGTAACACTCTGAGTGAGCTAAGGCAAGCTAGGAAGGATGTGCAAAAGGCTGCCAGGCAGTGTGCAAATGATTATTGGATCAAGTTATGTGAGTCCATTCAAATCGCAAGTGATAAGGGAGACATAAGAAGCATGTATGAAGGAATAAAGAAAGCCTGTGGTCCAGTGATCAAAAGAAGTGCACCATTGAAAACCTTG
Organism: Cepaea hortensis; assembly: GCA_963921405.1. Classification (NCBI taxonomy): domain Eukaryota; kingdom Metazoa; phylum Mollusca; class Gastropoda; order Stylommatophora; family Helicidae; genus Cepaea; species Cepaea hortensis. Next base: position 174,255,088 of record OY992877.1, read on the forward strand.
ACTGGAGAAGTCATCACTGATAAGAAACAGCAGATGGACAGATGGGTAGAGCACTATTTGGAGCTTTACTCAAGTGAGACCAAACTAGCGGATAATGCCCTCAACGCCATAGAGGCTCTACCAACTCTTGACCACCTGGACACACTTCCCACCATAACAGAAGTTAAGTGTGCTATAAATGAACTTGCATCTGGCAAGGCTCCAGGTAAGGATGGGATTCCAATAGAGGTTATCAGGAGTGGGCAAGACACACTCACTATACAGATCCACCAGCTAATAGAGCTATGCTGGCGTGAAGGACAAGTCCCACAGGATTTCAAAGATTCAAGCATCATAACACTGTACAAGAACAAGGGCGATCGGAGCGACTGCAACAACTATAGGGGTATCTCACTTCTGTGTATTGTTGGAAAAGTATTTGCCAGAATTGTTCTGCGCAGACTTCAAGTCCTAGGAGATCAAGTCTACCCTGAATCACAGTGTGGCTTTCGACAGAACCGGTCTACCACTGATATGATATTCTCATTGCGACAAATGCAAGAAAAATGCCGTGAACAGAATCAACCACTGTTTATTGCCTTCATCGACCTCACAAAGGCATTTGATTTGGTCAGTCGTGAGGGTCTGTTCAAGGCACTAAAGAAGATTGGCTGCCCACCAACTCTTCTGTCCATTGTGGAATCGTTCCACACAGGCATGAAGGGTATAATCAAGTTTGATGGTGCAACTTCTGAAGAATTTGAAATCAAGAGTGGAGTTAAGCAAGGTTGTGTACTAGCTCCCACCCTCTTTGGAATATACTTTTCACTTCTACTGAAATATGCATTTCGTGATCAGGATGGTGGTATATACATTCACTCACGCTCAGATGGCGGCCTCTACAATGCTCAGAGATTGAAGGCTAAGACCAAAATTAGGAGGGTACTGATCAGAGAGTTGCTTTTTGCAGATGATGCTGCAGTTACGACCCACTCTGAGGAAGAATTGCAATGTCTACTATCTGCATTCTCCAATGCTTGTTCTGAATTTGGTTTAACAATTAGCAAAAAGAAGACACAGATTATGTCACAGGGTGCACATGGGGTACCATCAATCTTTATTGACGACGCCGAACTAGAGATAGTAGACCATTTTACATATCTAGGATCAGTGGTAAATAGCAAATTATCCCTAGATCAGGAAATCAACATCCGGATTGGTAAGGCAGCAACAACAATGAACAGGTTAAGAAAAAGAGTCTGGGAGAACAGGAAGCTTACTGCCAAAACAAAAGTCCTTGTCTATCAAGCCTGTGTCCTTAGTACTCTTCTCTATGGCAGTGAAACCTGGACAACTTACTCACACCAAGAGAACAATTTAAACAGCTTTCATATGCGGTGTCTGCGAAGAATTCTTGGTATTAAGTGGCAAGACAAAATCACAAATACTGAAGTATTGGAAAGATCAGGTTGTGTGACAGTTTATTCCATGCTCAGTCTTCGTAGACTTAGATGGATAGGACATCTTAGGAGGATGGATGATGGTAGAATACCAAAGGATATCTTTTTTGGTGAATTACAGATGGGTAAGAGATCTCAGGGTCGGCCTCTACTACGATACAAAGATGTGTGTAAGCGGGACATGATTGATACAGGCATTGATAATGCACATTGGGAGCAAGTCGCCGCTGAACGTGTTGCATGGAGGGCAAATATCAGAAATGGAATAAAGTCAAAGGAGAAAATTATTGCAGAAAAGTCACACACCAAGCGTTTGAGACGTAAGATGGTGCATGATGGTGGAAATGACCACGTGTTCACATGCACCCACTGTGAACGGACATTTACAGCGCAAATTGGCCTTATCAGTCACACTCGCTACCGCCATAGTTAAAAGTTATTATGCCTTTTTAAAGCACAAACTATCGTCTGTCAAGACGGCAAGGTGCCAATGATGAATATATATATATATATATATATATATATATATATATATATATATATATATATATATATATATATATATATAAAACAGGACAAGCATCACCATCTTCACCACCTATTCAGACAATAGAGGAAATTGGGGGATCGTGCCCGTCAGCATCTGGTCTAAACCAGTCACCCACCAAAAGAAGAGCCACGAAAAGAACACGTGTAACCTTAGTGTTCACACATGTGTAGTCTCGCTGGAGTGAACCAGCTCGTGTAGTGTGCTGCCATTCTTCTGGTGTGAATTATAGGAGGTGGCTGGAACACATATAGGGATAATCATGATCATGTATCAGGCCGATAAACGTGAGCGGTCATGGTTGGCTATCTCACACGATCACCAGAGTCTCTGATAAAAACCGTGTTCTTGTCCATATTATTACACGTGGCAGAGCCATCTTATCGTTGATCTCTTTGTCTTACCCTGACTCTTTTCACATCAAATTTACCATTTGTCGCTAAGTTGTGACATTTATTTCTCCTCACAAAATGGCTAATAAATATTGACCGTCTTCTGCTAATGTATCTATTGAATTTGTGGGATCCTTTTGTGTTTTGAAGGCCTACCTCATTTTGTTTCTGTCCATACGTTGTATTCATTGCAATATTCTTTACCAGTCGAATGTCTTTTAAGTCAAATGAGAGATCTGCAAGCATTTTAATAATAACGTGTCTTACTCCGTCGATAGATGTGGATTTTTTTGGGTTTTTTTTTTTACATATGTCGAGCGCTCTGTTTATGTTCTCAGCAAATACATACCATGAGTTGTACGCTTGAATTCTATATACCACATTGTTCTTTCCCTAGTTATGATTATATTTTCTGCCTGACAATTTGCATAATTATTCTTAGCAAAATTTTTGTAATGTGGCTCATTATGTAAATTGTTCGATGTTGATCACATTATAAGACTCCTGGTTTCTTCTGGCCTGCAATAAACATTGGATTATATAAGTCAAGGGGTATGTCTTCCCTATCATATAGTCAGATGGCTTGGTCTAATCATTACACTTCTAAGGAATTCGTTATTTCAACTGTGCTGTTATCTGGACCCGGGGTCTTGCCGGATTTTACATAGTTAAGGGCATTCTGAATCTTCATATTAAACATTGGCGGTCATTCGTACTTATTGAAAATGTCAAACTATCCCCACACGAATCCGTTAAAATATCTCGGACATACTCATCGTGCCTATAACATCTTTTCCTTGACCATTTATGGAGATATCAGAGTTAATTTAACGGATCCTTATTCCAAACCAAATCTTGTAACTAATACTAATAGTTAAAGATAAGGTCATTCCAACCTCTCGGTACTTATAAACGTAAGATTATTACGGCGTGGACAAGCCCTTAGGTTCGTACCGGAATACGATCAGCGTTGCCAGTTGTGAGTTGTGCTCAATCTTTAAATCTCAAATCCCGAAACAACCAAATAAATCAGTAAGATTATTAGGTAGTTGGCATTTACGCATAATAAACCTTAGTTATGAGTTATCTTCCTTCATAGGCTGTCCTTCATGCGACAAAATTATCCAAGGCAAATATTACGAGGCCGGTCTCTGTGGCCGAGGGGTTACACGACTATCTCCGTAATCCCGTTTATCCACGCAGGGTCTCGCAGCGCTCGAGAATTGGAAGCGGTTCTACCCGCGCTAGTGACTTGCGTGATAAATGAGCCGGCCGCTCAGAAAGCAATGGCAAACTACTGAACGTATTCTTGCCAAGAAATCAATGTCACAGCGCCAAACCGATACACCTTGGTTTGGCCTGTTTTACGCAAAAAATCTGGACAGCGCCGGAACACCATTGGAAACAAATCAACTTGTGAATTCTTTGTCTGATGTTGGCCCGGCTTGTTGACAGGAACAAAAGTGCTGTTCTGTTGTATTATATATATTTTATATATGTATTGTATATATATGATATATTGCCTGGGAAAAACATTGTTTTGAATTTCTCAAACGTCGCCTCCCATTACCAACTGTGAAGCGATTAGATGGATTACTGAAGCTGAAGTATGTCTGCAGTATGTACCTGACGAGATGCAGCGAAATATGCCAGGCAATAAATCGTGCAATCTATTGTTTGTGTCTTTGTTATTCAAATTCAGTACGGGAAAACATTGTTTTGAATTTCTCGAACGCCGCCTCCCATTACCAACTGTGAAGCGATTAGATGGATTACTCAAGCTGAAGTATTTCTGTAGTATGTACCTGACGAGATGCAGCGAAATATGCCAGGCAATAAATTGTGCAATCTATTGTTTGTGTCTTCATTATTCAAATTAGTAACTCACCATGGTTAAATTATATACAGATAAAAGACCACACAAAACGCAATTCCACCAATGATAAGAAAACACACTAATTATTACTCTACTTCTGCTACATTAGGTGAAAATTTGAGAAAACATTGTTTACTACTCCACCACGGCTACATTAGATCCACAAAAGAGAACATACTTTTCACTACTACTCCACCAAGACTATAATTAGAAGAAAGTAAGAGAACGCACTAATTACTACTTTATCATTGTATTATTAGCTGAAGATAAGAAAATATACTAATTACTAGTTCACCACGACTATATTAGAGGACATAAGAAAACACATTAATTACTACTCCCAACGACTATATTATAAGAACATAAGAGAACACTAATTACTATTGCAGCCGGTCTCCCTGGCCTAGAGGTTTACGTCTTTCTTCGTATCCCGTATACTCTCGTGAGTAACATTATGTGCTCGAGAAACGATAGCGGTTCTCGCCGCGTCGGTAACTTACGGGGTATGTGAGCCGGTCGCTCAGAAAGCAATGGCAAACTACTGAGCGTAATCTTGCCTAGTACATCAACAGCATCTGCAAAATGCGGGTGTTGACTGCAACGTCCTGTAAGGGATATGCAAAAAAAAAAAATACTATTCCGCCACGACTATATTAGAAGAAAATAAGAGAACACACTAATTACTACTTTATCATTGTATCATTAGCTGAAGATAAAAAAAAATACACTAATTACTAGTTCACCACGACTATATTAGAAAGACATAAGGAAACACATTAATTACAACTCCCCACGACTATATTATAAGCAAATAAGAGAACACGCTAATTACTACTCCCCCATGACTATATTATAAGAAAATAAGAAAACCAATTACTACTCCACCACGACCATATTAGAAGAAAATAAGAGAATACACTAATTACTACTCCGCCAAGACAACAATGGCTCGACATAAGCTACCAGACTAATTACAACTCCACCATGGTTTTTCAGTTGAAGGTAAGATGGTACACTAATGACCACTCCACTACAGCTATATTAGCTGAAGACAACGCCATAAACGAGTTTCTAATCTTCTGTAAAGGATATTTACATTCCATCTAAAGCGTCCATTAGTACTTGTGGATCGATCTATGGATGATATGTGGCGCACTGCAAACTAATAATTGAAATGGGGTGGCCCAATTCTCTGGCGCGTGTACTTTCTCTAACCGAACAGAAATGCCTTGGCTATAGTTACGGTTGTAGTCAGTTATCATTTATTATCTGTTATATATCAGGGTCATTATTTCTCTCTAATATCTATTAGAGTATGTATTATCAATTAGGGTCATTACTCTATCTATTATCTATCTGGGTCATAGTTTCTATCTGTTATCTATCATGGTCATTATTACTGTCTATTATCTAGCAATGTCGTATTTCTATCTATTATACACCAGGGTCATTATTTATCTCTGTAATCTATCAGGATCATAGTTTATATTTATTATCTACCAGGATCATTTTTTATCTCTATTATCTATCAGGGTCATTATTACTATCTATTATCTATCAGCGTCGTTATTCCTATCTATTATATATCAGGCTCATTATTTCACTCTATTATCTATCAGACCTTTCAAAATAAATGCCATTCAAGTATATGCACCAAAAAGTGAATGCAGTGAAGAAAGTATAGAGGGATTTTATAATGACACGGAGTCTGCTTTGAAGAACTGTAAAACAATCAGAAATAAATATCATAATGAGTGATTTCAACGCAAAAGTAGGAAATCAAGGTGATGGATGCTGTGTAGGCAACCATGGTTTGGGAGAGCGAAACGAAAGAGAATACAGACTTGTACAATGGGCAAAAGAACAAGAAATGGTTGTAGGAAACACCTGGTTAAATCAGCGTCCTAGAAGATTATGGACATGGAGGAGTCCAGACAGCAGGATTAAAAACCAGATATATTACATCCTGATTAGCAGAAGGTTTCGAAATGCGTTAACAGTCGTAAAAACAGCCCTCAATGCAGACTGTTACAGTGATCAGAGATTAATTACAGGCAAATTAAGGGTAAAGTTAAAGAAAGTCAAGCATAAAACAAGAAACCCTAAATATGATCTGTGCAAATTTAAAACTGACAAAGAAATACAAGATACTTTTAACACGGAAGTAAAGAACAAAGTTCATATATTGTCTTATCTAAAGATCCTATTTTAAGATGTGGATGATCAATGGGAAATGTTGAAGAATTCAATCAGTTGTGCTGCAGAAAAAAACTTTTCCAAAATTAAAGAAAGTTGGTTGTAAGACATGGATGACTGTCAGCGTGTTGTATGTCTAGGTATCTGAGCTCGGGCTCACACAGGCAACAATAACTCCGTTAAATATAATATCTAACATTTATTGTATTTCAATACAGTGCGTTGGCGCAGTGGGTTTAACAAGCCCGCACTGAGTTGCATATCACAGAGGTTTAACATAATCACACAGTTTAACATCATCAAACATTCTAAGCAAACTATCTAGCATATGTCTATGAACCCCAAATACACATGGGTCTAAACTATTGAGTCCCTCTAAGGCAGGCCCTGTTGCCTCTTCGATGTCCCGTCTCTCTCTGCCGATCCACACGTGTCGCAATCCGACACGGGTGGTAACTCTGTTCGAGTTCCTCGTGGACCCCGCAATAGGCGGGCCACATCAGTGTCCACGGGACAGTGGACTCACTGACCAGTCCTTCGAGAAGGTTCTGGAATACTCTGGCCTTCGAGGGTCTTACTTCTTTCCCTTGGGCGGGAGTATTAGCCCTTGGCTAATATCTATTAACTAATGTTAGTTTACCGGATAATGTGGATAATGTGAGGCTGTGACAATGACTGAAGCAATTTTACAACTAATGGAAACAAGAAGACCGAACAAAAGTAATCTTACCACATATTAAGAAATTTACAGGAAAGCCAGAATATTATGTAAGGAGGCAAAAGAAGCACGGCTCGAGAAAAAAAAAAAAAAACTGCATAGAAATTAAAAAAAACAATACAACAGTAAAAATACCAAACTAATGCACAAAAGAATTCAGGAGCTTACCATTCAAAGAAAATATACATCAGCAGGCTGCCTAAAGACAAAAGACGGAAAAATCCTAATATAAAAAGATCAGATGTTACATGTTTGGTCAGATTATGTGAAGAACCTCTATGATGATAACATAAATGAACAGTATAATATTCAAACCAATAATGAAGGACCATCAACTTTGAAGACGGAGGTTCAGAATGCTCTTAACCATATGAAATCTGGCAAGACCCCCGGTTCAGACATCATCACAACAGAAATGATTAATGCTTTAGAAGAATATGGAATAGATAAAGTTACAAGACTGATGAATACTGGAAATATACCTCAAGAATTATGTAACTCTGTATTTATGCAATCCCAAAGAAATCAGTAGCCTTGGAATGTGATCAGCATCGAACAATTAGTAAAATAAGTCACATCACGAAGATTTTGCTAAGTATTATCATGCAAAGCGTTAGGAAGAAAATACAACCTGAAATAGGAGAATAAGAATGTGGGTTTGTAGAAGGCAAAGGTACAGTATATGCTGTGTAAATACTGAGAACAGCAACTGAACGTTCTATAGAAGTAAACCAGGCGTTCAAAACTCAGCTGCGACCGATTTGTGCAGCAGACCGTGTCGCGTTGTGTTATAACGTGCTGGTATGGAAGCCGGTCGTTCAGAAAGCAATGGCAAACTACTGAACGTAACACTTGCCTAGTACATCAACAGCAGCTGAAAAATGCTGGTGTTGGCTGCAACGTCCCGTAAGGGATACGCAACTTAAAAAAACAAATAGAAGTAAACACAGATCTTCACCTGTGCTTTATTGACTAAACAAAGGCTTTCAACAAAGTTAGACATGTCGACATGATAAGGATGCTCGAAGATCTACAAACTGAAGGAAAAGACCTTAGACTTGTAATAAACATATATTGGAAACGAACAAGCTGCCATAAGAATGGATAATGAAATAGGTCTATATCAGCCTATTAAGAGAGGTGTGAGACAGGGATGTGTAATGTCTCCAGATCTTTTTCCCATGTACAGTGAAAATATTTTCAGAAATATAGAAGCTATGGAAGGAATCAACATTGGGGGACGATGCATCAATAACATTAGATATGCAGATGATACGGCCTTGATGGCTGACAATGAACAGGACCTGCAAAATTTAGTAGATGCGGTTGTTGCACACAGTGAACAACTAGGGTTATAACTGAATTGTAATAAGACACAGATTATGGTCGTCACTGGGAAGAAGGAAATACCACAATGTAATATACAAGTAAATGGGTATATTCTTAAACAAGTGAATCGGTACAGTTATCTCGGAACAGTCATAACAGCTATCAGGGTCGTTATTTTGATCTATTATATATCAGGGTGCTGGTCTCTCTGGCCGAGGGGTTACACCACTTCCTCCGTAATCCCGTTTATCACGCAGAGTCTCGTAGCGAGCGAGAACTGGGAGCGGTTCGTCCCCCGCTGGTGACTTGCGGGATAACTGAGCCGGCCGCTCAGAAAGCAATGGCAAACTACTGAGTGTAATCTTGCCAAGAAATCAACAGACAGCTGAAAGATGCTGCTGTTGACAACGATGTCCTGTAAAAGGATATGCGAATTAAAAAAAAAATATATATATATCAGGGTTATTATTTCTTTCTACTATTTATCAGGGCCATTATTGCTATCTATTATATATTAGGGCCATTATTTCTTTCTTATATGACTGAGCAACCGTATGACAGTAGACGGTATTACCTGCTTCTGTTAGCGCCGAATGTTGGGCGACGTTTACCAAACTCGACACCCCACATTGTGCCAACGGCTTCTGGGAGGGTACAAGCCTTATCCTAGTGCAAGGAAATGCAACCTAAAGACTGAATGTCATGGCAGGGCAAACCAGGCCCTAAGCCTTGGTTGGAAACTAGTCTAGGATCGAAGCTCCGACAGGTGGACAGTTATAGCATTGCTTTGCTGATCCGGCAGTTCTGCAGCTTGTCTTGTTCCAGACGTATTGGTGTTACCTTTCTTCTGGAGTAAACTAGAGAGGCCGAGAGAGGGATCATGCTGCATGGACACCACATGGTCTCTAAATTCAGCCCAGGCTTTGTGTTACTGAGAGGTATAACTCCATTTTACAAACTATCGTCTGTCAAAACGGCAAGGTGCCAGTCAGTATTTCTATCTCTTTTTGTTACTGACCTTCAGTGTCATTAACTAGAGTGTCATTAGCTTTAGGTCAACAGCAAATGGTGCAACTTCTACTGGCTTAGTGGTGTTAACACTATCCGCATGCTCAGCCATTATAGTTTATGACTCTTTTACGAGCACAGGAACTAAACTATCTAGGGCAGTGGTTCTCAACCGGTGGGGAATTCCCCCCCCCCCCCAGGGGGGAATTTTAGGGTTTCCGGGGGGAGGGGATTAAGATTATTTCAAGATCGTGTTAATACAAGAACCGATTACTTGATATTGTTTTTCCCTTCATACTATACAGTTTTGTACGTCTCACCCTTCTGAAATTCATTTTATAACGTAAGTAGACCCGCAAATCACGTTTTATGTAGACGTCTATACTTGTTTTAGTATGTGCTATTAAATTTAGCTTCCATTATTACGTATACTTGTGAAAGGGGAAGGGGGAAGGGAAGGGGAATTTAGGGAGGAAATACGAAACGGGGGAATGACGTTCTGAAAATATGATGAAGGGGGGCACGGGCCATAAAAGGTTGATAACCACTGATCTAGGGGGAGGGGAAGAAATGAAGTAAGGACTGAACGAAGTTTAAGTAGTAGTAGTAGAAGTAGTAGTAGTAGTAGTAGTAGTAGTAGTAGTAGTAGTAGTAGTAGTAGTAGTAGTAGTAGTAGTAGTAGTAGTAGTAGTAGTAGTAGTAGTAGTAGTAGTAGTAGTAGTAGTAGTAGTAGCAGCAGAAGAAGAAGAAGATGAAGAAGAAGAAGAAGAAGAAGAAGAAGAAGAAGAAGAAGAAGAAGAAGAAGAAGAAGAAGAAGAAGAAGAAGAAGAAGAAGAAGAAGAAGAAGAAGAAGAAGAAGAAGAAGAAAAACAAGGAGAAGGCGAAGATGACAGCGACTTCGAAGAAGAAAAAGAAAGACTGAATAAATGAATGAAAATAAACTGATATGTGTCTTGCTCCTATGAACTAGCAATAGCATCTCGTGTGCCAGTTTATTTCTAGAAAAACGCCGATTGAACACACGGAGTGAACAGTGAATAACATAACCACGCATATTTTTGTTACAACACACATATACTGTATGTCTTACTCTCGTATTTGATTGCTGAGATTTATTGTTGCTATTAATCCACAACTCCAGTGCTTACTGTCACTGTTTACTCTGTCGAAATAAGCGTCAGATTTGGTATGCGATAACGGCTTTATAAATAACTTGCTTGGAAATGGATCACTTATTGTTTCGTACTATTAACAGTGTAAGTAAAGGATTATGTGACCTTTAAGACAGACAGACAGACACACAGACAGACAGTCAGATAGACAGACAGTCAGACAGAAACACAGGCAGCCAGAATGACAGTCATACAGACAGACAGACAAGCTGGCAGGCAGACAGACAGACAGGCGGACAAGCAGGCAGGCAAGCAGGCAGGTGGGCAGGCAGGCAGGCGGACAGGCAGGCAGGCAATGTCTGTTAATGTGTCTACCTGTTTTTCTGTCTCTCTGTCTATCCAGCGAAAATCATGTGTAGTGAGATCAAATAGCCAGACTTTTTGTGTAAGGGCGAAAAGCTGCGCTTGAAAAGAAAAATTGATGGTAGTTGGAAATAGCCAACAGTAGGTCGTAATTGCACTGCCCTGTCAAAATTGGCCTGAATGAAAATCTACGCACTGGTAGACAGAGGCCTTATCTTCTATTGAATCTGTCTAGAGAAAGTAAATCTTATACAAATGAATGCCGAAGATACAAAAACTCAGTAAAGAAGAACTAGTTATGCTATGCTCCCATCTAAAGAGAAACGAAGAATAAGAGGAAAAATAACTAACACACACAAACACCCTCGCATATGTATAGAATGAGATACGTGTTTTGACAGCCTTGTGTATGACACGAAAAGATCTCAGCACACAAATTAACACTTGTTGGTGAGGATGATAGAAATGTGATCTCCCAAGTCAGTCAGCAAGGCACTTGAACGGTATTATGATGACAGTGATAATGGTGATGATCTGATAATGATAATGCTGATGATGATGATGATGATGATATATGCATATACAGGGAGATAGAAAGTGAAGAAAACTTAAAAGAGTAACTATAAATAGTGGTTACGCATTACCTATACATTGCATTGTCATTTAATAGAATAGATCCATACATTCTGAGATTCAGTTCCCGTGCACTTGTTACACTGCAAAATAACTACCGAGTGACGGATGCGTTACAGTGAGAGAACTCTTTAATAACTCCCGTAGAATGTCTTAAAACACGCACTGTCTCTGACAGCAGCAGTTCGGGTAATACATTCATAATGCTAACACATGTCTGAGGTATAACAAGTTAAGTCCGGAGCAAAAATAATTTGGTGTCGGCTCTGTCTGTCTGTCTGTCTGTCTGTCTGTCTGTCTGTCTGTCTGTCTGTCTGTCTGTCTGTCTGTCTGTCTGTCTGTCTGTCTGTCTGTCTGTCTGTCTGTCTGTCTCTCTCTCTCTCTCTCTCTCTCTCTCTCTCTCTCTCTCTCTCTCTCTCTCTCTCTCTCTCTCTGTGTTTCCGCGTCTCCATCCTGTTTCAGGATATTGCGGTCAACATCAGCATCTTTCAGCTGTATGTTGATTCCTAGGCTAGATTACGCTCATCAGCATTATATATATATATATATATATATATATATATATATATATATATATATATATATATATATACTAGCTGACACGGCCCGGCTTCGCCCAGACTCTGGTGGGGAGCATCTCATTTAATTCATATAAGTAGTCATATAAGCTCCCGTTCCCGACTGTCTGTCTGTCTATCTATCTGTCTGTCTGTCTGTCTGTCTGACCCGGCCCAGCCCATGGTGGAGAGCATCTCATTTAAATCATATAAGTAGTCATATAAGATCCCGTTCCCGACTATCTGTATGTCTGTCTGTCTTGGGTAAATGGAGGAGGGAGGAGGAAGAGGGAGGTGGAGGAGGGAAGAGGAGGGAGGAGGAGGGAGGAGGAGACAGGAGGAATAGGAGGGATTAGGAAGAGGAGGGAGGAGTAGGGTGGAGGAGGAGGGGGAGGAGGAGGGAGGAGGAAGAGGGAGAAGGAGGGAGGAGGAGATCGCAGGAGGAGGAGGAGGAGGAGAGGGAGGAGGAGGGAGAGGGAGGAGGAGGAGAGAGTAGGCGGAGGGAGCAGGAAGAGGGAGGAAGAGGGAGGAGGAGGAGGGAGGAGAAGGAGGAGGGAGGAGGAAGGAGGAGTAGAGAGTGGGAGGAGGGAGGAGGCGGAGGGAGGAAGAGGGAGGAGGAAGAGGGAGAAGGAGGAGGGAGGAGAAGGAGGGAAGAGGATGAGAGGGAGGAGGAGGAAGAGGGAGGAGGAGGAATGTGAAGGGAGGAGGAGGGAGGAGGTAGAGGGAGGAGGAGGAGGAGGGAGGAGGATAGAGGAGGAGGAGGGATGAGGAGGAAGAGGGAGGAGGAATGTGAAGGGAGGAGGCGGGAGGAGGTAGAGAGAGGAGGAGGAGGGAGGAGGAGAATGGAGGAGGAGGGATGAGGAGGAGAGGGAGGAGGAGGGGGAGGAGGGGGAGGAGGAGGGAGGAAGAAGGAGGAGGGAGGAAGACGGATGAGGGGGAGGAGGGAGGGGTAGGAGGGGGAGGAGGAGAAGGGAGGAGAAGGGAGGAGGAGGAGGGAGCAGGAGGAAGGAGGAGGGAGGAGGAGGAGGAAGAGGGAGGAGGAGGGAGGAGGAAGAGAGAGGAGGGAGGAGGAAGAGAGAGGAGGGAGGAGGAGGGAGGAAGAGATAGGCGGAGAGAGGAGGAGGAGGGAGGAGGAGGAGTAGGGATGAATAGGAGGGAGGAGAAGGGAGGAGGAGGGATTAAGAGAAAGAGGGGGGAAAGGGGAGAAGGAGGAGGGAGGAGGGAGGAGGAGGAGGAAGAGGGATGAGGAGGGAGGAGGAGGGAGGAGGGAGGATGAGGAGGAGGGAGGAGGAGGAGGGAGGATGGTGAAGGAGGAGGAGGAGGAGGGAGGAGGGTGAAGGAGGAGGAGGAGGGGGAGGAGGGAGGAGGAGGGAGGAGGGAGGAGGAGAACGTAGGTGGGGGAGGATGAGAAGGGAGGAGGGAGAGGGAGGAGGAGGGAGGAGGAGGAGAGAGGAGGAGGGAGGAGGTGGAGGGAGAAGGAGGAGGGAGGAAGAGGTAGAAGGAGGAGGGAGAAGGAGGGAGGAGGAGACAGGAGGAATAGGAGGGAGGAGGAGGGATTAGGAAGAGGAGGGAGGAGTAGGGTGGAGGAGGAGGGGGAGGAGGAGGGAGGAGGAAGAGGGAGAAGGAGGGAGGAGGAGAGAGGAGGAGGAGGAGGAGAAGGGAGTAGGAGGAGGGAGAGGGAGGAGGAGGGAGGAGGAGGAGAGAGTAGGCGGAGGGAGGAGGCGGAGGGAGCAGGAAGAGGGAGGAGGAAGAGGGAGAAGGAGGGAGGAGGAAGGAGGAGTAGAGAGTGGGAGGAGGGAGGAGGCGGAGGGAGGAAGAGGGAGGAGGAAGAGGGAGAAGGGAGGAGGAGGGAGGAGGTAGTAGGATGATTGATTGCCATCCCAACAGGTTAATATGTTATCGCGGACCTCAGAGAGAAGTGTCTATGTAGAAGACCATTTCCTGGACGTACGTATTTTGGGAGGGGGAGGAGGGAGGAGGGAGGAGGAGGAAGAAGAAAAAAAAACTACGACAGTTGGCATCTCTGGAATGAAAGGAATGCGTGTAGAAAATTTCATCTCAATCGGATGGGCCGTTCGCGAGCGCATAAAGGACATACGGACAGAGATACATAAATACATACAGAGATACATACATCCTAATTTATATATAAGATATATATATATATATATATATATATATATATATATATATATATATATATATATATATATATATATATATATATATATATATATATATATATATATATATATATTGGTTGCATATCCTTTACAGGACAATGCTGTCAACATCAGCATCTTTCAGCTGATTGTTAATTTCTTGGCAAGATTACGCTCAGTAGTCTGCCATTGCTTTCTGAGCGGCCGGCTCACATACCCCGTAAGTTACCGACGCGATTCGAACCACTGCTGATTCTCACCGTCGTCTCACGTTACTTACGAGAGTATACGAGATTATGGAGAAAAGTCGCTAACCTCTAGGCCAGGAAGCAGTCATATGTGTACACACACACACACACACACACACACACACACACACACACACACACACACACACACACACACACACACACACACACACACACACACACACACACGATGGGATTTTAAATGAAAAAAAAAATAAGAGTGTTATAGAAATGACAATAAACGTGCTATTGTCTTGTAACTTGTCAATATTGTTGTTAAGGATGTCGAGAGTGTTAAGCACATAACATCACTGTGCAGACAAACATGGTGACGTCATACAGTCAGATTAAAGATGGCCGCATTTCTTTTAACATGCACCAAAATGGAGTAGCGGTCTGTTATCCGTTTTTTGATCAGTGAAGGGGTGAAACCTATAGAAATTCATTGGCGAATGAAGCTCCAGTATGGTGATGCATGCCTGTCAGTCCAGCAAGTGTTTGAGTGGAGTTGGAAATTTCAAAACGGTGTGACTTCTGTGACTGACTGTTCACGACCGGCTCAAGCACACCGAATAGTGACCCCAGTGTAGATTGCAGCCGTAGAAGGCTTCGTAATGAAAACCGCCATTTAACTGTGAGTGACATTGCTGCACATCTTGACATGAATCAAGGTTCAGCACACCACATCATCTATGATGTGCTACAGTACCGCAAAGTGTCTACAAGGTGAGTGCCAGCCACGACAGCTTCGTCCAAAATTGAAACAACGACGCATTGATGTATGTCACGAACTTTTCCAGTGCTTTGAAGCAGAAACCGTCCCGGTTTCCTATCAAGAATTGTTATGAAAATAAAACCTGAGTTCATAACCACGAGCTGGAAACGAAGAGAGCTAGCAAGGAATTGCGCCATTTCTCCTCCCTGAAACCAAAAAAACGTTTCGCACTCAACTATCTGCAGGGATGGTTATGCTGACTCCTTTTTGGAGTAAACGTGGCGTTATTTTATAGCACCACATGCCAAGAGGGAAATCTGTCACCAGTGATACATATTCAGACATTCTCAGGAATCATCTTCAAACCGCAATCAAATCCAAACGAGTAAAGGTGTACGTTTGCAACATGACAATCCTCGACTCCATACTGCTCGTGCAACGGTTGAAACCATCGAAGACCTCCATTTTCAATGTGTACCGTATCCTCAGTACTCGCCAGACCTGGCCCCAAGTGATTTCCACCTATTTGAACAACTCAAAGAGTCATTTTTAGGAAACACCTTTCGGTCCGATGAAGATGTACAGCAGGTGGTGCGTGAGTGGTTACACACGCGACGGAGAGAATTTTGTTTTTCTACAGGAATCCAAGCATTTTTTTTTTGTTTGGCGCTGGAGGACTTGCATTGAATGCAGTAGTGGCTAAATCGAAAAATTATACATTTGTTCATTATTTTTTCCCGACTAATTTTAATCTTAAAAGAAAAGAATTTAAGGTTTTAATTTAAAGTCCCCCGTATATCTCCGTTTCCGTAATGTTTTCTAGTTGCCACAACATGTCTCAGTTAACATCTTCTCATAGTGTGGTCAAAAATAACGACTGCCTAATTCTGATATTTGTGATAAGTTGTCTTCTTTACTTAGCCTCTTTAAATCCCACTGCTGCTCCGGTCAGTAGAAGACGGCCATATGGCCTGAGCCGCCTGTGTGCAGGTCTGCGACTACGACTGCCAGCGTACCCACGCCTGCCGCTCGCCCATCGCCACAGGGCTTGAAGGTGATATGTGAAGTTGGATGAAGAATGACTTGCGCGATGAATTGGATTAAAGTGAGGAAGAGTTGCGCACTCTCTCGCCCGAGTCCATCTGAGTCCAGTGGCAAGACAAGTCGAGACGATTGGAGACGAATACAGGTGCAGTGGATGACTGCACCGCTCTACGTGCCTTGCAGTGCTCATTACGTTCCACAACGCTTTTCAGGTAAACGCCGTCTTGCCCGTTGAATCAGGAATGATTTCTTCCGCGCAGTCTGCCGAATCCTGTCTTCACATGCTGGGTAGGCATACCCTAACTCACCGATCACCCCCCCCACACACACACACACACACACACACACACATACAAACATATATTAGTTAGTTAGTCCTTCCTCTTGAGCCTAAGGCGGCGCATAGGGCAGAAGTCATGGCTCTCCATGTCCGGCGGTTCGCTGCTACCTATTGTAGATCCTGGATGTTCACTTGGCCGTTGAATGAGCCTTCTCTGATGATGGTTCTACGCAGGGTCTCTCTTGGTCTTCCCCGTTTTCTTTTCCTTTTTGGTGACCATAAGAGGGTTTGGTTGGGGAGTCTTATCTTGTCCATTCTGAGTACATGACCGATGTAGTTCCAACGGCGTTTTCTTATAAAATTGGATACAATGTCTTGCTTAGTCTCTTGTCTTATTTGCGTATTGGTTCTGAAATCTGTCCAGTGGAGGTTTAGAATTCTTCTAAGACATTTGTTCTCAAAATTGTCTAATTTTTTATCTAAAGCTATTGTTGATTTCCAACTCTCACATCCATACGTTAACACTGGAATCACACAAAGTTGAAGATTTTAAGTTTCGTATGTAAGCTGAGTGTCTTTGACTTCCAGATATTTGACAGTTTATTGAAGGCACCAGATGCTAGTGCGATTCTAGATAATATTTCTGGCGTTGAGTCCCCTGTAGATGTCATTTTGCTTCCTAGGTATGTACAGCTGTTGACTTTTTCACGAACATGGTTGTTTAATTTGATGTCGTCTGAACTGTTGGTAAGATCAATAGTTTTTGTTTTTGCAGTGTTAATTTGTAGACCAATTTGCCCTGAAACATTTTGGAGATGGTTTATTTTCTCTTGGGCATCTAGGTGTGCTGAACTTAAAAGCACTATGTCGTCGGCAAAGTCCAGGTCTTCTAGAATTGTGTCAATCCAATGGATACCCCTATTTGTGTTGTTTGTGCATTTGCGCATGACCCTATCGATGGCTATTCCAAAGAGTATCGGTGACAAGACACAAACCTGTTTCACTCCCGTTTCCACTGAGAACCTGTCAGAGTTGCCCATATATATATATATATATATATATATATATATATATATATATATATATATATATATATATATATATATATATATATATATATATATATATATATTATGTGTGCCTATGTGTGTATGTGTAGAAGTACATATTGTCAATAGACAGACATAGAGCGAGTGAGACAGATGGACAGATACATACATACGAATATACTGACAGATCGACAGACAGAATAAAGGAAGGACAATGAAGTCTTAGAAAAATAACTGATAGCACCTATCATCCAATGAGGTGTCAGCCTCATAATGAACCAACAGCCGTCTTATGTCACTGAAAACCACCAAATTCCCCGAAGGAAGGTTACAGAGCATTGCTAGGACATCTCTCTTTATCCTAAATTGTTCCTTGAATTGTATTTCATGGTTTTAAATCAGCAACGAAACTCGTATCTAAGAATGTAGTATTTGTATAGTTATTGTACGTAAAAAAGAAGAACATTATAACTATCTAACAATTCATCATAATCGTGTACCTTACAGTGCTGCGCATGTGATCATGTTCATCAGAAAAATCCGTCCTTAGTGTTAGAGGTACGGTAGACGACCGGTCGTCTTTAGTGCCGCTTTACCAATCGATTCCACATTTTCTTTCCCTGTCGACTCTAGTTTCTAACATTAGTCTTCTTCCCGGTCGTCACAACATTCTGCAGATCATATCACCGTAAACCGGCATTTAACAAAAACGATCGTCTTGTCATGGTGTGGGCAACCATCTGACTTTGCGGGTAGACCTCTTGCAGTAACATTGGAGTCAGTACTCTTTGCTGTTCCTTGAATTCTTTGCATTCTATGGAGACATCTCACTTCCGTCTCCTCCAGTGTCTTTCCATTCGAGTGCAAATCATCTTCATGTATCACGTCCTTTCCAAAACGTCACTGTCTTCACGGCCCGCCAAACACGATTGTCGATCCTTTGCCAATTCATCTGCTTTATGCATTTTCCTGCCCAAGGTGAGTTCAGTTCCGTCAGTCTATCTTCGGTCTGACTGACCCATGCCTCATTTTCCAGGAACGATGCCTTATTTCCTACTGTTTTTTGCAAGCCGCAATAACTTTTAATATGATAACATAATTCATTTTCAGGCACATAGTGCTGTTTGGGGAATAACTTTCTTGGACTCTGAGATCGTGGAGAATGACAGTTTATTGTCCCTCTTCTTCTATTTGCACGACATTCTAAATTTTCTCTATATCATTTAGGTTCTAGTGTCCAGATAGTAATCTTTCGTGAAATAATGCTGTTTCGGAGCCAGTATTCTTTGACGCTGAGATCTTGGAGAATGACAGTTTTGTTCGCACGTCTTCTTGGTATTCTAAAAATTGTTTGCAGCATTTAATATCTGGCGCCCAGATATTCATCTTTAGTGATTGCGAAATAATGAATGACTCGCATTCATATGTTGCTAGAGGGAAATGCGAAACCTCAAAAATTCTGCTTTAATACGCTTATTGGTATTGTGCAATAAGCTCCTAATTCTGTGCACGTATAAGCTGTGGTGTATAACTGCAATTAATCCACGCAGTGGAATAAAATGGAAGTCGGATTCAGAAACGCGATGCTTTAAGTTTGTATCATTACATAGCATGAACAATATAAACACTTTAGTTATTCTTGAAATGTTCTGCGGACTGGTTGGCTGATCAAGTGTCACGGCAGCCCATCTTCTCATTTGGTATTTATAAATTCATGCCCGGATATCTGTTCATGCTCTGGTGCTTGCTATTGTAGTGGTTGTTTAATTGTTCCGCATATATTTTCTCATTAATCATTATATTTATTCTAATGTATTCGAATTTCTCATAGCATTATGAAAGATTGTATACTGTTTTCATATTGTATTTGAGCGTTCTTTCCTAAGTGCCTTGGCATCTTTTAATACATCATTACATTATTATCATCACCGTACCAATCATCATTATCATCATCATAGTCGTCGTCGTCGTCATCGTCGTCATCATCATCATCATCATCATCATCATCATCATCATCATCATCATCATCATCATCATCATCATCATCATCATCATCATCATCATCATCATCATCATCATCATCATCATCATCATTTCTTCTTCATCTTTCGTTTGCTCCCCTCTTATCTCCTGTTTTCTATGTGAATGTATTATGCATAATAGATAGCATATAATTCACGAGAGAGTGAGCTGCAATGGACATAGAGCAGAGAATGCTTTTCACACTATACCAGCACTTGATCCTCTCAGTAATTGATTATGGATTAGGTCTGCTCACTGTCTCAGAGAGTCAGCTGGTGAAGTTAGAGCGCATACAGAACGAAGCTATGCGGGTCATTCTGGGATGCACTAGAGACACCCCAGTAGTGTGTATGCGTTATATCCTTGGTCTGCTGACTGTTGCTGGTAGGCTCAAGGTGATGCAGGCGAAGGCATACCTCAGAGTAGCTGCAGACACAGACCACCCACTGCATGAGGCGCTGGACGCAGTTAAGGGTCAGCGACTGATAAGAGGGAAATCATGGATGGCTCAGGCGGAGGATACGATCAGACAGGTGTGCCCCTTGGAGAACATTAGGCGTGGAGAGGAGTGGGTCAGAGTGCCAGCGGAGCAGTCAGACTTGTGCAGAGTTATAATCACATTAATCCGGGAGTGCAGGGAGTGGCCAGCAGTGGCCACAGAAGTCGAAATCCAGCAACTAATTCAGGACAATGCTCACTCGAGTGATGTGATTATCTACACAGATGGTTCGGTGTCAAGAGGTGAGAGAAGTGGCTGGGGGTTCATAGTCAAAGCTAATGGTCCATGTTTGGGGCAGGAGAGCCTGGCATATGATACCACAACATCCAGCTTAAGAATGGAAGTGGAGGCAGTCACTGCAGCTCTCCGCTGGATGGAGAATACGACACACACACACATCGTGATTGGGACTGACTCAGAAAGCATGCTGACGAGGGTGAGGACGGGAAGACTTCGTGCGGAGTGGCTTGATTCGCTTCGGAGGTCACGGGTGACAAGCATCGCCTGGATCTGGGAAATGAACAGGCGGACAGATTGGCTGGCTCTGCAGAACTTGGTTGAGTATTGATACATGACAAGGCAGACGTGGTTGCGGCCTTGTGGGAGCACGTGCACACCTCGGAGGAGCAAATGGATTACCATGGTCTGGCAAGAATGAGACAACGAGGAATGACGAAGGGATATGGCCGACGCTCAACTCTCAGAGGAAAGGCGAGACGGACTTATAATCAGATTGCTACTGGTACTATTAGTGTTGGAACTCTTCGCTGGCTGCTGAGGATGGGGACGGAGCACTTATGGGAATGCCCCGAATGCTGTGATGTCGATTCCTAAATCAATCAATCAATCAATCAATCAATCAATCAATCAATCAATCACGAGAGAAAGATGGGTTACTGGAAACGCCGAATGTATGAGGGGCCTGAGATGTTACTCAGTTCTTTCTTAGTCTCGTATTCCATAACAAACTATCTGGAGTTCAATGTTAAGGTCTTTCACTGCTCCTTTTCTTCAGTATTAATTGTAATTGTTGACATATCGTTCCCTTAATTCTTTAATTTTCTCACTTTGCTGTATACCTCTTCTCTCTTGCTTTTATCTTTGCCCTAGACTATCTTCTGCAACACAGTTCGAGACGAACTGCACAGTCCAAACTGGCAAGCTACCACGGAAGTCCCACTGGCTAGCCTGCATACATTTTTAGTATTCTTTAACATACTCATTTAATTTTATATGCGGAAGTGCTGGAATGTTTTGCAATATTCCTTTACGAATGCCTGGATCATTCACTTCATTGTAATGTTAGTTTTTATCTTTCACTGCCTCGCAAGATAATTAATAATAATAGGGATTTTTATTTTGCATATTCCTTACAGGACGTTACAGTCAACACCAGCATTTTTCAGCTGCTGTTGATGTACAAGGCAAGATTACGCTCAGTAGTTTGCCATTGCTTTCTGAGCGGCCGGCTCACATACCCCGTAAGTTACCGACGCGGCGAGAACCGCTACCAATTCTCGCGCACATCACGTCCCTCACGAGAGTATACGGGATTACAGATTGCATTGTCTTATTTTGATAGATAAGCTGATATAATTGCTCCTATATAGTAAATTGAGTCTTTCAAAGATGGGCGAGGCTGTCTCTGGTCTTCATTTGACCTCTTCTCTCCAATTTGTATCTCTATATAGCGAATCCATTATGTTTTACATTCTCTATACAAAGTGGGCCCGATATGTTAAAATTCTTTACATATAAAAGGTCATATAAGTTTAAAGTTCTATGTATTAAGTGAACCCATTATGTTTAGACATAAGGTTAAGTTAATAAATAAGTCACAAATGGCTGTAGAAAAATAACTAAATATGATAACAACTTGAAACCAGTTTATTTTCATACATACATTGTCCATTTATTTCTCAACATAATTTCCACCAACATTGATGCACTTATCCCATCGTTTTATCAGTCCTCCCAAACGGCCGCACAGAACTGCATGCTCTGTTTTCTAAACCACGTTTTCACTTCACATTCAACTTTGGCGTTATTCGCGAAATGTCTCCCGCCAAGGTGAGTTTTCAGTGTTTATGCTGACAAATGTTTATCCCGTAAAGCGGTGCATAGGTGCGTAGAAAAATTACGAGGGTGAGTCAATAAGTAAATCACATAGTTTTGTGGGATGACAGGTCAATGAAAACAAAGCACGCAATTCTATGCAGCCGGTTTATGTCTTCTAGCCAGTAACCGATTCTTCTTTCTTTCATGGTCATCGCAGCATTATTACTACTACGGGGTGTTATTACTCTGTGGAGAAGGAGTTACGGACACAATTCATAATCCCGCATACCGCATTCGAAACACAGATGCGGGCGATTTGGCAGCAGACAGACAACCTTTCGTTGATTGTCATGCAATGGAATCAGTGCCCGTTGTTCAGAAACAATGGCAAACTACTGAAAGTAAACTTGCCAAGAAATCACAAACAGCAAAAAAAAAATACATTGATTGCGACGTCCTGTAAAGGATATACAACTAACTTTAAACAAAATTACTTTGAAAGACCTGATATCGAAGACAACTGGCTCATAAACAGTTTTATGACTGGGAAAATAGCATGATGTGACCGTATTAAACGTCACGGCAGCTTGGAGAGAACAGTAATGGAAGGCATGGTTCCTGGAAGAAAGGACTGGGTGTCAACCAGCACGAAGATGGACAATGGACATTGCAGACACCTTGAGCATGAAGATGCATGAGGTGAGAGCAAATGGCTAGAGATAGAAGTGCTCTTCAACCCACGGTGATGAGAGGCATGCTCTGTAAGGGATATATTACATGATGGTGATTACTATTGCAGGTCATTATTATTATTATTACACTATATTTGAACACGTAATTATCTTTCAAACGTCGTGTTATTTCTGCGGCTTAAACCGTTGAGATAAAATTTCTCAAGACATTGTTGGAGACGGGATATTTCACTACATCGTTTAGGCCGTTGAGATAATATTTCTCAAGACATTGTTGGAGTCGGGATATTTCACAACGTCGTTTAAACCGTTGAGATAATATGTCTCAACACAATGTTGGAGTCGGAATATTTCACTACGTCGTTTAGACGGTTGAGATATTATTTCTTAAGACAATATTGAAATCGGGATATTTCACTACGTCGTTTAGACTGTTGAGATATTATTTCTTAAGACAATGTTGAAATCGGGATATTTCACAACGTCGTTATAATCCTCCTCCTAATGTCATCTTCTTTTACCCCTTATTACTCATTGGGGCATAAAACCGCAACCAGTTCAATTCAGGCTCTACTATACTTAGCTGCTCCGGGCATCCCTGTCCTCCCCATATTTTGCATGTCTATGTCAACATCTCTCCATCTCTTTAAGCGTTGGACATGGTAAATATTGATGACGGACTTTCACTACTTTCCAATGTCATCTATTGGTGTCGATCAATACCTGGCCTAACCCCTGTGTACATCCACCTAAGTGAACTATGTTCATCATTTAGAAGTAGTGTGGCTATTTGAAAATGAGGCTCTAAAAACAATGTTGATACCCTCGATAATTACAAAGAAGAGTGAAATCTTTGCTCGTCATAATAAATCAGAGAAGGAACCGAATGAACCAATCCTATAGATTGCCACGTTTGAGACGTACAAGAAAATTAGAGAAACGAATTGCAACAAGGGTGATTGATGATAAACACGCAGATGACAGAGATGCACATCGATTCAACGATTCAAAGACGCACGCTAGTTTACAAGAGTGTATGCACCAGGCTTGAACTGCGGTAGCGTAGTGGCTAGACGGTCCGATGGCCATGGGTTACAATTTGCACTGATGTCTTCTTTCTTTTACTTGTCCTTCGTTGCCTTATACCGTTTGGCGTCGCAGGCTTGTTTGATGATTGGTTTCCGAACTAGGGCTCGCTCGGTGGCTTGGTATGCTGAGATGTTGGTTTTTAAGGTGTTGTTGACTCCACCAACCCATCTTTTTCGTAGTCTTCCCCTACCTCTTGATGTTTCCATTTTCATGTTGTGTGCTCATGCTGCTGACGACATTGGGTTCATTTTCTCACTAGGCGGGCTAACCAGTTAAGTCTGTGTTTATCAATGAATTTAACAACTGGTGCTGCTCCAAAAACATTTATTATTTCTAATATGGTCCTTTCTTGATCTGTTCGCTGCTTTTCTCAGGCACCTAATTTCACAAGTAGTGAGTTTTCTTTCTTGTTATTTAGTTAGTGTCCATGTTTGGCATTGATAGCTTGTGTATTTGTAACATTGACCTGGATTACCACGTGGACCCATTCCAAAACGTGTACTAGGAAATGACTTCGGAAGTAAAGTCGGCCAGCGTGCTATTGGCCACATCACCCCCGGAGTGCCGATTGCCCTGTCAAAGTATCGGTCTAGTGCCATATAAGCCTTAAGGAGTGTAAGAGGGTCTTTTACTTACTTTATATACTTGGCAGTGGAAAGACTTTATTCGCATGTCATAATATACATTTAAGCGTAGTCCCAGCATCAGATGTTGTCCGTGCGTTGTGAAGCTTTGGGCCTTCCCATTATTTTCTAGGCCACTGTATATGACGTGGGTGACCAGGTCTCTATCTTGGAGTCTTTCCTTTCAATACAATTCGCACATTATTATCCAGTACCTATTTTATGAGACCGGGTAAACTATAGAGATTTACTAATGGCGCAAAAAAAAACAAAAAACTAAATCATGGAAATGCTGGGAATTGATCCAGGCCCACTCCATTGGTAGCTACTCGTACTAATCACTATGCTACAGAAACTACAGGGCATAATATAACTGCTGCCGTTGTCTTATATTTTCAGTAAAATACGTTTTAATTAAGGCATTCACAGCGACTGGTCTCTGGTAAGTAAGCAATATGGGACCCCTTGTCATGCCATGAGGTATATTGGGTATGTGATACTATCTACAAATTTAGACCTATCCTTACTCGATGATTCATGTGATAAATACCACACCAGTCACCTTTACTTCCCATAAAATTTACTGATTCCACTTCTAGTCAACCGCGGAAACTAAATCAGTTAAAAGATAGTCTGTCTCCAGGCCAACGTGTTAGCCATTAATCCACCCCGACTCCACGCGTTTCTGATACTGATTGTGAACACTACTGCTCACACCATTTCGTGCTTTGATTTTAATTTTCCAGTATTTTCTCTCCATTATCTTCAATTCCTTTGACAATAATCGTATCAATTGCTTTGGTGAATTCTAGTTTTCTCTCGTCTTCCCAGAGAACTTTACCACCTCATATCGATATGACGTTTCAATTTAATCTTTGTGCTCTTCATAACATTCTAATACATCTTTGAACATCTATGATATTCGCGACTCTCTTTACTGCCTCTTAACATGAATTTTCTTTGTTGTTTATCCATCACCAATGATGTGTATCTGTATTTACTAATGCTTATAAATGTTAGTTCTTTCTTCCGTTTTTATGGATCTGCTGTTGTGCTTACTCTGTCCATCCATTTCTCGGATGGATCTATAATCATCATTCTATGCATAAATAGCTGAAGGATCTTTATATCACATTTGTATAGTACCTTTCTTAATTTCTATTACAATATTTGATGCATCATATACGTTTCATTTTTGACCAATGCTGATTTTATTTATCTTGTCTTTTGTTTTATATCAAGCGTTTTCCCTTTGTTAAGAATAGTATAGGCATCTAACCATGTAAATGATTTTCTAAGCGCTTTAGGTATTGTTAATTCTATAACATTGTGTATTCTAGCTGAGTAACTGTAGATTCATCTGCCATTTTTATTGCTGAAACTAGGCATTTCCTTTGTCTTTTTTCCCCTAATCGCCGTATCTGTTATTTCCTGTCTACAGTGTTGATCCCCTCGGTCGTGTGCTAAATAAGCATGCATTTTCTAGCAAGTTTTAATATGGGTGCACAATCGGTTGTACCAGCTGCCAAAACAATTATACCGTTGTAGAACAAAGTTAATACAGCTGACATAATACAATCAGTTAAGACGTTACAAAGTTTACACTTCAACAAAAGTAATATAGCTAACATATTACAACAAGTTAAGACGCGACTTAGTTTACGCTACTACAAAGGTAGTACAGCTGACATAATACAACCAGTTAAGACGTCATGCAGTTGCTTGCTTGCTTGCTTGTGTTCGTTGGCTTGAGCTCCAACGCGAAGTACTGTATGTCGGATGAAGGCATCCTGTTGTCCAACATCAGTGTGATGTCATACAGGACCTGAGGTTTGCGTGAGTATCCGTTGTCCCATGTCTGGCTTATTGGTGTGCAGACTGGTGGTTCCTCGCCGTACAGGCAGACACTCTCCGACTTCGGAGGAGTCATGCAGTTGACACTACAACAAAGTCAAATGTAGTCCCATGACACATACTGTTGTTCAGGTATGTCATATTAGGCTTTCACTTATTCTAGGTCATGACATAATGAGGTAAGATGGCCAATTTCTGTTCATGCTGAGTTTTCTGCCCAATTTCCAAAATTATTCGTTATTAATTTTAAGCAGCTTGGTCAACCCCAAAGCCAAACTAACCGAACAAAGAATCCTGGCAACTCTGGAGATTGAATCCGGACCTAAAGTTTGGTCTTGTATGTGTGTTTGTGTGTGTGTGTGTGTGTATGTATGTGTGTGTATGTGCGTGTATGTGTGTGCATGTGTGTGTGCGTATGTGTTCATATGTGTGTATGTGTGTGCATGAGTGTGTATGTGTGTATGTGCGTATGTGTGTTAGTTTGTATATATGCACATGTGCATGTGTGTATGTGTGTATATGTGTGCGTGCGTTTGTGTGTGTATGAGTTTACGTATGTATGTGTGTATATGAGTGTGTATGTGTTATGAGTGTGTATGTGTGTATGTGTGTTTGTTTGTGTGTGTATGTGTGCTATGTGTATGTGTGTATATGTGTGTCTATATATGTGTGTATGTGCGAGTGTGTGTATGTGTGTGTATGTTCGTGTATGTATGTGTATATGTTTGTGTGTGTATGTTTACATGCATGCAGTGTATGCAAGTGAATGTGTATTTGTATGTCGTTGAGTGTGTGCATAACTGTGAGAGTTTGTGCAAATGATGTTAGTATGTATGCAGGTATGTATGTGTGCGTGTGTGTTTATGAATGTGCATGTATACTTGTGTCGGCCTGTCTTATAACTTGGTAATATGCATTGTTTATGTTTACAAAATCCATTTGACAATGTTTTGCTTCCTATGTGAATGTAACATGCACAATTGATGAATGAAAGATGAGTGATTGGAAGGGCTGAATGTAAGACGGGATTCCGTACACAAATGTGTTACCCTTTGAAAATAAAGTTCGTTGGTTCGTTCGTTCGTTCAATCGTAACTCCTAGTACACGAAATGCGACATATAGACGACATTCGCCAATAATTAAATACTTAGTCTCCTGTTTGAAGATCTCTATAATCTAATGATCATAATACCGGAGCTATCTTGTTTAATTATACCATACAGATAGGCCCTTACATGCCTATTTCTAGAATCTAGATGATTGCGAACAATTAGTGATGTTTTAATTACGCATGTAAAGGAGAATTCTAATAAATTAAATCACAGCTCAGTAAACACATATTATCTACACTTCAGGGGATGGATGCTTCTTCTTCTTGAGTTCGTTCTTTTATGTTTACACAGGCAGACGAGTTCTCGTGATGTAATTAACAGTTTTTTGGAGCTTCTCTTGTGTTTCATGCGGTTTGGAATGCAGTGCCTTTTCACGAGGCCTGTATTCCCTTCTCAGCTGGCTGTACTGGGGAAGTCCGGGAGTAGAAGCTCCGCAGTTTATTCACTGCCCGCATGAGCATAATGATGAGTCACTCAGGCGAAGCTTGTACATTTGCTTGTTATGTCTGTTGTATCCCGTCCGAGGTCTTAATATAATTACCTGTCCCGTCCGGTCTATAGAATTCTAGTAGTCTTTGGCCCGGTACTGTTCATTTCTCGTAGTCCGGATAATTAAATTTTTATCTCATAGGATGCAAGTTCGTTCTCTTTCTGTCCACATCCTCCGCCTTTCTGGGTAAGTTCATCTACCCCATCATTTCCGGTTAAACCACAGTGGAACGGTGCGCCTTGAATTATAATTCGTTTTTTTTAAAGCAGCTACCTTGCTAAGTTCACTTCTCAAATATGTGAGTTTGCCACACTTGAGGGACTGTAGCACTGATAGAGCTTCTGTGGAAAAGGCTATCTGGAGGCATAGTTAGTGCCATTGATCATTTTGACAGTCTGCTCAAGGGGCTATAATCTCTCCTGCGCAGTAAGAACAGAATTTACCCGTGGGTATATATCTTGCTTCATAGTTCTTTTCCAGATGTGAGATACAGATTTCTGCACCTCTATTTTTAATTGCATTGAATGGTGATCCATCTGTAATCAAATCTTTCTTTAACTGTAACTGTTTATTTGTTTCATATGACCGACTCCATGCTCAGTAAAGTAACGTAAAGTAAAACAAAGTGAAACAAAAGGTTAGATGCATATATTTTACAGGACGTCGTAGCATTTGTTGTTGTTGTGATCTCTTGGCAAGTTTACGTTCAGTAGTAGTTTGCCATTGCTTTCTGAACGACCGACACTCATACCATTTCGTAAGAAAAACCAACACAAAGCGGTCCGCTGCAAACCGCCCACAGCTGTGTTTCGAACGCGGGTATGTGAGATTACAAACTGGGTACGTAACCTCTTCGGCACGGAGCAGGCAAAGCAAAGTAAAGTGAAATAAAGTAAAGGACCCCTTTTAACACCCTGAGAAGTATTGGATATGTAGTGAAAGCCGCATATATTTTAGGCGGAACGACACTCGATGGGTGGTGAGGTCAATATTACGCCGGTCAATGATAAAGAGAATAAATCGGCGCATCGAGGGAGGATTCAAAAACATGAACACACGGGAGGCAGATTAGCGTTCTACCAATTGAGCTACAGCGGCTCATTCATTTGCTTAATTCGACTTACACAAAAAGTAAGCAAACAAACAAACAAACAAACACACCACAGCTCCAAAGAATACTATACACTCGTTAATATTAACACTGGTCTGAAAACGTCAACTCGTTTCTCACCCCTTGCTTAATTTGATCAGCATAGGAATTTATGGAAATCCCATGCCAAATGGCGTAGGGAATTATAGCAAAAACGTGCAAATCTCAGTGATGGGGAAAATCCCCAACAGATGGAATGCAAGTAAATGAGTTAACGGGTAGGGATATCTGTTGATAGGAAACAAGGACCTAAAGTGGAAAACTGGGGCAAAGGCAAAATGTAATTGGAAAAGACAGCATAATCATCAAGCGATTGGAATAATCAGAGGGTACTATACGTAAAGTACCATATATAATGTGTGGGGAGACGGTGGGGAAAGCGGGCGAGGAAGTGGTGGGGCAAGGGTTCTTTGTGGCAAAGTGGTCAAACCACCTGCCTCGAGCTCGGAAGGTCGTGGGCATGTATTGGGACTCCGACATTCGGTTGACCAGTGAAGTGTTTTGTTTGTTTTGGAGGCCCTTAGGGGTCGTCGCTAGATCTATGAACTTTGTGCTCCGTCAACGCTTTCGGCAGGCCGGTTTGTGGAATGAGACCGAGCTACATGGGATAAAACCCGGTGCAATGAAGCAGATTCTTTTAAGCCTTTCAAACCTTTATCTTTAGGGAGGCTCCGTGGCGAAGTGGTCAAGTCGTCTGACTCAGGCTCCGAAGGTTGTGGGTTCAATTCCGGTCGGCGACCTTCGGTTCACCAGTGCACTTTTTAGGAGACTCCCGAGGGTCGTCGCTGGAGCTACGGAGTTCGTGCTTTGTTCCGCGCTACGGAAAGGGACAGGAATATGGGATAAAAACCTATTGCAATGAAGCCAACCCTGTCGCATTTAAGCGACTTCTTTAAACATTTATCTAAATCACAATATAAGTTGTAAGACGCATCTTTGGACCCTTTAGGGATACAGAAAGTGGAGAGTGGAAAAGAAGAAGTAACAAAGACATTTATGATATGTTTAAGTCCCCGCTAATCACTGGTATCATGAAGGCTAATAGACTACAATGGCTGGGGCATATAGAAAGAATGGAAGATAATAGGGAAACAAAACTCGCTTACATTCAGGAAATAAATGACTGTAGACACCGAGGTAGACCAAGAAGACGGTGGAGAGATAATATATATACAGACCTACAAGCACTTGGAATCAACGACTGGCAAGAGAAGGTCTACCAGAGAGACGAATGGAGACGGATTGTATCTGCAGCAAAGAACCTCAATGGCTCGGAACGCCGAAGAAGAAGAAGACAATATAAACGTGGAATAAACAAATAAATAAAGATAATAAATAACAATTTTACACGCCTTAAGATGCTTTAGAGCTTATAGTGCTAGATCCACATTTGTGTAAACCAATCGGTATTTGGTTTGTGATTAGGTCAGTATAATACTGGTCGCCTTTATTCCTCAAGCCATTTTCCGGTACACATTTGACGAATAACAAGCTGCCCCAGGAATAATCAAGGGCTATAAAACTTGCTCAAAAAGCTTTCAGCCGAAATCACAGCTACATATGGAAACACAATTAGCGGAGGAGTCTGGAATTTGAAGAGAAAACAAAATTCTATACTTAAATTTAAAAGATTAGTTTTTCCCTTTAGTATGGTGTCCAATTAATGCGAGTTTTAGAATATAATATCAACTTTTAAAAGCAGCTTGTCGCGTACGTCTTATGAATAGCACGACAGGGAATTCAGAAGTGAATAACGCTGAGATTTTAAGTAAATCAGATCTAAGATTATTTTTAAAAGTGTACAGGTCACGTGGCAGATACTGCCGTGGAGATGTGACGTGTTAGGTCTTCTCATATTCAAGACATAACGAAGTCATCATCCTGTGCCTTGCCAGCTGGCATAGCCGTTCGTGTCCTTCAACAGATTTTAGTCCTTGGTGTTCTGGATCAACTCTGCTGATGATATTCCTCTACGCACCGTCTCATTCCATCCAGCAGTGTTTCTCTTAGTCTGCCTTTGTCTCGTTTCCCACTGATCTTTCCAGTTTCACGATATTCTCCGATGCCTCTCTTTTCATCACATGGCCAAAAATGCTGTTTGTCTCTTTCGTATGGTTGTATATAATGCTCTGGTTTCATTAGCCTCTTCCAGACATTCATTATTAGTTACTCTGACAGTCCTTAATGAGGTGGGTTGCTCAATTTTCTTTCTCGTCTAATCACCATACCAGCTAGATTTAAGTGAAATTCTGAAAGTATCTGATGCCCTTTTTAATAAAACTGGATGGACCTTAGAGGCACAATATTCTAAAAAAAGCAACCCATCACTGCTGCGATTGAACACGGACTAACACCTTTGTCTCTCTCACTCTCTGCCTTTCTCTCTCCCAATTAATGGCAGATTTTACTATGGGACTTCTTGCAATCAATACGTGGGCTGCTGATGACTAGGTTCCCCCCCCCCCCCCACTAGCCAAGCAACACACTCATTTAGAGCATACATCAAGAGCTCTCCGAGAGGTGAGCACAGGACTTGGGTAATGATTATCTTCCATCATCGTGAGGGAATAACTGTGACTTCCTTATAGTTTTGTAGATTGGAAAGTTTGAGTCATTCTCAGATTTTTCAAATAGGAGTCCATCGTCGACCATCCTTTCGCAAGACAGAAAAGTGTCTGCCCAGGATGCCCGACGTGGAGATGAAGGGAGGTCTAGGCCAGTAGAACCCCCAAATACATCAGCCCTTCTGCACCTCGAGTACATGGGATACGTCTAACGCCCAGTTCAGTAAAGATTATATACGCATGCTTTGACAGCCATTATTAAGATCAACACGTTATCCTAGCATGCTAATAAACAGCCTTCATATTACTGTCAAGATAGCATTGGGCTATTCGCGTGTATATGGATCCTGTGAATTTGTTTGACTGTCTTCGAATTCTTCTTCAATCCAAAGGGAAAAATTAAGCCTTGCGGCTTTGCAAATATTTATGCATATTATGTTATACTTGTACCAAGGCTAACGATGGCACTTCCCAAGGTCAGAGAAATAGTAACACCGGCAAGAGTAGTTACACATGTTAACTCTTAGTTAAACAGTGCGCCACTGGAAAAAAGACCATTCTCTACGTCTTGAAGCATTCTGGATATATGGTGCTAAATACATATTTTTAGACCAACCGGCACTCGATGGGTGAAATTTCCCGGTACTCATATTAGGCCCGGCCGACATGAGAGCTCAGCTAAATACAGAATAAATGTGTGCGCTTCTATGTTGATTCGAGCACATGACCACAGGGCGGCCGAGCACCTGACCACTGGAGCGGCCGAGCACATGACTATGGGGCGACTGAGCACATGACCACTGAGGCGGGCGTGAACATGACCATGGGGCTGCGAAGTATCACCACCGGAACGGGCGTGCAAATGACCATGGAGGGGCCGAGCACATGACCACCAGGGTGGCCGAGCCCATGACCACCAGGGCGGCCGAGCACATGACCACCAGGGTGGCCGAGCCCGTGACCATGGAGAAGCCGAGAACATGACCATCGGGTGACCGAGCACATGACCATGGAGAGGCCGAGCACATGACCATCGGGTGACCGAGCACATTATCATGGAGAAGCCGAGCACATGACCATCGGGTGACCGAACACATGACCATGGAGAAGCCGAGCACATGACCATCGGGTGACCGAGCACATGACCACCAAAGCGGCCGAGCACATGACAACGGAGAGCAGAGCACATGACCACTGGGGTGGCCGAGCACATGACCACCGTATTAAATGAGGTAAGTTTCTGATCGCCAGAAGCCCTCCTCCATTTAAAGAAGGTTTCGGATACTTTATCTTCATGGCATGTGGAGGGTACGTGTCAAGATTCATAAATATCTTTAACCTGGTATTCTTTTCTGACTGTAAATTATTTCTAATGTCATCGTTAAACATCCTTGCAACTAAGCTATGGACACAATGTCTTCAACTTTTAAGGGGCATGTTTTTTTTTATCAATGTTATCATTGTCGTTAACATAACAACAGTCATTATTATTGTCATTTCTTATTATTCTATAACACCATCTACACAAACGGGACCATAACACTGTCTTCAAGGCCAGACATCCCCGAGACAAACAACAAAGCTAATGTATAACCACTTTGTTCAGAAGCTCTATTCAAACTATTGTTCATCGGACACCAGCCATAATCAGGTACAATATCCGGATCTGTTCTATTAGCAGCGGCTGCAATGACGAGCAGTACAGTAATGTGGATATGTTATTTCCCGCGTTTCCGGCAGACATCGCCAAAAGTGCCACTCCATCACTGTCGTGTCTGCATTCTGGTAATATTTTTCTCTTTTTTTCAATTTCTTGTGATTTAAAGCTGTAGTGTTTGACGTTTTCTGTTCATGTCATAAACAATAATGGATAATATTTACACGGAAATTAAAGTACATCAGCTTAATTATGTGTTCATGTTTATTTTTTTGAATATCTATCTTCATTCTTAATTCTTTCTATCTCATACACCAGTTTGATTGATCCGCTCTCTTCTTGGTATTAATTTGACTCTTAGCTCACAAATAATAATATAAAAATAAATAGAATGTTGTCCCGTAGCAAAATAGGCTATCACATTTTGTAGGTCTTAATGCACGGAGGAATCATCACTTAGCAGGCGACGAGCTCAAGTGCCAGACCTTTGTCCGACCTTGTTAAACACATTAGCGGCGCGTAGTACACACCCACCCACCCACACACACACATACAAATACAGTCGCATCATACATGCACACACACACACACACATATATATATATATATATATATATATATATACACACACACACACACACATACACACACACACACACACACACACACTCACACACACACACGTGCAAGGGGTCGGTAATAAGCTCAGCGTGTTCAGGTCAACTTATAAATTTTCTGCTATTAGTATTTAGTTGTTTATCTATTTGTGTGTGTGTGTGTGTGTGTGTGTGTGTGTGTGTGTGGGGTGGGGGTGGGGGTGTATGGGCGTGGTTGTGGAGGGAGCACATTCAAGGTGATAGGTACTGCACACACAAGGACAGAGAGATCTTAATGTTTGTCACGTTACAAGAAGAGACAGAGTACGTTGTAGTTAGCGGATATACTTATCTTAAGCTGTTTGAGCAAAGGTGTCAGCAAATAAGTCACCGCGTTCGTCTCTGTTTATGGATTAGGCTTGATATCAAAGCGAGAAAAGCAAAAAAAACAAAACAATTTTTCGAATTTTCCGTCATCTATAAAAATACTACCTAGATTCAACACTTTTGCTAAGTGAAGTGTTAGAGCTAGCATTTGTTGGTTGTAAAAGGCCAATAAGGCGAACGTAGTGAAGAGTGAAGCTAATCGTCGGCTGTGTTAATTCTAAAGTGCACTTGTGAAAAGTGTTTTACAATCTCGGAAAATGTCTTTCGAACGGGGCAACGTTTTCTGTGACGTTTTTGCAGGTTCATTTCAATATTACTTTCACAAATTCATTCTTTAGCAACGTTGTATGACAGAAAAAGACGCCATCAATATGTATGAAGCACAGTGGCGCATATGATCATGCTGCCACCCAAACAATGTCTTCTGTTTTCATGACAAGTTAGATCACCAATCGACTTCCTTACTATCCTGTTAATCTATTCAGTATTTTCTTCACCTGTCGACTTATGTCGAATGTCTTCCCGACTATCACAACGTTCCCCAGTTTTTTCTCTTACAACGTCAAGACAATCGCCCTATCCTAGTGTGTGTAATCATCTATTATCGGGAATCTGCCTAAACAATAAAACAAAAATAATTCAGACAAAAACATTGCAAGGTCACGCTGAGCTAAGTACCGACCAGGATCACCCGCTAGGGATTTATTGTTTGGTTCACCAGAATCCTGAACAATTTGCTCGTCTTACGTTAATGTTCTGGCTTATGGTGTCTTGTAAGAAAAGGTCGCGACAATGCAGAGGAGATTATGTGGGAGTATGCACTTTTTGCTAGTGTAATACTGGAGTCCGTAAGAGGGCTACAGAATAGTTACAATATAGTTTGCATGCACAACGCACTGATGAGAGTTGGCATGATAATGCTAACACCCCCCTCCCCCCCCTCCCCCCCCCCTAAATCCCATAGAAAACGTTTCGATCAAAAATAACCAACAAGTCACAGATAAGAAAAGTAGAATAAATCAGCCAAACTAGATGGAATAAGAATTTTCTAGAAGAAGTATGGCGTCACAAGAAGGAAGGAAGCCACAAGTCTGGGTCGTCGACATATCTCCTAACTCCTAACACAATCTAATTAGAGACATAATAATCGCCACGAAGCAGATAATGTACAGAACGTGGCTTCATTACGACACTCCGAAAAGCTTGGTCGGATGTGGTTTAGACGCCTGGACTCGTCGACTGCTAATGTGAGGAAACGAATGGCCATCTGTTTCTCCGTACATTCAGGCATACAAAATGTGGTAGCCCTATAATGTAGACCCATAGTAGAATACTGATTCGGGAAACATTTCTCTCGTCTCTCTACCCTTGGCTTTGGTTCGATTGGAATCTAGGTGATTTCGAATAATAAAAAAAAAAAAAAAAAGGATCAATGGCCTAGGCTCCCAGGTCGACGCAGCCTAAAATGGGTACCAGGAAATGCCTTGGGAGGCAAAGACAGCAGGCGTGATACCAATCACATCCTGTACTGAGTGCGGTTTGGTTTATACAAATATATGTCTAGCTCCATATGACCAATACTCCCGAGAAGTGTGAAAGAAACATTTACTGACACAATCCAGTTGTGGGATTATTGTCCGATTTGATTTTATTCTGGTATCAATTCATTATCCGACTAGGTGCTATTCTGGTGCCAATTCATTAACCGAGAAGATGTTATTCTTAGTGTCAGTTTATTGAACGACTAGATGATATTCTAGGTGTCATTCCATTATCCGATTAGATGCTATTCTTGTGTCATTTCATTGTCCGACTGGATGCTATTCTTGTGTCATTTCATTGTCCGACTGGATACTATTTTAAATATCATTTCATTATCCGACTAGATGCTATTCTTGTGTCATTTCATTGTCCGACTGGATGCTATTTTAAGTATCATTTCCTGATCCGACTAGATCATATTCTAGTGTCATATTGTTGTCCTATGAGGTGACACTCTATTGTCATTTCATTGTACGACTTGATGCTATAATAGGTGTTATTTCATTGTCCCACTAGATGATATTCTGCTGTGATTTTAATCTCGTAAAATTAGTATTGAAAATATTGGAGAGCGAAATCCAAGAGAAAAGAACATGAGGCCGTTGAACAAACGTTGACATCACACAGACATCCAGAGTCACTGAGTTTCATACTGAGCTGAGCTGTGGCTGTAGAATGTCAGTTGGAATAGGCACCTGTGGATTGACATGTTGAGGCAGCCCCAACAGCAGTGCTCGGATTGATGAGCCTCGCTGTGCTGATGGCTGTCGTGAAATGACACAGTGAGGTATATGCTTTTGAACAAAGAAAGGGAGTCGCCATGATGATTTGGTTAATCAGCCTACCTCGCGCCCCGATTGTCATGGGTTCGTTACCGGACTCAGTCATTCGGTTCACGTGTTCAGTTTCCTTGGAGACTCCTGTGGGTCATCCCTGGAGTTACAGAGTTCGTACTCTGTGCGATGGTTTCGGCAGGCTGTTCTGGGAAAAGTAATCACGACATATGGGATAAAATGGGTGCAATGAACTCGATCCTCTCACCAATAAACCTCTCTGAACAACAAGTCATAAATAATGGTTTTTACAATCTGTCGCTTGGCTGATCTCGCCTCATCTCAAAAGGTGCATACTGCAGATTTGTATATCAAGTAAGGCGAATTGATGAATACCATTAAGGCTCACATACTATTAAAATGTGAAACAGTTGTTATCCCTATATCACCCATTTGTTGAAGGCATCTTTGCTCCGTGGCAAAGGTGTTTCGGACCCAGTTCGTTATCCTGCACACCGTTCGGGCAATTTGGCAGCAGACCGGTCTTCTTTTGGTTTTTTTTATAAAA
Organism: Cepaea hortensis; assembly: GCA_963921405.1. Classification (NCBI taxonomy): domain Eukaryota; kingdom Metazoa; phylum Mollusca; class Gastropoda; order Stylommatophora; family Helicidae; genus Cepaea; species Cepaea hortensis. The sequence continues at coordinate 174,292,433 of OY992877.1, forward strand.
TGGTATGGGTACCTGTCGTTCAGAAAGCAATGGCAAACTACAGAGTGTAACCTTGCAAAGAGATCACAAACAGCCAAAAATGCTTAGGTTGACTGCTGCGTTCTGTAAAGGTTATGCAACTAACTTTTCTTTGCTTAAATTCATTGTTTTTAAGTCTATGCTTTCATTGCGGGGGATACCGATTTGCTTGTTTGTAAGTAGACAACACTTGAAGAAGTGTGTTTATTCTGTACGGGACCATTTTAAACACCAGTAAAAGTTAGTTGCATATCCTTTACAGGACGTTGCAGTAAACACCAGCATTTTTTGCAGAAGTGATGTCTCGGCAAGTTTACGTTTAGTAGTTTGCCATTGCTTTCTGAACGATCGACATCTATACAATTTTGTAAAAAGAAAAACCAATGCAAGACAGTGTGCTGCCAAATCGCGCGCAACTGTGTTTCGAACGCGGGTATGCGGGATCATGAACCGCGCCCCTAACCGCCACGGAGTTTAAACACCAGACTTCTAAATAATGTTAAAACACGTAAACCAGGAGACAATAGCAGGAAAAAAATTGAACATAACCTAATGCAACCGAACTCGTTAAACATTAAAGCTGTCTCTTTAAAATGGGCAGGCTAAAGACCTCCCAGTTTTTGGAAGCCCTATATCTTGTAGGGAGATCAGGTTGTAGCAGATGCAGTGACACATAATTGAATTCTGATAATGGAACAAATGGGTTTAATCTCTAAAGGATCACAACCTACCCTGTTTATTTGTGTCGTTATATTGATCGTATGCGGTATAGGAACTTTAACTTTGACAACAATCTATCTTGCTGTAATACCGAATACTACGAGTTTATATGTTTAAATAACTACCAGATCACAACACACACACTGTTCATTTTCATTCATCAGATACTTTGCAGAACTTCGGTCTCAACAGTATCCTTTGGAAAGACTAGACCCTTTTCACGTTCCTCTGCCTCACATATGTTCATGCCCACAATGATTTCAATGTCCAGTATCCGTCGCTGAGTTGATCAACTCTTGCATCTTCGTCCAGAACCATGCCTTCCATTACTGGATCTTTCTAAACTGCTGATGCGTTTTCTTCTTCTTTCTTTCTTATTAAGATTTCCATCTCCCAACGGAGAATATGCCCTAAGCCAACTCACCACAAGTCCTTTGAAGGCTTGCTCACCACTGAGATGGTTTTGAGCTACATTTTTCTTCGGGGTGAGTCTCTCGCCAACTGGCCTTTGGCACCTCTTACGATATGCAATGCAGCTTAAAGTGTTACTTTTTCTTTGCTTTGCCTATGGGCGCCTGTAACATACAGCCAACTATGAATTATTAAACTCGTGATCTGTGTCACATTCGCTCCTGTGAGTGTCTCTGTGCATGTTGTACATGATGTCTATTTGTGTTGTGTTAAGATACATCAACATGATATCGGAAAAGAGGGTTGGCTGGTGCCGAACTAATACTAAAGTCCAAATAAACACAAAATAAGACTAGGAAGTTCAACACAAGGAATCAGAAACACAGATATAGACATCAACACAAAGAAACCAACACACATATACAGACGTCAACGCAAAGAAACAAACACACATACAGAGACGAACATTTCAACCAGCCTTTATCAAAGAAAAAACAAAAATACGTAACTTGGGATGTAAATAATGTTATCCAGTCAGCACAAAAACTATGAACTGAGGTTCTCTCAACACGAATTTTCAATTTGAATCCTCCTAGATTATCAGAATGTCTTTTTGAAAAAAAATATGTGACTAATATCCAGGCTTGGCCATGGAAATATTATTCCCATGGGAAAGATCCCATAGGGTGCAATGGGATGAGACAGCACACATTTGTATTTCCCATGTGACAGTAGCCATGTCATAGCAACTTGCCCTACTTCAGAGCTAGCATTAATGTTTCATTTTAAAACCCTTTTAAAGCTTTTTATCCTTCTTTTGTTTTCTTTATATTTTTGTATCTATTCTTTATCTTGTTGTGAGACAACGGATACATAAATAGACATAGCCTTTTATTACATAAGATTACATTTTGGTGCGTGACCAGCAATTAAAATTATAAATATGTGACGTGACTGGAAAAAAGGTTGCAGACCACTGATCTACGTAGCAAAAATACGTAATACGCACTGCTAAGCAGTGGTGCCAGTTGGGCAGATTTCACGCCATATTGGGCTATTTTTCAGAATTATTTGTGGGAAATTTAGCGTTTTTGCGGGATGCGATTATAATTTTTTTTTTTTGGGGGGGGGGGGGGGGGGCGCTAGTTTTGGTAGCGTGTGTTGATTTTTGGTTCAGGGATTTCCTGGATTAACTGAGTTATTCGAAACAGTCGATCGGCAGGAAATTGATAATGTTCTGAATGATCAGAGTGACTCAGAAACAGAATGAGATTGTCAGAATGACACCTGAATAGTCATATTTAGATTAAACGTTTTTTTAAAAATAAAACACTCTTTAATATTTACATTAATAATATCCAAAAATATTCATGATTCCTGGGCAAGTTTACGTTCAGTAGTTTTGCCATTGCTTTTTAAACGACCCACACCCATACTATACAGAGGGGCTGAGTGGTCTCGAGGTATGATGTCCGCCTCGAGTGTTGGAGATCCCGGGTTCAAGCCCTGGTGAGGGCCAGGATTTTTTCACGTGGACTTCTAGTAACAAAATTTCCCCTGGTCTCTGGGTAGTGAGATCGAACGCTGGTGTGTATTGTTGCGCACGTAAAAATATCCCTTGGCAGTTGGACATCGAAAAAGAGTAGCGTAACGGCGCTGCCCCTGCAAAATTTCGAGTTAAAAATCTACCCAAAGTATTTAGGACCCTTGCCGGTGCTACTGAGTTCGTTCACTGAGCTGAGATTCTCCGAACTCAGGCTTGAGTTAGGAATGGAACGGTGCACTTATGGGTTACACCCGTGTGCCGTGATGTTGATCCGTCGACTAAACTAAACAAAACTATTAAAATTAATAAATTCTGTCGTGTTAAATGTCTCTTTGTACATGTAGTCCTATTTAGTGGACACTAAACCTAAACTTTCATAAATGTCATAATTTTATTTGAACCGTATTCCATATTAATATTATAATGGGAATCCCATGGAATGGGGTGGGATGGGATGGGACAGGCATAAATTACCATGGGATGGAACGCAAAAATATGTCCCATGGACAAGCCTGCTAATATCTCTTGTAAACTGCAGTAAAGTTAAAGCATTTAATCCTATTATGATCCAGGTTTGGTGAAGAAACTACTATGACTATATTATTCCTTTTCTGTGTTATTAGTTTAATAGTGAGAAGACAATCCCTGACTGGACTGTATCAGACAAGAACTGAAGAAGAAGTCTTTGTCAAGAATAAACCATTATGAATTCTTTGTCAAGAAGAAACCAATATGCATTATTTTTAAACCCAATCGCCTACTGGCCACCACTTCCTTCTCCTGAAGATATAAATGTATCCTCTATTTAGGTTACAGTGTCACATTGTCGAGACCATCTCTATTCTGAAGTCTGAGTAAATCAAGTTTAATTTTGTCAGTACTTTATTGGTCAAGATAATCTTCCCCTTATATAAGCGCCTGACGTTTCATCTGCCCATCCTTAGTTTTGTTTCTCTTTAAACCAATGGCAAATCCACAGTTATACAGCAGAGATTACCACCGTCATCATTACCAAATACCATTTCCAGAATATGTCTCTAGTCGGGAACCTAAAGTTTCAAGTTTCTTATGTAACAGAACGGCGAAGGTCCTCTCATCTAGTTAGTGGTGCCAGTCAAGGTCGTCTGTAACAGGTTCATCAATTACTGTGAGGATTGCATGGTTTATCACCGCGAACCCCGTGTGCAACAGGGTCAAAATCCTAGTCATGAAACTAAACAAAGCATCTATAACAGAGTCGGGCTCGTCATCCAGGACTCGGAAGCTAAACCAGGTTATCTATATCAAGGCCAGGATCCTCGGTCACGGCGACTACAACGTCATCCATAACAGGACGACAGGACAATCCAGTTCATGAAAAACCAAAGAAGAAAATATCACCCGCAACCGGTCGGCAGTCCCCGCTGGGTAGAGGCAAGTTTAGCACTCAATTGAAACAGATGTCAGGACAGTACACAACTTCTCCGTCCTATCTTCGATGGCCTTAAACCGTGTTGATCGTAAAGTGGAGCATAGTCAATGCCGTTAGTACCTCACATATTCATACGAATAGAATTCCATATTCATTCACTTGGTGGCCAATCAGTTTCACTAAAAATGCAGTCGTCTTCTCTGGTGAATAATCAACTATTTACTAATCCCTCAACCTTGTCAAGCAGGGCAACACACGAGATAGTTACCAACAGAAATCAATATATACTCTATTTTGATGAATTGTCAGTCTGGCTTTCCGTTATTATTTGAAATGCTGGTTCAAAGAATAACATTATATTGGACAAGCGCAGTCATGTTCACACATCTCTCAAACAACAATGTAGAATATATCGCCAGCCATCCAGTAAAAAGCACACAATCTTGTCGTCTGATAAACTATTGCAATCAGAACTTTAGTAATCCCTGTTACTTTTTTATGGACTACAAATTCGCAGACCGACATCTAAAGCTATTGAATTGACTTTACTATCCTTTCCAGATGGCATCCTTTCTCTAACTATTCTACGTCCTTCCTTTCCGGGTGGTATCCCTGCTCTAACTGTTTTGTTGGCAACACCTTCTCATCCCCCTGTCATGGAATGTTGTGATTCCTAGTAACAATACAACAATTCTCTACGTAAAAATAATATTTCTTTTTAATGCATTCTCATCCAACAAAGGGGATTTTCCTATGGGTATTTTCTGTCACATCGGAGGTCCAAACGTAAATTAATCTCTCCTTCTTTAACCCATTGTAGAACAGTACGACCTGGTTATGTCGCTCCTCTCTATCCAACCTATTCTGTTACACTTATAACTCTACTGAAGGGGGCTACCAATACATACTAGCAAATCAGAACGCATAATAGTTTACAATAACTACAATGTTTCAGCATGCTGTATATAGTAAACGAACACAAAATCAAACGGGACAACCGTATTCAAAATCAAGGATACAGATTGACATCTAGGCTTTGACCATAATCATTCATCATTAATCAACCTTAACGGCTGGCTTGGGCGATCATGCCTCTCCATAAATTACGATCTCCAACGTCATGGATCAATTCGTATGTTGACTACCTTTCGTACTATGACACAGTACTGTCAAGAATCTTCTGACGCTGTCTTACCTTTTCTCTCTTTCCGCAAATCTTTCCGGTTATCACAACATGTTCAAGGTTGTTTCTTATTATAAAGTGGTAAAATAATTAAAAAAAAACAAACAAAAAAACGATGACTGCCTCTTTCTGGTGTTTGTGATAAGTTATCTTTGCGACTCAGTTTTCCATAAAACGTCCTGATTGCTCATTTTGGCTGTCCAATTAATTGTCAGCATTCTTCTATAAAACCACATCTCCAAGGCTTCCATGGATGTTTTCGCCTGTTTGTCCAGGATTGGTATCCGTATGTTAAAACTGGTTCCATGTCTACCTGTCAAGGACAGCGACTTATTGAAATGTTCTTCATTTGACAGAATGCAGTTTTTGCTTGTCCTATCCTGTTATTTACCTGCTCCGTGGCGAAGAGGTTGCGGACGCAGTTCGTAATCCGGCATACCGCGTTCGAAAAACAGCTGCGTTGGTTTTTATGAAATATGAAATGGTATGGGTGTCGGTCGTTCAGCACACACACACACACACACACACACACGCACGCACGCACGCACGCGCGCACGCGCGCACGCGCGCACGCGCGCACACACGCACACGCACACGCACACACACCAAAAAAAAACAAAAAAAAAACAACAACAACAACTTTCTTGGTACAACAATGAACACCGTCATAATAAACAAAAATATCACAAACAGAAAAATCCCCTTTGCTGAAAACATGCTCTTCTGCATGGACACGAATGTCGGACAAAGAATCATGGAATAATGAAAAAAAGTGGAGATGAGTATATTAAAAAGAATGTTGAGAATATCGTGGACAGAGAAGAAAATAAACGCTGATGTATTTAGACTTGCTGGAGTTTCAAAACCACTCGTCATAACCTTTAGAAAAATACACATGCTATTAATGTAGCATTTCAACAAAAGTAGTAAATAGAGTAAAGGATGTCTTTAATGCCGTGATGTGTATTTGCTACCTTGTGCTAGCCCCGTATTAACATAGAATAATGTGTGATGTCATCTACCTTTAGTTCCCAAAACATTTCTTGGTGCCCAATGAAAGCTGGATCAATCTAGGTGCCCAGGATGTATTGTATTTATACATAGATCCCCCGCCTGAACAAGGGTTCGATGGCATGGTTACTTGGTCAGCAGGCAATGATATGATTTAAACAAAATAAATAAATGTTATGTGGGAAAATACAGACAATATGGACAGAGAAAGACGCATATATACATATATGTAGAAACGTAAACGTTCAGAAAATAACAGTATAAGCAACACTGGCTTCAATATCATATAACATGACGAGAGTCTTAGAGAGTCATAACCGCCAATATCTACTACAGACCTGAAACAGAATATTATTACAGCTTCTACTACTGAAGCTACTACTACTACTACTACTACTACTACTACTACTACTACTACTACTACTACTACTACTACTACTACTACTACTACTACTACTACTACTACTACTACTACTACTACTACTACTACTACTACTACTACTACTACTACTACTACTACTACTACTACTACTACTACTACTACTACTACTACTACTACTACTACTACTACTACTACTACTACTACTACTACTACTACTACTACTACTACTACTACTACTACTACTACTACTACTACTACTACTACTACTACTACTACTACTACTACTACTACTACTACTACTACTACTACTACTACTACTACTACTACTACTACTACTACTACTACTACTACTACTACTACTACTACTACTACTACTACTACTACTACTACTACTACTACTACTACTACTACTACTACTACTACTACTACTACTACTACTACTACTACTACTACTACTACTACTACTACTACTACTACTACTACTACTACTACTACTACTACTACTACTACTACTACTACTACTACTACTACTACTACTACTACTACTACTACTACTACTACTACTACTACTACTACTACTACTACTACTACTACTACTACTACTACTACTACTACTACTACTACTACTACTACTACTACTACTACTACTACTACTACTACTACTACTACTACTACTACTACTACTACTACTACTACTACTACTACTACTACTACTACTACTACTACTACTACTACTACTACTACTACTACTACTACTACTACTACTACTACTACTACTACTACTACTACTACTACTACTACTACTACTACTACTACTACTACTACTACTACTACTACTACTACTACTACTACTACTACTACTACTACTACTACTACTACTACTACTACTACTACTACTACTACTACTACTACTACTACTACTACTACTACTACTACTACTACTACTACTACTACTACTACTACTACTACTACTACTACTACTACTACTACTACTACTACTACTACTACTACTACTACTACTACTACTACTACTACTACTACTACTACTACTACTACTACTACTACTACTACTACTACTACTACTACTACTACTACTACTACTACTACTACTACTACTACTACTACTACTACTACTACTACTACTACTACTACTACTACTACTACTACTACTACTACTACTACTACTACTACTACTACTACTACTACTACTACTACTACTACTACTACTACTACTACTACTACTACTACTACTACTACTACTACTACTACTACTACTACTACTACTACTACTACTACTACTACTACTACTACTACTACTACTACTACTACTACTACTACTACTACTACTACTACTACTACTACTACTACTACTACTACTACTACTACTACTACTACTACTACTACTACTACTACTACTACTACTACTACTACTACTACTACTACTACTACTACTACTACTACTACTACTACTACTACTACTACTACTACTACTACTACTACTACTACTACTACTACTACTACTACTACTACTACTACTACTACTACTACTACTACTACTACTACTACTACTACTACTACTACTACTACTACTACTACTACTACTACTACTACTACTACTACTACTACTACTACTACTACTACTACTACTACTACTACTACTACTACTACTACTACTACTACTACTACTACTACTACTACTACTACTACTACTACTACTACTACTACTACTACTACTACTACTACTACTACTACTACTACTACTACTACTACTACTACTACTACTACTACTACTACTACTACTACTACTACTACTACTACTACTACTACTACTACTACTACTACTACTACTACTACTACTACTACTACTACTACTACTACTACTACTACTACTACTACTACTACTACTACTACTACTACTACTACTACTACTACTACTACTACTACTACTACTACTACTACTACTACTACTACTACTACTACTACTACTACTACTACTACTACTACTACTACTACTACTACTACTACTACTACTACTACTACTACTACTACTACTACTACTACTACTACTACTACTACTACTACTACTACTACTACTACTACTACTACTACTACTACTACTACTACTACTACTACTACTACTACTACTACTACTACTACTACTACTACTACTACTACTACTACTACTACTACTACTACTACTACTACTACTACTACTACTACTACTACTACTACTACTACTACTACTACTACTACTACTACTACTACTACTACTACTACTACTACTACTACTACTACTACTACTACTACTACTACTACTACTACTACTACTACTACTACTACTACTACTACTACTACTACTACTACTACTACTACTACTACTACTACTACTACTACTACTACTACTACTACTACTACTACTACTACTACTACTACTACTACTACTACTACTACTACTACTACTACTACTACTACTACTACTACTACTACTACTACTACTACTACTACTACTACTACTACTACTACTACTACTACTACTACTACTACTACTACTACTACTACTACTACTACTACTACTACTACTACTACTACTACTACTACTACTACTACTACTACTACTACTACTACTACTACTACTACTACTACTACTACTACTACTACTACTACTACTACTACTACTACTACTACTACTACTACTACTACTACTACTACTACTACTACTACTACTACTACTACTACTACTACTACTACTACTACTACTACTACTACTACTACTACTACTACTACTACTACTACTACTACTACTACTACTACTACTACTACTACTACTACTACTACTACTACTACTACTACTACTACTACTACTACTACTACTACTACTACTACTACTACTACTACTACTACTACTACTACTACTACTACTACTACTACTACTACTACTACTACTACTACTACTACTACTACTACTACTACTACTACTACTACTACTACTACTACTACTACTACTACTACTACTACTACTACTACTACTACTACTACTACTACTACTACTACTACTACTACTACTACTACTACTACTACTACTACTACTACTACTACTACTACTACTACTACTACTACTACTACTACTACTACTACTACTACTACTACTACTACTACTACTACTACTACTACTACTACTACTACTACTACTACTACTACTACTACTACTACTACTACTACTACTACTACTACTACTACTACTACTACTACTACTACTACTACTACTACTACTACTACTACTACTACTACTACTACTACTACTACTACTACTACTACTACTACTACTACTACTACTACTACTACTACTACTACTACTACTACTACTACTACTACTACTACTACTACTACTACTACTACTACTACTACTACTACTACTACTACTACTACTACTACTACTACTACTACTACTACTACTACTACTACTACTACTACTACTACTACTACTACTACTACTACTACTACTACTACTACTACTACTACTACTACTACTACTACTACTACTACTACTACTACTACTACTACTACTACTACTACTACTACTACTACTACTACTACTACTACTACTACTACTACTACTACTACTACTACTACTACTACTACTACTACTACTACTACTACTACTACTACTACTACTACTACTACTACTACTACTACTACTACTACTACTACTACTACTACTACTACTACTACTACTACTACTACTACTACTACTACTACTACTACTACTACTACTACTACTACTACTACTACTACTACTACTACTACTACTACTACTACTACTACTACTACTACTACTACTACTACTACTACTACTACTACTACTACTACTACTACTACTACTACTACTACTACTACTACTACTACTACTACTACTACTACTACTACTACTACTACTACTACTACTACTACTACTACTACTACTACTACTACTACTACTACTACTACTACTACTACTACTACTACTACTACTACTACTACTACTACTACTACTACTACTACTACTACTACTACTACTACTACTACTACTACTACTACTACTACTACTACTACTACTACTACTACTACTACTACTACTACTACTACTACTACTACTACTACTACTACTACTACTACTACTACTACTACTACTACTACTACTACTACTACTACTACTACTACTACTACTACTACTACTACTACTACTACTACTACTACTACTACTACTACTACTACTACTACTACTACTACTACTACTACTACTACTACTACTACTACTACTACTACTACTACTACTACTACTACTACTACTACTACTACTACTACTACTACTACTACTACTACTACTACTACTACTACTACTACTACTACTACTACTACTACTACTACTACTACTACTACTACTACTACTACTACTACTACTACTACTACTACTACTACTACTACTACTACTACTACTACTACTACTACTACTACTACTACTACTACTACTACTACTACTACTACTACTACTACTACTACTACTACTACTACTACTACTACTACTACTACTACTACTACTACTACTACTACTACTACTACTACTACTACTACTACTACTACTACTACTACTACTACTACTACTACTACTACTACTACTACTACTACTACTACTACTACTACTACTACTACTACTACTACTACTACTACTACTACTACTACTACTAATAATAATAGTATTAATGCGCTAAATTCTCTACTTTACATATGTTCAGAATGATTAACGCGTTAATGCATGATCGGTTTAAATTTATTTGTCATGTATACATGCCGCCCTGTCATCACGTTAGGGCATTTTATAGACAGTTATGTTCGCTTTGGAATGATGTATTAAAGATTTCACACTCTTGTTTAAATAAGCAAACATTTGTTTACATTATGTAAAGGAACGTACCAAAGTCTTCCGTATTCATATGTTTCTGTTAATTAAATCATGATCGATACAAATAAATTGACTCCGGCCTTACAGGAAATGACACTCTGTTCGAAAGACAAAGTTTACATCAAAATAAATAATACATAAAAATGTCAATATTAGTCGAATTGTTTGATGTAAATTGAATGCCACAGGTATTGAGTTTACACTAATTCACCAATAATGGAAAGATGCACACTTCATAAGGAAGAACTTGTGAGGTAGTCCATGAGGGTCAGTAAAAGTTATTGAATTAGTCAGCTAGTGTTTGAATGAATGATTATGCTTTGAAAATTGTAAAAGTAAAATCCAGCTTGAATGACTGATTGTGTCTTGGTAAGTTAGTGGTGACCTTTAGGAAATAAAACTGCGTTTGTAACTTCAGAAGTGACAGAAATGCGTAATGTGCACGGATCATAGTTGGAGGTGAAGATGTCCTTGACTGAACAACCTAGACATGTATGTTTGTGTGTTTTGCTTAGAAAAACACACTCACAGCAATTAACTTGGCTTGCGACAGCATGAGATTATATGATAATGGATACATCGCACAGATTTGAGTGGTTTCATTAGGGATAGTTTTAGTGATGATGATCATGATGATCCACTTAGAGCAGGGCAGCTTCTCTAGATAAGCAGGAAAATTAATGAACAAATACAGTACCTTGTATGTATTAATAGACGAATTAGTGTATACAAAATAGCAATGGAAGCTAGAAGGCCAATCAATCGCTGTATCAATTTACATTGTCTCTGGCCGGCACAGGAAATAGCAACTGTTCCATGAAGCCGAGGACGTTATAACCAATGATTCAAGAGTGATATTATTAGACTTGTGAGTGTTGTTTGTACTAATATATGCGCACAACACACACACACACACACACACACACACACACACACGCGCGAGCGCGCGCACGCACGCACACACACGTATATGTATGTATGTATGTATGTATGTATGTATGTCTGTCTGTCTGTCTGTCTGTCTGTAAGTATGTACGAATGAATGTATGTATGTGTGTATGTTTGTGTGTGTGGCTCCATGGCGAAGGCGTTACGGACGCAGTTCGTTATCTCGCATACAGCGTTCGAAACACAGCTGCGGGCGATTTGCAGCAGACCGCCTTGTGTTGGTTTTAATAAAATGGTATGTGTATACCGGTCGTTCAGAAAGCAACAGCAATCTATTGAACGTAAACTTGCCAAAAGATCACAAACAACAAAGAAATGCTGGGGTTGACTGCGACATCCTGTAAAGGATATGCAACTAACTTGTTAACTGTTTTAAACATTTTAATCTTTGCTAGTCCCTATACCATCACAACAGCTGCAGCTCTCTATATGACCAGATATTATCAACGTCAGGTCCGGGAAGCAATAGATAGTCGATATTGTCACCTTCAGAAAAGAGACAACATCCTTTTAACAGAATTTCCATTAACTGTTGGTGATTCTGTCTTCTGTCGCTGTCTGTAAACCACTACAACTACGTCTATTATTACCACGGCTCACGTCCACTTCACCCACAAGCATTACGTTAGCAATCGCCATTCACTACTTTCATGCCCCGAACTGGTCTATTTCTGGACTGTGGAATTTAGTTTTTTATTCTTCGATTTGGCGTTTGTGCTCATTCTACGTTGTATTTCATTCTTGTGGGCAGTTTTTTTTTTTTATTTGCTCCCCTCTTCCGTGTTGTGTATCTCTACACATGGCGGAAATAGCTTGAGAACATGGCAAGCAGCCATAAAGACATTTGACGTAATGCGTTCTTGGCAGGTGGTTCTTCTAGAATGACTTCTGTAATCCAGCATTGAAAGTGACGTCACTTACCATTCTTACACTCTGCCAGTGAAAGCTTGTTTTCTTTTAATCATAAAGTATGCACAGGTTTAAATAGTTTAAAGGCTCATCTTCCCTGCTCCGGGTCTTTTGTCGCACATGGTGTGTCTTTTCCCACAGAACTGTCTGCCGAAAGCCTGGTACAGAGCTTGCACTCATCATCATCATCATCATCATCATCATCATCATCATCATCATCATCATCATCATCATCATCATCATCATCATCATCATCATCATCATCATCATCATCATCATCATCATCATCATCATCATCATCATCATCAACATCATCATCGTCACAATCATCATCATCATGATCATCATGATCATCATCATCATCACCACCACCTCCACCATCACCACCACCACCACCACCACCACCACCACCACCACCACCACCACCACCACCACCACCACAACTACCACCACCACCACCATCACCACAACTACCACCACCACAACCACAGCAACCATCATCATCATCATCATCATCATCATCATCATCATTATCATCTTCCACTAAATGCATAGAGGAATAAATGGCGTCTTTTCCCTCACGTTGGAGGACGACGAACGCAGGCTTAGAACCCACTCCCACCCGCGCTCATGACATTATCAGTGCAGCTCACTATCAACTGTGTGTGAACTCTAACCTTGAAGTTACTGTCCCAGATTGTCATCTTTCACATGTAAAAATACTCACAGACAGGATATGTGTTTATGGAGACGTATCACATGCACCGGCGGGCATGACACATGATTCCAGTCGCCAGAAATAACCTCAAAAGTCGCCGGAAATATTCAGAATGCATATATCTTCTTCATTACATGAATATCCTTAACATACAGTGATCTAAGAACATTGATGGAAGATATGGTTTCCTTAAGAAGAGACAAGAGTTGGCCCTCACGAAGATGGACACAGGACATTGTAGAAAGCTTCGACATGAGGGGGCTTGACGCAGTAGAAATGGCAAGTAACAGAGTTTTTGTTTGGCTCGCCGCGATGAGAGCAACGTTCTGCAACAAAAAGGCTACATGAGGAATACAGTTATCTGGCTGAATATCAAAGAACACAACAGTGTTGAATATCAGAAGCATAATAAGATACATTATTTATTGAGGTGCAAGAAATAATATACAACTAATTTAATATATAAAAGTAATTGAAGGATTAAGGGTCGCCAGTCTCCCTGGCCTAAGGGTTAGCGTCTTTCTCCGAAATTCCGTATATTCTCGTGAGTGACGTGATGTGCGCGAGAATTGGTAGCGGTTCTCGCCGCGTCGGTAACTTAGGGGTATGTGAGCCGGTCGCTCAGAAAGCAATGGCAAACTACTGAGCTTAATCTTGCCTAGTACATCAACAGCAGTTGGAAAATTCTGGTGTTGACTACAACGTTCTATAAGGGATACGCAACATAAAAAAAAAAATTAAAAAAATAAAAGGTTCACGTTACACGCTGTAAAGTGCATTGGGTATATGGTACTAGACTCATAGTTTTCTTAGACCAATCGGCACACTGTGAGTGATGTAGACAATACAACGCTAGTCGCCTTTACTTCCCAAGACATTTCACAGTACTCATTTTAGCCTGGGTGAGCTGGTAGCCGAGGACCATTCTTATTAAGGAATCAGCCCCGGTGGCAATCGAACCGCTGACCATATGGACGGCAGACGAGCGTCTTGCTACTACGCCACAGCAACTCTAAAAGGAAATTATAACCCCCTGAAAAACCGATGACACTGAAAAGCATGTTACAGATTGATAGCCCTAGAGAACTACAAGAGCAGATTAAGCAATAAATCTCCAAATTGGCGGGGATGGCTTACAAAATGTGTTCCCATGGTGAGATATATTTTTGTTCTAATGTTCCCTCTTCTCGGTGTGTGTTGTGTGTGAGAAAGACTGAAGACGTGTCGTGAAATGCGGCCTTAACATCCCAGAATATTTTTCTCGGTCTCCAAATTTGAGAGGCCAAATTGAGAAAGAATGAATTAATCATGCTACTCCACGGCTATCTAGTCGTGAGGTAAGATTATTCACAAAAAGCCTCTAGCCATGACGTAAGCTTGCAGATGGCAAGTAAAATGGGATACTTGAGACGGACACAACTAGATAATTTAAATTAGTCTACACCTTAGAAAACTGCTGACCCAGACGGGCTATGACACCACACAGACGCATTGGCACCTTCTTGCCCAGGTAGACCCAGACTGAATCAACAATGAACTGGGCCAGTGAGTGAAATAAAACCACCCAGGCGTGAACAACATTGACACAGGGAGAGATAATGGCCCGAGGGCGGTAAACAAGCCCCTCCACTCGGACTGGCAGACTCTGCAAGGTGTGAAATCACTGATAAGACTCAGGAGGCTAATAATGGTCAGACCCACAGGTGTGAAGGCTAGTGTGCATGCAGAAAGAATTTTTATGACTGGACAGACTTGGAGTTAATTGCAAATACAGTCCGGTGGAGATAAGAAGAATTTATGCTGGGAATGCCAAGGAGATAATACGGTCTGCTTGACTCAGCTTAAATAAGGGTCCCTAGCCTGTTTTATGTTAGATTAAGTCTGACTTCAGAACAGGTAGGCAGCCAGCTCAATGTTTGGTAGTCATATGTATGATTCTTATGTTGCTAGATCTAACTAGGAGAATTATTTCTTAGTAACTAGTCAGTCTATATCGGACATAGGTTATTTCAATAAATATCATTGTCTAAGTATACTTTTAGGTGTCTTGGTAGATGCTGGTCATTTCTTTGTAAACTAGACTAGTCTCTTTTTGGTGTGTGCATTTGTTGTACAGAATATAGTCAACTGACTATTTATTTAATTCTTACAACAGCAGGTGATTAAACCGGGCAGCTCAGCAAATATAGCTGGTCTGTGTGGTAACTTCAATTAGACTTGTTGTATATCTCATTTTGTAGCTATACAATATTAGTACTCATTAATAATGCCTGATGCTATTATGTTGAGTATCATTAGATGTCCATCTTGAAGTAATATAATGTTTACGGATATGTTGGATGTATGTATGTGTAATTTCATAAACTAACTAGTGCATTATGCTATGATGTTAAAGTATCATAATATGTCTAGTTTAATCAATATGTTTATGTGTATTGGATGTTTGATATATTGATTTGTCATATGCAAACCTACCAATATGAAGTGTTATGCTATTGTCTGCGTATTGGCCCATTGGCCAATGATTGTGTTGGAAGCAGAGGTGTAATGGTTCAGACATTACCCACAATTGGTATATGGTGCTAAACTTTCTCAGTGTATTGTGGGCGTGCGTCCACGGTAATGCATGGAAACCTGGCACAGCTACTGGTCACGGCTTGCAAGCCCGGATGATCAGGCATTGTTATAACACACTTACCGACCCTGTGAGCTGCTAAACTAACTTTGGACGGAGCGGCTGTACGACACAGAATTTTGTATTAGCGACATGGACATGGGGCGGCAGAAATGTAATCATTACAGGCGTGTGAGACAATTGAAAAGCCCGTCCCAGACTAAAGACAGTAGAGAGAAGGAGGATGGTGAACACAGTAGAGCTGGAAGATAAACTTGGCCAGACTGGTCATTGTATATGTTTGTGTTATGATATGTTTAATTAGGAATGCGCTGATGTAGAACTGGTATAACACATTCTTGACTTTCTTTCAAGCTCTCACAAGGAGCACCTATGTTATAGATCTCAAGACTAGAGACTACTGACTAGGAGTGTCAGGACTGACAGGATCGTCAGAATACCGGCAAGCTGTTTCTTTTGTTGAGTCTACTGGAGAGTGGGGATCTGGACCACAGATCCAGATAGAGCAAGTAACAAGTAAAGTTACGTAATATTTGTCATCAATATAAATATGTATATGATTTCATCATCCTCATATTGAACCATCAGATGTCTATGATTATGATTAATAAATAAATGTTGTAGTATTGTAACTCATAGTTCGGTCGTTATATTTTAATTCCAATTGTGCATACGTGTTGTGTGTGTACATTGGTTGGGGTTCACTTACACACCAAGGAAGGGAGCAGTCAGGGAGAAAAACCTGTACTGAGATAGTCGTCTATATTCATATATTTAGACTTAAACATCTATCTTAGCTAAACTTCTCTTTCCCATTCCTTGGCGAATATTCAGCACAGTTCATTTAATTTTGTAACGAGCCACTTGGAGCTGTACGTTGGATATTCAGGGCTTAATCTATAGTTCAGCCATATAGTTTTTGTCCCTAGTCAGTTTCTGACTATTAGGGATTGCTCGCCAGTGAAAAATACTTTCACCTAGCCGGTGGGGCACCCCGACTTCTGACAAGACGGAAACACAGATGTTTCTTGAACGTTGCTACATTTACTTGTTTCGTTGTAATTGTACAATGCCAGATAGAAGTTTACATATGAAGTCATTTGTGACAGATGATATCAATGCATAATAGGTGCCAATAAATGCACCTTGTTACACCAGGATAAGGAAACGTTCATTTCGGTGTATATAGGCATTATTAAAACCTCTCTTTATGTTCAGCCATTCTCCTCAAATAAACAATCCCATGCCAAACTGTGTACTTGTTTATTGTAACAACACTTGTATATGTTTTACAATAGAGGCCAGGGGCTCGTTTATCCCGTAGTTCACATATCGGACACCCCTTGATTTTCCCAGGATACAATTCTTACAAAGGCTGTTTAGAACTATATTAAATAACTTTAAAGTGCAGCTGCTTATACTTGGAACTAATTGTTTGTTTACGACAGTTATTGACATGTCAATGGCAAATATTTTCCAGGGGGGAAAAGTTCTAGTGTTACAAATCAAATTAAAGTAATGAAAATGTGCATGACAGCAGTTGGACAGCGTTGATCACAGCCCGCCCCAGAGCACCCTGAAACAAGTTTGTCACTGTCAGAGTTTTTCCAATCACCACGATGTACTTTTGACAGTAATGAAACACGCCTGGCTATTTGATTAGATAAGGACAATTTGTTTCACTAGTACAAACTGTTTACATCAACATAAATGCGTTTCTAAACTGTTTGTAGCTAACAGAAGCATCTGTATCAATAGCGGGCAATTAGGAACATTTCAAGGGTTGACATGCCACCCGCATTGCTTTTTTCTCCCTCAAATCACACTAGAGTTTAGTTTTGTTCCTTGGTTAGGTGTCAGGTATTGCGTAACATAGGGAATCTGCTTACTGTGGAATTTACTAAATAGATCGAATACAGATTGCGCAATCGTTTATGAAAACAACGTGTTCAAAATAATGTCATGTAGACCTCAACACTTGAAGATTTGATTGCTGATTAAGTGTCATAGCAGGATTAAAGAAGTAGGCATTAATTATATATTTTGAAATGAAACTATCATGGCCTTTCTAATTTATCCCTAGGACAAACTCATGTCAACGTATAAGTCTTAACAGTTCACTGGTCTATCTCAATATATGATATATATAGAAAATGCAAACTCTGAGCTTAATACAGGTCTATGGGATTTAGTACTATCATATGTAGAGAAATGCCATTACCAGAGACAGACACGGGTTTTCAAATATCTAAACCTCAATCACTTTTAACTGATGTTATTCACCCCCTACCACAGTCTACCTTTTGTATATTGATCTCTTAAGGTCAACAGACAATGTTCTGTTGTTCGTCCATTCATTTCATCCAGTGGGGTTGAAAGTATGGAGCCGTGAGTTCTAAGATGGCTGATAAGGCCTATTTTCGCTCGAAATATTCTTTGACAATGTGGGCAAAGAATGCTTGACATTCCAGGTGGAGGATCTTCTGCAGTGGTTTTTCTGTAAAGCCTTTTCTTCACAGCTCTTGCAGTCCATGTTGCTTCGCAAGTGACTGCAGCCTTGCGTAATGACGTACGCCACGAATCTCGGTCTCTGGCTGCAGTCTCCCTGGTGTCAAGATGAATTTCAAAAGCTGTTAGTGAGATCTTCAGAGTGTCTTTAAAGCGCTTCCTCTGGCCGCTTTGGGACCGTTTACCACAATGCAGCTCGTCGTAAAAAAATTGTTTAGGGAGCCTGTGATCTTGCATGCGAGTTAAGTGACCAGTCCAGCGAATCTGATTCTTCATACTGGGCATGGACGGTCTTTCTAGAACTTCAGTGTCTGGGATCTTGTCTTGCCATTTAATCTACAATAGCTTTCTAAGGCAGACTGTGTGGAAGTGGTGTCGCTGATATACAGTCCATGTTTCACAAGCATATAGCAGTGTGGATAATACAACTGCCTTGTAGACTTTCAGCTTTGTTTGCAGGCTTATTCTATTTCTGTCCCATACATTCTTGTACAGTCTGCAAAAAGACCGCGCTGGCCTTGGAGATTCTTGCATTCACTTCGTTATCAATTGTGGCAGCTTGTGTCACAGTGCTGCCAAGATAGGGACAAGAGACCATAAGATGTCCACAATTAAACTAGATAAAGTGAACAACTCATCTGACTATACATTATGAATATAATCGTTTTAACCTAACCAAGAGATAGGAAAACACAGTTACACATCTATGGCAACCACTATGAATCAACACACAAGGTCTGTCCTGTAGGCACTTGAGTATAGCTGGGTCATCATCTGACTCCTCTACAGTTGGTTCTGGCCTCTATGAAAAGAGATAGAATTCTCCGAATGCACTGTATTGTTAACATTAAACCAAGCGAAGTCACTTATCTGTTCCAGTTGACTTCTCAATGGTGGTTGCTTGAACAAATGTTTTGATAAACAAGTTCTTTCTGCAAGTATTTGGATTATGGCATAACACAGTAGCAAAGGACAGACATGACCAGTTCTTCTCACACATCCACTAAGCAGACAATCTTCTGAGGTGGTGCCATATGGAGAATGAAAAATATAATTTGTCTGGTGTGATGAGGACTGGGGCCCTAAAAATGAAACAAACAAGCCATGACCGTGGGTCACCAGTGCTTCTCATGGCAGAGTTGATAGGTTCAAGGAGAGCAGTTAATCATCCGAATTAATTATACATAGAGTGTGGTGAATTCACCCTGTCATTTAATTGACCTCTCGTGTATTCACCCATTCATTGAATGCACCTCTAGGTGGTAGATTACCTATGGACAAGGGAGAGGTGGTCGGGCCACTGTAGGACCAGATAGAGAAAGCGGGAGAACAGACTGAGAACCTATATGTGGAGAGAATAATATGTTCGACGCTGTCAGGGGTTCTGGACGAATTTAAAAACTGAGAGGGAAGATCAGGAGAACTTTCAATCAGATGGCAGTTGGAACGATAAACAGTATGACTCTTCGTTGGCTGTTGAACGAGGGGGGGGGGCGGAGCACGTGTGGAAATGTCTTGAGTGCGGTGATGTCGGTATTTAACTCAACTCAACCCAATTCAATTCAACTCACCCTGTCACCTCACTGTGTCCTATTCAGTTCTGTGTGATATATGTGGATCAGACAAAATTTATAAATATTCAGAAGGTGAGGAAAAGCAGAATAAAAAGATCTGTATACTTCATATACACGGTAAAGAATGTTCCACTTTTAACGTAGGGTATAGGTTCACAAAATCACACCTAGCCACAAATGAAACTGACTTGCCTAAGGAAGACAGATTTAAAAGACGTGGATTAGGGAGAAATTTTTAACATACGGTTATAAAATACATATAAAAGTATTCCCCAATATTTTCCCCAGAATATACATCATTCATGTAACATAGGCACTTGATAGTGATGTGGAAGTGTTATTACAAACATATAGTTTGTCAGTCTGTTGGTCGCCCCATTTTAATTTGTGTTAATTGTGAAAGATCATGAATGTTTAATCCGCGCCGCATAGAATGACACATCTGATTAAATCTTCATGAAACCACATTGGTGATGATTTTCTGTTCTTTTACTCCTTCAGTATCAGCTTATTTCCCATAAAGTATCTTCTTCCGCTATCATTCTCTCTACTCTTACTTAGAGGTTATGCAACGTTAGCGACATATTATCTTGTAACTTTGAAACTAATAAAACTTATAACGATTTATATTCAACTGCAAACCTTTCTAACACAGCGACCCTGTTTTCAGTCTCTCAGAAGTAGGGTTAACTTTTCTTCTGAGCAAAACGGCATTGTAGTCGACTCGTCTTTAATCTGTGGGTACTTCAGTACTTTAGTCATGGGTTCGAATTATCATCGAGATTAATGTTTGAAATTTAGCTAGGCTGCCAGATCTACCCAGCCTAAGAGGAGTACCAGGAAGTGACTCGGGAAGTAAAGCCAGCCGGTGTGGTACTGACCATATCACCCCTTGAGTGTCGATTGGTCTATAAAAATATAGGACTTGGACAATATTCCCAATACACGCCAATGCGTAGAAAAGTGTCTTTTATTTAACTGTATTTTACATAACATTTCGTAACTTTACTTTACTAGAAAACCGCGGTAACATAATGGTTAGTGCGCTTGCTTCACAAGACAGTGGTTCGGATTCAATTCTCAGCAGTGAAGGCAATCTCTTTTTTTGCCCAATAAGTGCGGTTATTGGGCTATTGCGGCTATTCAGCCTCATACAAATTGTTTTTTTGCATATGCTATTTATAGAATATCGCTGTCAACACCAGCATTTTACTGCTGTTATTGATGTCTTCGCAAGTTTATGTTCAGTCAGTAGTTTGCCATTGCTTTCTGAACGACCGGCTCCCACACCAACACGGTAAAACCCAGAGCGAAGCGGTCTGCTGCCAAATCGGTCGCAGCTGTGTTTTGAGCGCAGATAAGCGGGCTCACGAATCGCGTCCGTGAGCCACGGAGACCGGTCTGATACAATTAAAACTTGCATAATGTTTATAATGTCTTATATTCTAGGAATTATTTGGGAAAGTCATCCGAAGAGGGAGAGAACTGGGCACATTTACAACATTATACAGTGGCCTGTCTAAGCCGGGTCCCTTGAGTTCCAGGGTCTGGCCATCACTCGCCATCTGCTCGTGGAGGCGAGGTCTCGGAGGTTTGACGCTGAGCCGCCAGCGTCTGCAGCCTACCTTGTACCAGACGTATTGGTTACCCATTCCTCTGGAATACACAAGACTAGGCCGAGAGAGGGGACATGTCGTTTGGGCACCACATGCTTCTCTGAAGCTCTGCCCAGGCATTGTGATGGAATATTGGCCACATTCCAACTCACATACTTTGGTCTGTCAAGACTGCAAGGTGCCACTCACTCACAGTGGCCTGTAGATCTATTCACGGCAGGTTGAATTGTGCCGCTAAATTATTCTATTGGATCAGTAAGCTAGTCTCATGCCAATCCTCCCTCGTCGCCTATTACGATATGCATGTTAGGTCACTTTTTTAAAATGCAAAAGTAGGTGCAGGAAGAGCTGAAAATGAGAGACACGTTTTAGGAAAATTTGGATTAGGAAATATAAATGATGCAGGTGACAAATTAATTGAATTTTGCAAAGAAAATGAGTTAACGATAGCCAACACGCTTTTTAAACAACATCCAAGAAGACTCTTCACATGGAAGTCTCCAGACAGTATTACCAAAAATCAGATAGATTATATTTTAATACAAAGAAGATGGAGATCAAGCATAACATCTGCAAAAACCCTACGTAGTGCAGACTGTGATACAGATCATCAGTTATTAGAAGCAGATCTGAAATTAAAACTCAAAAAGCTTACCCGAGGACCAAGGCCACTTCGTTTTGATCTCACAAAAATACCAGATGCATACAACGTAGAAGTTAGGAATCGTTTTGGGGTCTTGATGTCTTTACAAGAGGAAATGACACCCGATGAACTGGCAGTACAAGCTACAGATATCTTGATAACTGCAGCCAAAGATTTAATTCCGACCAAGAAAAAGCAACTTAAGCCATGGATTACATCAGACACGTTAGAATTAATAAAACAACGAAGGGAACTGAAACAGAAAGGAGGTTAATCCGATAATACCAAGATGAAGTATAAATCTTTAACTCGAGAAATAAGAAAGAACACAAGAAAGGACAAAAATCAATACATACAAGATTGTTGTACCAAAATAGAGCAATATCATAAGACTGGAAGAGATTATGAAATGTTCAAAGAAATGACGTTATTGACAAGAAATGTTCAACCTCAATTGAATGTTATCTGTGACAAGATGGGAGATACCTTAACAGAATCTAGACAAATTCTAGAAAGATGGCAGGAGTACTGCAGTGGAATGTATGATATGAGTGACAGTGAGGATATGAATGAGATACATGAGCCAACGACAGCAGAGACAGAACCTGAACCCTCATTAGATGAAATTGCTTGGGCTATAAAGCACCTGAAGAATGGTAAATCTCCTGGATGTGATGAGATACCAGCTGAGCTAATTAAAGCGGGAGGAGAAGAAAGCATACACATATATCATGCTTTATGTACAAAGATTTGGAAATATGGTATATGGCCAAAAGATTGGATGAGAACTATCTTCATTCCAATACCAAAAAAAGGGCAACTTGAAATTATGCACCAACTATAGAACTGTTGCCCTGATAAGTCATGCAAGTAAAATTCTACTAAAAGTCATAATGGCAAGACTTCGTTAGAAAATGGAAGAAGAGATTAACGTAGTTCAAGCTGGATTTAGACAAGGAAGAGGAACAAGAGATCACATATTCAACATGCGTTTAATAATAGAGAAGTGCAGAGAATTTAATGTAAACCTATACTCATGTTTTGTGGATTATTCAAAGGCATTTGACTGTGTAAAGCATCAGAAACTTTGGGAAATCATGAGGACTATGGGCTTTCCATCACATGTAGTACAACTCATAAAAATGCTCTATCTAGACCAACAAGCAGCAGTTAGAATAGATGGCGAGGCATCAGATTGGTTTGCCATCAAGCAAGGAGTCCGACAGGGCTGTGTGCTGTCACCCTATTTGTTTAACCTGTATGCCGAAAATATAATGAGAAATGTAAGAGATGATATAAACAGGGAGCTATATGATGCCCTAAATATCGGCGGTCATGACATACCAGAGATTCGATATGCTGATGATACAGTATTACTATCTACAACACAGAATGGCATGGAAAACCTAATAGCCTCAACCCAATTGAATAGTGAAAATCACAACTTATATCTTAACATAGCAAAAACAAAGAAAATGCATACAGATAAAACTACCATGGAGAAAGAAATATACATTAATGGGGAAAAATTGGAGGTCGTGGAAAATTTTGAATATCTTGGGTCATTGATTACCAACAACGGGGACACAATGAAAGAAATTAAACGGCGACTATCAATTGCTCTTCAAAGACTAAAACAGCTGAATAAATTATGGAGTGGGACAGACAGAACTACAAAAATTAGATTTTTAAGAGCATGCATCTTTCCCATTGCAACATACGCCGGTGAGACATGGAAGTAGTATACAATGTGCAAATCGGTTATCATTTGGAGGATTGACGAGGATTGACCTTGACCTCGGTTGATTTTCACTCCTCCTCGGTCATGAAGTTGGGTAAGGGGTAAGGGGTGGTATGTAGGTCATATCTAAGGGCGATAATTCTAAGATTTTATGTTTCTAAGGGCAGATAACTATTGAGTGGGTGTATAAAAATTTTAATTAATTATTAAAAAATAAAATAAAATAAATAAAAAATAAAACTAAATAACGACGGGGTGCGGGGTGGTGGCGAGGGGGTGGGCGCGTGGGGTGAGACTAGGCTGTTCAGGTTTAAACACTATCATCACAGGGTTACAAATGAAAACCTTAAAAAGTAAAAACAGTCGATATTATTGATTTTAGCGGGTATAGCTTAGTGAAATTCATTGGTGAGGGATGGGTAGCGGCTATTAGTGCTTTGTAGAGTGTCGTAGTTGCTTATACACTATCATCACACAGGTTACAAATGAAAACCTTAAAAAGTAAAAATGGCCGATAATATTGATTGCAGCGGATATAGCTTAGTGAAATTTGTTGGTAAGGGGTGGGTAGCGGCTAGTAGTGCTTTGTAGAGTGTCGTAGTGGCCTATACACTATCATCACAGGGTTACAAATGAAAACCTTAAAAAGTAAAAATGGTCGATATTATTGATTTTAGCGGATATAGCTTAATGAAATTCGTTGGTAAGAGGTGGGTAGTGGTTATTAGTGGTCTGTAGAGGGTCACCGTGGCTTTTTTACTATCATAACACGTGTTACAAATGAAACCCTGAAAGCTAAAGATCGCTGATTGTAATGGATATAGTGGAGTATCATTCGGCGGTAAGAGGTGGGTACCAGGTATTAGTGGTCAAGCAGTGGTCAAGTGGTGGTCAAGTAAGGAAAATTTTAGGGAAAAGTGATTGTAATGATATGATGATGCTTAAAGGGTGGTAAATTAGTGGTCAAGTAGTGGTCAAGTGTTGGTTAAGTGACGACAATTTTAGGGAAATTTTAGGGAACAGTGATTGTAATGATATGGTGATGATTAAAGGATGGTAAATTAGTGGTCAAGCAATGGTCAAGTAAGGGTCAAGTAGTCAAGTAAGGAAACTTTAGAGAAAAGTGATTGTAACGATATGGTGGTGATTAAAGAGTGGTAAATTAGTGGTCAATCAGTGGTCAAGTGGTGGTCAAGTAGTGGTCAAGTGAGGAAATTTTAGGGAAAAGTGGTTATAATGATATGGTGATGATTAAAGGGTGGTAAATTAGTGGTCAAGTAGTGGTAAACCAATGGTCAAGTAGTGGTCAAGTGGTCGAGTGACCACTTAAATTGTAGAGGACGATGTCCCTAAGATTATGGTAGTGGTTCAAGTGATCGACGACATGGTCAAGTAGCGGTCAACCAGTGGTCAAGTGGTCGAATGAACACTTAAAAGGTAGAGAAAAGTACGTATATTGAAACGGTGATGGTAAAATGGTCGACAACGTGGTCAAGCAGTGGTCAAGTAGTGCTCAACCAGTGGTCAACCGCTCAAGTGAGAAAATTGTAGGGAATGGTACGTGTAGTGAAACAGAGATGGATAAATTAAGTAGTGACGTTGGCAAGTAGTGATCAAGTAGCGGGCAAGTACTGGTCAAATGGTCAAGTGACCACTTAAATTGTAAGGGAAAGTACGTGTAGTGAACCTGTGTTGGTTAAAGTGATCGATGACGTGCTCAAGTAGTGGCCAAGTAGTGGTAAATGGTCGAGTGACTACTTAAATTGTCGGTGAAAGTAGGTATAGTGACATGGTGATGATCAAGAGTTGGTCAAGTAGTGCTCAACCAGTGGTCAACCGCTCAAGTGAGAAACTTGTAGGGTATGGTACGTGTAGTGAAACAGAGATGGATAAATTAAGTAGTGACGTTGTCAAGTAGTGATCAAGTAGCGACAAGTACTGGTCAAATGGTCGAGTGACCACTTACATTGTAAGGGAAAGTAGGTATAGTGACATGGTGATGATCAAGAGTTGGTCAAGTGGTGCTCAAATAGTGGTCAAGTAGTGGCCAAGTAGTGGTAAATGGTCGAGTGACTACTTAAATTGTCGGTGAAAGTAGGTACAGTGACATGGTGATGATCAAGAGTTGGTCAAGTGGTGTTAAAATAGTGGTCAAGTGGTGTTCAAATAGTGGTCAAGTAGTGGTAAAGTAGTCGAATGACCACTTAAATTATAGGGTATGGTACGTGTAGTGAAACGGTGATGGTAAAATAAGTAAGGACATAGTCAAATAGGGTCAAGTACTGGTGAAGTAGTGATCAAGTGGTCGAATGATCCCTTAGATTGTAGGGTATGGTATGTGTAGTGACATGATGATGGTTAAAGTGATCGATGAAATGATCAAGACGTTATGCCGACTGCTAAGTTCAGAAAGTAATGTCCTTACTATCGACAATTTCCCTGACAGGAGCGCCTCGAGCACTGATTTTGTATTGATCAATAGCACCTAGTGGTACAGTCAACACACATGGACAATAGTTACATCCGGTCAAAGATGGCGTCGCACCCTATCACACATGGGTAATTGCTACAACCAAACTACGTCTCATTCACTAAAACTGGTCAAATATGGTGTCACATCCGGTCACATGGGTAATGGGACATCTGAGACACGTGGTTAAGAGGGAAACTATAGAAAAAGGGTGTCCTATCGGTTGTCGAGTCAGGGAACCTAACGTATGATGATCACTGTGTATAGGAGTGAATACACTGCATCATCAACACTGCATCATCAACACTGCATCCGAAGGGTAAAAGGGTCACCCCCTTCTCTCTTTTCTATAACCGTGTAGTCCTAGTGTTATCCGGTTACACCAAAGGACATCCGAGCATCAACACAACAAACTGCCCCGATTCAACCTTAGGCAATGCACGTAACATGACAGGTCACGTGTCCGCCGTCATAATCAGCGACGTTATCACGTATCAAATTAGACATCCACACTTTCATTTCCTTTCTATGTGGCCATAGTGTCTTTACACCTTTCTCCAGAAAGCCATTTCCAAGACCAATATATGTTTTTTTTCAGTGTACCTGCTCAGTGCCACACTTCACAACCAGACAAAAGTACACCTTCTATGTACCACTTCAACCATCAAATAAGAAAATATGTTAGACAAAATATTAAAATTATTTGTCAAATACAGAAATATATCACCCAAACTTATAAAAAGTAGGAACATATGTTAACCAAATGGAAAATATCTTAGCCAAATAGGAAAATTTGTTAGCCAAATAGAAAAAAAATATTGACCACGTAACGATATATCTTGTCCACACTTATGAAAAGTAGGGAAATTTGTTAGTCAAATGAGAAAAAAGATTGACCAAGTAACGAAATACCCAAACCAAACTTATGAAAAGTACGAAACTTTGTTAAGCAAGTATGAAAATGTATCGACCAAACAGAGAAATATATCACCCAAACTTATAAAAAGTAGGAACATATGTTAACCAAATGGAAAA
Organism: Cepaea hortensis; assembly: GCA_963921405.1. Classification (NCBI taxonomy): domain Eukaryota; kingdom Metazoa; phylum Mollusca; class Gastropoda; order Stylommatophora; family Helicidae; genus Cepaea; species Cepaea hortensis. The sequence continues at coordinate 174,320,848 of OY992877.1, forward strand.
TATCTTAGCCAAATAGGAAAATTTGTTAGCCAAATAGAAAAAATATTGACCACGTAACGATATATCTTGTCCACACTTATGAAAAGTAGGGAAATTTGTTAGTCAAATGAGAAAAAAAGATTGACCAAGTAACGAAATACCCAAACCAAACTTATGAAAAGTACGAAACTTTGTTAAGCAAGTATGAAAATGTATCGACCAAACAGAGAAATATATCACCCAAACTTATAAAAAGTAGGAACATATGTTAACCAAATGGAAAATATCTTAGCCAAATAGGAAAATTTGTTAGCCAAATAGAAAAAATATTGACCACGTAACGATATATCTTGTCCACACTTATGAAAAGTAGGGAAATTTGTTAGTCAAATGAGAAAAAAAGATTGACCAAGTAACGAAATACCCAAACCAAACTTATGAAAAGTACAAAACTTTGTTAAGCAAGTATGAAAATGTATCGACCAAACAGAGAAATATATCACCCAAACTTATAAAAAGTAGGAACATATTGTAACCAAAGGGAAAATACCTTGGCCAAATTGGAAAATTTGTTAGCCAAAGGAGAAAAAAGATTGACCAAGTAACGAAATTCCCCAACCAAACTTATGAAAAGTACGAAACTTTGTTAAGCAAGTATGAAAAGGTATCGTCCAAACAGAGAAATATATCACCTAAACTTATAAAAAGTAGGAACATATGTTAACCTAATGGAAAATATCTTGGGCAAATAGGAAAATTTGTTAGCCAAATGGGGAAAATATTGTCCAAGTGACGAAATATCCCCCAACAAACTTATGAAAAGTACGAAACTTTGTTAAACAAGTATGAAAAGGTATCGTCCAAATAGAGAAATATCGCACCCAAACTTATAAATAGTAAGAACATATGTTAACCAAATGGAAAATATCTTGGCCAAATAGGAACATTTGTTAGCCAAATGGGGAAAAGATTGTCCAAGTGACGAAATACCCCCCAACAAACTTATGAAAAGTACGAAACTTTGTTAAGCAAGTATGAAAAGGTATCGTCCAAACAGAGAAATATCGCACCCAAACTTATAAAAAGTAAGAACATATGTTAACCAAATGGAAAATATCTTGGCCAAATAGGAAAATTTGTTAGCCAAATGGGGAAAATATTGTCCAAGTAACGAAATATCCCCCAACAAACTTAGGAAAAGTACGAAACTTTGTTAAGCAAGTATGAAAAGGGATCGACCAAACAGAGAAATATATCACCTAAACTTATAAAAAGTAGGAACATATGTTAACCAAATGGAAAATATCTTGGCCAAATAATAAAATTTGTTAGCCAAATAGAAAAAAATATTGACCACGTAACGATATATCTTGTCCACACTTATGAAAAGTAGGAAAATTTGTTAGCCAAATGGGGAAAATATTGACCACGTAACGAAATACCCCCCAACAAACTTAGGAAAAGTACGAAAACTTTGTTAAGCAAGTATGAAAAGGTATCGACCAAACAGAGAAATATATCACCCAAACTTATAAAAAGTAGAAACATATGTTAACCAAATGGAAAATATCTTGGCCAAATAGGAAATATTGTTAGCCAAATAGAAACACATATTGACCACGTAACGATATATCTTGTTCACACTTATGAAAAGTAGGGAAATTTGTTAGTCAAATGGGGAAAATATTGACCACGTAACGAAATACCCCCCAAAACAACTTAGGAAAAGTACGAAACTTTGTTAAGCAAGTATGAAAAGGTATCGGCCAAACAGAGAAATATATCACCCAAATTTATAAACAGTAGGAACATATGTTAACCAAATGGAAAATAGCTTGGCCAAATAGGAAAATTTGTTAGCCAAATAGAAAAAATATTGACCACGTAACGATATAGCTTGTCCACACTTATGAAAAGTAGGGAAATTTGTTAGTCAAATGGGGAAAATATTGACCACGTAACGAAATACCCCCCAACAAACTTAGGAAAAGTACGAAACTTTGTTAAGCAAGTATGAAAAGGTATCGGCCAAACAGAGAAATATAACACCCAAACTTATGAAAAGTAGGAAACTTTGTTAGCCAAAGTGAAAAAACCTAGGTCAAGTAAGAAAATTCTGATAGCCAAAGGTGAAAAGTGTCGGCCAAATACAGAAATTGCTCAACCAAACTTATAAACGTAGGAAAATTGTTATTCAAACGGGAAAGCTATTGAACAACTAGGAAAATGTAATAGTCAAAGAAGAATAATATTGAACAAGTAATGAAATATATCATTCAAACTTATGAAAAGTAGGAAGCCTTGATAACCAAATGTGAAAAATATCACTCAAAGAGAGAAATAGCTCGCCCCAACGTATAAAAAGTAGGAAAATTGTCGGCCAAAGGGGAAAAAGTTAGACCAAATACAGAAATATCTCGACCAAACTTATAAAAATCTAGGAAATAATAGTACCCAACACAACTAAAAGGCTGACTAAAGTTATAAATCCAAACTTATAAAAATAACCAAATAGGAAAACATATTGACCAAGTACAGACATATATCAATCAAACTTATAAACTTGTCGTCCAAAGTGATAAAAAACAAAGAAAGGCTGTCAGCCAGTCTAAGAAATAGGTATGGAAAAGTAAGTCGACCAAGCTCAGAAAAAAAAAAAAAAAAAAAGGAAATAAAAATATAACTTCTGTAGTCTTGGTCGACTTACTTTTCCATACCTATTTCTTAGACTGGCTGACAGCCTTTCTTTGTTTTTTTTCTTTGATATTTCTGTATTTGGTCTAACTTTTTCCCCTTTGGCCGACAATTTTCCTACTTTTTATACGTTGGGGCGAGCTATTTCTCTCTTTGAGTGATATTTTTCACATTTGGTTATCAAGGCTTCCTACTTTTCATAAGTTTGAATGATATATTTCATTACTTGTTCAATATTATTCTTCTTTGACTATTACATTTTCCTAGTTGTTCAATAGCTTTCCCGTTTGAATAACAATTTTCCTACGTTTATAAGTTTGGTTGATCAATTTCTGTATTTGGCCGACACTTTTCACCTTTGGCTATCAGAATTTTCTTACTTGACCTAGGTTTTTTCACTTTGGCTAACAAAGTTTCCTACTTTTCATAAGTTTGGGTGTTATATTTCTCTGTTTGGCCGATACCTTTTCATACTTGCTTAACAAAGTTTCGTACTTTTCCTAAGTTTGTTGGGGGGTATTTCGTTACGTGGTCAATATTTTCCCCATTTGACTAACAAATTTCCCTACTTTTCATAAGTGTGGACAAGCTATATCGTTACTTGGTCAATATTTTTTCTATTTGGCTAACAAATTTTCCTATTTGGCCAAGCTATTTTCCATTTGGTTAACATATGTTCCTACTTTTTATAAGTTTGGGTGATATATTTCTCTGTTTGGCCGATACCTTTTCATACTTGCTTAACAAAGTTTTCGTACTTTTCCTAAGTTGTTTTGGGGGGTATTTCGTTACATGGTCAATATTTTCCCCATTTGACTAACAAATTTCCCTACTTTTCATAAGTGTGGACAAGATATATCGTTACGTGGTCAATATGTGTTTCTATTTGGCTAACACTATTTCCTATTTGGCCAAGATATTTTCCATTTGGTTAACATATGTTCCTACTTTTTATAAGTTTGGGTGATATATTTCTCTGTTTGGTCGATACCTTTTCATACTTGCTTAACAAAGTTTTCGTACTTTTCCTAAGTTTGTTGGGGGGTATTTCGTTACGTGGTCAATACTTTCCCCATTTGGCTAACAAATTTCCCTACTTTTCATAAGTGTGGACAAGATATATCGTTACGTGGTCAATATGTGTTTCTATTTGGCTAACACTATTTCCTATTTGGCCAAGATATTTTCCATTTGGTTAACATATGTTCCTACTTTTTATAAGTTTAGGTGATATATTTCTCTGTTTGGTCGATCCCTTTTCATACTTGCTTAACAAAGTTTCGTACTTTTCCTAAGTTTTTTGGGGGATATTTCGTTACTTGGACAATATTTTCCCCATTTGGCTAACAAATTTTCCTATTTGGCTAAGATATTTTCCATTTGGTTAACATATGTTCTTACTTTTTATAAGTTTGGGTGCGATATTTCTCTGTTTGGACGATACCTTTTCATACTTGCTTAACAAAGTTTCGTACTTTTCATAAGTTTGTTGGGGGGTATTTCGTCACTTGGACAATCTTTTCCCCATTTGGCTAACAAATTTTCCAATTTTTCCAAGATATTTTCCATTTGGTTAACATATGTTCTTACTTTTTATAAGTTTGGGTGCGATATTTCTCTGTTTGGACGATACCTTTTCATACTTGCTTAACAAAGTTTCGTACTTTTCATAAGTTTGTTGGGGGGTATTTCGTCACTTGGACAATATTTTCCCCATTTGGCTAACAAATTTTCCTATTTGGCCAAGGTATTTTCTCTGTGGTTAACATATGTTCCTACTTTTTATAAATTTGGGTGATATATTTCTCTACTTGGTCGATACCTTTTCATACTTGCTTAACAAAGTTTCGTACTTTTCATAAGTTTGTTGGGGGATATTTCGTTACTTGGACAATATTTTCCCCATTTGGCTAACAAATTTTCCTATTTGCCCAAGATATTTTCCATTTGGTTAACATATGTTCCTACTTTTTATAAGTTTAGGTGATATATTTCTCTGTTTGGACGATACCTTTTCATACTTGCTTAACAAAGTTTCGTACTTTTCATAAGTTTGGTTGGGGAATTTCGTTACTTGGTCAATCTTTTTTCTCCTTTGGCTAACAAATTTTCCTATTTGGCCAAGGTATTTTCCCTTTGGTTACAATATGTTCCTACTTTTTATAAGTTTGGGTGATATATTTCTCTGTTTGGTCGATACATTTTCATACTTGCTTAACAAAGTTTTGTACTTTTCATAAGTTTGGTTTGGGTATTTCGTTACTTGGTCAATCTTTTTTTCTCATTTGACTAACAAATTTCCCTACTTTTCATAAGTGTGGACAAGATATATCGTTACGTGGTCAATATTTTTTCTATTTGGCTAACAAATTTTCCTATTTGGCTAAGATATTTTCCATTTGGTTAACATATGTTCCTACTTTTTATAAGTTTGGGTGATATATTTCTCTGTTTGGTCGATACATTTTCATACTTGCTTAACAAAGTTTCGTACTTTTCATAAGTTTGGTTTGGGTATTTCGTTACTTGGTCAATCTTTTTTCTCATTTGACTAACAAATTTCCCTACTTTTCATAAGTGTGGACAAGATATATCGTTACGTGGTCAATATATTTTTTCTATTTGGCTAACAAATTTTCCTATTTGGCTAAGATATTTTCCATTTGGTTAACATATGTTCCTACTTTTTATAAGTTTGGGTGATATATTTCTGTATTTGACAAATAATTTTAATATTTTGTCTAACATATTTTCTTATTTGATGGTTGAAGTGGTACATAGAAGGTGTACTTTTGTCTGGTTGTGAATTGTGGCACTGAGCAGGTACACTGAAAAAAAACATATATTGGTCTTGGAAATGGCTTTCTGGAGAAAGGTGTAAAGACACTATGGCCACATAGAAAGGAAATGAAAGTGTGGATGTCTAATTTGATACGTGATAACGTCGCTGGTTATGACGGCGGACACGTGACCTGTCATGTTACGTGCATTGCCTAAGGTTGAATCGGGGCAGTTTGTTGTGTTGATGCTCGGGTGTCCTTTGGTGTAACCGGATAACACTAGGACTACACGGTTATAGAAAAGAGAGAAGGGGGTGACCCTTTTACCCTTCGGATGCAGTGTTGATGATGCAGTGTTGATGATGCAGTGTATTCACTCCTATACACAGTGATCATCATACGTTAGGTTCCCTGACTCGACAACCGATAGGACACCCTTTTTCTATAGTTTCCCTCTTAACCACGTGTCTCAGATGTCCCATTACCCATGTGACCGGATGTGACACCATATTTGACCAGTTTTAGTGAATGAGACGTAGTTTGGTTGTAGCAATTACCCATGTGTGATAGGGTGCGACGCCATCTTTGACCGGATGTAACTATTGTCCATGTGTGTTGACTGTACCACTAGGTGCTATTGATCAATACAAAATCAGTGCTCGAGGCGCTCCTGTCAGGGAAATTGTCGATAGTAAGGACATTAATTTCTGAACTTAGCAGTCGGCATAACGTCTTGATCATTTCATCGATCACTTTAACCATCATCATGTCACTACACATACCATACCCTACAATCTAAGGGATCATTCGACCACTTGATCACTACTTCACCAGTACTTGACCCTATTTGACTATGTCCTTACTTATTTTACCATCACCGTTTCACTACACGTACCATACCCTATAATTTAAGTGGTCATTCGACTACTTTACCACTACTTGACCACTATTTGAACACCACTTGACCACTATTTTAACACCACTTGACCAACTCTTGATCATCACCATGTCACTGTACCTACTTTCACCGACAATTTAAGTAGTAACTCGACCATTTACCACTACTTGGCCACTACTTGACCACTATTTGAGCACCACTTGACCAACTCTTGATCATCACCATGTCACTATACCTACTTTCCCTTACAATGTAAGTGGTCACTCGACCATTTGACCAGTACTTGTCGCTACTTGATCACTACTTGACAACGTCACTACTTAATTTATCCATCTCTGTTTCACTACACGTACCATACCCTACAAGTTTCTCACTTGAGCGGTTGACCACTGGTTGAGCACTACTTGACCAACTCTTGATCATCACCATGTCACTATACCTACTTTCACCGACAATTTAAGTAGTCACTCGACCATTTACCACTACTTGGCCACTACTTGAGCACGTCATCGATCACTTTAACCAACACAGGTTCACTACACGTACTTTCCCTTACAATTTAAGTGGTCACTTGACCATTTGACCAGTACTTGCCCGCTACTTGATCACTACTTGACAACGTCACTACTTAATTTATCCATCTCTGTTTCACTACACGTACCATACCCTACAATTTTCTCACTTGAGCGGTTGACCACTGGTTGAGCACTACTTGACCACTGCTTGACCACGTTGTCGACCATTTTACCATCACCGTTTCAATATACGTACTTTTCTCTACCTTTTAAGTGTTCATTCGACCACTTGACCACTGGTTGACCGCTACTTGACCATGTCGTCGATCACTTGAACCACTACCATAATCTTAGGGACATCGTCCTCTACAATTTAAGTGGTCACTCGACCACTTGACCACTACTTGACCATTGGTTTACCACTACTTGACCACTAATTTACCACCCTTTAATCATCACCATATCATTATAACCACTTTTCCCTAAAATTTCCTCACTTGACCACTACTTGACCACCACTTGACCACTGATTGACCACTAATTTACCACTCTGTAATCACCACCATATCATTACAATCACTTTTCCCTAAAGTTTCCTTACTTGACTACTTGACCCTTACTTGACCATTGCTTGACCACTAATTTACCATCCTTTAATCATCACCATATCATTACAATCACTGTTCCCTAAATTTCCCTAAAATTTTCGTCACTTAACCAACACTTGACCACTACTTGACCACTAATTTACCACCCTTTAAGCATCATCATATCATTACAATCACTTTTCCCTAAAATTTTCCTTACTTGACCACCACTTGACCACTGCTTGACCACTAATACCTGGTACCCACCTCTTACCGCCGAATGATACTCCACTATATCCATTACAATCAGCGATCTTTAGCTTTCAGGGTTTCATTTGTAACACGTGTTATGATAGTAAAAAAGCCACGGTGACCCTCTACAGACCACTAATAACCACTACCCACCTCTTACCAACGAATTTCATTAAGCTATATCCGCTAAAATCAATAATATCGACCATTTTTACTTTTTAAGGTTTTCATTTGTAACCATGTGATGATAGTGTATAGGCCACTACGACACTCTACAAAGCACTACTAGCCGCTACCCACCCCTTACCAACAAATTTCACTAAGCTATATCCGCTGCAATCAATATTATCGGCCATTTTTACTTTTTAAGGTTTTCATTTGTAACCTGTGTGATGATAGTGTATAAGCAACTACAACACTCTACAAAGCACTAATAGCCGCTACCCATCCCTCACCAATGAATTTCACTAAGCTATACCCGCTAAAATCAATAATATCGACCATTTTTACATTTTAAGGTTTTCATTTGTAACCCTGTGATGATAGTGTTTAAACCTGAACAGCCTAGTCTCACCCCACGCGCCCACCCCCTCGCCACCACCCCGCACCCCGTCGTTATTTAGTTTTATTTTTTATTTATTTTATTTTATTTTTTTAATAATTAATTAAAATTTTTATACACCCACTCAATAGTTATCTGCCCTTAGAAACATAAAATCTTAGAATTATCGCCCTTAGATATGACCTACATACCACCCCTTACCCCTTACCCAACTTCATGACCGAGGAGGAGTGAAAATCAACCGAGGTCAAGGTCAATCCTCCGCAATCCTCCAAATGATAACCGATTTGCACATTGTATACTATTCATGGACACTTACTAAACAAGCTGAACAGCGCATAAACGCCTTTGAATATAAATGTTATAGACGAGTTCAAAAAATATCTTGGGTAAAGAAAAGAACAAATGCATCCATACTTCAAGAGTTGAATATTGAAGAAGGTTGGCTATTAAAGACGATAAAACAAAGAAAATTGAAATATTTTGGTCACTTGAAACGTCACGAAAGTTTGGAGAGAACAATAATGGAAGGGTATATGCCTGGGGAGAGAGGAAGAGGAAGGCCAAAGAGAAGATGGGTGCAGGATGTGGCGGATGATCTCCAGATGGGTGTATCAGACGCGGGACATCTTGCTTATGATCGAGAGGTTTTCCGGAGGGTTGTTATGGGAGCGAGGTTCTGCAAAGGACATGCTACTGAATGAATGAATGAATGTTAGGTCACAGTGTTGCTATTCTGAGCTTTTCTTATGGACCCCTGTAACAAGTGGATGTGGGTATATGTTGCTAATCACATATTTGTATAGACCAGTCGGTACTTACAGGTAATGATGTGAAAGACCTTAGACTCATAAAAACATATATTGGAAAAAAACAAAACAAGTTGCCATAAAGATTGATAATGAAGTAGGTCAATATCAGCCTATTAAGAGAGATGTGAGACAGGGATGTGTAATGTGTCCAGATCTCTTTTCCCTGTACAGTGAAAATATTTTCAGAAATATTGAAGATATGGAAGGAATCAACATTGTGGGACGATGCATCAATAACATCAAATATGCAGATGACACAGTCTTGATTGCAGACAATGAACAGGACCTGCAACATTTAGTAGATGCGATTGTTACAAACAGTGACCAACAAGGGTTAGAATTAAATTGTAAAAAGACACGGATTATGGTCGTCACTAGGAAGAACGAAATACCACAATGTAATATACAAGCAAATGGGAATATTCGTCAACAAGTGAAACGGTACAATTATATCGGAACAGTCATAACATCTGATGGGGGATGCTTGTAGAGATTAGAACAAGAATTGCTATTGCGAAGGTAGCCTTTTGCATGATGAAAAACATACTGACCAATGAAAAGATGTCAATTGAAACGAGAAAAAGAGTGTTAAGGTGCTACATAGAGCCTGTGCTTTTGTATGGATGTGAAGCGTGGACAATGAACAGACAAGCTGAAAAACATCTAATGGCTGTGGAAATGTGGTTTCTGAGAAAAATGTAAAGAATACCATGGGCAGACAGAAAAACCAATGACCAAGTCCTACAAGAAACAAATGAAACCCGTAAACTGATTCGAGAAATTAAACGGAGACAGTCACAATTTTTTTGGTCACGGTATGAGAAGAAATAAATTGGAGAACTTGGTGATAACTGGCAAGATCGAGGGGAAGTGAACAAGGGGAGGACCGAGAAGTAAATACTTGGATGGCTTGCACACGTTGTATGGTCGAGACAAGAACGGTGAGCTGATCCACGACTCTGGTGATCGAGGGAGATGGCAAAAACATGACCACCCACGCTTACCGGCATGGCACATGATGATGATGATGACTCACAAGTAAATATGGTTAATATCAAGCCGATCACCGTTACTTCACCAAACATGGCCTGGTACAAATGTATTTGGTCGATGTGGGAGCCAAAGTCACTTTAAAATACTCACCTCCATGGGGATTCAAACATATGACCACCGAGTCGGCAGGCCTGCATGAAAAGACCTCGTGAGGGATCCAAAAAGCGATACAGACACAAGTAACGATTCAATGAAGAACTATGTCATTTTTCATAGCAAACTTGGAGAATATTGCTGCTGAAGTTAAATCAATGCTGTCAATGTAATTTTAGAGCAGTTAATAATCCAGGGAAAGGCTGAATGGTGTAGTACGGTGTCCGCCGCCGGACCAAGTAGACTGCGCACCATACCAGTCAACAATATATATCTCCGTATCTTCAAAAACTAAGCTATATGATGATGATGATGGTATCTCACGATCATCCTGGGGTAATGTTAGGGATTCCTAGCCTTCTCGCAAAATGGCGAAATATAGGAGACCTTCTGTGCATGATAACGCACGTCAAACATCACCCGACAGTCTGGACAAGAGTAGCCAAATAGCCAACTATCCAGACTACATTTTAAAACGAGATTACTCACCCATCCGCCCACACACGCTGACCCACCCACTCACGCACACACCCATCGATAAACACACCCACCCACACACATAACGCACACGCACACCCACTCACACACACCCAACCACCCACTCACCCCCCCCCCCCCCACACACCCACCCACACACGTAACGCACACATAATATTTAACTCAATAAGTGCCATAGATGATTAATCGTCTTAAGCGACTTCTCGTATATGCTTTGGGCTCATATAAAGTAGTTGTCCTTATGTGACTCCCTTTAATTTGTTATAACTACAAAATATCTGCTACCATATTAACAACTTTTAAGTCATAACTGTGATACATCTCTGCTTCCCATTATCCACCATGCATGTTTGTTAGGTCGAAACCTACTTTTTGTTTGCACTGAATCTGCTAAAAGGCACGGGTGATTTTGATATCCACACATTGCGATCTTCGCCAGTGCTACGGATTTCGTGCATTTCATTGAAAACCTGCTAGTGTAATCTGTACGAGAAGACTGGAGCACATTATGGAGTTATATTTGTGCAGTGAAGCTGGTAATTTACAAACAGTTGATAAGAACCCAGGAAGATTTACATGCCTGTGCTAGACGAAACTGAAAATTGAGTTAACTCCAATCGATCCTTGTCAGTAGATATTACCAGGCTCAGACTGGTCTAGCTAGCCATACCACGACTGACAGATGACAACATTACAATATGATGGAAAAGCGCCGTGTTCATAAAGTTATTTAATCCTAGATATAAATGCCCCAGAAGGATAACAATAACCCACAGAAATCGGATGTGTCGGTCGAAAGGTGCAAAAATCTCATCTTTGCTGTAAACTGACATAACACAATTACATCCACACAATCCTAGCCATCCACACAATCCGGACGAACGAATGAAGAAAAAGAATAAGAAGAAGACGATTTAGATACAGGGCAATCACATTTGGGAAATAAAACACCGGGACACATAATAGAGATACACAATGAATCATACGAACGAAATGTTATTTTTGTGTTTATTTATTTAACTCAGAAATCATGAAGTGGCAAGGTAGAATATTGGCAGCTGTTAAGATGAATATAAATTACAAACTATCAGAACGTTTTGTTGTATTTATTACATCGCAAGTCTTCCTCAATCAATAATTTTATATTTCTTTACTTCTCGAAACCATGTATTTCTCAAAACAGTCAGATTTTGAACCCATGTTAAAACGTATACACAAGAAAGATCATAATGTGCTTTCACAATAAAAACTGCCTTTGCTAAAACAAATGAAGCCCTTTTCTTTTTATCATCCCAGTAAATATTCATAATGCGGAATATATGATCTACATTTGCATTGTTCCCAGGAAGACCCAACATTAAAGGTTAATAATTTACCCAGAAAAACATATTTTGTTTAGTTGCGTCAACTTGTCAGCTGCACTTTTTTTCAGAATTCCAAATTCTCGTAGACATAATCACAGCTTCGTCTAATTGAATAAACTAATCAAGTAACCTGTTGTATCAACATGTTTTAGAAGTGATTTATATATTTAAATCAATCTTCATGCATTCTTCCAATTCACTGCATAGAGGCTTCTTCATAAGAGTAGTCCATTCAAAGACTGAACCCTTCTCATGCTTTGTCCACCTCTTCAAACACTCAACACAGTCAATGAAAGAGGCACCAATGCAACTTGAAAACTGAACAGAGGTAATGACACCCTGCTTTTAAAAAAAAATCAATTCGCTAAACACGTCTTTGACTGCCCTTGTATCAACTTTACAAGATCTAACGTTTCTCTTTTGGTTATTAGCCTATTGTTTTCAGAAAAAATTTCCACAGTGGAAATGTTTCACACCTAAAGAATGTTGTCGTATTCATGATTTCATGATTGAATTCCAGCTGACTAATTAAAAATTTCATTCACAGACCAAAGTCTGATCTTTGACGATCGCTGTGCACACAGTGGCATCGTCTTGTTGACCAGAAATTTCCGGCCAGCATCTACAGAGTGTTTGTAAAGTCTCACTACAGTTTATATGTAGAACAGCTGTTTGCAAGACGAAAACATACTTTCCAACAAACAGCTGTTCTACATGCAAAGTGTAGTGAGACTTTACAAACACCCTGTATATCTACAATACGTTAGGTAGCTAGCAAAACTTCGCCCCCCCACCCCCCATCTTGCTTTAGTGCGACTCGCAAGCTTTTTGTTATATTCCACTTCTACAAATGAACATAATTCTTAAAGCGACTGTCCTGCTGGTAAATATATTGAATTAGAGCTATTAGAGGAATATCTCATGTGCACTAGTTTCAAAATCTGCTTGATGTAAATCTGTTGCTAATTTTATAAAGGACACGAGTGCCAAAACCAGTTCTAATTAGTTATTTTTGGGGGCCAATTCTATTCTCTAATCCTCTCCAACCTCCCCAGCGAACCACACACACACAAAGAAACACACATTGTGTCTTTCCTTCCTTTCAGAACCACCAATGTTTGTTTTAGTATTGTCAGCTGACAACGCAGTGAGCTTCTATCAAATCGTATTTCTTCAGTATTTTCATGATAGAGGCTACTTAGGTTTCAGCAGTTTCACATCCAATATTGCTAAATTAAATTATCCTTACTTTAATTCCTACGCTAGGAGCAAAATAAAAACAAGGACAGGAACAGATTCCAAGTGCTCATGGTTGAGGAATCACTCGTCACAGCCGTGAACCTAGTGCTTTCATTGCAGAGGCGAAAAGTAAGTTCACTCAAATGTTCTCACATTTTGTGCGATAGCAAGTAAAGCTGCTTCTATTAAAAACCGTTCTAATAATGGAAGAAGCGTAATCCATCGAATGAAAACTGATGTATTTAAAGGTTTGACATATAATGCTGCCTTCTTCTGCTGCAGGTGTTAACATTTCTCTGTCAGCTATCGTTGGCTTGAAGCATGACGTCATTTTATTGGATGTTGACGGCATTTTGTATCTTTATACATCATTCTGTTGCTGTTGTCATTAATGTCTACTCTCTCAGTATGTAAAACTGAACATTTTAAATTACATAATGTACTCTCTACTTTCTTGTCCCACTTTAATTTTCGAATATATAGAACATCTTGAAGAAGTTTAACATTCAAAAAACACTTTATTTTCTGCAAAGTATAGAAAAATGTGCTACCACGATAATGCACAGGATAGCAAAACTGGAAACAATCGCTCAGCGCACTTCCTTCGAATACTGGAACTAGAACTGCTAAGTTGAAGTGTGAGCCAGCAATCCTTCGTGTGAACGTTTTAACTCCCCATTCTTCTTAATAATCACAGCGTCATTGACTTCTCACCGAAGGTTTATGCGTGTATAATTTAAGCACAAATTAAACCACTTGAACGATCCTTATTATGAGCAATTGATCGATTTTTGAAAGCCGGAGCATTTTTGCACCAGGAGAAAGATGTTAGTTAGACTAGGACAAATTACACTAGTCAACACATTTTCAAAAGCTATTTGCATCAGAATTTAAATACACCATTTCTTATTGACGTTGACATGCTGATTTCAAATATCGTGTTTTGTGTGTGTGTGTGTGTGTGTTATTTTTTTAAAGTGATGAATTTACATTACAGTAATACAAATGATGTATGCTTGTTTAATTCTCTGGCGTGAACAGTTAGTCTTCCTACTTTATCATTATATAAGGTGGTTACGAACTCAATTAATTAATATTTCAACATAAAATTATAGGAAAATTAAAAACATTTTTAAAAGTTCACATATAATGCTTTGAAAAGGAACATTTGAACCCATTCCGGCATTATTCAGTCTCTTTTCGAGCCCTCTATGTTTGCTTCTTGTAGTCAATCGATGATTGTCACAGTCAGACAGCAATCAGCAAGAATTTAATGGCTCCAGTTACCTTGATACCTTGTTTCCATAGCAGCAATGTCCTGGTGAGTTCGTTCACCATGCTCATCATTGACAACACCACAGTTTGACGTAAAGAAATCCAGATAAGAATCCAATAAATGAATGTTCAAAGACATGTTGCAGCCAAGACTTATACTTCAGAAGGAGATTTTCTACTATTACATTCTTATTACCAGATATATAGTTTCCAAGAAAATTGTCCTCCACTGACTTAAATGCTAGTCATGCTGCTTTTTCCTTCCCTTGCAACACGCAAAGAAACATTATGAAGAATATTTTTCGAATACTCCCTCTCTAATTTTAGCTTCATTCAGTCTTGGAAATGTGCTGAGAGGTATGTAGAAGCCTCATCTGTTGTCTTCTTTGCCTTGACAAAGTTTTTCATGAGATCCAGCTTAATGTGCAAAGGTGGCAACAAAATCTAGCTGGTGTCGACAAGTGCTAGGTTCTCAACGTTCTTACTGCCAGGCTGCAGTGACTGCTTGATTGGCCAATGTCTTCTGGTGTAATAGTCAGTTCGTGCACAGATATCCCACTCACAATGAAAGCAACAGTACTTGGCGTATCCACACTGCAGTCCAAGTAAAAGAGCGATCACTTTTAAGTCACTTTAACAGTTGCGTTATATATATAAATTTACCTAATTAAATACACTAGTAGTACATATCTTGAAAACTAGAGCCAATAAACATTTTTTTAAATACCATTTTCGCTTTCAGCACACCAAAATTAGTTACGATCATTTTCATTTCCTGTATATTTTAGTTGTTATACAAAACAGACCGTCCCAGTTTTACTGGGACGTCTAGTCAGCCACAGTAAGTGCTAACGTCTCAGCAAGTTTTGTAAATTTCTAACACATAGCCACACTGTGTAGGTACTAACTTGACTGCACGTTTTGTAATTTAGGTTATTTTGCACACACAACACCCTGTGTTGTTGCTAGCTTCACTGCACCTAATGTAATTTTGCACACAGAGTGAATAATTGAATCCACACCCCTGCCACGTTCCATTTTCTGCACATGAAAGGTTCTATATTATAAATAAATCGGTTGTATTTGATATGTACACTTATGTTTACAAATCATCCTAGGTAAACAAAAAGACCATATTTTAAAATGAACTCTTTGTGGCTATAAACATGATTTATTTCTTAGATGTCCTGATATATAAATTATAATTATTAACTGACGTTCAATTGCATTTATGTATGTTTTATGCCGGTCTCCCTGGCTAAGGGGTTTACGACATTGTTTATAATTCCCTATATCCACGCGGGGAAAACAGCAGCTGCGAGAATCGACAGCGGTTCGCGCCGCGCTGGTAACTTACGAGGGTATGTGTGCCGGTCGTTCAGAAAGCAATGGCAAACTACTGAACATAAAACTTGCCTAGTACATCAACAGCAGCTGGAAAATGCTGGTGTTGACTGCAACGTCATGTAAGGGATATGCAACATAAAAAAATGTCTTACATCTTCAGTGGTTAAGAAAAAAAGCGTAAAACAGCGGTTGTTTTATATGGTTCCTATTTCTGTAGATATAAATCATATGAACGCATAGCTACGTCCAGACAGGGCTCCTATATCATCTCTGACCACTAACATATTGCCTGTCTGGTTGTATCTGATATAAACACTGACATTCTGCACACAAATACCACAGACACAACTTGGCAAAACAAGCTCCATAATTGGAACAACAGGAAGAATACATTTCTGTCCCTTACCTTTTTCCGTATTTATGAAGTGTTTCGTTTATTAAGGACATGAGAATACTAAAATAAATAGATCCCCTTTGGCCATGTTAAAATGAATAAAGGCTATGACTGGAGTGTTTTTCTGGCATTCTAGGATCGAGATTCCTAATATAGTCCTTCAAGCTTACTAGTACAGATAAATAAGTTTTCATTCAACATGCACATATTTCAATTGTTTGTAGTAAAGACTGTTGATTATACTTTGCTTGAGAAAGAAACTAATGCACACACATACACACATGCATAAGCGCGTGTGTGTTCGCGTGTGTGTATGTGTGTGTATGTGTGTGTGCGCGCGTGTGCGTGTGTGTGTGTGTGTGAATGTTGCATGTCCTTTGCAGGACGTTGCGATCAACCCGAGCCGTAGATTTTCTAGGCAAATTTAGGTTCAGTAGTTTGCCATTGCTTTCTGAACGGGAAGTCAACATTGAAGTTCAGTGTAGGGATTGAATCCCTAATCACGCTATCAGCGCACCGACAGTTTAAGCGCAAGCTAATTAACCCCACGTCAATACAGACATTTATATAGTTATATATAAAAACCAGATAGATTACATTCTGATTAGCAAAAAGTTTCGAAATGCGTTAACAGTCGTAAAAACAGTTCCAAATGCAGACTTTTACAGTGATCACAGGTTATTTATAGGCACATTGAGGGTAAAGTTAAAGAAAGTCAAGTATACAGCAGGAAACCCTAAATATGACTTGTGCAAATTGAAAACTGACAAAGAAATACAAGATAATTTTAACATGGAAGTAAAGAACAAATTTGATTTATTGTCTGATCTAGAGATCCTATTTCAAGATGTAGATGATCAACGGGAAATGCTGAAGAATTCAATCAGTTGTGCAGCAGAAAAAACTATTCCAAAAGTAAAGAAAGTGGGCCGTAAGACATGGATGACTGAAGAAAGTTTACAACTAATGGAAACAAGACGACAGATCAAAAATGATCCTGCCAAATATTAAGAAATTCACAGAAAAGTCAGAACCTTATGTAAGGAGGCAAAAGAAACATGGCTTGAGAAAAATTGCAGAGAAATTGAAGAACAACACAACAGTAAAAATGCCAAACTAATGCACAAAAGAATTCAGGAGCTTACTAATCAAAAAACAAGTACATCAGCAGGCTGCCTAAAGACAAAAGATGGAAGAGTCATAATAGAAAAAGATCAGATCTTACATGTATAGTCAGATTACGTGAGAAACCTTTATGACGATAACAGAGACGAACAGTATGATGTTCAAAATAATAATGAAGGACCAGCAATTTTGAAGATGGAGGTTCAGAATGCTCTTAACCATATGAAATCTGGCAAGACCCCCGGTTCAGACAGCGTCACAACAGAAATGATTAATGCTTTAGAAGAATATGGAATAGATAAAGTTACCAGTCTGCTTAATACAATATATGATACTGGAAATATACCTCAGGAGTTATGTAATTCTGTATTTATTGCAATCCCAAAGAAATCCGGAGCCTTGGAATGTGATCAACATCGAACAATTAGTATAATGAGTCACATCACGAAGATTTTGCTAAGAATTATCATGCAAAGAGTTCGGAGGAAAATACAATCTGAAATAGGAAAAGAACAATGTGGGTTTGTAGAAGGCAAGGGTACAGTAAATGCTGTGTATATACTGAGAACCGTAGTCGAATGTTCTTTAGAAGTAAACAAAGATCTACACCTTTGCTTTATTGACTACACAACGGCTTTCGATAAAGTGAGACATGTCAACATGATAAGGATGCTTGAGGATCTACAGATTGACGGTAAAGACCTTAGACTTGTAAAAAACATATATTGGAAACAACAAGCTGCCATAAGAGTTGATAATGAAGTAAGCCAATATAAGCCTATTAAGAGAGGTGTGAGACAGGGATGTGTAATGTCTCCAGATCTGTTTTCCTTGTACAGTGAAAGCATTTTCAGAATTATTGAAGATATGGGAGGAATCAACATTGGGGGACGATGCGTCAATAATATTAGATATGCAGATGATACAGTCTTGATTGCAGACAATGAACAGGACTAGCAAAATTTAGTAGATGCGGTTGTTACACACAGTGAACAACTAGGGTTAGAATTAAATTGTAAAAAGACACAGATTATGGTCGTCACTAGGAAGAACGAAATACCACAATGTAATATACAAGTAAATGGGAATATTCTTCAACAAGTGAATAGGTACAATTATCTCGGAACAGTAATAACATCTGATGGGAGATGCCTTGCAGAGATTAGAACAAGAATCGCCATGGCAAAAGTAGCCTTTAGCAAGATGGAAAACATACTGACCAATAAAAAGATGTCAATTGAAACGAGAAAAAGAGTGTTGAGATGCTACATAGAATCTGTACTCTTATATGGATGTGAAGCTTGGACAATGAGCAGTCAGGATGAAAAACATCTGATGGCTGTAGAAATGTGGTTTCTGAGGAAAATGCAAAGAATACCATGGACAGCCAGAAAGACCAATGAACAAGTTCTTCAAGAAACAAATGAAGATCGTAAACTGATTAGAGGCATTAGACGTAGACAGTCACAATTTTTTGGGCATGTAATGAGAAGAAATGATCTGGAGAACTTGGTGGCAACTGGTAAGATCGAGGGGAACAGACCAAGGGGAAGACCTAGAAGCAAGTACCTGGATGGCTTGGCCTTGTGGCATGGTCGAGACAGAAACACGGAGCTGTTCCACGACTCTGGTGGATTTTAAAAAGGCTTCTGATAGTGTCCACAAGAATAGTCTATGGAATCCTATGCAGGAATTTGGAATACCAAGGAAGTTAATCAACATGACCATACTATGCATGGAAGATACTTATAATATAGTAACATATAAAGGCAGGAAATCAGACCCTTTCCAAATAACATCTGGCTTGAAACAGGGTGATACACTATCGCCGCTACTCTTCAATCTGGCTCTAGAGAAATTTGTAAGGAAGGTAAAGGAGGAATGTGATATTAGAGGAACATCAAAGCTGCTTGGTTATGCAGATGATATAGATATTATAGGGCAAAGTGAACAAAAGACATTGGAAATATTGACTCACTTAAAGGAAAAAATCCCAACAGATGGGGCTGGTTATCAACCAAGATAAGACAGAATATATGGTAATTTCAAGAGACGGAATGGCTAAAAACTCTGGCCAAATACAAATAGATAATATGACCATTAAAAGAACGGAAAGATACAAATACCTGGGTACAATCTTCAAATGCTCCAACATCATAAGGGAAGAAATTCAAACTAGAATCAACTCTGGAAATAAAGATATACTATGCACTACAACATCTACTAAAATCAAATGCGGTATCTCGTAACACCAAAATCACAAATTACAAAACACTGATCAGACCAGTTGTGCTGTATGGCTCTGAAACCTGGAGTACAACGAAAGGAGACGAAGCCTTGTTACAAACCTTTGAGAACAAAATTTTAAGACGCATCTTTGGACCCATTAGGGATATACAAATTGGATAGTGGAAAAGAAGAAGTAACAAAGACATTTGTGATCTGTTTAAGTCCAATCTAATCACTGGTATCATGAAGGCTAATAGACTACAATGGCTGGGGCATATAGAAAGAATGGAAGATAATAGGGAAACAAAACTCGCTTACACTCAGGAAATAAATGACCGTAGACCCCGAGGTAGACCAAGAAGACGGTGGAGAGATAATACATATACAGACCTACAAGCACTTGGAATCAACGACTGGCAAGAGAAGGTCCACCAGAGAGACGAATGGAGACGGATTGTATCTGCAGCAAAGAATCTCAATGGCTCGGAACGCTGAAGAAGAAGAAGAAATACATTTTCTAAAAATTGTTCTGTAATATTTAGATTCTATAGCCTCAGTGTTTTTCTTTGGTGCCTGTGAAATGTTTCATGTTTCATATCATACGGGAAGGATAAATGTTGTCATAATATTTACTTTGTCTGTTATATTATAATCCAAAGCTATTACATAATAATAATCGACATAATCGTCTACTTCGTTGTCATAATAATAATCATCATTGTATATATGTGCCTGCACACGCCGAAAAAACATTACCCCAGGCACGAGATGATCTAATCTGTAGCCACGTGCCCAATTTATGACTCTTTGAATATAAAATACTTTCGTTCATTCGTTCGTTCGTTCGTTCGTACGTTCTGGCAATTTTAGGCGTTAATTGGTTCGGTAATAATAATAAAAAAAAACAATAAATAACCCTCTAAACGCAGTGAAGCGTATAGAATAAGTGATACTAGCCCAGTATGTTTTATAGACTATTTGGCACTCGATGGATAATGTGATCAATGTAACACCTTCGACCTTTACTTCTATCTTCGACTCTGCTGACCCGAAGGCGTAGGTCAAAGTAAGACAATCCGCCTCGATGTAGAATCGAGTACGTGACCACTTTGCCGACAAACAAACGTTCTAGCCACTTCACTACCAAGGCTCCAACAAATATGTTGCCTCGTGGTAATCTCACTTGTGTGAATGGTTGTCCAAGAGACCCTCATGGTTATTTGTGTATGTGCAAACACTAGACTTTATTGTCCTGAAACATTGACATTTACAGCGTTGTGCCGATAAAACGTCAGGGCTAATACCTAGTAATTTCCCTCGCTTGTATACTATTTTTATGTTGTTGTTAAATCCGGATAAGTAATTCTGTTAACACAAATTAGTTGCATTAGTTGCATGTCCGTTACAAGGCGTTACAATCACCCTCAGCCTTTATTAGCTGTTTGTTACTTACTAGGCAATGTTACTTCTGTAGTATGCCATTGTTTTCTGAATGCCGGCGCCTCATACCGCTACAATCAACGCACAGTGTTCTGCTTCCATAGCGCCCGCAGCTCATTTCGAACCACCGAATCGGCATGACGGGGAATTATGAAACTGCGTGTCCTACTTATCCTTAAACCTCAGCGGCGGTTTAACAACAATTATTCTCCCGTTTCACCATTGTAGATCTAACGTTAATAACGTGTGTAAACTTGCTTCAAATAGCACCGAAAGAATGACTTCCAAGATTCTACTTTCACTTTTTCTAACGCCTGCTTTATATGCGTGATCAGTTACACTTATGTGAACAGTTTTCATATAATGTTCTTAATAAAACGAGTATAATTATTATTTAATTCGATATGCGTTTTTAAAAGGTAAAACTTACGGGCTGGCAACCATAATTAGCCGACAACATTGTTTAGCTCATATGTACACCATGTCTACACATACTCAACCTAAAGGAAATAAAAGCAGTTAGGTACGCCTAATTCCTGCGAAAAACTGAGACGTAATACACACAGACAGCGCACATACCTATAACGAACTCCAATACGGCAAGCGTTAATCACAGATGGTTCCATTAAAAAAAAAAAAAATAAAATAAAAATGATAACGTAAGTTTACTTCGACAGAACGAATCGACGTTTCCATCTTTATAATATTCGTCGAGAGGAACACAAATAATTAGAAAATAATAGTAAAAAACAAACAGGAAAAGTATCGGTATGATTTATGACTTGGCCATTACATACTTCGTTGCTAGGAAATAGAATTGCGTCTAATCAGAAGAAAAATACTATACTCTTTCTTCAATAATAATCATCGAAAATTGCGAATAGTACAACGTAACAAAGTGGCACTATTATGTTAGCTCATCAGTAGAGAAGATTTACTCAAAACGAAAAAAAAATGAAATGTATGAAAAACATAAGTTAGTACTGTGTATGTCTGTTTATTGTTGTACAAGCCGGGGTTATGTGTGTTTGTATACGAGTAAAATATAAAAAAACACATAGTTATTACCACTTAGTTGGCGCCTGTGGCGTTGCGGTAGCGAATGCTATTTTCAACCCCGCATAATGCATTCGAAATCAGGTGTAGACGATTTGGAAGCTGACAGCCTTTTGTTGATGTTTAACAATGGCATGAACGTCGGTCGTTTAGAAAGCAGTAGCAGGTTATTGAACATAAACTTGCCTAGATAATTACAAACAGGCGAAAATATGCTGGGGTTGATTGCAACGTCGTGTAAAGGACATGCAACCAACTTTAAAAACTATCTCTCAACACATTTTCTTAAACCAATGAATGCTGGGAGTTGCTTCTACATTATGTTTAACAAATAACACACGACTTAAAGTTAAATGCATATCTTTTACAGGACGTCGCAGATAATACCGGCATGTTATCCCCTCGTGGTATCTTGGCTATTTTACGTTCAGTAGTTTGCCATTGATTTCTGAACGACTGGCACTTATACCATTTTGTAAAATCTACAAACGCAGGGTGGTTTGCTGCCAAATCGCCAGCAGCTGTGTTTCTAACGCCGGTAAACGGGATAACGAACTGCACCCGTAACGCCTTCGCCATGGATCCGGACAGTAGAGCAGAGCCTAGTTAAACAAGCATTGCTATCGTGTCGTTCCACAGTTTGTGCGTTGTGCTGTTTGACACGACACCCGGTGAAGTTAGTTAGTTAGTCGCGGGTCCAACTTCACGGCAACGGATCGTCCCCATAATGCTCCACTCCTGTGCCAGTAAATATCACACACAATGCACCTCACTACCCTATGTGAACAATGAAATAGACTGGAGTATTGGCAAACCAATAGGTATACTGTGCATAATGCTGCCGCGAGAATGCCAACACAAAATCCTCCACGAAAAATACAGTTCATCGTTGATGGAATCGGCAGTCACCAGAAAGACTTCATTGACCCGGGTTTGATTCCATATGGCTCGGTCTCTTTCCGCAGGGTGACCCACCGAAAGCGCCGCACAAAGTACGAACTCCGTAGCTCCAGCGACGACTCCTAGGAGTCTCCTGAAAAATGCACTAGTGAACCAAAAAGGCAAACCAGTCAATCCAGCAACAGCCGGCCGCCATTGTTCCGAACATGCAGTTCACGCTACAAATAACCGTGGACAGATGTAAAAGCATTCCATGCGAAATTCACAGCTCACAGTATCGCGCCACGCACTCACTCAGTAGCAGGGCGACGGACCAATGAACTACCTGTCCAACATGAGGAAAATGCGAATGCAAACCGTAACCACAAACGTAAACGCTCCAGAGGCCTTAACGGTCTAAATGACTATCCGCCATGTTGGGGACCGGGAGTCCCAATAAACTGTAGACTAAGTCTCAGCCCAAGCCTCATTAGTCGCCTCTTACGCCATGCATGGAAGGCAACGCTGTTACTATTCTTCGCTTCCCTTATGGGCCCCAGCAACACATGGTCACCCGGTGAAGTTATGAGCTATTTAATTCCTCCAAAACAATTGTATTTATAGACCTCACAGTAGAATCTAAGTGCCTTATAAGGTGTATTGAAACGCCTGTTCATGGCTAATTTGATAGATCGTACTCATTGCTCATTCAGATACCATCATCATCATCATCATCATCATCATCATCATCATCATCATCATCATCATCATCATCATCATCATCATCATCATCATCATCATCATCATCATCATCAATATTTACCCTGCCAGCTTGTGTTAGCGTACGTGCATCTCCACAGATCTCTGTCCTTGGTGTTTGGGATCAACTCTGTTCATGATATTCCTACATATCAACATCTAAATCCACCCAACAACATTTCTTTGGGTCTTTCTCTGCCTCTTCAGAATGTCAGACGGGCCTGTGTGCCCAATTCCAAACCCTTTGAAAATAAAGTTTAACCGTTCGTTCCTTCATTCTTCTACCACTGATATTTCCAGTATTCACGATGGTGTGCAATGCCTCTCATCCCATTAAATGTCCAAAATTGCTCTTTGTCTGGTTATTATGGTTGAATATAATGCTCTACTTTTATTAGCCTCGTCCAGGAGGTCGTTGTTAGTTACTCCGGAAGTCCAAGATATCATTTGTCTCAGAAATAACATTTTCGTCGCATGTTATGAGAAGAAATGACTTGGAGAACTTGGTGACAACTGGCAAGATTGAAGGGAGAAGACCAAGGGGAAGACTGAGAAGTAAATACCTGGATGGCTTGGTCACGTGGCATGGTCGAGACAGAAACACGGAGCTGATCCACAACTCTGGTGATCGAGTGAGATGGCAGAACATGACCGCCCTCGCTTATCGGTATGGCACATGATGGATGGATGGAAGCTCTTCCGGATTCCATGATTTACAGCCATACAGCAAAACAGGTTCTAAATAACAATTTTGTATTCTCTTTCTGACATTCAATGATAGTGACTTAATGGATAAGATACTTTTCATTTTCTGAAATAAAACTTTTGTGCCATGTATTTTGCTCTTAATCTCTGGCGGCATCTTCAATCCGAAGGTATGATTTTTTTTTTTTAGTGTTGCATATCCCTTACAGGACGTTACAGTCAACATCAGCATTTTTTTCAGCTGCTGTTGATGTACTAAGCAAGATCACGCTCAGTAGTTTGCCATTGCTTTCTGAGCGACCGGCTCACATACCCTATAAGTCACTAACGAGGCGAGAACCGCTACCGATTCTCGCGCAGGTTACGTTCCTCACGTGGGTATACGGGATTTCGGAGAAAGACGTTAACCCCTTTGATCCTGGGTATTTACATTTTTCAACTTGTTTAAGCATTGTTCCTTAAATTGTTATATTACATTTCGGTGTCATCTTTTCTTTTGAAATTATTGTTTCTGTTTTCTTGATATGAAAATAAAGTCTAATTTTTCGCGCTCTCTATTACTAAATTTCCAGCAATTGTTCGTTGTCTGCATTTTCAGCAGTGTCCGCTATGTATATTGTGTCATATGAATAGTGCTTATTGTTTGTAGAACTTTAAAAAAAAATACATTCCTGGTTTCTCTGTGATCTGTCTCATTGTTAATTCACTATAGATAGACCAGAGAGAGATCTGGCAACAAAATCGGTTGTCACTCATGACAGTGAATCTGTTGTATTCGTGGAAAGTCCAACATCTGACTATTTTCCTTGCCATTCTACAAATCCCTGGAGCAGCTTCTTTCTTCGATATTGCTTTTGTCTTTCAATCGCGTATCATTAAGACACCAACGTTTTTATTACAAACAAAATTGAAAGCTATTACAAGGGTATTTCCCGCTCTGCTGGATTCCCTGTATTTTTAACGACGGTGCTGATAATATTCCACGTATTCAAGTAATTTGGTTAATTAAGTGTTACTTTTTAAAGACGTGAATTAGGTCAATTTAATTTCAGTTTATTTGCATTGTAGTGCATTGTCATTAAGATTCCTATGTTAAATATAGTTTATACTTTGAAATACTTAAGAAGAGACGCTAAATTGACCATGTGTCGCCCGTTCCAGTTATACTAAGATACCATGGCTTGTTATATAAGTAAAGTAATGGATCCGTTTACAAGTCTTGTGACTTTTTGGAAACACGGCGTAGAGCCTTAAATGTTTTGACCATTTGAAACCCGATAGCTGATTTAATTACCATTGTTGCTTTTACTTCCGAGAGCATTTTTGTTGGAAATTTTAGGCTGAACCGACTTGCATGGGCAAATCAATTGTAAAAATTTGACTTCGAAGATGATTGCATACATGAGTGCTGGGCCGGTAGGCCAGGTTGCTAACCATTGCGCTATCGCTGCTGCGGTTGGTTTACTTGCATACTTAGAACGAAATGATCTTGAATACATTCTGCCGCTTCGATATACACTTCAACTGTTAAAGCTGATTTATTTACTAATTGTGTCTGATTATATTAAGAGGGTGTGGTGGTGGTAAAGCTGCTTGGAGATATAGTGTCTACTTCTGGTTGTAGAAGTATTTCTTCTTCTTCTTTTTCGTTCGCGCCCACCTCCACGATATCAGTTGCAACAAAATAATATGTAGTTTTACACTTCCGGTCGCCAACATGGCGTTAGGCATTGAACCGTTGGGGCCTGTGGCGTGTTTACGCTTGTGGCTACAGTTTGCAATCGCATTTTCCTCATGTTGGACTGGTAGTACATGGTTCCGTAACCCTGCTACTGAGTGAGTGCGTGGACGACACCGTGAGCTGTGAAATTCCCGTGGAATGCTTTTACATCTGTCCTGTACAGTGACCTGCATGTTCGGAACAATGGTTATCGGCTGTGGCTGAATTGACTGATTTGCCATTTCGGTTCACGAGTGCATTTTTCGGGAGACTGCTGGGAGTCGGCGCTGAAGCTGCGGAGTTCGTGTTTTGTGTGACACTTTTGGCGGGTCGCCCTACGGTAAGAGACCGAGCCATGTGAGAAAACCCGGGTCAGTGAGGTCTTTCTGGTGACTGCCGAGTCCATCGACGATGAACTGGTATTCGTGGATGAATTTTGTGTTGGCATTATGCACAGTGTACCTGTGCGGGCTTGTTGGATTGTGGAGACTCCTGTCTATTCCACTTTTCGCATTGGAAAGTGGGGAGCATTTTGTGTGATATTCACTGGCACGGGAATGGAGCATAATGGGGACGACCCGTTTCCGTGAAGTTGGAACTTCGACTAACTAAACTAACTGACTGACTGACTGACTGACTGACTGACTGACTGACTGACTGACTGACTGACTGACTGACTGACTGACTGACTGACTAACTAACTAACTAACTAACTAACTAGTATTTAGTGTTAGGTTGATGGCATACATGTGAAGCTTTTGATGGAAGCAAGTTGTTGATTCTATCTTTGTTTATGTATCTCAGCCTATGTATCTCATTACAAGGCATGCATTCAGAAGTGCAAGGTGTGAGTCCATCAGTACAAGGCATGCGTTCAGGAGTGCATGGCGTGAGTCCATCAGTGCAAGGCATGCGTTCAGGAGTGCATGGCGTGAGTCCATCAGTGCAAGGCATGCGTTCAGGAGTGCATGGCGTGAGTCCATCAGTGCAAGGCATGCGTTCAGAAGTGCACGGCGTGAGTCAAGCAGTGCAAGGCATGCGTTCAGGAGTGCATGGCGTGAGACAAGCAGTGCAAGGCATGCGTTCAGGAGTGCATGGCGTGACTAAAAGTATAGGACATGAGTTCAACTGTGGACGGTTATGTTCACACAATATTGAAGTGTGCTATTCACAACCCCCTTCCCCCCCCCCCCCGCCCGACTTATTTGCTCCTCACGACATGAGATATTAGTGGCCTAGCCTTCTCTAAAATGTTGAAGAAATAATCGGTCCCGTGCGTACTTTACGTATGTTAACGATGGTTCGCATAAATTTCAGTATATCTGTTCACGCACGCACGCACTCACGCAATTAGAACGTCACCTTTGCTATGAGATCTACTAAGAGTCTACAGAGATTACTCTAATGTGATCTAAGAAAAAGATGGTCTCACAGTACTAAAAGATAATTTTAAGTCCCATAAAGATGTAACTTTTTTCAATCAATCAATCAATCAATCAATCAACCAATCAATCAATCAATCAATCAGTAAGTCAGTCAGTCAGTCAGTTAGTCAGTCATTTAATTTAGCATTTATTCAACCAAGTTAATTCCCTAGCCGAGTATGTAGAGTGATATATTTTCAATAGTTATATGACAAATATAGCCCTGTAATCACCCAGTTTAAAAATATCACTTTCTCCTCCATTGAGCCCTCCAGTCTATCGATTTTGTGGCTATTTCCGCTTGCTAGCTAATTCAGGCTTTATCTGCCTTGTTCTTTATTGTATGTTCGTTGGGCAGATGGTCATTTTACTTTTTAAACTGACGTGTTCTCTTGATTGACGTGATAGCTCATCGCGTGCCTCTGTAAAGCATTAGGTCCCTAGAGCTCTATTTCACTTGTCTTCCTGCATCTGATAACTCAAGCAGTTGAACTCTAGTTGAAATCATTATGTGGTGGATACTTCTATAATGGTGTGAGATGGTAAGTACTTATGCTATAGTAATTAATATCAAGTACCTTACTAGATAAGAGAAATAATAGCGGCAGCAGAATGCAAGTTGAGTTTGCGTTGAGTTGAGTTAAGAACCGACATCACTGCACTCAGGACATTCCCTTACGTGCTCCGTCCCCTCGTTCAACAGCCAGCGAAGAGTCATACTACTAATCGTTCCCACCGCTATCTGATTAAAAGTTCTCCTGGTCTTCCCTCTCAGTTTTGAGATTCTTCCAGAACCCCTGCCAATCCCCCGCAATCTCATTCTTTCCACATATGGGTTCTCAGTCAGTTTCTCCGCCTTCTCCACCTGGTCCCACACGCGCACGACCACCTACTCCTTGTCCATAGGCAATCTACCACCAAGAGATGTATTCCTTGCTAGCCTATCAGCCTGTTCATTCCCCCGCACCCCCGCATGGCAAGGGCAAAATATCCATATAATTCTCACAATCTATGACCTCTGAAGCTATGATAGCCATTCCACACGAAACATTCCTTTCTCCACCTTAGTAAGCATACTCTTTGAATCCGTAATGAATACAATGTGTGTTGCAGTAGTATCCTCCAACCAATGGAATGCCGCTGTTACTGCCTCCACCTCCATTATCATGCTGGAGGTCGTAGTCTCATATGGCAGCCTCTCCTTTTTCAAGACTCGTCCATTAGCCTTTGCAATAAAACCCCAACCTGTTTCTCACCACTGACCCATCGGTGTAGATGACTATGTCGACTTGATGTGTGTTACTCGGGATCAGCTGTTGTACTTCAAACTCAGTGCGGTCCGCTGCCCATTCCCTGCACTCACGGCCCGGTGTTATTATTACATTGTGCCAGTCCGTTGTCTTCCGTAACTTCAACCCACCCTTGTTCACGATTGATGGTCTCTAGATCACACACCTAACATATAGAAAGTTCCGCCTGTGCCATCCAGGACCTGCCTCGTCTTAGTCTATGACCCTTTACTATATCCATGGCTGCATGCAGCGGGTGATCCCTATCTGCATCGACTCTCAGGTACCATTTGGCCTATCCGTCATTGCTGGTAGCGTCAGGATATGCCTCATGCATATAACTGGTGTGTCCTTTATGCACCCCATGATTACTCGCATGGCAGGATTTTGTATGCGCTATAACCTTTCAAGCTGGCTCTTTGATACTGTCAGCAGCCCCAAACTATACTCAATGACAGAAATTATTAACTGCTGAAAGAGCCTGTACAGCATCCTCTGATCTACCCCGGTTGCTGCCATAGCCCTCAATGCATTAACTCCACTACCAGCCTTCACCACCAAAGCTTCCACATGATCCTTTAAAGACAAACACCCGTCAAAGATGATACCCAAGTATTTCAATTTACTCTCTCGACTAAGAGGACATCCATTCAACATAATACCTGGGACGTCTGCCTCGACGATCCGGTTATCCAGAGAGTACCACACAACCGATGCCTTTTCTGGGTTTATAACGACCCCTGCGTCCCCGCACCACTCTATTTACTGCCACCTGTAAGTCTTTCACCAAACTGGCCATGTCTCTGCCCTGTCTGTACACCAGCACATCATCTGCAAATGTCAAGATTCTACTCACACCTGCTGTCTGAATAGCTACGATTTTGCTGGTGTAGACATTAAAGAGCACTGGGGACAAGGCAGATCCCTGTGGCAACCCAGGTGTAATAGTACAAGGGTCAGAAGTCCAGGAACCCATGCACAGTGCAACCTTACGCTCATAAAAGACCGCCGCAACCCATCTAACAAGGCAAGGGCAGACCTCCATGTCCAACAGTGTGTATATCAACCGATCTTACCTGACCCTATTATACGCATCCTCCAGGTCAAGAGCTACTGCCACTGTCTCTTGTTTATTCTTGAAGTCCCCGTAGACATCAAATGCAAAAATTGCAGCATTAGCTCACGTGTCCTTCCCAGGCCGGTAACTCCAGATTACGACTTTCCAAATGTCGCTGGAGCCTGCGTGCTACTATCTTTTCGAGGACTTTGCCATACGTGTTTTGCAGGGTTATGATTCGGTATTCATTAAGTCTGGATTGATCCTTACCTGGCTTTGGAAGTGGGACCAGGTAGCTATGCAGTCAATCGTTGTGTATTTCCACCGCATTGATGCTTAGGTTGAAACAAAGAGCCATCTCCTAAGTCCTCATCATTTATTTTTCTCATATGTAAGTACCTCACCCCGTCCGGACCTGGCCCTGTGTCTTTAGCCCGCTTCAGTACCCGTCTAATATATACCTTAATCCCACAGTCCTCCTTCCTAGTGACCCGTGACAAGGTTTCTCTGACGTTATCTCTAATAACTCTATCTTGCTGATCCGTCTGTTTTAAAAATCATGCAAGAAAAACCTCCCCTTTGTCCTTGTCAGTTGTCATAGGTCGGTTGTTAACATCATAAACGGTACCATGTGTACCAGGCATCGCCTTTCTCTTCATCTGCCAGTGCAACGTCCAGAATACAAAAGAACTCAGAAGGCAATGGCAAACTACTGAGCCAAGAACATCAACAACAGCTGAAAAATACTGGTATTGACTGCAACGTCCTGTAAGGGATATGCAATTAAAAAATATATACATAAACACTGAACAACGAGCGCAAAGCCTAAAACAGCTTAAATTTGAGAGTCAGTTAATTAAATCTGTGGGATGCAATTATCCAGGGAGAATCCATATTGTTATAGATGCCACTGTATAACTCGTCTGACTCCTATCTTTATATATCCAAATCTTACTGTCTGCACACCTTTGGATAGAAATTTTCTTGTTTGGTACTTTTCACAACTGAACTTCTCCACTGTCTTCCTAAAAATGGAACATGCGCCTATCAACGTTTGATAGCAAATCACGTTCCGTTTACGTTTTAATTTTCAATTACATTTTCTAATTTCATTGTTTCTTTAGATCTGTTTGTGATGATCCTGATAAAGATAACTATGATCGAAAGGTCTATTCGTGTTGTTACTTATTTTTACTTTATTTTTACATAACGTATTGGAGATGTGGTTTTAAAGAAGAATGCTGAAAATTAATTGGACAGCCAAAAGTAACAATGCTGAGTCGAAAAAAACAACTTATCACAAACATCAGAAAGAGGGAGTCATGGATTTTTGGCCACGTTATGAGAAGATAAAAACTGGGACATGTTGTGACAACCGGAATGATTTGCGGCAAGAGAGATAGAGAAAGACAGCGTGAGAAGATTCTTGACAATCTTGTGTCATGGCACGGAAGGGAATCAAAATACGAATTGATCCATGACGTTATAGATCATAATTTGTGGAGAGGCATGATCGCCAACGCCAGCCGGCAAGGCACTGGATGATGATGATTATAACTGTTATATTTACGCTGTGATTTCCGTTTGCCGGATGTACGTTCGTTGTAAGGTATGTACACTGTATCTGTATTTACTATCTCTCACTTTGTCGCAGGAGACACACACACCTTCTAACTATTTTCATGTTGTCAAACACCTTACTATTGGATTTGGCGTATGCGATCACTCTTCAGAACCATCGCGTGATCTCCGAAAGAATGTGTCTCTTCGCGTGCTGAAATTTGCCCATGCTCAAATGAAAGGCTGTCAAAAATCTTCTCTCGCTGTCTTCCTGTATCTTTCATCCCATAAATTATTTAATCTGTTACAATATGCTCAAGTTCTTTTTTTTCCCCCTTCTCATAATGTGGACAGACATGGCGATTGCCTCTTTCTGATATGTGTGATGAGTTGTCTTTGTGTACTAGCGTCGTTCAAAACAATGAAATTACTATTTTGGTTTGCCAGCGTATTTAAACAGTCTTCTGTTAAACCACATGTCATGTCTTCAGGGGATGATTGTTTTTATTTGTTTACCATTGATTGATTGATTGATTAGTTGATTGATTGATTGATTGATTGATTGATTGATTGATTGAGGGGGCTGAGTGGTCTCGAGGTATGGTGTCCGCCTCGAGTGCTGGAGGTCCCGGGTTCAGGCCCCGGTGAAGACCGGGATTTATTTAAAAAATCCACATGGACTTCCAGTAATAAAATTTCCCCTGGTCTCTGGGTAGTGAGATCGGACGCCCGTGTGTATTGTTGCGCACGTAAAACATCCCTTGGCAGTTGGAAATCGAAAAAGAGTAGCCTAACGGCGCTTCCCGGGCAAAATTTCGTGTTAAAAATCTACCCAAAGTATTTCAGGATCCTCGCCGATGCAACGGAGTTCGTGCATTGAGCTGAGTTTCTCTAGACTCAGATTTGAGTTAGGAGGAAAACGGAGCACTTATGGGTTAAACCGTGTGCCGTGATGTTGATCCAACGACTAAATTAAACTAAAACTAAACTTGATTGATTTAGGAACCGACATGACAACATTCGGGGCATTCCCATTAGCGCTCCGTCCCCATGCTCAGCAGCCAACGAAGAGTTCCAACACCAATAGTTCCAGTAGCAATCTGATTATATGTCCGTCTCGCCTTTCCTCTGAGCGTCAATATATAATGTATATCAGATGCCGATTTGTGATGTCGGGTGACCAATTCTAATGCGAGTGACTAAGGCTATACACTCCTTATACCTTCCCCAATAGATATAACGTGAGAGTTTATGACACGATGTTGCTGGTTCTATAGGGATTTGATTTCAAATTGACCGCGATAGCTACGACAGCCAGATCTTCCTATGGATCAGGAACTGCCTCTGTGAAACATGCCTGTTATAGTGCGTCCACAAATGATTGCCACCATTCACGTTCAGTTGTTTTGAAAAGTACATCTTGCATCGTTATAAGATTTTTCTGCCGTCTGTTATTTACTCCCACCCACGGAATATGTCTTTGATAGGTCCAAAGGCAACTGAAATCATGGAAAGCGGTGACATTTCTTTGATGTTTTGGCGAAAAGATATTGAATGCATGCTAACAAACTTGTGAGACAGTAATGCACATCAATCAGGGGTTCCGACGGAAGGCATATCCATTCCACTATATGATGTGCTTCTCATAAGGAAAATTACGTGCATCACGGATAATATTTATTATTGAACACTGATGTGTCGTGTGAAAATGTAATACATTTCACAGTATGCACTTCATCTATGAGCTGTAAATTATATACCGCATAAACAAACATTTAGATCTGCTGTACAATCTAAGAAATATTTTTTTTTTATTATTGGCTGTACATAATGATAAGGTTATATGCTAAATCTCATCATTCTCTCTCAGTTGGTTATTGAGTTATGAATTTTTATGAGGGAGGAAATGTGTGAAAGCAATATATTTATATGCTTCTAATAAATGTACAATTAAACTAATGAAGGAATGTCTGTACATATGCAGAGTGTATTAAATGTACGTATGCTCTCCCCTGTGTGATACAATTAATTCAGCGTGTCTATATATCCCTTACAAATGTGTACATTTTATATTATTGAAATGATCATAGGGACATGGCGATTATATCTAATTCCGAAAGTAATTCCTTTTCTGAATTATTGAGTTTTCATAAGAAATTAACCATTATGCGACGAGTAAAGGTTAAAAGGGTAGTTCTGCTAGCTAAGTTGATAGCGAACTGCGCTGGCAATACCATGAGCACGGCTGAAGGCGGGTTCAGAGCCTGGGCTCGTCGCCTGGCAAACTGAGGCAAACTGAGGCAAAGATGGCTAACTATTCCTCCTTGCT
Source organism: Cepaea hortensis (assembly GCA_963921405.1). Taxonomy (NCBI): domain Eukaryota; kingdom Metazoa; phylum Mollusca; class Gastropoda; order Stylommatophora; family Helicidae; genus Cepaea; species Cepaea hortensis. Next base: position 174,354,762 of record OY992877.1, read on the forward strand.
CTCAGCCTATGAAATGTGATGACGCTACCACACCACAGACCCCTTGCAGGAAGCTGCGTCGAGACAATTTAAAAAAAAAAAAATCCTTTAAATGCCTGAGGGTCGAATTCATTGCTTTATTAGTTAACCCCATATGGTTGGGTCTCTCAACTTCTTTTACTGCAAGATGATTCTTTTTTTTTCTTTTTTTTTTCATATTCTTTACATGACATCGCTGTCAACACCAGCATCTTTCAGCTAAAAGTTGATTTCTTGGCAAGATTACGCTCAGTAGTTTGCCATTGCTTTCTGAGCGGACGGCTCACATACCCTGTAAGTTACCGATGCGATTCGAACCACTGCTGATTCTCACCGTCATCACGTTACACACGAGAGTATACGAGATTACGGAGAAAAGTCATAACATCTAAGCCAGATTCTTACTTACATTGATTAAATAACCAACTTCAACACAATGTTTTATGTTCCCAAGTTTCTAAATTTTTGGTTAGTTGAAGTCCACAAAACAGCTCAGCGTGTGTTATGAGAAGGAGATTCATATATAAATATATCAGATAATCATTTCCACAACAATGTTTTAGTTTATACATTTTCTAAGTGTTTGATTGTTACCATCTTTTCTTATATTCTATGAGAGATGCTATATCACATTGACTAGCCCGCCTGCCTGTCGGAACAGTGGTCATGGGTTCAGATCCATTTCGCGGCTAGAATTTCTTTAGAAATTGGATCTATCCAGCCGAAAATATATACAATAGACTTTTATGAGAAATAAAGACAGGCGGCGGGATATAATCACTCGTATCACCCCTCGAGTGCCGATTGGTTTTTAAATATATGAGGCTAGCAATATACAATCTCAACGCGTGGAAAAGGGAACTTTCATGTCCTCTCTTTATTGGTTTGCAGGATACTGCTGACTATCACTGCATTGATACTGATCTAATTATCTACAGCTGGCCAAAGTAGTGTGTAGTAGGTAACGTTACTCAATATGCTTGTCACTTTTTCTCATTTTCTGGCATTACTTTAATATTTGGAAAATTTTCTGAAGTCTAAAACTAGTGATACAATGTTGTTGTTGTTGTTTTTTTTAAAAAAAAAATTAAACTAGAGAGATTGGATGATAATAATTCTTATTAGTGACCGCAAAAGTAGCTCAAGATTGGGGGTTAAATTTCCCAACAAACACATAATAATATCAAAGCAGTGGTGAACAGAAGGAAGGAGTAGAATTATTGTTAGACGAGAAAACAGCTAAGGCAAAAAGCGGTTATTTTAGTATTTGAAACTTGACATTATGATTAAAATATAAGCTAAACTAATATATAATTCTTACACATATACAGGCACCAACAACAAGCAGAAGTGAAAAAAGAAACACAATGCTCTTATGATTAAATAGAAGTGGTGGTATTTCAAACAAAACGAGAAGAAGTGAAAATAATACTGTAATATTTAGGTCAAAATTCCACATTTACCCCGTAATATGTGCGAAGTGGTTCATAAATCACATCTGTAAATACCCTCAGGAAAGATGCATTTTCAGAATTAGCTGTGGCGAAGAAGTTACGGACGCAATTCGTAATCCTGTATACTACGTTGGAAACACATCTGCGAACGATTTGGGACCTCAAATGGTATGAATGCTGGTCGTTCAGAAAACAGTTGCTAACTTCTGAACTTAAACTTGCCAATAAATTACAAACAGCTAAAATGCTTGGGTTGAATACGACGTCCTGTAAAAGATATGAAACTAACTTTACTTTAATCTGAGGAATGCTGGTCGAAGGCTAGAATGCGGAGTTTTCTTTCGGGGAAACCTGGGTTTTAATCAACGGTCCTGGGAAGGTTAACCCGGTCAACAAATGCCCGCAGAAGTCGGATGTGTCGGCCTAACGGCGTAAGAACGCAGCTCTGCTGTAAACAGGCACAACGCAATCACGTCCGAAAAAAAAACTCCTGACGAACGCAGCAGAAGAAGAAGAATCAACGGTAAGGTGTGGATATTATTTTTTCTGTCGGTGGCAAAACGACAACCTTAACCTGCAGTTCGCGGCGAGTGCACTAACCAGAAGGCCTTAATTTCTTCGGCTCAATCCCCCCCCCCCCCCTCCCCTGTCCTACACCGCAAGGTACTTGTCGGATAACGTTGGGACAACCACAAAGAGATAGAGGACGCTAAAGTTCCTCTGTCCCAATGTGATCCTACCCGTTCTAATTATCTTAACTTTCAATGGCTTAAATGCTTGAGTCCATAACTAGAGTCTAGGAGAACCAAGAAATTCCTCCAGGAAAACAAGGAAAAGTTTCCCTGAATAACAATATCCTTTTGGTGGTTCCTTGACTCTCCTCTCTCAGCTAATTAATTAATATCCAGGGCCGTGGTTCTCAACCTATTTTGGCCCGAGCCCCCCTTCACCATATTTTCAGAACGTCATTCCCCCGTTTCATATTTCCTACCTAAAAATTCCGCCCCTGCCCCTACACAGTATAGTAATAATGCAAGCTAAATTTAATAGCACATACTAAAACAAGTCTATACGTCCACATAAAACATGATTTGTGAGTCCACTTACATTATAAATTGAATTTTAGAAGGGTGAGACGTACAGAACCGCACAGTATGAAGGGAAAAACAATATCAAGCAATCGGTTCTTGTATTAACGCGATCTTGAAATAATCTTAATTCCTCCCCCCCCCCCGGAAACTCTAAAATTCCCCCTGTGGGGTGGGGGGGGGATTTCGCACCGGTTGAGAACCACTGATCTAGGGTGTGTTTAATTAAACAACTTAACAACGACAAGAAAAAAACACAATTAAGACAGGAAATGACCTCCTTTTCATAATTTAATAATCATAAATTGGGTTAGTGATCATTAAGTTCACAAAACATCAATCCGATTAAAAAAAAGGCAATATTGTTGCCTCAAACATACATTTCACTAACATCAAGCTATTTTCCAGTTCCTCATTGATAGTTACTATACATCTTTCATTGGAGTAGGTTGAGCTGAAACTTGGTATACACTCAGGTTGATTTATTTCAGGGTTCTTGGACCCCTGTGGCAAACAGTTCAATTAAATTATTCATATTAAATTTCCCTAGAGTGTTGATCTGTTCCAGGTACTAATGGGATAATGGCTTTAGTTCTCCATCCTTAGGCACAAGAATAAGTTCTCAATGTTACCTGTCCTAAATGTTTAGTGGAACTTATTGCAGGTAGTTGCTTTCGGAATAGTTTTCGGCATCACTCTATCCTGGTGATTCAATCAAAAGTCAGGTCTGGATCTAGATGGATCTAGCCATTACCTTCAATTTAATTGAATGTCTTCTTCAAACATAACGTCAGCAGACTTCAGGCTCCAGACTGGGTTTTGGATTTCCAGGTTCGCTGGCTGCTTATAGGCCGGTACTTCTCTCTTCCTCTATTCGATTTGCTAATCTTAAGATGAATGGTTTAGTAGAGGATACCATGCTGCCAGTGGGCCGTCTTCGGTTTTCACGCTTGTTGAAGGTTTTTCCCCACACTAGACATCCGCCGGTCTCCACGCCATATTTAAAGCCTCTCTTTTCTCGCTTGGGGCTATGATGTCATGACCAATGGCGAAGCTATCTTTAGACTATATTTAGAATATCGTTGTCCCCTTTAGGAATCAGTGCAAATTTCATCCTTCGTCTTAACTATCGGCGCTAATTCCTTCCTTCTTCAAATTTGAATTTGAGTTTGATGGTGGTGGTTGTTGGCGCTGTTGCAAACTTGTGGGGCAGTGTAGGGAATTTTAGACAGCGATGTGGCGGTTGCAAGATGTCTGTATACTACAGTACTATAGGCAGCATATGACAGTTTGTGTGTATGACAGTGGCAGTTTACTTTAATGTGTTACTTTGTGATATAGGCTTATGATACTGTTTAAATTATGAATTGCTATGGCCAGTCTATACCTGACTGCATTTCAACAGTCCCGAATCTTTATGATTATGGAGCCCGGATATTCAAATGGAAAAAACAAGTGACAACTTTCGACATGAAACAAATGATTAGAGAAACTAGACGCACACAATCAAGATTTGTTGGGATCGTTATGATGAGAATAAACTAAATAAACAAATTGCTAAAAACTGACAAAATTGATGGGAAAGGCAGAGAGATAATTGTCAGAATGGCTGGGCAGCATGGCATAATCGAAACAAGAACACGATCTGATCCAAGACTGGCGACCGTTTGAGATAATGATTCATGACCTCCAACACTTATCGGCATGGTGTATGATGATCATAAGATATTCAAAGTTTACCACCGACCCAGCCTCATTAAAATGGATACCAGCCAATTTTCAGAATATTCTGGGAATTAGCGTGGTAGGAAATGCGACTAGGAAGGGAATTGTTCACCTCCACAGCAAATCTCAAGGTTTAGAATACGTGAAGATATATAAAAAATTTATAAACCGTCGGCAGTATCTCATATGGAACTATCTATAAGATGCACGGCGAAATGCTGCAGCGATATACTCGTTTTGTTACTTCTTCTAATTGTTTATGTTTTCAAGAAAACACCCAATTGATGAGAAGATGCTTTCACATGGCAAGTGAAGTTTCTTTTAAGTTTGTGAGCAGCTTCCATTTGGTGGTATTAATATGCCATACGTCTATGTGTGAGTTGACGGCGCGGCATTTAAGTTAGCTTATGCAGTTTGCACTTCTGCAGGTGATCGATGTTTCATGGCTTTGTGGCTTTTGCATACTAATTGTGCAGCTATTTATATGTTTACGTGGGTTTTCTTATTATGCTCTAGCCAGCATTTATCACATTGCCAACGAATTCTCGGGATCATTTTAAGGGATATTAGAGCGAATGTAAATAGCTAACAAACATTGAAGGTATTCCAGTCATGAATGCAAGCTTATCTAGGTCGCAAGTAATTGTCAAGTACATCTTGGTGTCTTCATAGTGAAACCACTCCACGCCTTTAGGCATACTGGCCAGATGGTGATGGCCACATAACTGTATTGTCTAATATGATAAATAATGCGTGTACCAGAGCCTTTATACCACACTCTGTATGACGCAGTAATTACTAACGAATTTTTGAAGATTTCAAGTTTCCAGGTATAGACGATATCACAGGAAACAGTTTATATCAATTAATAATGTTCTTTATAACGTGCGTCCGGTGCATGTACATTAAATAACGATCACATAACGGTCATATCCAAAATAATGTGACAGACAATGACTTGAAGTGTTATGTTGCGGCAGACGAAGGACCATCACATGACAAGAAAACCTTCATGTACCACTCAACAAAGGGAGGCTACAATAAATATCCACAGCAACCTGGTCCATTGTGTATGACCCATTATGTTACTGTGTCCAGTTTCGCTCGTTTTGAAGGACTCTTCTTCTTATATAGAGAAATCCCACTCTCCCCCCCCCCCCCCTCCAACCAACCACAAACCCTGAATTAAACTGCGTTGAATCAAGAACGGACATCACAGCACCCGGGACATACCCATGTGCACTCCGTTCCCATTTCCAACAAGCAGCGAATGATTAATACTAGGTTGTAATCATACACGGGGATCCAGTGAAAGACGTGTTCAACCCACATGGATACATATAAATAACTGTTATAGTTATATTTTCATTCAGTGGTTTTAATCTAGTTGTGTCGGTGTATGTTTTTTTTTTCTGTGCTGACGAATGCTATAGCCGCAACGTCCATTTTGTTGCTTGTTATCGTGTTCTAGTAAAGCTTAGCTTAAACTTCTTATTGGTGATTCATTCATAACAACCATCGAAGAGTGCCAATACTAATGGTACCAGTTGTAATCGAATTATGCGTCCATAGAGCAAGCTCTTTATTTATAATATAACCACCTCCAATGAGAATGGTAACCGAAACGAAATGCATCAAAACCCACCTAGGATGCCACAATGAGTGTTACATTGAACAATGGGATCCAAACTTCACGCGTCCCACATACTTTGTTTAAAAAACACACAAATACTTCACGCCTCTACTGTAGCAATACCTATACTTTGACATTTTCATTGTCTGACTGAAGTGTTATTTTGTTAAAGTTACACACATACAACTCAAGCGCGCACACATATTCCTGGTGTATTTGTTGATTATAATAATCTCTAGCCGTCCAACATTTAGTTAGATATTTCAAACTGCTGTCTGATATCTATGAATTATCTGCCCTTTCACCTCTTAGATGACATAAACTAACTTTAAACAACAATAACATTAAGGTTAACGAGCATGAAATGTCAAATTACCACAGTGTAAAGCCACCCGTGCTTGTTGACGAAAATATTTTCAACAGAACTATTGTTGATGGGAGCAAGTACAAAGTTCACGACAACAAATCACGATCGCCGATAAATTTAATGAAGCCCCGGCCGTTATTTGCGAATTAACATGAATCTGCAGAGACAACAGACCAGGCAGCTCACCGGAGATAAATCAAGGATTTGAAACTAAATTGTCTGGTAACACTGCAATAACGCTTGAGACAGACATACTAATTTCCCAGACGTAAATGGAGGAAGAGCGCAATTGGGAGGGTACAAGCCTTACCCTGGTGCGAGGAAATGCAAGCTAAAGACAAAATTGTCATGGCAGGGCAGACCAGGCCCTAAGCCTTGGTTGGCGACTGGTCTAGGATCGAAGCTCCGACAGGCGGACAGTTAGAGCATTGCTTTGCTGATCCGGCAGCTTCTGCAGCTTGTCTTGTTCCAGATGTAGGGGTGTTACCTTTCCTCTGGAGTGAACTAGGCAGGCCGAGAGAGGGATCATGCTGCATGGGCAACACATGATCTCTATATTTTAGCCCAGGCTTTGTGCTATGGAGAGGCAATAACTCCATCCCTGGTCTTAACTGGTCTCGGAATCAAAGCGAGAGGCAACTGTTACGGGTTATAAGTCCTTGTCAGTTGGCGTAGACATGGGGCGCCACGCGTTGCCTCTGACGGTGGGAGACACCTATAGGTGTCACTGATCAGCTACCGCCCGCCTCAAGCTGGGCAGCCCCCAGCCAATTGGGTGCTGATCCGCCACAGCCTGCCTGCTTCAATGGGTGCTTGGGGCTAGGACAAAATCTGAATCGCAGGCTGTAAAACCAATGCACCAGGTACAAACAAAAATATAAATAGAAACCTCAAGCTACGGCTTGCAACCTGGAACGTGAGAACCATGTGTCCAGGATTTTCCACTGACTTGACCAATATTGACGATGTGAGAAAAACGGCTGTGATTGATGCCGAACTCAATCGTCTTAACATTGATATTGCTGGCCTGCAGGAGACTCGCCTCGCTGAGGAAGGGTCACTCAGGGAAAACAACTACACCTTTTTCTGGAGGGGTAAAGGGCAGGCGGAAAGGAGGCAACACGGTGTGGGCTTTGCAGTGAAGAATTCGCTACTGGGAATGATTGAAATTCCAGCAGGAGGAAATGAAAGACTATTATCCCTGCGCTTGGCAACCTCTTGTGGGTTTGCCACCATTATTACTGCATATGCACCGACACTCGATTCCTCTGATGATGTGAAGGATTTGTTCTATGAGGAGTTAGACTCTGTGATCAAGGCAGTTCCAAAATCCGACTACATTTATATGCTCGGTGATTTCAATGCTCGTGTGGGCAAGGACTCGAGTTCATGGCCAGTGTGCCTTGGAAAATACAACATCGGTCGCATGAATGAAAATGGGCAAAGGCTGCTGGAGCATTGCACCAGTAATGACCTATGTATTACAAACTCTTTTTTTAAAACAAAAGAGATGCATAAGGTCACATGGAAACATCCAAGATCCGGCCATTGGCACCAGCTGGACTTCATCATCACACGGAGACAACATCTGAACCATATATCATTGACTCGTAGTTACCACAGTGCTGACTGTGATACAGATCATTCTTTGGTTGTTGCAAGGGTTAGACTGAGACCAAAGAGAATCTACACAGCTAAACACAAATCTAGCCCCAGGATTAATATTATTAACACTCATGATCCTGAAAAGTGCTTTCAGTTTCAACAGCAACTTGAAGACGCTTTCACTGATACACCAGAAAATTGTACAGTAAATGATAAATGGAATAAACTTAAGGAAACTCTTTGTAAAACTGCCGTAAAGGTTTACGGCACTGTGGATCATAAGAGGCAGGACTGGTTTGCGGCCAACAGCGAGACTCTGCAGCCCTTGATTGATAAGAAGAAGAAAGCTCTCTTAAGAAACAAGGAAAGACCAACGCGTAACACTCTGAGTGAGCTAAGGCAAGCTAGGAAGGATGTGCAAAAGGCTGCCAGGCAGAGTGCAAATGATTATTGGATCAAGTTATGTGAGTCCATTCAAATCGCAAGTGATAAGGGAGACATAAGAAGCATGTATGAAGGAATAAAGAAAGCCTGTGGTCCAGTGATCAAAAGAAGTGCACCATTGAAAACCTTGACTGGAGAAGTCATCACTGATAAGAAACAGCAGATGGACAGATGGGTAGAGCACTATTTGGAGCTTTACTCAAGTGAGACCAAACTAGCGGATAATGCCCTCAACGCCATAGAGGCTCTACCAACTCTTGACCACCTGGACACACTTCCCACCATAACAGAAGTTAAGTGTGCTATAAATGAACTTGCATCTGGCAAGGCTCCAGGTAAGGATGGGATTCCAATAGAGGTTATCAGGAGTGGGCAAGACACACTCACTATACAGATCCACCAGCTAATAGAGCTATGCTGGCGTGAAGGACAAGTCCCACAGGATTTCAAAGATTCAAGCATCATAACACTGTACAAGAACAAGGGCGATCGGAGCGACTGCAACAACTATAGGGGTATCTCACTTCTGTGTATTGTTGGAAAAGTATTTGCCAGAATTGTTCTGCGCAGACTTCAAGTCCTAGGAGATCAAGTCTACCCCGAATCACAGTGTGGCTTTCGACAGAACCGGTCTACCACTGATATGATATTCTCATTGCGACAAATGCAAGAAAAATGCCGTGAACAGAATCAACCACTGTTTATTGCCTTCATCGACCTCACAAAGGCATTTGATTTGGTCAGTCGTGAGGGTCTGTTCAAAGCACTAAAGAAGATTGGCTGCCCACCAACTCTTCTGTCCATTGTGGAATCGTTCCACACAGGCATGAAGGGTATAATCAAGTTTGATGGTGCAACTTCTGAAGAATTTGAAATCAAGAGTGGAGTTAAGCAAGGTTGTGTACTAGCTCCCACCCTCTTTGGAATATACTTTTCACTTCTACTGAAATATGCATTTCGTGATCAGGATGGTGGTATATACATTCACTCACGCTCAGATGGCGGCCTCTACAATGCTCAGAGATTGAAGGCTAAGACCAAAATTAGGAGGGTACTGATCAGAGAGTTGCTTTTTGCAGATGATGCTGCAGTTACGACCCACTCTGAGGAAGAATTGCAATGTCTACTATCTGCATTCTCCAATGCTTGTTCTGAATTTGGTTTAACAATTAGCAAAAAGAAGACACAGATTATGTCACAAGGTGCACATGGGGTACCATCAATCTTTATTGACGACGCCGAACTAGAGATAGTAGACCATTTTACATATCTAGGATCGGTGGTAAATAGCAAATTATCCCTAGATCAGGAAATCAACATCCGGATTGGTAAGGCAGCAACAACAATGAACAGGTTAAGAAAAAGAGTCTGGGAGAACAGGAAGCTTACTGCCAAAACAAAAGTCCTTGTCTATCAAGCCTGTGTCCTTAGTACTCTTCTCTATGGCAGTGAAACCTGGACAACTTACTCACACCAAGAGAACAATTTAAACAGCTTTCATATGCGGTGTCTGCGAAGAATTCTTGGTATTAAGTGGCAAGACAAAATCACAAATACTGAAGTATTGGAAAGATCAGGTTGTGTGACAGTTTATTCCATGCTCAGTCTTCGTAGACTTAGATGGATAGGACATCTTAGGCGGATGGATGATGGTAGAATACCAAAGGATATCTTTTTTGGTGAATTACAGATGGGTAAGAGATCTCAGGGTCGGCCTCTACTACGATACAAAGATGTGTGTAAGCGGGACATGATTGATACAGGCATTGATAATGCACATTGGGAGCAAGTCGCCGCTGAACGTGTTGCATGGAGGGCAAATATCAGAAATGGAATAAAGTCAAAGGAGAAAATTATTGCAGAAAAGTCACACACCAAGCGTTTGAGACGTAAGATGGTGCATGATGGTGGAAATGACCACGTGTTCACATGCACCCACTGTGAACGGACATTTACAGCGCAAATTGGCCTTATCAGTCACACTCGCTACCGCCATAGTTAAAAGTTATTATGCCTTTTTAAAGCACAAACTATCGTCTGTCAAGACGGCAAGGTGCCAATGATGTGTGAAATGGAGGAGCTTCAGACAAACCGGGACAGGGACTCGCCAAAAAGTATAGTTGAAGAAGATAACTAAAGCAAGCGAGTTACTCTTCCCGACAAATAATGGAGACCGAGTTGAAAGATAAGAGGATAACACAGCCGTGTTACAGGGACTGACAGTATTAGACCAATGAATAGTCCCTCCACACGATAACAAAGGTAGCCAATAATTAGACCAGACGTTTCAGAACGATGGGTTATACTGTTTATTGTTATCGCAATGTTGTCTTAACGCCGGCAGTATTTATAGGCTTCAGTCTGTTTATTGTCTGAGTAGCAGCGAAAACTGAGTCTTTTCTCTAGAACAAAGTAACAATATTGTACTTGGGATTCTGTGAAACCGCTTTTTGAGGATGGCAATTAAATGTTATCTTCTCTAATTAAAGGTTATCACGATTCTACCATTCCGAAAGTCGGCGATGTTTGAGACATTGTTGCAAAAAATAATCACATAAAACCCTTTGTTGCATTGTCGCTCCACATTTGATTGATCCTAGAATTATTTCCTTCGGTTTTTCTTCTTTCTTTATCGTATAGGCAATGATGTGTGGCATTGATGATCATGTCTCTCCACATCCTTCAGTCTCGGTGCTGCCGATCTTTTCTGATACAGATGTTCCTCTACTGATGTTTTCATCATTATTCTACTAAACCACATTTCCGCAGTCTCCACTTAATTCCTTATTTGTCTGTAAATTATCCATGATTCGCCTCCATACAGGATTGGCTCAATATAACTCTCAAGAACTCTTTTCCTAACCTCCATTGACAAAGATACATTACAGAGAATAATCTTCATCCTGTAAAACTGTGCCTTTGCTTGGGCTATTCCACATTTAAATTCTTTAATACATATTACATCTGCCGTTTTTAAAGTATCCAAATAAATAAATACATTGATTTGTTTCAGATTAGTTCCATACACTTTGATTTTGCATTTTGGTATACACTTTATCTTTGTAATAACGATTACTTCTGTTTTCCTGTTAATCAGACCAAGTCCTTTGTTTTCACTTGTGATTGCATTGATGTCTATAATTTCTTGTTACTGCGTTTCATTTTCAGAGATCAAAACTAAGCCATAGCGTAACTCACGATGTGTACATTATAGTCCTTGTATGTCTTGTTAAGTCTTGTCTAGATCTCATTATTATTTCGTTGCACAAATTGCACAGATGTGATTTACTTTTCCTTCTAATGTCCTCTGCCAAATTTCCCCTACCTAATTTCCTCTGCCATTTATTTCTTCTTCAGTCTTTTTTATTTCTGGCATTATTGCTTTTGATATCTGTTGTATTGACTCATTCAGCATTTGCGATTGTTCTTCTATACTGCTTGTACTTTTATTCCCATAGCATTATTCATATTCTGTATTTATACTGAATTAGGTCAATATCAGCCTATAAAGAAAGATGTGAGACAGGGATGTGTAATGTCTCCAGGTCTTTCATTTCGCTGTATAGTGAAAGTATTTTCAGAAATGTACAATATATGAAAGGAATCATCATTGGAGGAAGAAACATCAATAAAATTATATATGCAGATGGTACAGTATTGATTGCAGACAATGAGCAGAGTCTGCAGCATTTAGTAGATGCGGTTGTTACACGCAGTGAACAACTAGGGTTGGAATTATATTGTAAGAAAATACAGATTATGGTCGTCACATGTAATATACAAGTAAATGGAAATATTCTTAACCAATTGAATGGGTAAAATTATCTAGGAACAGTCATAACATCTGATGGGAGATGCCTTGAAGAGATTAGATCAAGAATCGCCATAGCGAAAGTAGCCTCTTGAAAGATGAAAAACATACTGACCAATAAAATGATGTCAATTAATAAGAGAAAAGGAGTGTTGAGGTGCTATGTGATTTCCGAGGAGAATGCAAAGAATACCATGGGCAGACAGAAAAAAAAACAATGACCAAGCCCTACAAGAATCACATTAAAATCGTAAACTGACTGGAGAAATTAGACGCAGACAGTCAACATTTTTTGGACATGTTATGAGAAGAAATAAATGTGAGAACTTGATGACAAATGGCCAGATCGAGGGAAAGAGAATAAGGGAAGACAGAGAAGTAAATACTTGCAGGGTCTGACCACGTGACATGGTCGATACAAGAACATTGAGCTGATCCACGACTCTGGTGATCGAGTGAAATGGCGAATCATGACCGCCCACGCTTACCGTCATGGTACATGATGGATGGATGGAATGACATTTTTATCACTCATTTTCCGAATTGCTCCAAGTATTGCTAAATCTTGATAGCTTGATAGTTATCTAAAAGCTTGATAGTTTTGAAGCCTTTCTTTAATTTCTGTAGTTTATTCTTAGTTTTTCAATTACTGCTGCATGATCGCTTTTGCAGAATGCCCTTGGCCTTGTTTTTACTGACAGTAAACTGCTTAAACAGAAACGTCGGTCTTCGTGGTGAAAGAGTTACGGATGGGGTTCGTAATCCCGCTTACCTGCATTCGAAACACCGCTGCGCGTGATTTGGCAGCAGACCACGTTGCGCTGGGTTGTAACGAATTGATATGGGAGCCGGTCGTTCAGAAAGCAATGGCAAACTACTGAACATAAACTTGTCAAGAGATTACAACAGCAGTAAAATGCAGGTGTTGTCAGCGATGTCCTGTCTGCATTACAGACTCCAAGTATACTATTTGTTTCAGTTTTTACATTCTGCTATAGCCACGTTAAGTTGTTCATTACAATTATCGCTTGGTTTCTTCTGTATGATTACAGTTGCTGCATATACTTGTATGACATCACAAAAGTAATATCTATTATTGTGCCTCTTAATCTTTCAGATTGTTTGTGTCTTTGCTTCTTTCTTCATGCTCTCTATTTCTCTCTCTCTCTGTCTCTCTCTCTTTCTTTATCTCTCTCTGTCTCTCTCTCTCTCTCTCTCTATGTGTGTGTGTGTGTGTATGTGTGTGTTCCCTCCCTCCCCCCGTTTTCTCTCTTACATTTCGACTACATATCTTGTTATTGCAGTTGTTGACAGCTTAACGTTTTCACAAACAATTAGCCATTATAAGTGGATTTCCCTTTTAAACTCTGCAAAATGAAACAAGGATATATCAAGCGCTGTAGAGTTAATAGAATTATGAAACCTCTCACAAATGAAACTACTCTGCAGTTCTTCTCTACGATTGTTTATTAACAACTCACCAACTTCCTCTGGCTGAAAAAGAAAACATTAGGCGCACGCTTAGATCCATAGTGTTTTAAATCCCAGACCAGGTTCTGTAATTGTGAGACATTGTATTCCTTTTTTTTGTTCTTCTATCAGCACTTCTTGACAACATATTTACCCATTTCCAGAGATTTGGACACAACGCACTTTAAATTAGGTCTGTTGTTCTCTTGTGTTCAGTTCGGATTGCGATCAGTGCACTTCGGTGCTCCTATTTGCTCCATTACGAGTCTACTAGTCTGCGTGGTTTGCTGTTATTTGCTGGTCACTCTGGTAATCAATCCTAACGATTATATTCGCAACAATCCATGTTGGTTCATTCAAGCGAAAGCCAAATTGTGTATCGTGCTATGGAAGTATGATGGCTGTTACATTTAGTTACATGTTATTATCTGCTGAGGATGGGGACGCCCCGAATGCTGTGACGTCGGTTCCTCAATCAATCAATCAATCAATCTCATTAGGGTAAAAATAACTTTCCTAATAAACAATATTTATAAGAGTTAAAAACTATTGAAGATAACATTTCCTAGTAAATCACAAGCCGGTCTCTCTCGCCGAGGGGTTACACCACTTTCTCCGTAATCCCGTTTATCACGCACAGTCTCGTAGCGGGCGAGAACTGGGAGCGGTTCGTCCCCCGCTGGTGACTTGCGGGATAACTGAGCCGGCCGCTCAGAAAGCAATGGCAAACTACCGAGCGTAATCTTGCCAATAAATCAACAGACAGCTGAAAGATGCTGCTGTTGAGAGCGATGTCCTGTAAAAGGATATGCGAATTAAAAAAAAAAAGTAAATCACAAATAGCCAAGGAGACGGGTGGGGGGGGGGGGGTCATTGCAATGTCTTACAAAGGGCAAGAATAAACAAAAAAACATTGACGTCCACGCTGTGGCTGCGCGTTTGCCTTCCGGTCCGGTAGTCGTGGGTTCGATCCCAATCGGGACGAATTCCCAGGTCGACCCAAATAAGAATAAGTACTTAAATGTTTTGGAAAGTAAAGGTGGAAGATGTGATCATATTATCCATTGAGTATGAATTTTAAATAAAAGTATTGGGCTGGCAACTGACCAAATATGCTTTACAGGGTTGAAAATGTGGCTTTTTATTGAGCTAAATTTACAATCTAGCAAAATATCGAAAAACTCACCCTGCCTCTCTCTCTCTTTCTCTCTCTTTCTCTTTCTCTCTCTCTCTCTCTCTCTCTCTCTCTCTCTCTCTCTCTCTCTCTCTCTCTCACTTCTTTCTCAGGTGCCTGGTATGGAGCCAACATAGACGATCATAACTCTCCAATCTTCTTTGTTGTCGGAGATTCTAATGAAGTATTTATTGCTTTGGTGTTTCAGCTTTACACATACATCGTTCTCTTTTCCTTTTGGCTCTCTTGCCTATATCTTCCGAAAAAAAGAATAATTTATATATACCACGTCTTTTTTTGCTATGAGGCATTCAAATCATGCGTTTCCATATCACACACACACACACACACACACACACACACACACACACACACACACACACACACACACACACACACACACACACACACACACACACACACACACACACACACACACACACACACACACACACACACACACACACACACACACACACACACACACACACACACACACACACACACACACACACACACACACACACACACACACACACACACACACACACACACACACACACACACACACACACACACACACACACACACACACACACACACACACACACACACACACACACACACACACACACACACACACACACACACACACACACACACACACACACACACACACACACACACACACACACACACACACACACACACACACACACACACACACACACACACACACACACACACACACACACACACACACACACACACACACACACACACACACACACACACACACACACACACACACACACACACACACACACACACACACACACACACACACACACACACACACACACACACACACACACACACACACACACACACACACACACACACACACACACACACACACACACACACACACACACACACACACACACACACACACACACACACACACACACACACACACACACACACACACACACACACACACACACACACACACACACACACACACACACACACACACACACACACACACACACACACACACACACACACACACACACACACACACACACACACACACACACACACACACACACACACACACACACACACACACACACACACACACACACACACACACACACACACACACACACACACACACACACACACACACACACACACACACACACACACACACACACACACACACACACACACACACACACACACACACACACACACACACACACACACACACACACACACACACACACACACACACACACACACACACACACACACACACACACACACACACACACACACACACACACACACACACACACACACACACACACACACACACACACACACACACACACACACACACACACACACACACACACACACACACACACACACACACACACACACACACACACACACACACACACACACACACACACACACACACACACACACACACACACACACACACACACACACACACACACACACACACACACACACACACACACACACACACACACACACACACACACACACACACACACACACACACACACACACACACACACACACACACACACACACACACACACACACACACACACACACACACACACACACACACACACACACACACACACACACACACACACACACACACACACACACACACACACACACACACACACACACACACACACACACACACACACACACACACACACACACACACACACACACACACACACACACACACACACACACACACACACACACACACACACACACACACACACACACACACACACACACACACACACACACACACACACACACACACACACACACACACACACACACACACACACACACACACACACACACACACACACACACACACACACACACACACACACACACACACACACACACACACACACACACACACACACACACACACACACACACACACACACACACACACACACACACACACACACACACACACACACACACACACACACACACACACACACACACACACACACACACACACACACACACACACACACACACACACACACACACACACACACACACTCATGCGTGCCTATGACGCACTCCAACCATGCGTCATTTACATTCTATCTATGTACACACTAAAAGCTAGTTGTATATCCTTTTCAACACTTAATCATCTTCAGTATTTATTTGCTGTTTGTAATTTTCCATTCAACGTTACGTTCAGTAGTTTGCAATTGGTTTCTGAACTGTCGACGCTGATAACTTTGTGAAAATCAACGCAAATTAATCTGCTCCCAAATCGTCGGCTGCTGACTTCGAATGTGATCTGTCGGGATTGTGAAACTGCATTTACTGCCCCGAAACCACCGACGCCAACATACACATACTAGACGACAGAGACGAAATCTATGTAGAGATACGCAAGCTTCAATCAATTCCTTGCAATTCACACTCAGACTTCACTGCTCGAAACGAGAGCTCTAAAGAAAGCAAAATGATTAAACCCTTGTCGAGAAAGGCATAGTCAGCGAAAACAAAAGTTATAAACACGAAGAACAATGAGCTCACATTTGCAGGGTTTCTATTTATACAATAGGAGCAAGCCATTTAATACTTTTTGCAACCAGGAGAGAAAAGATTTCATTCACACACTGATCTATTGATTTTTGTATTTAACGTATTCAAATATCCCCTGCCTTCCTTGTTCTTGATCTTTACTTGTCGCTTCTGTATCTCTTTGAGTACATGCTCACACTGTTTCTAGAGGCAAGGAAAATTGTATGTTTATTTCTAAAATATGGAGACCAGCGTCTACAAATATGAACTCATAAAATCGTTATGATCAAATTAACTACAAATAGTTCAAATACCGTTAGAAAAGGTCGATCGGTTTAATTATATGTCCCTCGTGTCTCTATCTCGATCTATTTATCTCTCTTAACAAGAATTAAATTAAGAACATTTGTTGACAGCTGTAGCAGTTAACATAATTGTAAATACATCCATCGGATTTTCTTGGTACTTTGGATCTAAACTATCTTACAGCATGAACAATTGCATGGTTTATTGGCGCAAGGAGACCTCGTTTCTTAGAGATAGAGTGCTTTGCTTTCCTGGAAAGTTTTTAATTAGAGATTAGCCTGTTTTGTTGAGGTATTTAAATAGTTTCACTTGAATGATGTTCCAGTTTTTATGTATTTGTAGTTTTGTTATCGTTACATAATTCTGATTTATTTATCACGGCAGCAGCAACACATGGTGTTACTAATTTGTGAATAACTTTCTGTTGAGTCAAGAACCGACATTTCCATGGGCACTCCGTCCTCATCTTCAGCAACAAGCGAAGAGCCCCAATACTAATGGATCCAGTTGCAATCTGATTATGTATCTGTCTAGTTTTTTCACGGAAAACGGAATGTCGGCCACATTATCTGGTCACTCCCTGGCCCCGCCATTCTCTAAAGGCAATGATGTTGTATCTTTTCTTCCACACTATACACACGATTCCAAAGGGCCTGACCATATCTGACTTAATACTCCACACAGAAGTGCAGATCCTGCCAATATGCCCACTTAATACTCCACACAGAAGTGCAGATCCTGCCAATATGCCCGCTTAATACTCCACACAGAAGTGCAGATCCTGCCAATATGCCCACTTAATACTCCACACAGAAATGCAAATCCTGCCAATATGCCCACTTAATACTCCACACAAAAGTGCAGATCCTGCCAGTATATCCACTTGCTCACTTCATAACACACCAGCGTGCCCTGTGAAAAAGATCAAACCAGTCTTAGATGTAAAAAAATTGATGCATGCCACTATGCACAAAGCATACCTGTCTTCATCTTTCTCAGCATGCTGTGAATCCTTTATAACAATCAAGGCTATTTATCCCACAGACAGAGAAACGCCGCAGTGACTGCCTCAACCTCCATTCTCAGACTTGATGGTGTGGTGACATATGCCGGGCTTTCCTGCTCTAAACACCGTTCAGCTATGAATCCCCAGATACTTCTTTAGACTCTTAGCACAGAATCATCTGGTCGCCGAATTGTCATGTATCAGTTGTTGCACCTGCCTGCTGGCCATTTCTTACACTTGCGATCCAGTATATTTACAAACTTGCACAGGTATGCCATTTCTTCTAGCATACTGACCCATTCTTCTACTCACCCGAAGCTGTCGAACACACATCAGTCTCTATTTTTTTTCTCTGCCTGAGCCATCCAGGATTTTGCTATTATCAGCCTGTGGCATTTATCTGTGTCCACTGTTTCATGCAGGAGCTGATTCTTGTCCGCAGCCGATAGGAGATATTACTTAGCCTGCTGCACCTTGAGTCTGTCCGCAATCGTTGGCAAAGCCAGGATGATTCTCATGGACACTAGGATTCCCTTGTGCATTCTAGGATCACTCGCATAGCTTCATCCTGTATACGCTCTAGTTTCACTAGCTGACTCAATACATACTCATTTAATAAGATAATAGGATGTTGATAGAGTATGAACACCATTATTTGCTTTAGAGAGTTGCCTAACGGCGGAGCCCGTTCAAAATATCGAGTTAAAAATCTACCCAAAGTATTTCAGGATCCTCGCCGGTGCAACGGAATTCGTGCACTGAGCTGAGATTCTCCGGACTCAAGCTTGAGTTAGGAGTAGAACGAAGCACGTATGGGTTACACTCGTGTGCCGTGAAGTTGATCCGTCGGCTAAACTAAACTAAACTAAACTAAACTAAACTAAACTAAACTAAACTATCTATTCTGTCAAATTTTGGTGTTCAGGGTCCATGACTCGCAGTCATATTATAGTATGTACGTACGGTGTAAAAGAAGTCTAAAAAGTCGAGAGGCTCGACTTCATTGCACCGAGTTGTATCCCATATGGCTCGGTCTCTTTCCGCAAGGCGGCCTGCCGAAAGCGTCGCAGAAAGCAACGAACTCCGTAGCTCCAGCATTGACCACAAGGAATCTCCGAGAAAGTATGTACGGTTTGAAGTATGTACGGTATATAAAATAGAAATCAGCCTTCATAATTTCCATCCACTATAATATGATATGTCGAACACAGATATATATTCGTTCTTTGGCTCCCTAATAACCCAGTTTGATCTCTAGCTTTTCCAGTCGAATCAGGTTTGCAGATTCACATTTATCATTTAGTCTACTCGACCTGCCTCTCTGATGGCATTCAGTATATCAGTCGCGTCCATTGATAGTCCACGTCTCATCTTGTTAATTTCATCTTATACCCGCATGGCCTGGCACATATATGAAGCTGATGTTTGTCAAACTTTTTATCAGTTTAGCTTATATCTTCTGAGAAGACGTTCCTACCTCAGCACGAAGTATAATCAGGGCTGGAATTTGAACTATGTCTCTTTAAGTGCTAAGAAAACATAGCTAGCCTCGTGGACATTGAATGTATTGGGTCAGTTCAGGGCAGAGAATGTGTTACCACAATAAAGTGTTTCATCGCGACAAGACAGAGTCCTCCTTGTGTGTGTGGTACTTTGTAGCACCCGGTGGGGTGTCATCTTCTTCATGCTGGACACTGAACAATAACATAAACTGTAATTGTTGTGAGTAATTGAAAGTGCAGCTGCAGAACGACAGTGGAGGACAGACACACTAGTTTAAAACTAACTGAATTTTTCCCTGCTGAGGTAGGGGTTAATAAGAATTACTTTAACTCGGTCAGATTTGGATCTCGTGCAGAAATTTTCTGTTCATTCCATGTTTGTTTAGGATATCTTTTCATTTCCAGTCTGTAGTGATCATGGGAGTTAATTTGAGGCCCAAGGTGATAGCGTGTACACCTGGTGTTTGTACTGTAATTACTTGCAACTATAATTGCAAAGTTTGTTCTGTATGTTCACATTTCCTGAGCATCAATTCTGTCTTCCAACTGCTTGTTCGTAGTTAGTGACTCCGCACTATATACAGATGTGGTATTTACTTGAAGACTCTCAGCTGCAGGCGATTACGAGCCGTCTTATAACAACACACACGGGCTAATATCAAAGGAAAGTAAATACCCAACTAGGGAAAACAATAATCAGAATGAAAGTTCTGTTATAGAAACCACGTTTATTTAAGTGATACTTGCCTATTGATTTTATAAAGGCTACTTTTAGTAGTGATAAAGGCCTATAGATTTTAAGGACATATATTTGTTCAGTTTTCGCTTGATATTTAATTTCTGTCCTTCTCAATGATCAAGTTTCAATCTGTGTTTGATCAAATACAATAACTCAGATAGAGGTTGTCACATTTACTGAGCTATCAAAGTAAGTAAACAAGATAGATGAAGTTGAAAGAGTTACCATTTTTCAGTAGCTCCAAATATTCTGAATACCTTGTGACGAGCAAATATTTGACCAAATGTAATTCAAGCAAAAATATACAAAAAGATTCAATAAGTTTCCATGGTTAGTAAATGTAATTTATCAATGAGTCATACTACACTATATTGTACTAAATATACAGAAAGTTTAATAAATGATGCACACTTTTTATTATACGTGCAACAATACTGTTAACTTTCTTCACAAAAATACAACGCTAAGCTTGCCTGCAGTCTATTTCTGATTACAGCTGAATTGTGTTGAGACAAGAACCGATGTCACTGCACTCGGGACATTCCCATATGTGCTCCGTCCTCATCTTCAACAGCCAGAGAAGAGTTCCAATACTAATGCCACCAGCTGCAGTCTGATCATGTGACCGTCTGCTCTTTCCTCGAGTAATGAGTGTCAGCCAGATCCTCTGGTCACTCACTGTCGCAGAATTCTCTCAATGCTATGATAATGTATCTGTCCTTCCACAATATGCACTGACCTCAGGAAGTCATGAACAAATGGGCGTAACAGAAGATAACACAGGGAACAAAAACCTATATCTTTTGATATGTCTTGAATTTCTGCCCAAACAACAACGTCGTAACATTTCACAAACTAACTTCCTAACTACCTCTCCCTTACCCCAGCCCAAAGCTTTTCTTACCGCTCAGAACGTGTTTCTGTCGTTATAAATAGCCACAAGGAACCCAATTTACGCCGACTGTGTTCTAACAAAAGAGATTGTGTGAATAAAACCTTACAAATCTGTTGTTTCTTGTTCTCTAGAACATAATCCTCAGTGGGAATAAATAATTTAATCTGCTTGGAATCAAGCAAAAATGTTAATAAAACCAACGACTCTAGCAAAGGTTCAGAATTAGATCACCCACTCACAACAGAATATATATATATATATAAACATGTTTTGTAGTTGAAAAAGAAATTGGATGCTTTCTTCCGATGTGTTGTTCGTGGATGCAGTATGTCTCGCCGATGCCAATGTTTTGTTGAAAACATGCAGTATGTCGCTCTGAAGACGCAATATGTAGTGATGCCAAATGTGTTATTCCACAGATGCAATATGTTGTGTGTAGACAATATGGTGTTCGAAAAATGTAATATTTCATGCTGAAATCCAGTATGTGTGTAGACGAAGAATATGGCTAAACAAGAGCTATGATAAGAAAGAAATTTAATAAGCAAAAGAATGGCATATTAAAATATCGTTCCATATTACAGAACACATTTTTATGAATGACTAAGCTAGATATCATTTTACAAAATTACAACAGGCAAAAATCTCCTTCCAAAAAGTTTGGAAGAAACGTTATTGTTATACGTTATTGATTAGATCGTTTGTCATCCCTACTGGTTACATTTCGTGTCCATATTCTGATGATTCTGATTTATCATGATTCGCTTAAAGACAGGAACACTGAGCTGATCCACGACACTGGTGATCGAGTGAAATGGCGAGTCATGACCGCCCACGCTTTCCGACATGGCACATGATTGATTGATTGATTGATTCTGATAAGCGCTGTTGTGTGCTAACCGACGTGAAGGCAGTTATATATATATATATATATATATATATATATATATATATATATATATATATATATATATATATATATATATATATATATATATATATATAACACAATGTCATATACGGAAGACAACAGTGGGGCGAAGAAAGTGATACCTCGTCTATGGTGATATACTGTGAACAAATCTCAAACATTTTGCTTCCAAGGGTTGACAGGCAGTGTTAGTTGAACATCTTATTATAAAATCTGATAAATATTTGTGTTCATGTGTTTCTTATGCCAAATGAAGGAATCATTTTGTGTTTATGAGATAGAATTTGGTATGTATTTAGTATTTAGCGTTCAGCTGCTTCTGTTGTCGAGTGTGACATCGAAAATGTACATATTTCCTAGATATTCTCGGAATACCACTCAGTGCGAATAACGTATCAATATTACTACTTTACTACGTTAATGGTCCCTGGTGAACCAATATTATTTTCATTTCCTCGTGTAAATAGACTTTTATTATAAGTCGCCAGAAAAGACAATACAGGCCCAACAAAGTATATAAAAAAAATATGTTACACATCCCAACACTAGAATTGTACGGAAAAGCACTGATAGAAGTCGAACACTTGTACTTTGAGATCAGATTATGTTCACTCTAAGATGGCTGTGAGACTAAAATTCAGCACAACATACATCATAAACATTATTTCTAAAGTCTTTGTTACCTTCACAATTTTATACGTCTATCCCTGTGTGTGTGTGTGTGTGTGTGTGTGTGTGTGTGTGTGTGTGTATGTATGTGTGAGTGTGTATGTGTGTGCGTGCGTGCGTGCGTCTGAGAGCCAGTGTGACTGTGCATCTGTCTGTCTGTCTGTCTGTCTACCTGGCTGCCTACTTGTTTGCTAGGCTTCAAGGCACGAATCCCTGCCCGAGTGCCCACCTTCTGTATGATTGCATGTGTGTGTGTTTATGTGCATGCAGTAAGTACAAACTATACTTCAGTTTGACATTGCTAGCATAGGTTTGGTATTAATATGCTATTCATTATCTGTCGTTTCGCGGACATCTGCATATTTAGGTGTTTTAGAATAATGTTGATTCATATACAATATAAACATGAAATAGCGAGTGAACGTACGTTAAACAGCAACGATATAGTGTTCATAGTTTACTGTGATCCATATCCATGTTCTCCAAATAAGGCCCGTCTAATTATAGAAAACAGACCTGCTAGAGCTCTCGACCATCTTATTAACATTCCCTCCCCGGGCCCTATAGGGAAGCTGAAGTGTCATCAGCTGCGTCGGGCTACTTGACTCGTACCTAAGGCTGTCGCCGAATAGAAAAACAGTCCAGGAAATGAAGACTACATCTGCTGTTTTTGGAATTTGAAATCAGGGTTTGGGAAACGCTGAAGGCTATTAAACTATAATGATAAATAAATATACTGGTATTGATAGGCACTCAAAGAAGTAGAGGGGAAAATGGTGTCATCGAATGTCTATTTGTTGCCACTGCTTATATGAAGTTTGATAAATACATGTATATTTTCTCTGTTAGAGTTCAATACGAATATTTTTCCCCCTGATAGCAGGGTCAATCGCCTTTTTCATGTTAATTCTTCAAAATACGAATTTTCGTAGAATATGAGTTCTTTGCAGGACGTCGCAATCAACTCCAGTATTATGACTGTCTGTGCTTTACAACTTTATGCTAAGTAGTTTTCCATTGCTTTCTAAACGACCGACGCTCATACCACTGTTAAACATCAACACAGGGCAGTCTGCTTCCAAACTGCCTGCAGCTGATTTCGATTTCGAAAGCAGTAATCGGGATTGCGTAATGCGTTCGCTACACCTTTGTCACGCACGCCGGCAGAATATGAAGGAGATCAGTAAACTCAAGTTCTTGATTGATTATTTTGTTTACTTATGGTTGTCGTGAGATTGTATTATGATAACTATCACCTTTGTTAAGGATGACTCTCATGTCCTTTTCAGGACCCATCCCCCACTAGTCCAAGCCTGACACCCAGCTCACGCCTGTGGCTCATAGTAGCTGTCAGCATGCGACAGCGGCCACCCCCCGGGCAACAGCTGTGAGAGGCTGGCTAAACCAAGCGCGGGTAGCCGATGTGGTGTCAAACCAAGCTGTGAACTAGGGTATGCCTACCCAGCATGTGAAGACAGGATCAGGCAGACTGCGAGGAAGAAATCATTCCTGATTCAACGGGCAAGACGGCGTTTACCTGTAAAGCGCTGTGGAACGTAATGAGCACGGCAAGGCGCTTAGAGCGCCCTGGTCATCCACTGCACCTGTATTCGTCTCCAGTCGTCTTGACTTGTCTTGCCACTGGATTCAGATGGACTCAGGCGAGAGAGTGAGGTCGACGAATTGCGCAACTCTTCCTCACTTTAATCCAATTCATCGCGCAAGTCATTCTTCGTCCAACGTCATATTATGATAAACACATATCTTACTTTCACCAATATTAACACTGAAATGTCTGGATTCGGCATCTTTTGATTCTAGGAATAACCACATGAATATGGGAAGTTGGATGTAACAAGAATATTGGCGAATCAGACATGTGCACATGTGGATTGGGGCCGCAGACAGCTGATCACATACTCAAACTTTCTGGTCTGGAGACACAACAGTGGAAGATAAACTATATGGCTCACTAAGTGAACTAAAATAGGGTAATGAAGTTCATACAAGAGACAACATTGCAGATATAGACATATTTCAAGCGAACGAAAGAAGAAGAAGTAACAAAGAATGCAGTTCAGTTCAGGGAAAAACTTGTGGGTGGGAGTGTAGGGATTATCATCACAGCACTCCGATCCGGCGCTCCGATCTCCTGAGTAATACATCAAGTGCCAGTTCGTTCTTGATTGACGAGTCGACAAATGCACTTAAAGTGCTTCTATTTTCGAATCATTGAGATCAGCTAGAACTCTTGCATTTTAACTCTCGATAGTTGAAAATATAGTTGAAAGTGCTTGTTTCTGCCCACATCTCTAAACGCGGTTAAAATGTCGACTCGATCAAAGGTTTTATTACTTCTCTTGTTTTTGAAAACTGATAACGATTTGTCACTAAACATATTTCAATATTAGAGTATATGAATACAACACAGTATAACAATAATGCTAATGCCATCGTATAGCATGTGACTGAGAATCAGGAATAATGATGTCACTAACACCAACATGTCACAGTATACCTACCATCCTTGCTATCCCGATGGTAAGATGTAGATGAATCATCATCCAGTGCTGGCCGACTGGCGTGGGGGATCACACCCAAATTGCGATCTCTGACGGCATTGATCAGTACGTGTGTTGACTCCCTTCCCTGCCAAGACACAAGACTGTCTAGAATTTTACCAAGTTGTCTTCTTCTATCTCTCCTTCCCCAAATCTTTTCGGTTGTCACAACATGTCCCAGTATTTGTCTTCTCATAATGTGGCCGAAAAATGATGACCGCTTCTTCCTGATGTTTGTGATAAGTTGTCTTTGCGATTTAGTTTCCCTCAAAATATCCAGATTGCTCATTTTGGCTGTCCAGTTAATTTTCAGCATTCTTCTATAAAACCACATCTCCAAGGCTTCCAGGGATTTTTTCACCAGTTTACTAATTGTCCATGATTCACAGCCATATGTTAAAATTAGTTCTATGTAACATGCAAGACCTCATTGTTTAAAGTTAGTTTACGTTTATTAATTCATCTTGTCGTCTGTGCGTTTCTTAGATTTTAAACTACTCGTTTTTACAATCCACCACATATGGAAACTATCATTCAGCGATCTCGATTGCACCATGACAGGTTGATACTATAAGAAGCCCGTAACTAATGGATACATCCGCTATTATTTTCTTTTGACAAACATCCACACCCATACACACACACCCCACATACACACACAAACGTCACACACACACACACACACACAAACACACACACACACAC
This sequence comes from Cepaea hortensis, assembly GCA_963921405.1. Classification (NCBI taxonomy): domain Eukaryota; kingdom Metazoa; phylum Mollusca; class Gastropoda; order Stylommatophora; family Helicidae; genus Cepaea; species Cepaea hortensis. The sequence goes on from OY992877.1 coordinate 174,381,496, forward strand.
ACACACACACACACACACACACATATATATATATATATATATATATATATATATATATATATATATATATATATATATTACACATATACATTGGTTACTAGATTGGGCTGTCTGGAATGTTTCGAGAAGATATTTCTTCATTCAGACGGCGTATTTTCTTGATCGCCACTTCCCATTTGTCACCTGTCTAGTTCTCAGTACAAGTTATCTCTTGAGACTTGTACTAGACTGTACCAGTGTTAAATGTGGTACACGATGATTCAGTGTCTTCTTTCTGTTCTGTCGTGTGTTGTAAATGGGCTGTTTGTTAATATTGTCAGTCACGAAAAGATATATGGTAAAAAGAGCAACCTCATATTTCGTTTAAGCATTGAAATAAAGGAAACAAATCATAAACGTATTTGTGCGCTCGCGCGCCTGTGTGTGTATGTGTGAATCTTTGTGTGTGTGTGTGACTGTGTCTCTGCAATTACTATTAATATTTACATTATTAATTTATAATAATATAATATAATAATATATTTATAATAATAATAATAATATTAATAATAATAATAATAATATTCCATCCATCCATCATGTGCCATGCTGATATGCGTGGGCGGTCATGTTCTGCCATATCACTCGATAACCAGAGTCGTGGATCAGCTCCGTGTTCCTGTCTCGACTATGCCACGTGGCCAAGCCATCCAGGTATTTATTTCTTGGTCTTCCCCTTGGTCTCTTCCCTTCGATCTTGCTAGTTGTCACCAAGTTCTCCAAGCCATTTCTTCTCATAATATGCCCAAACATTTTGACTGTCTACGTCTAATGACTCTAATGTGTTTACGATCTTCATTTTTTTCTTGAAGGACTTGTTCATTGGTTTTTATATCTGTCCATGGTATTCTTTGCATTTTCCTCAGAAACCACATTTCCACAGCCATTAGGCCTGTTTCAGCTGACTGCTCATTGCCCACGCTTCACATCCATACAAAAGTACACGTTCTATGTTCCTTAACACTCTGTTTCTCGTTTCAATTGATATTTTTTTTATTGGTCACACCGGTCTTTGTAGCTACGGGCTTGTGAACGCGGTTTGTGAGCCCGTATACCCGGGTTCGAAACATAGCGGTGCTGGTTTTTTTCGAAAAAGGTATAGTAGCCGTTCGTTCAGAAAGCAATGGCAAACTACTGAACGTAAAATTTGCCCAGGAATCACGAACAGCGAAAATGCTGGGGTTCACTGCTACGTCCTGTGAAAGACATGCAACTTAATAAAAAAAATGTTTTACATCTTGGAAAAGGCTACTGTTGCAATGACAATTCTTGTTCTAATCTCTTCAAAGCATCTCACATCAGATGTTATGACTGTTCCGAGATAACTTTATCAATTCACTTGCTTAATATTATGCCAATTTACTCGTATAGCACATTGTGGTATTACCTTCTTCCCAAGGACGAACATAATCTGTGTCTTCTTACTATTCAGTTCTAACCGTAGTTGTTCACTGTGTGCAACAATCGCATCTACTAAATGTTGCAGGTCCTGTTCATTGCCTGCAATCAAGACTGTTTCATCTGCGTATCTAATGATATTGATGTATCGTCCCCCAATGTTGATTCCTTCCATAGCTTCTATATGTATGAAAATATTTTCACTGTACAGGGAAAAAAGATATGGAGACATTACACATCCCTGTCTCACAGCTAATAATAAATAGAGTTCGAAATGAAATAGATCATCATCATCATAAAATAGCAAGTCCTCACCCTTCTTCTCCTTCTGCGGCTTCCTTTTCTTCTTGTACTTATTCATAACAACAAACAACAACAACAACAACAACAACAACAACAACAACAACAACAACAACAACAACTACTACTACTACTACTACTACTACTACTACTACTACTACTACTACTACTACTACTACTACTACTACTACTACTACTACTACTACTACTACTACTACTACTACTCCTTCTTCTTCTTCTTTTCTTTATCCCCCATTGTGGTATAAGGTCTCAAGCAACTATGTCTGAACAGTCATATCTTCCAATGACTAATGTAGATTCATGCTCATGTTCTCTTACTTTCCCGTGTTCATCTTCGTACTTGTCAACCCCTTTTCTCCCAGGAATCTTTCTTACTATTGCTGTTCTTTTTAAATCACTGTAGCGTTTGATATGACCAAAGTGTTTCAGTTGGAGATCCATGATGCTATTAATGAGCTAAGTCTCTTGGATATTCAGAACTTTGAGAATGTCAGAAATTTAATTTGTCTTGATCCACATTATTATGATAATTTTTCTGTAACATTAAAGTTCAAAATTCGTGATTTTCGTCTTTAGTAAAAGCGAACTGGTCCAAGGTTCACATCCCTATTTTTCCAGAGGAGTGATGCATGGTCTCATAACGTTTACCTTAATTTATTTGAAATTGCTCTATATGCTCTTAATGCTGTTCAATATCCGTATTGTTATGTCCAGACTCCTTCTGACTTCGTTAGAACTGTTTCCGTTATTGATGATTATGGAGACCAGGTATTTTCAATGTCGTCATTGTTTATTCTTTAGATTGTTTGGTTAATCTGTGAATATTATTATTGTTGTGTTGTTAGGTTCGGAAACAGATTTCGATCTTTGGACAGACAAGACTAATACTTGCCGGCTCCGTGGCGAATATGTTGCGGGCGCAGTTCGTAACCGCGCATACCCGTGGTTTGAAACACAGCTGTGTTGGTTTTTTATTAAATGGTGTGGATGCTGGTCGTTCAGAAAGCAACGCAAACTCCTGAACGTAAAACTTGCCCAGGAATCACGAACAGCTAAAATAATGCTGGGGTTTACTGCTACGCCCTTAAAGGATATACAACTAACTTTAACCGTATAACCAATACACCTAGTTGAAAAAAAGAAAACCCGTGAACTTTACTAATGCTTTCCAGTTAGTGATGTTTATTCTGTTTGTTTACTTCGTTCTTATCATATTGCAAGAATTCTTATAATTATCTTACGATCTTGCCAAGCTGTAAGATTGCAGCTCATTCCCATATACATACTGCCAAACACCCAACCCCTTTTTTGTCCCCGCTTTGCAATTATTTATAACACGATTATCAACTACGCAGTATCAGCTGCTGCCATTATAAATCATAGCGCCATTGAACAATCTGGTTTTGATTACCTTACAATCTGATAGCATTTACAAATATCCAAATTAAACGTGAAATACAGCTTTTACATAAATCATGTGACAATTTTATGATTTTGTAGGTTAGAGGATAGTTCTCAAACATTTTCCACAAATACATCACTTTCACAAACTGTATGATTGTGAATGTTAAAAGTTTTTCTTGTGTTTTGTTTTATTTTTGCGCTCGCTCGCTTTAGACTCAAGCGTACTCCATAACCCTACATCTAGTAGTGCTGGACTAAATTTTGGGTGTGGATTAGCTTTCTCTATTAACAGAGGGGGCTGCGTGGTCTCGAGGTATGGTGTCCGCCTCGAGTGCTGGAGGTCCCGGGTTCAAGCCCCGGTGAGGACCGGGATTTTTTCACGTGGACTTCTAGTAAAAATTTCCCCTGGTCTCTGGGTAGTGAGATCGGACACCCGTGTGTATTGTTGCGCACGTAAAAAATCCCTTGGCAGTTGGGAATCGAGAAAGAGTAGCCTAACGGCGCTGTCCGGGCAAAATTTCGAGTTAAAAATCTACCCAAAGTATTTCAGGATCCTCGCCGGTGCTACGGAGTTCGTGCACTGAGCTGAGTTTCTCAAGACTCAGGTTTGAGTTAGGAGAAGAACGGAGCACTTATGGGTTGCACCCGTGTGCCGTGATGTTGATCCGTCGACTAAACTAACTAAACTAAACTAACTAAACTTTCTCTATTAACAGTGTCCCTCGCTATCAGACGAACCCACTCCGACTTCAGAGGTACTTGTAATTTGCGTCCCGAAGTCAAGGACGAGAGGTCAACATTTTAGTCCAACTGTGCGGTGTAGGGGTTGAACCTCTTACCTAGGTATCAGCACACCGGATGTTTAAGAACACACATTCTTATCCATTCGGCCATGCTGACCTGAATGGTAAATGATAGTTATCAAACGGTGGCTATATACAAAATACTGCTTCTTGAATTATATGTCTATATCTGAGATTTTTGTACAAGATAAACCGACGTAGAAACACTCACAGAATAATGCAGCCTCCAAAAATAAAGATTATTCTGTAACCTCTAGTAAAAGAGTAGACATCATTCATAAAACCATTACCAGAGGTGAGCCGTCATCATATTTTTGTATTTCTACAATTGTTATCCTTTACTGGTATCTGGCCGTCTTGACAGACGCTAGTTTGTTACATTGTGCTTTAAAAAAAAAAAGGCATAGTAACTGCAACCCATAGCGGGAACTAAGGATGGAGTTCAATCCATCAGGTGCCGTCTTCACAACGACAATTCGCTGCAATGGATCTAAAACACTGCATATCACTCGTCCTGGCTACCTTCTGGTAGATTGCTGGCTTTTCGTCTCTTGGTGTTATATTCCCAGATGCATCGTTGTCTACCTCTTTCTCGCTTGCCTTCAATCTTATCCTCCAGTATGGTGTTTACTAGAGAGTGGTGTCGTTAAAAAAAACAAACGTGTCTTTTAACGTGGCCGAAATACTCAACTTGCCTCTTTTTTATTTCTTTCATCAACTCTTTTTTTTTAATTTCCAGTTGTTCTAGAAACTCTGTGTTTGATTGCTTTTGTTTCTATAAAATACGACATATTCTTCTGTATATCCAATCTCCAGGGCCTCTATTACACTTTCTAATTGCCTGTTCATTGTCCAGCCTTATGCGCCATATTATTAAAAAGTTAGTTGCCTATCCTTTACAGGACATTGCAATCAACACCAGCATTGTTTGCTGTTGTGATCTCTTGGCAAGTTTACATTCAGTAGTTAGCCATTGCTTTCTGAACGACCGGCACCCATGCCATTCATTTCATAAAAAAACAAACAAACAGCGCAACACGGTTTGCTGCCAAATCGCGCGCAGCTGTGTTTCGAACGTGGGTATACGGGATCACAAACCACGTCCAGAATCCTTCGCCACGAAGCCGGCGGCCATACATTAGTGTTAAACATACATAACATTTGACAATTCTTAATTTTAATGCGTTGTTAATCTCTCTAGATCAGAGGTTCCCAACCACGGCCCGCGGGCCACTTGTGGCCCTCCAGCTGTTAGTAAGTGGCACGCGAAGCCTCGTTATTTAAAATAATATATTTTAATAATTTCAAAAAATGCAATCGGAGCGCCCCCCATCAGCGTGCGATAATTTACTCTGATCGTCGTTGTTATGTTCATATATTATCGAATGCGCCTGTTCAGTTCACAACCTTCAGCTGATCATACGATTTCATTCTGGCGACTATTGTATTGTAGGTCGAACAATTTGAACACTTGCGTTCATTCGCCCAGAGATACATTTGTCGTTCTGGTTCGACTTACAGATGCGAGCAGTCATTTTCCGCAGTGGCTGTTATAAAAAAAACAAGCTACGTTTCAGACTCACCGACAGTAACCTAGATGCGCTTATGACTTTGGGCACGACAGATTTGTGCCCATACATTGATAAACTGGCCTCTTAACTTAACTGATTATGAAGAACAGCTACAATTGTAAATTAATTACATTAATAGCGATTTTCGAAACTGATTTACAATTTATTGTTAAATGAACTTTTGATTTTAAACCAAAATATTACCGCAGTGTGGTACTGACACTGACTGCCTTTAAAGCTTTAGAATTTTGTTGACGAAAGTTAAGAAAGGTAAGAATGATTTTGCACTATTTTTATAATTTTACTAGCTGACACGGCCCGGCTTCGCCCAGACTCTGGTGGGGAGCATCTCATTTAATTCATATAAGTAGTCATATAAGCTCCCGTTCCCGACTGTCTGTCTGTCTGTCTGTCTGTCTATCTATCTGTCTGTCTGTCTGTCTGTCTGTCTGACCCGGCCCAGCCCATGGTGGAGAGCATCTCATTTAAATCATATAAGTAGTCATATAAGATCCCGTTCCCGACTATCTGTATGTCTGTCTGTCTTGGGTAAATGGAGGAGGGAGGAGGAAGAGGGAGGTGGAGGAGGGAAGAGGAGGGAGGAGGAGGGAGGAGGAGACAGGAGGAATAGGAGGGAGGAGGAGGGATTAGGAAGAGGAGGGAGGAGTAGGGTGGAGGAGGAGGGGGAGGAGGAGGGAGGAGGAAGAGGGAGAAGGAGGGAGGAGGAGATCGCAGGAGGAGGAGGAGGAGGAGAGGGAGGAGGAGGAGGGAGAGGGAGGAGGAGGGAGGAGGAAGGAGGAGGAGAGAGTAGGCGGAGGGAGGAGGCGGAGGGAGCAGGAAGAGGGAGGAAGAGGGAGGAGGAGGAGGGAGGAGAAGGAGGAGGGAGGAGTAGAGAGCGGGAGGAGGGAGGAGGCTAAGGGAGGAAGAGGGAGGAGGAAGAGGGAGAAGGAGGAGGGAGGAGAAGGAGGGAAGAGGATGAGAGGGAGGAGGAGGAAGAGGGAGGAGGAGGAATGTGAAGGGAGGAGGAGGGAGGAGGTAGAGGGAGGAGGAGGAGGAGGGAGGAGGATAGAGGAGGAGGAGGGATGAGGAGGAAGAGGGAGGAGGAGGAATGTGAAGGGAGGAGGAGGGAGGAGGTAGAGAGAGGAGGATGAGGGAGGAGGAGAATGGAGGAGGAGGGATGAGGAGGAGAGGGGGGAGGAGGGGGAGGAGGAGGGAGGAAGAAGGAGGAGGGAGGAAGACGGATGAGGGGGAGAAGGGAGGGGTAGGAGGGGGAGGAGGAGAAGGGAGGAGAAGGGAGGAGGAGGAGGGAGCAGGAGGAAGGAGGAGGGAGGAGGAGGAGGAAGAGGGAGAAGGAGGGAGGAGGAAGAGAGAGGAGGGAGGAGGAAGAGAGAGGAGGGAGGAGGAGGGAGGAAGAGATAGGCGGAGAGAGGAGGAGGGAGGAGGAGGAGTAGGGATGAATAGGAGGGAGGAGAAGGGAGGAGGAGGGATTAAGAGAAAGAGTGGGGAAAGGGGAGAAGGAGGAGGGAGGAGGGAGGAGGAGGAGGAAGAGGGATGAGGAGGGAGGAGGAGGGAGGAGGGAGGATGAGGAGGAGGGAGGAGGAGGAGGGAGGATGGTGAAGGAGGAGGAGGAGGAGGGAGGAGGGTGAAGGAGGAGGAGGAGGGGGAGGAGGGAGGGGGAGGAGGAGGGAGGAGGAGGGATTAGGAAGAGGAGGGAGGAGGAGAACGTAGGTGGGGGAGGATGAGGAGGGAGAGGGAGGAGGAGGGAGGAGGAGGAGAGAGGAGGAGGGAGGAGGTGGAGGGAGAAGGAGGAGGGAGGAAGAGGTAGAAGGAGGAGGGAGAAGGAGGGAGGAGGAGACAGGAGGAATAGGAGGGAGGAGGAGGGATTAGGAAGAGGAGGGATGAGTAGGGTGGAGGAGGAGGGAGGAGGAAGAGGGAGAAGGAGGGAGGAGGAGAGAGGAGGAGGAGGAGGAGGAGGAGAAGGGAGTAGGAGGAGGGAGAGGGAGGAGGAGGGAGGAGGAGGAGGAGGAGAGAGTAGGCGGAGGGAGGAGGCGGAGGGAGCAGGAAGAGGGAGGAAGAGGGAGGAGGAAGAGGGAGAAGGAGGGAGGAGAAGGAGGAGGGAGGAGGAAGGAGGAGTAGAGAGTGGGAGGAGGGAGGAGGCGGAGGGAGGAAGAGGGAGGAGGAAGAGGGAGAAGGGAGGAGGAGGGAGGAGGTAGTAGGATGATTGATTGCCATCCCACCAGGTTAATATGTTATCGCGGACCTCAGAGAGAAGTGTCTATGTAGAAGACCATTTCCTGGACGTACGTATTTTGGGAGGGGGAGGAGGGAGGAGGGAGGAGGAGGAAGAAGAAAAAAAAACTACGACAGTTGGCATCTCTGGAATGAAAGGAAGGCGTGTAGAAAATTTCATCTCAATCGGATGGGCCGTTCGCGAGCGTATAAAGGACATACATACATACATACATACATACAGAGATACGCACATCCTAATTTATATATAAGATAACGTTGTGGCCCGCTTAACTATCGAAAATAGTAGAAATGGCCCTCTGCTTGAAAAGCTTGGGAACCACTGCTCTAGATGTAAATACTGATTTAATAATTTTGAAAACATGTTTGGCTTTTCCTATTCTCTGTTTGATTTCTGTTTCACTTCTGCCATCATCTGTTACTACATGTCCAAGATAAGAGAAACTTGTTACTTTTTCTAGTATCTCACCGTTTACTGTGATGTTCATTGATGACCCCTACCTTCCACTGCTAAACAGCATAGTTTTCGTTTTTTAGATGTTAATATCTAAGCCACATTCTGCACTGGACAATGGACGTGGACAATGAGCAGTCAAGCTGAAAAACACCTGATGGCTGTGGAAATGTGGTTTCTGAAGAGAATGCAAAGAATAATATGGACAGACAGAAAAACCAATGAACAAGTCCTCCAAGAAACAAATGATAATCGTACACCAAGTAGAGAAATTAGACATAGACAGGCAAGACTTTTTGGACATGTTATGAGAAGAAATCAATTAGATAACTTGGTGACAACTGGCAAGATCGAGGGAAAGAGATCAAGGGGAAGAAAGAGAAGTAAATACCTGGATGCTTGGCCACGTGGCATGGTCGAGACAGGAACACTGAGCTGATCCACGACTCTTGTGATCGAGTGAAATGGCGAATTATGACCGCCAACATTTACCGGCATGGCACATGATGGATGGACATTCTGCACTATGCATGTTTACTTGTTCCACTAGGTTCTGTAACTCTTGCTCCCTTTCTGCTAGTAACACTGTATCGTCAGCATAGCTATGATAGTTCATAATTCTTCCATTGATGCTAGTACATTATATCCAATACGACCCGTGGGAAGAAACAGTCTTGTGAACTCCGGGTAGCTCGACTTGTTTAAACATTCTTTCTGTGTATAATTTGAAGAGGCCTGGGGACAACACACATTCCAACCGTATTCCTCTTTTTATCTCTATGGGCGACGAATAATTATTTTCGTATCTAATTGAAGCCACTTGTTCCCAGTATAAGTTGCTAATAAGGCTGATGTCCTTTCTGTCTACTCCTATATCTTGAAGGCATGTAATTAATCGTTCTTGATGGTCTCTATCAAAAGCTTTCTTGTAGTCTATAAAACATACACATATTTTTTTCTGAACTTCTGTATATTTTTCAATCAACATCCTCAAACAGATTATTGCTTCTCTAGTGCAGCTGTTTTTGCGGAACCCTAATTGTTCTTTAGCTACTTGCTCATTTATTTTATTTTGAATTCTATCTTCTATGACATTGAGGAGAATCTTAGTTATATGGCTCATTAAGCTAATAGTTCCGTAATCCTCAAAATCAACAGCTCTTGATTTTGGATAGTGTGATTAATATTGATGTTTTCAAATCCTTGGTGATGTACCCAGTATTATATATTATTAATTAATTTTGTGATAGCATCGATGCCACACATCTAACAAACCTATGTAGAAGTTTATACGACAACAGTGAATGCATAGTGAGAGCAACTGGAGGACACTCAGATCCCTTCACCATAAGATCTGGAGTACGACAAGGTTGTGTCCTGTCCCCTCTCTTGTTCATAACATATATAGACAACATATGTAAAGAAACCAGCCAAGCAGAGACAGCAAGAATACCGCATGACGAGAACACAGAAGAAGAACCATCTGCAAATCTAACCATTAGAGAACTCCTGTTTGCGGACGACCAAGCACTAATAGCAAAATCAGAAGCTGAATTACAAGACCACATGAATAGTCTAAACGAAATGTGTAGGGAACATAACATGAAAATTAGCACAAGCAAAACAGAGGTAATGACTATAACTAAAGAAGAACAAACAGCAACAATTCACCTAAACGAACATCCCTTGAAACAAGTAAAGAGCTTCAAGTACCTAGGAAGTATAATATCATCAAATGGCAGATCAGAAGACGAGATCGAAAATAGGTGCAATAAGGCAAATCAACTCATTGGACAAATGGCACCAATACTAAAGAACAAACATGTATCAATAACTACTAAGAAAGCACTTTACAACACAATCTTCCTACCAACTCTGTGCTACCAATGCCAAACCTGGACAATGACAGAAAAAGAGAAAAGAAAAATCACAACAACAGAAATGAGGTTCCTGAGAAGAATACTCAACGTATCAAGAAGAGATAAGATCAGAAATGAAGAAATCAGGACTAAAGTGGGGGTTAAAGCTGCTCTAGATTTTATTAGAAAGCAGCAAGTCAAATGGTTTGGCCATGCAAGTAGGCTACCAGTCAACAGCATGCCACAACAGGCAATGACGTACAGACCAGATGGAAACAGAGGAAGAGGCCGACCACGTAAACGCTGGACGGAGGGAATAACAGAATCCATGGGAATGTCGATATACGAAGCCCATAACCGGGCACTCTCACGAAGTTTATACTTCACCTCGACACCGCAAGGTACAAGAGGAACATGATGAGATGAGATGAGATCGATGCCAAAGTCGGATAAGGATTTTATCATTTCTATAGTTATTTCTACTTCAGCCTTTAATATGTTTGGTCCATCTTGAGTGTTATAAAATGTTGGTTTATTGACCTTGCTGTCCCAGAATAAATCTTCCGTGCATATTTGTCCATCTCATTATTATATCGGCATGATCAACTATAATTTCTCCATTTTCCCCCTGATACAATACTTTCCTGTTATATTATTTTCATTCTTTGTAAATCTTTAAAAATTTTCTTACAGTTTTTTTTTTCGAGCTGTGTTTTATTTCTACATTCTCTGTTTGTTTACACTGTTTCTGAAGCCACTCTTCTTTGGCAACTCTGCACATGTGGTGTATTTCTCTGTCTATTAATGTGTACTCTTTAATGTTCTCTGCTTCTGTCTTTTAGTCATTTTGTTCAAGATTACATTGGTTATCCATAATTGATTTTTCTTATGTTCCTTCACTGGTAAGTTATTTGCAATTTGTATGCTAGTTTCTACACAACCCCGTTTTGTATTAATTTTCTCCTCGGGATTTTCATGTCGGTATAGTCCCTGCTTTCAAAGATTAACCTATCATATTTATTGTTTACTTCGACCAGGCATATTTGACTTACGTCTGATTGTTGTAAAGCTGTTATATCTATCTGAGGCGCCCTCAAAGTCTTTATTTCTGTCTTTTTAAGTTTCGTTTGTAATTTTAAAACAACATGATTGTGGTCAAAGCTGATATCGTAACCAAGGTATGGTTTGGTATTTTAAACAGTGTTTTAAAACCTATTTCTAATCATAATGTAGTCAGTTTGGTTCCTCATTCTATCTCCAGTGCTGTTCCACGTATTCAACTTCCTAGGGTTGTGTTTGAAAAATCTGTTACAAATAATATGATGTTTTTTATCACAAAATTGTATCAGCCTATCTCATCTTTCATTTCTGGTTCCCATACCAAGTTGCCCTCCTATCTGCTTATATCCGTAGCACAAAGACTGAGCTCAAATGTACAGATCAGATGCATATACTAGTTATTAAATAGGAATTATTATAATTATTTAATGTATATTGTAAACGAAATTCACATATCAGATACTGCCGCGGTGTGAAATTAACTTATTCTAACCTTGACACATGGTATCAAGTATCCAGTTCCCCTCCCAGCCGTCTTTCCGCCCTAGAAAATTCCTAGGACATTCTGAATATTCTCTGGTGCCTATTGTTATGAAGCCGCGTCTATCCCAGACCCACACTGGTCGGGGAAAACAATATTTTTTCTGCCGGGCAGTAAAGTTGAAACACTTTCTTTATAGGCAAGAATACAAACAACTACGCCACCACGGCTCAAATACATTTGAGTAAACATTAGCTAAACAATCCTTTTGCACATCTCAAAATACATTGGTCATGCATATATGGCCGATCGGCACGGCCCTGCATGTAGCTGATGGAATTGATCGCACAGTGCATTTCCAGAGCCCCGAAGGATGACGGTATACTGCTTGGGCGGTCCTATAAACACTGGGCCGTGCCATTGTGGGGGTCTCTCCGATCGCTGATAGTCACGGTCGGAGTACCGTATATGCATATTTTCAATATCGGGAGGGCTTGAACCGACCTTTCTCAGCCACCATCCGAGTAAAGAGGTACAAATGCCCTAGATATAGGCAAGACTAGCCTGTGTAGTCCGCAACTGCCGTGAGAAGAAAGCCTATAAACGGAATCCGATGGACACAGGAAGAAGCTGATTAGTAGATGTGAACGCCTGCTCTGGGTGAGTGTTGAGTATATTTGGGTAATATAAACTAATTTGGGCTTCTTTGCCTGTGCTGATAATAACAACAGTGTAATAGGTGCTTCCAAATGCTGGGTGAGGTTTGGTGGTTACCCATAGCTATGTTCGCCCAGGGTGGGATAGATTGTGTTTGTGTCAGAGAGTTTATGATGTAATGATACACTTCACCCATCACGAAGAGCCCTTTGCGTGTTAGATATGTCACATAAAGCATGGGAATATGGGGTGAACGACCTGTGACTACCCAAGTGGCCACATGATGATGATGGTCATACGATAATTATGATGATGATGATAGTTATGTGATAATGAAAATGATGATGATGATGATGATGATGATGATGATAATGATGATGATTATGGTGATGAAGATGATAGTAGCATAGTGCTGAGTAGAGGACATATTATGACTGTGTATAAGGTACAGAATGTCTTATGATGTCCATGTCCTAAAAAATGGGAGATACCTGTGCATTTGAGGGACAGTGTACCAGGACACAGCAGTGTTTGTTTTAGGATAATTGTTGGGGCTGTGTGCAACGGCAAGCAAGATAATCATTGGACCATGGAATGGTGGGTTATGCTTAACTCTAATTATGCTGTGTCCCAATCAATAGTGTTTTGTGATTATTGTTATGTTATTCTTGTGTGGAGTTAACCATAATGGGAAGGCATGTTATGGTGATGGTCTCGCTTGGCAGTACACAGTTGTATATGTCTGGTGTTCTGTCTGCTATGGATGGACCTGGTCGATGTCTATGTTACATCATGTTACCCAGTTGTTGCAGTGCAGGGATGTCTACTGATGATGCTATGTGTTGAACTGCAACCCCTGATATGTTTTTATGCCTGACTGTCACTGGTTATTGAGAGTTATTGTTTATGTCTTGTCAGGGCAGATTCAAATGGGATTGATGTTGTCCCGCTAAGGCACTGTCCATGATTGACTGGATTATGTTTGGTTCCACCTATGTTGTGTATTGGATAATGATTGGTACGACTGGTGCATCACAGGAGAAATGGAGAAGAGAGACAATAACGTGACATCTGCTGTCTAGTCACATGGTGTAGTGCATTGGCCGGTGTGGATCTTGCGCGGCACTGGTTGATGTTATTGTGTGATATTAATGTTGGTGTGTGATATTGATGTCAGCCTGTGATGTCGGAAGAGATGAGCAGTGTTGTGTTCCAGGAATCTTTACGTGATGTTCCCACTGAACAGAGAGCATTATGTGCATGCATGCTGTATTAAATAAAAAGTCACAATAGGCTGAGGAGTAGGAATGAGGAGATGAATATCGGTGACGCAGCAGAAGGGTTGACTGCATTTAATAGTGAACATTGAATGTGCATGTTTTGATGAAGTATAATATATGTAATCAAATATGTTGTACCCTTTTAGTTACATGAGGTGGTCTCCAACCGTGGCTGTCAGAGGCACTCCTGGGTCCTTGTTGTGGTCCTTGTTGTGGTCCTTGTTGTGGTCACATACCTGAGTGAACAATACTCTTGTCCACGTATCTGTTGTTGGTGTTGTGGTTGCTTTGTGAGCCGCATAGTGTCTTTTGTCACATCATGTCTTGACTAGCTCAATGATGTGGTATCTGTCTGCTGTGCTGGGTGCACTCAGTGTATTTGGCTCAGTGGCCGGGGTTCTGGTTAGATGTGGAGCCCAATCCACTGTTGATCCCCAGTGCGGAACTGTAGTCATCTATACTACTGTACATTGTACTTCAATGTTGTGTATGGTGTTCCTGAACTGTGAAACCCTTGTTTGTGTTTCTGTTTGTGTTTATATCATTGTTTATGTTAAAGTTCTTTTATGGTGTTGTGCCTCAGTCAAGTTGGGAATATGATGTCCTGCTGTAATACTTAGTTCACTCTGTGGACTGGGCCTGTTCAGGTGTGGGGCCCGACCCACTGTTGATCCTCTGTGTGAACTGTGGTTGTATATGTAGTTGTGCTTTGCGTTTTATGCTGGATGTGTCATACCGGGACTGTGACGTTTACAAATAAAAGTTCCATTTTGGTTATTCTTGGTGTGTTTTGTTTAGTCTTTATTTAGTTTGTTGCTACACTAATTAATTCTGTCACAGTCCAACTTCTCGACCTCCAGCCAGGAATTAGAGAAGTGTCACAATCCCCTTTAACAGATTAAGATTGGCCGTTGTCTAAGGTCCCGATAATTTCTAAATATCACTGAGTAGTGTAGGATGGCTCAGCCACAGGTATAACGATACACATAATTACTTGAATCAAGAGCTATGAGCCACTGGACAAAACTTATGTTGCGAACACAAATTCGTTTAATCATAGATGAACACAATGACATGCAGAACATTATTCCAGGAAGTTTAGTATACATAATCCATCATCGTAGGGAATTAATTTTCTATATAACATTGCCTTCTCTAGGCCTCCTTCAACTCGTGCACATAGACAGTTACGCCCGGCTCTCCAACAGCCAGCTAGAACCACTCAACAAAATCCACTGGCTTGGATGGTGTCTCACACACCTCAGCCCAAGACTCAATACTCCAAGCTCAGTCCTCCACTGTCTGACTCAAAAACTCAACTCCCCGTAATTTTCCCAGCTATATCTTTTTATCCCCTCTTTGCGGACCTACCACGAACCACACCATTTAACCCTTTTCAACCTCAATCTACATTCCACCACCATTACCTTTCTAGGTTCCCTTAACCTATTAATTTCAAATCGCGTTTTACCTTTCCACCGGTAATTTAAATCTAGACAACCTCACCATTGTTTTGGGCTTCCCCCCATTAGCATGACAATTTATATCCTGAGTCCGTGTCTAATCCATTATCTACTCTGGGACTATCCCCGTTTGTTGAAAATGTGTAATTAACCAACTTGGCCTCACATCTGTGTACTTTTCTAACCCAGTTACCCCTACCAGTATAATAACATTCCTAGCTAGTCCATTAACCCCCAAATTTGCATAAACCTACGCAAGTTACAAGAAGATATTCTGGTTCCCTGCCAAATATCATGATTCTTCTGATGTATAAATCTTCTCTTTTCATGAGACTGAGGACAGTGATCGGCTTTCTCTTTCTTCTTGTTATCTTCTTGGCCCATTAGCAGTCAGCGTTGTACACTATTTACCTTACTTCACTGTAGGTCAGGTGATAAGTTGAGCTAAGCTCCTCTACTTATTCCTCCTTTCCACTTTTCCTCCTAGTCTCTCTCTCTCTCTCTCTCTCTCTCTCTCTCTCTCTCTCTCTCTCTCTCTCTCTCTCTTTCTCTCTCTTTGTCTCTCTCACACACATACACAGAAATATACACATATTCATATTCGCACAGTAATGTCACTTATCTACCACGGTAATTTTAAGCTGACTAACATGTCTTCCTGTTTGCACAATTCTGGCTTGCGGTGATAGATCATAATTGCTTCTGCAAAACTTTAACAAGCGAGTATTTTGTGTGTTAAACAACACGCGAAAGGCAGTGTCTCTGTCCACTACATGGCCGCTTTCGATAATATGCCTACCAATTGAAGACGCCGGGAGCTTCCGGTGTGTCGGCCCCACGAGGCTAGCATTTCCTGTGTGTTGTATCTTGTTGACCCGTTGAGGTATGTGTTCTGACACTCGTTTGTTAAGCTGTCTCTCTGTTCTACCAATGTAGAAGGCCTGGCATCTACATGTGAATTGGTAAATACAATTGTTTGTGACGTACAGAGGAACAGGCTCTTTGACTGATGGTGTAGGAATCGGTACGGTTTTATATCTAATGACTGGAGTTGCAGCACAGAATGTTCGGCCAACTGCTGTAGTAAGCCGGTCTTGTAGACGTTGCATTACGTCATCCCCTCGAAAGGTTAACTGGATGAATACCTTGAGTTTGGGGACTGTAGTTACGTCTGGTTTTGGTTTGGGCTGTTAGCAGTGGCGCTTTATAAATCCTGTGGAGTACCCATTCAGGTTTAAGACATTCTTCAGAGTTTCAAATTCCTCTGTCAGTGTGTCCTGGGTGCATATATTTCTAGCACGGTCAAACAGGGTCCGTACTAAGCCCCGTTTATACTGGACAGGTGTGAAGTTCTGAAAATTTAGGTATTGGCCAGTCCATGTTCCTTTGCGATATACCGATCTTTGAATTGTGCCGTCTGCTCTACGTCTCATTAGAATATCTAGGAACGGCAACGCTTCGTTGTGTTCGTGTTCCATACATAGAGAGATGTTTTTATGCGTCTTGTTCATTGTGGCCTGGAACGATGTTGCTTGTAGCTCGTCTGTGGTGATAATTAGTATATCGTCCACATAACGACGGTAAAAGGCCAAGTTCTTGATGTCTGAGGATCTCTTTTCTTCTAAATGTGCCATGAAGATGTCCGTTAGAATAGGACTCCCCATGGCCACTCCGTCAATTTGGCGGAATGACTTAGTTAGAATATTGAATTGTATGTTGGCGGTACATAGTAGTAGTAGCCTCTCCAGAATAGGTGTTGGTATGCCTAATTTTAGTTGTTTGTCTTCAATGCGTTCCCATATTATTTTCACTGTCTCCTCTAATGGAACGTTAGTGAATAGGGAGGCTATATCCATGGATGCCATGTGTTTGTTATTTATGTCCATAGTATCCAATAATTCCACCAGTTGGAATGTATTTCTGAGTATTTTTGGATCGAAGGACTGTCGTACTGGCTTTAAAATTTCAGCTAGCCATCTCGCCATTCGGTGTTGTGCAGAGTTAACCATGGACAGGATAAGTCTTAGCGGGATGCCGGGCTTGTGAAGTTTGGGTAGACCGTACATCTGAGGAGTGTGCGAGCCACGTGGTGTGAGCGTTTTTTGCAGTGGCCTCACTGATGAGTCCCGCATTCACAAGTGACTGGATCTCTTTCCTCATTATTGCATCCAGGTCCTCCGACTTGTTTATTTTTGATCTATCCTGAATTTAGATTCATCTGCCAATATTTCATCCATTTTTCTCTGGTAGTCTGACATGTCCATCAGTACTGCACCGCTCCCTTTGTCAGGTTTCAGTATGACGAGGGTTTTGTTAGCCTTTATCGCTTTTAACGCAGTAAGGTGTTCGTTGGTCAGCGGACATGTCTGTTTGGAGGGTGTTGTGCGATACTGGTGTTCTAAATCTACCAGTTTGGCCTTCAGCCACCCGACCGACTCAGCAGAAGTAGGTGATAACTTGGAGACTTGATCAAACAACATTTCAAACTGTGCTTGCGACTCGAACATGTTAGTCAGCTTAAAATTACCGTGGTAGATAAGTGACATTACTGTGCGAATATGTGTATATTTCAACTTGAAGGATTATCTAGTTAATTCACGTAAGTTGTGTGATTTCTGCAGTATGTACCTGACGAGATGCAGCGAAATAAGCTAGACAATAAATCGTGCAATCTATTGTTTGTGTCTTCGTTATTCAAATTCACTACGGGAAAACATTGTTTTCAATAGCCAACATTTTTTTTTTAAAAAATATTTAGTTCATGCTGGTTAACAGATCAGAATTAACACACCCAAAAAGCAGTCTTCACAGACTCAAAGTCAATCCTCAAAGCCATTTCATACCTCAAACAGGACATCATCAATAAACTAAAAGACAGCATCAGAACGCAGTTTACAATAACATAACTAGTCCTGGAGTGGATAATACCAGCTCACTGTCGTATTGCTGGAAATTAAAAGGCAGGCAAGCTGGCACAGCCTGGTGGAAACCTCGTCCACCCCAGAGTTATAGGGAGACAAAAGCGCTAATAAAACAATCGATGAGAATAATTTGGAGGAAAAACAACAAACAAACAAACAAACAAAAAACTACAGCATAAAACAGCTTGGCTGAAATGCAGACCAAAACCTTCAGTACCAGAACAGGTCATTGTGGACTTAGAGCACACATCTACAGAATAAGTCTCACTGACTCTGCTTCTTGCGGATGTGGGGCACTCAAGCATACCTCAAAGCATGTCCTACAAGACTTCGCCGAACTGAGGAAGCAAATCTGGCCAACTGAAACGACCCTGCGACACAAACTCAGGGGAACCTTTGAAGACCTCTAACGGACCGTCCTGTTTGTGACCCGTGCTGAAATAGACACATGGCAATTTTCGGTCAACACGCTTTTGTAATTCCTTTATTGAGACAGCGCTGCAAACATTGAAATTTACATTTGTGCTCTCCAACAAAAGTTTATGTCTGATAGAACAACATTAAAGGAGCAGACAAAATGGGTGGGTGGAGCCTAAGCACCATGGAAGAAAATCCTTCTACGCGAAGAACACACCGAATGCCAAACTGCCACTGCCTTTGGATGTTCTTGTAAGAACAATGGCAACGGCAACAAATCCCAACAGAAAACTTGAGCAGATAGAGCCCTCCCTCCTATGAGGGAGTAATACAATTTACAAAAACAAAAAACAAAGAACAAACAAACAACAACAACAACTGCATCTAGAAAGCAAATATTTACGCGCTGCAATGGATGAATAAGAAATTGGGTAGATCTCGTTTCATCCAATAATTTGTTTATCCTTACTTGTTACACGAATATTTAAAGACGCATATCCCCCCTTTAGCTGATTTGTTAATTGTCCACGTTCTGCACTAGTATAACGACAAGATCGATCCTTTACTGGTGGGTTTGTAAACAATCTAGGAGTCGCAACATTCGGATTCCAAATCCCTTCTGCTTTTTAAACACTGGTACACAGAAAAGTCTGAAACAATAAACAGGAATGTGGAGACAAGAATCCCTAAGGCAATCTAGTATTGATCTCAGTGTTACTCCAGCAACTTCTGCCATGTCATTATGCCGAATTGATTGGTTATTGTCATTATTTTGGATCTGTCAGTGATGTCGAGGGAAAGAAAATGCCGCAAGACTATATGCTTTTCTCCAAATAGACGTGCACAAGCTTGCACCTTAGAGAGTAAACATATATGCATTAGTGACATCTGCAAACACAAAAGACTGGTTAGAGGCTAAATTCCACGAGATGATCCACTTGAGTGACTCCAAAAGCCGACCTTGGGTCGAATGCACTCGTTCATCATGTGAAAGAAAGCTATCGCAGGAGGGTGATGTGCGCCTGTTCTGCCTCTTTCTTGGGGTAAGCTATGTGACGGGTGACGAATGTACCTGACTAGTTAAATAGAAAAAAAAAATTTAAGCGTGAAATGTGTGTGTACAACCTCCCCCCCCCCCCCCCCACACACACAAACACACACACACACATTCGTGTGTGTGTGTGTGTGCACTTTGTGTAATGGGCACAATTTAAAGCTGTTGCTAGGGCTATTAATTTGATACCCCCCCCCCCCCCCCCACCTTATTAAAAAATATGTTGTTAATAGGTGGAAAAAAGTATATTCTTACAGATCAGATGATCTTTCATATCAACATATCATCATCAACATCCGGCTCATTGTCGTCAATCATTATCATAACGATAATCACCATTATCATTATCGGTGTCATCTTTATTGTCATCATCGTTATCATTACCCTAATCACCACTTTCTTCACCATTATTATCAACATTCACTACTGTGTGTAAAGACATCATGGGCATATCATTATATATATATATATATATATATATATATATATATATATATATATATATATATATATATATATATATATATATATATCTCCCCCGATGGTGTTTCCACCTTGTCGTGGTGGGGGAGCTTGAGTTTCTCAATGACCCTAAGAGCTATGCCGGCGGTAGCGTAGCTACCAGCAGGGCCTCCCAAGCCGGACAGGTCAAAGGGTAGAGAACAGACAAAGAGAAACACCCTGGTCCTCCAGGTTGGGGGTTGAAGCGTGGGGTTAACATCCCCACCTTTGTAAAAACCTTTCCTTGTTACGAAACAAATACATGAGCCTCGATATCGGACTGACTTATCTGGACAACGACCTTGGAACGTTAAAGGACTTTTGAGATTTGGAACATGGAATGTACGGACACTATATCGAGCTGGAGCGGCTGAAGAACTAACCCGGGAGCTGATTGAATATCAAATGGATATAACAGCAATTCAAGAAATAAGGTGGCCAGGAGAGGGTACTTTAGAGCAAAATGGAATGATTATAATATATGGAGGAAACACCCAAAATAAACATGAATTAGGAACAGGATTTGTCATCAAAAAAGAGTTATGGGGGAACGTTTTAAACTTTAAAGCTTTTAATGACAGGATTAGTAAATTACGATTAAAAGGTAAATGGAAAAATATAACGATGATTAATGTACATGCACCTACTGAAGAGAAAGAAGATGATATTAAAGAAGACTTTTATAATGATCTGGAAGATGTCATAGAAGAAACCCCCAAACAGGACATCCTGATTGTGCTGGGAGACTTCAATGCAAAAATAGGTAGAGAGCAAACTAATAAAAAAGTGGCCGGTATGGAAAGCCTACATACAACTTCAAATGATAATGGATGGAGAGTCATCAACCTGGCAGAAGCCAAAGGACTGCAGGTTAGCAGTACCAGACTACAAAGAAAGGATATACACAAACAAACTTGGAAATCATGTGACAAGAGAACCTATAATCAAATAGATCACATTTTAATTAACAACAGAAATGCATCAAACATACAGCAAGTCAGAAGTTATAGAGGAGCTGAGTGCCACAGTGACCACTTCCTCGTTGGAGCAAAATTTAAAATAAAACTTAAGAGAGCTTTCTATACTAAATTACAAAGATTACACCCAACATATAACAGAGAAAAACTGCAAGACATTACAGTCAAAGAGAAATTTACAGATGAAATAAAATGTAAACTTGAAGCTCTGCAAAACCCTTTGGAGGAAAGCATTGACCAAACTTGGTTGAACATCAAGAATACAATTCAGTCTACCGCAGAAGAATGTCTCGGTGTGTTAACCACGCATAGAAAGAACAGATGGTTCAATCAAAAATGTGAAGAAGCAGTCATTAGGAAGAAGAATGCCAGACATGTATGGTTAAATGACATCAATAACATCCAAAAGGAAGAGCATTATAGAAATGAATGTAAAGAGGCTACAAAAATAGTCAGACAGCAGAAGCGAGAATATATGAGTAATATAATCAAAGATATGGAAACTAATTACCAGAAAAATGAATCCAGAAAATTTTTTAAAGAACTGAAGTCAATGAAACGAGGGCACCAACAAAACACATATGGTTTAAAAGACAAAAATGGGAATATGATAAATACCAATGAGGAAATGTGCAACACATGGAAAGAATATTTTATTGAATTACTAAATTGTGAAGCTCCAAGTAACATTTTCTCACAGGAAGAGGTTCTAACATGCGAACCACAAATTGAAGAACCTACATTTGAAGAAATCCTATATGTAATCACACGACTTAAAAACAATAAGGCAACTGGGACTGATGGAATTGCTGCTGAATTTATAAAGGCAGGTGGCCATGCATTACATCTAAAGCTATACGAACTAATAATAAAAATCTGGAGGACAGAAGAATTACCCCATGACTGGAAAGAGTCATTATTGATACCTATCTTTAAGAAAGGAGACAAGTTCCAATGTGGAAATTATAGAGGAATATCACTACTGTCCACAAGCTATAAGATACTATCCGCAGTATTACTAAATAGACTAAAACCATATTCAGAAGACATATTAGGTGACTACCAGGCGGGTTTTAGACAAAACAGATCAACAATAGATCAGATATTTATCTTACGACAAATAGCCGAGAAACATTGGGAATATAAAAGAGATCTCCATAACATTTTTGTGGATTTTAAAAAGGCTTATGATAGTGTCCATAGGAATAGTCTATGGAATGCTATGCAGGAATTTGGAATACCAAGGAAGTTAATCAACATGACCAGACTATACATGGAAGATACTTATAATATAGTAACATATAAAGGCAGGAAATCAGACCCCTTCCAAATAACATCTGGCTTGAAACAGGGTGATGCACTATCGCCGCTACTCTTCAATCTGGCTCTAGAGAAAGTTGTAAGGAAGGTAAAGGAGGAATGTGATATTGGAGGAACATCCAAGCTGCTTGGTTATGCAGATGATATAGATATTATAGGGCAAAGTGAACAAAAGACATTGGAAATATTGACTCACTTAAAGGAAAAAGCCCAACAGATGGGGCTGGTTATCAACCAAGATAAGACAGAATATATGGTAATTTCAAGAGACGGAATGGCTAGAAACTCTGGCCACATACAAATAGATAATATGACCATTAAAAGAACGGAAACATACAAATACCTGGGTACAATCTTCAACTGCTCCAACATCATAAGGGAAGAAATACAAACTAGAATCAACTCTGGAAATAAGATATACTATGCACTACAACATCTACTAAAATCAAAGGCGCTATCTCGTAACACCAAAATCACAATATACAAAACACTGATCAGACCAGTTGTGCTGTATGGCTCTGAAACCTGGAGTACAACGAAAGGAGACGAAGCCTTGTTACAAACCTTTGAGAACAAAATTTTAAGACGCATCTTTGGACCCATTAGGGATACACAAAGTGGAGAGTGGAAAAGAAGAAGTAACAAAGACATTTATGATCTGTTTAAGTCCCCGCTAATCACTGGTATCATGAAGGCTAATAGACTACAATGGCTGGGGCATATAGAAAGAATGGAAGATAATAGGGAAACAAAACTCGCTTACACTCAGGAAATAAATGACCGTAGACCCCGAGGTAGACCAAGAAGGCGGTGGAGAGATAATACATGTACAGACCTACAAGCACTTGGAATCAACGACTGGCAAGAGAAGGTCCACCAGAGAGACGAATGGAGACGGATTGTATTTGCAGCAAAGAACCTCAATGGCTCGGAACGCTGAAGAAGAAGAAGATATATATATATATATATATATATATATATATATATATATATATATATATATATATATATTTCCCCCTGGCGATGCCAGGGTGAACACATATAGAAATGAGACATTGTGGTGTCTAAGTTGCATTTTCTGTCTATAACAGGGTAAACTTACTTTGATTTTCTCTATACGAGATTTTCTTCATTTTCCTTTCCTCTGCATAAGTCACATATGAGAATAACAAATAATCGTGTGTCACAAAACATTCATTGTGTTTTAAAATTAGCTAAGAAATTATCAGTATTGTCGATGGTACATTACATTTTCTTTATTTTCAGTTCGCAAACGTAAAGAAATGTGTGTAGGTGAAAAACATGTAATTAGGGGTAATCTATATCTATAAAACAAAGTGTATGTATGTAAATATGTAAATATGTATGTCCTTTATTTGTTCGCGAACGGCCCATCCGATTGAGATGAAATTTTTTTTTTTCTTCTTCCTCCTCCTCCCTCCTCCCCTCCCAAAATACGTACGTAAATATATGATGATGATGATGAAAGAATCCCCGAACCAAAACGCTAGGGAAAGGGAAGAAAATGACGTGACTACACAGAATCGTCACACGGCAATCATCATCATCAAGTGCCGTGCCGGCTGGCGTAGGCGTTCATGGCTCTCCGTAGATCTCAGTCTTTGGTTTTTTGGATCAACTCTGCTGCTGATATTCCTCCATGCCACGGCAATATCAATAACAATTCATCTTTTTATGTGTAAGGAAGTTATCTACAGTCGTGTAGAAGGGAAGAACTAGACGAGTATGAATTCGGAATGGCGAACTCTCTCCTCTTCTCTTCTCCTCCCTCCTCCTCCCTCTACCTCCTCCCACCACCCTCCTCCTCTTCTTCCTCTCTCTCATCCTTCTCCCTCTTTCTTCTCCCTCTTCCTCTCCCCTCCTCCTCCATCCTCCTCCCTCCTACTCCCTCCGCTTCCTCCCCCTCCTCCCTCATCTTCCCTTCTCCTCCCTCTCCCTCCTTATCCCTCCTCCTCCTCCTGCCTCCCTCCTCCTCCTCCTGCCTCCTTCTCCCTCATCATCCTCACTCCTCCTTCTCCCTTCTTCTCCCTCTTCCCTCTTCCTCCTCCTCCTACCTCCTCCCTCCTCCTCCCTCTACCTCCTCCTCCTCCCTCCACCCTCCTCCTCCCTTCTCCTCCTCTTCCTCCTCCCTTTCCTTCCTCCTCCTCCCTCTATCTCCTCCTCCCCCTACCTCTTTCCTCCTCCCTCCTCCTCCTCTTCCACCTCCCTTTCCTTCCTCCCCTCCTCATTCTCCCTCCTTCCTCTCCCTCCTTCCTCCTCCTCCTTCCTTCTTCTCCCTCTGCCTCCTCCCTCCTCCTATCAACTCCTCCTCCCTCCTCCTCCTTCTCCTCCTCCCTCCTTCTCCTCCTCTCCCCTCCTCCTCCTCCTACCCTCTTCCTCTTTCCCTCCTCCCTCTCCCTCCTCCTCCTCCCTCTTCCTCCTTCCTCCTCCTCCCTCTTCCTCCCTCTCCCTCATCCATCCTCCTCCTCCCTCTTCCTCCTCCTTCTTCCTCCTCCTTCCTTCTCCTCCCTCCTCCTCCCTCTTCCTCCTCCTCCTACCTCCTCCCTCCTCCTCCTCTCTCCTCCTCCCTCCTCCCTTTTCCTCCCTCCTCCTCCCTCTACATCCTCCCTCCTCCTCTCAACTCTTCCTCCTACCCTCTTCCTCTTCCCCTCCTCCCTATCCCTCCTCCTCCCTTCACATTCCTCCTCCTCCCTCTTCCTCCTCCTCATCCCTCCTTCTCCCTCCTCCTCCTTCTTCCTCCCTCCTCCTCCCTCCTCCCCCTCCTCCTTCCTCCTCCTTCCTCCTCCTCCCTCTCCTCCTCCTCCCTCCTCCCCCTCCTCCTTCCTCCTCCTCCCTCTCCTCCTCCTCCCTCTACCTCCTCCCTCCTCCTCCCTCTTCCTCCTCCTCATCCCTCCTCCTCCCTTCTCCTCCTCCCTCATCCTCCCTCTACCTCCTCCTCCCTTCACATTCCTCCTCCTCCCTCTTCCTCCTCCTCCCTCCTCCTCCTCATCCCTCCTTCTCCCTCCTCCTCCTTCTTCCTCCCTCCTCCTCCTCCTCCCTCCTCCCCCTCCTCCTTCCTCCTCCTCCCTCTCCTCCTCCTCACTCCTCCTCCTCCCTCTACCTCCTCCCTCCTCCTCCCTTCACATTCCTCCTCCTCCCTCTTCCTCCTCCCTCCTCCTCCTCTCTCCTCCTCCCTCCTTCTCATCACTCCTCCTCCCTCCTCCTCCTCCTCCCTCTCCTCCCTCTCCGCCTCCTCCCTCCTCCTCCTCCCGCTACCTCCTCTCCTCCCTCCTCCTCCCTCTACCTCCTCCCTCCTCCTCCCTTCACATTCCTCCTCCTCCCTCTTCCTCCTCTCTCCGCCTCCCTCCTCCTCCTCCCTCTACCTCCTCCCTCCTCCCTCCTCCTCCCTTCACATTCCTCCTCCTCCCTCCTCCTCCTCCCCTCCTCCCCCTCCTTCTCCTCCTTCTCCCTCCTCATTCTCCCTCTTCCTCCTCCCTCTTCCTTCTCCCTCCGCCTCCTCCATCCTCCTACTCTCTCCTCCTCCTCCCTCCTCCTCCCTCTCCTCCTCCTGCTCCCTTCTCCTCCTGCGTTCTCCTCCTCCCTCCTTCTCCCTCCTCCTCCCTCTTCCTCCTCCCTCCTCCTCGCCTCCTCCTCCACACTACTCCTCCCTCCTCCTCCTAATCCCTCCTCCTCCCTCCTATTCCTCCCTACTCCTCCTGTCTCCTCCCTCCTCCTCCCTCCTCTTCCCTCCTCCACCTCCCTCTTCCTCCTCCCTCCTCCATTTACCCAAGACAGACAGACAGTCAGACAGATAGTCGGGAACGGGATCTTATATGACTACTTATATAATTTAAATGAGATGCTCTCCACCATGGGCTGGGCCGGGTCAGACAGACAGACAGACAGATAGATAGACAGACAGACAGACAGACAGACAGACAGACAGACAGACAGACAGATAGACAGACAGACAGACAGACAGATAGTCGGTAACGGGAACGAGAACTTATATGACTACTTATATGAATTAAATGAGATGCTCCCCACCAGGGTCTGGGCGAAGCCGGGCCGGGTCAGCTAGTTAATTATAACATACTGATGGTTTCCTTCCGCTATGAAATAATCGCGTACTTTTATTATCTCCCCAACAATGTAAACAATGATAATAAGTCATAAAGCAAACTAAACGAATACATTAAAAAATCTAGACGAACAGGAACACAATGGAATAACAAATAGAAAAGATTGCGGCGCAGCTGACAGAATTGAAGGCAGAAACATAAAAGACAACAGCTAACCGTAGCCAGTCGATATAAAACAACAAATGTTGATAGTGGTCATAGCACTTCTTCTTATTCGCGCAGAAGTTAGCCAAGGCTAATGCTTACTTATGGGTTTGTAACCCATACTTTATAATAGCGGCAAAGAATTAAGTATCGCCCAATCATTACAAGCCCAATGGGACAGTAATCTTCGTCTAATCAAGGCTATGGATTAGTTTACACGGATGACGTGTTCCGTTGACACAGGCAGATCAGTTGTGAATTACGATGTGTATTTTTAATTTTTTTTTTTTTTTTTCAAATATGGACGTTGAGTATTGTATGTTCTTCTCTTATCCAAGGTCAGTGGATTGGGGAAGAGACATCCTAGACTAGAAGATCGGATAAGAACAGACAAAGGCGAGTGAATCGCATAAAAGACATTCCAAACCAATCGATCTGATAAGACCAATCCTAGTCTAGTGGATTGGATATGAGTAATTCTAGGCTAGTCGATCTGATAATTCCAGACTAGTCGGTCAAAAAAGACCAGTCATAGTCTAATGGATCGGATAAGAACAATTCTAAGCTAGTGGATCGGATCACATCAGTCCATAGCTAGTGGGTCAGACGAGAGCAATTATGTAGGAGGTAAGGTAAAGGATCCGTGTAAAGTGTAAACATCTCAAGACTATTGCGCATTTGGTGCTAGCCTCATGTGATCAGTGCGCTGTAGCATGTGCATGGGGGGTACGGGGTGTCAGGCATTGGTAGCAACTTTGGTAAGGATGACTCTCATGTCCTTTCAGGACCCATCCCCCACTGGTCCAAGCCTGACACCCAGCTCGTGCCTGTGGCTCCTAGTAGCTGTCAGCATGCGACAGCGGCCACCCCCCGGGCAACAGCTGTGAGAGGCTGGCTAAACCAGGCATGGGTATCCGATTTGGTGTCAAACCAAGAGGTAAACTAGGGTATGCCTACCCAGCATGTGAAGACAGGATTCGGCAGACTGCGCGGAAGAAATCATTCCTGATTCAACGGGCAAGACGGCGTTTACCTGCAAAGCGTTGTGGATCGTAATGAGCACGGCAAGGCACGTAGAGCGCCCTGGTCATCCACTGCATCTGTATTCGTCTCCAGTCGTCTCGACTTGTCTTGCCACTGGACACAGATGGACTCAGGCGAGAGAGTGAGGTCGACGAATTGCGCAACTCTTCCTCACTTTAATCCAAGTTATCGCGCAAGTCATTCTTCATCCAACGTCACATATCACCTTCAAGCCCTGTGGCGATGGGCGAGCGGCAAAGCGGCAGGCGTGGGTACGCTGGCAGCCGTAGTCGCAGACCTGCACACAGGCGGCTCAGGCCATATGGTCGTCTTCTACTGACCGGAGCAGCAGTGGGATTCGGCAGCCCCCTGAGCGACTGAGCAGCCCTCTATAGGAACACACTGCTCACCTCCATAGCATGAGGAAGGGGCTAGAAAAGGTGCCCTAAACATTGTCTGCTTCATCACTACCTAACCAGCTAGCCGCGGTTGGTGGGTACCCTAACTGCGGTCGACATACAAAGAAATATAAAACAAGCAAAGCTAAAAGAGTAAACCATATTCCCTTAACAATTGGAACTTGGAATGTACGCACCCTACTTGACAGAGACGGCGCGTCGGGTCCAGAGAGACGAACAGCACTGATTGGGAGAGAGCTGGACAGGTACAACATCGACATTGCAGCCTTGAGCGAGACACGACTTGCAGAAGAAGGCCAAATCTGTGAAATAGGTGCCGGCTACACATTTTTCTGGAGTGGAAGGAAAAGCGAGGAAAGACGCCAATCCGGTGTGGGATTTGCCATTAAGTCGGCCCTGGTCGGCAAATTAGCTGGATTTCCAAAGGCTATAAACGACAGGCTCATGACCATGAAGTTGCCTCTGCTGAATGGAAGGAAGCACGCAACCATTGTGAGTGTCTACGCACCAACTATGACCAACGAAGATGATGTCAAGAACAAGTTCTATGAGGACCTGCACAATGTATTAACATCTGTTCCCAAAGGAGACAAACTTATACTCCTTGGAGATTTCAATGCCAGAGTAGGCACGGACACCACCTCTTGGAGTGGCATTATTGGAAAGCATGGAGTCGGAAATTGTAACAGCAATGGACTCCGCCTCCTTCAGACATGTGCCGAACATGATCTCCTGATTACGAACACAATTTTCCGTCTCCCCATGAGAAATAGGACATCGTGGATGCACCCTCGCTCGAAACACTGGCACCTCATTGACTATGTCATCGTCAGGAGGAGTGACAGACAAGACGTTCGAGTGACAAAATCCATGTGTGGTGCCGAATGTTAGACAGACCATCGTCTCATTGTCTCGAAAATGAACATCCACATCAGGCCACCACGGCGTCCTCAAGGGGCGAAAATGCAAACAAAGCTAAATGTCACCCGCCTAAACAGCAAGAAAATGCAGCAGTAATTTGAAAATATGCTGGAAGACCGCCTCAAGCCCAATGCTGAAGCTAAACAGGATACAGAAACAGAATGGAGAGCCCTAAAGGACAAAATTTACAACACTGCTATGGAAATCCTGGGTCCAGCCCCCCGAAAGCATAAAGACTGGTTTGATGAAAATTCCGAAGACATCAACCAATTGCTGGCCGAGAAACATCTTCTCCTCAAGGCACATTTGAATGACCCAAAGTCAACATAAAAAAAAAGATGCTTTCAAGAACATTCAGAGAGTAGTGCAGCAGAAACATCGGCACATGCGGGACTTCTGGCTGAGCAGCAAAGCTGATGAAATTCAGGGCTTTGCTGACAGACATGATATGAAAAACTTCTACGACTCACTGAAAGCGGTCTATGGTCCTTCATCACCAGGCATAGTTCCCCTCCTTAGTGCAGATGGGGGAACATTGGTCACCGATAAGAAAGAAATCCTTCAACGCTGGGCAGAGCATTTCAGCAAAATCTTAAATGCAACTTCCTTCTTCGATGATGAAACCATCAACTGCCTTCCTTAAGTTCCCACCAATGAGACACTTGATGACCTGCCAACCATAGTGGAAGTAAACAAAGCCATCCAGCAACTCTCCAGCGGCAAGGCACCTGGTCCTGACTCCATCCCAGCAGAGATATACAAGGCAGGTGGGCCGGTCCTAACAGAGCAGCTTCACCAAGTCTTCACAAACATATGGATGAACGAGACCATGCCACAAGATTTTAAGGACGCGTCAATAGTCCACCTTTACAAACGTAAAGGAAACCGCCAATCCTGTGACAACCACCGAGGCATCTCCTTGCTAGGGAAGATACTCGCCAGAATTCTTCTCAATCGCCTCACAGCCCATCTCGATCAAGGTCTTCTTCCTGAGAGTCAATGTGGCTTCAGAAAAGAACGTGGAACTGTTGACATGATTTTCGCTGCAAGGCAGCTGCAAGAGAAATGTCAGGAACAGAACTGCGAAATGTTCTCCACTTTCATTGACCTTACCAAGGCTTTTGATACAGTCAGCGGAGAAGGACTGTGGAAGATTATGGCAAAATATGGCTGTCCACGAAAGTTTGTTCAAATAGTGCGGCTATTTCATGACGGCATGCAGGCAAGAGTACAGGAAAATGGTGAACTGTCTGAACCCTTTCCTGTCACCAATGGAGTGAAGCAAGGATGTGTCCTGGCACCAACACTGTTCAGCCTCATGTTTTCAGCCATGTTGATGAATGCCTTCGAGAACGACGACATTGGAATAGACATCAACTACCGTATGGATGGAAAGTTATTCAATCTCAGAAGGCTGAAAGCTAAAACCAAAATTAACAGCGGCACCGTCAGAGAGCTCCTGTTTGCTGATGATTGCGCTCTATACGCCAACTCAGAGGCGGACATGCAACATAATGTTTCAGCTTTCTCACATGCCTGTGCCAACTTTGGGCTCAATATCAACTTGGAGAAGACTGTAGTTATGTACCAGCCAGCTCCAGGGAATAATCACACTGTGCCGAATATCAAAGTGAATGATCATAGACTAAGTGTTGTGGACAAATTCACCTATCTTGGCAGCACCGTGTCACAAGCTGCCACAATCGATGACGAAGTGAATGCAAGAATCTCCAAGGTCAGTGCAGCCTTTGGCAGACTGTACAAGAATGTATGGGACAGAACTGGAATAAGCCTGCAAACAAAGCTAAAATTCTACAAAGCAGTTGTATTATCCACACTGCTATATGCTTGTGAAACCTGGACTGTTTATCAGCGACACGCTAGGAAATTAAACCACTTCCACACAGTCTGCCTAAGGAAGCTACTGAAGATTAAATGGCAAGACAAGATTCCAGACACTGAAGTCCTAGAAAGAGCATCCATGCCCAGTATCCACACTCTACTGATGAAGAATCAGATTCGCTGGGCTGGTCACTTGACTCGCATGCCAGATCACAGGCTCCCTAAACGAATTTTTTACAGCGAACTGCGTTGTTGTAAACGCTCCCAAGGTGGCCAGAGGAAACGTTTTAAAGACACTCTGAAAATTTCACTGAATGCTTTTGGAATTCATCATGACACCTGGGAGGCTGCAGCCAGAGACCGAAATTCGTGGCGTGCATCATTGCGCAAAGGTGCAGTCATATGTGAGGCAACCAGGACTGCAAGAGCTGTGAAGAAAAGGCAGGACAGAAAAACCACTGCAGGAAATCCTCCTCCAGAGACGTCAAGCATTCTTTGCCCATATTGTCAAAGAACATTTCGAGCCAAAATAGGCCTTATCAGCCATCTTAGAACCCACGGCTCCACACCTTCAACCCCACTGGATGAAATGAATGGTCATCATCATTCTTGATGGACAAACAACACAGCATGTGCAACAGAGTCCGTTACTTACTTTTCTTCTGCGTCTGTGGCGAAGGTGTGTCGAACGCTATTCGCAATCCTGCATGCCGTGTTCGAGATCAGCTGCAGGCGTTTTGGAAGCAGACCGCCCTGTTTTGCTTTTTAACAATGGTATGAGCGTCGGTCCTTCAGAAGGCCTGAACGTAAACTTCCCTAATAAATCACAAACTGCCAAAATTGCTAAGGTTGAGTGCGACGACCTATAAAAGACATGCAACTTTTAGCGATACGTATTTAAGTTTCTCTTTAAGTCTATTGGTATTGTGGTTTTAATTTAAGTCTCATGATCTGTCTTGTACACATTTGGCGCGTACAGCTTGAAATGACATACCAAGGAGCCTCATAATCAAGTCCTCTGCCAGCTGGCGTAGGCGTTCATGTCTCTCCACATAACTCGGTCTTTGGTGTTCTGGATCATCTCTGCTGATGGTATTCCTCCATACCACAGTCTCACTGTTCTGTGCTTTGTGAAGTCGAATGGCTGTATCATGATGACAACTGTGATGCTGATCCTAGACTATATCCTGTCGCACATTCAAGATAGATTACACCACATATATCCACACCCATTCATCGCACACCCAAATTACACTTTTCTGCAATAAATGTTTTATCATGTTGTTCGAAGCCTGTGTTTGTG
The DNA here is from genome assembly GCA_963921405.1 of Cepaea hortensis. Taxonomy (NCBI): domain Eukaryota; kingdom Metazoa; phylum Mollusca; class Gastropoda; order Stylommatophora; family Helicidae; genus Cepaea; species Cepaea hortensis. Next base: position 174,413,519 of record OY992877.1, read on the forward strand.
GGGTTATGTGCTGAAGGAACGGGAAGAGGGATATTGTCTGAGAGAGAGAGAGAGAGAGAGAGAGAGAGAGAGAGAGAGAGAGAGAGAGAGAGAGAGAGAGAGAGAGAGAGAGAGAGAGAGTGATCACAAGACTTTAAATAAGGGGGGTGTGTAGACAAAGGTCCAACAGCAGACATAAACTGAGAAACGGATATTTAATAGGTGTGCTTGTTGATTCCACTTTCCCCCCAGGGACGACAAGCGACAGGTAAGAGGATGCTGAGTAATAACTTATGAGGAGAGACAGAGTGCTGGAGATAAATTATATTTGACCTATACATTATGAAGAATGGTCAGCAGTTGTAGCTTAATTGCCAACACTGTAGCCTACCAGCACGGTGGTAATGTCTTCTAGTGTCCATCGAGGTACTATTTTGTCAGCTGACTTGGGTTTCCAGATCGACCCACGCTAAATTGAACACTCAGAAATGTCCTGAGTAGTAATGATTGTCAGAGTGAAATTGACCACATCTCACACATGCGCAGATCGATCTATACACATCCGGGTATAGCACCCGATAGTTAATAAACATCAATGCGTGGAAACAATTCTTGTACTTTTCTTACATTGCGAAGATGGCAGCTGGTCTGATCTTATGGTAATAATAAATATGGACCTATTTAGATATGCGACAATACACTTTATTGCTCGTATAATAAAACATACAAACAAGTCCAAACTCAGAAAGCTGCTATGGTTCTGTAAAGTGCTAGGACCCTGGGATCTTGTATGCCTGAATGCATGGAAGAATAGGTGGCGAGAATGTCCCTCACTTAGCGGACGACGAGTGCAGGGGTTGAAACCTGATCCTGCCGCTCTAATGACATAATCAGCGTATTCTCGTAGTGATTACACCAACACACCAGCTTTACTTCTCGAATACTAAATAGTAAAACTTGTATTGTATAAATTATTCTTGTTGAATAACATATACTTTTAAAAACAAATTCCCTCATATCTACTCCAATCTTGTGAATTACTAAGGCTCCACACATACAGCCACATCACAATGATGCCCAGAGATTTGTTTCCTGCTTTTCGAGACTGAATCATCTTCAGAGCCTGACTAATAAAGGCAATATACAACCACCACAGGGGATTTAATCCTTTAGCACTGCTCCAGTCCAATGTATTACTTCCCAACAGGTCTAGAAATACTTATACATCAGTTACACTACTAGACACAACTTATTTGCACCGCCAGTGGTAACAAGACAATCGATTGAAACCCAAGGAACAGCGCACCCGTTTCTAGACTACCGAAGGAAATACATATTAATTGCTGGTGTTACAAGGCCGACTCGATTAAGAGCTTTTCACAGAAGTTAATACAATATCCGGCCAAACACCGTCAAGTTTAAGTTTCCTGATAGTGTATTAGTGTGTGTGTGTGTGTGTGTGCGTGTGCGTGTGCGTGTGCGTGTGCGTGTGTATATATCTATCCCTGATAGTAAAGGTTTAAGATGTATGAAACAAAGTCCCGTATCAGGAACTGCTAGTCTTCTTCTTCTTCTTCAGCGTTCCGAGCCATTGAGGTTCTTTGCTGCAAATACAATCCGTCTCCATTCGTCTCTCTGGTGGACCTTCTCTTGCCAGTCGTTGATTCCAAGTGCTTGTAGGTCTGTACATGTATTATCTCTCCACCGCCTTCTTGGTCTACCTCGGGGTCTACGGTCATTTATTTCCTGAGTGTAAGCGAGTTTTGTTTCCCTATTATCTTCCATTCTTTCTATATGCCCCAGCCATTGTAGTCTATTAGCCTTCATGATACCAGTGATTAGCGGGGACTTAAACAGATCATAAATGTCTTTGTTACTTCTTCTTTTCCACTCTCCACTTTGTGTATCCCTAATGGGTCCAAAGATGCGTCTTAAAATTTTGTTCTCAAAGGTTTGTAACAAGGCTTCGTCTCCTTTCGTCTAGTTTGTATTTCTTCCCTTATGATGTTGGAGCAGTTGAAGATTGTACCCAGGTATTTGTATGTTTCCGTTCTTTTAATGGTCATATTATCTATTTGTATGTGGCCAGAGTTTCTAGCCATTCCGTCTCTTGAAATTACCATATATTCTGTCTTATCTTGGTTGATAACCAGCCCCAATCTGTTGGGTTTTTTCCTTTAAGTGAGTCAATATTTCCAATGTCTTTTGTTCACTTTGCCCTATAATATCTATATCATCTGCATAACCAAGCAGCTTGGATGTTCCTCCAATATCACATTCCTCCTTTACCTTCCTTACAACTTTCTCTAGAGCCAGATTGAAGAGTAGCGGCGATAGTGCATCACCCTGTTTCAAGCCAGATGTTATTTGGAAGGGGTCTGATTTCCTGCCTTTATATGTTACTATATTATAAGTATCTTCCATGCATAGTCTGGTCATGTTGATTAACTTCCTTGGTATTCCAAATTCCTGCATAGCATTCCATAGACTATTCCTATGGACACTATCATAAGCCTTTTGAAAATCCACAAAAATGTTATGGAGATCTCTTTTATATTCCCAATGTTTCTCGGCTATTTGTCGTAAGATAAATATCTGATCTATTGTTGATCTGTTTTGTCTAAAACCCGCCTGGTAGTCACCTAATATGTCTTCTGAATATGGTTTTAGTCTATTTAGTAATACTGCGGATAGTATCTTATAGCTTGTGGACAGTAGTGATATTCCTCTATAATTTCCACATTGGAACTTGTCTCCTTTCTTAAAGATAGGTATCAATAATGACTCTTTCCAGTCGTGGGGTAATTCTTCTGTCTTCCAGATTTTTATTATTAGTTCGTATAGCTTTAGATGTAATGCATGGCCACCTGCCTTTATAAATTCAGCAGCAATTCCATCAGTCCCAGTTGCCTTATTGTTTTTAAGTCGTGTGATTACATATAGGATTTCTTCAAATGTAGGTTCTTCAATTTGTGGTTCACATGCTAGAACCTCTTCCTGTGGGAAAATGTGACTTGGAGCTTCACAATTTAGTAATTCAATAAAATATTCTTTCCATGTGTTGCACATTTCCTCATTGGTATTTATCATATTCCCATTTTTGTCTTTTAAACCTTATGTGTCTTGTTGGTGCCCTCGTTTCATTGACTTCAGCTCTTTAAAAAATTTGCTGGATTCATTTTTCTGGTGATTAGTTTCCATATCTTTGATTATATTACTCATATATTCTCGCTTCTGCTGTCTGACTATTTTTGTAGCCTCTTTACATTCATTTCTATAATGCTCTTCCTTTTGGATGTTATTGATGTCATTTAACCATACATGTCTGGCATTCTTCTTCCTAATGACTGCTTCTTCACATTTTTGATTGAACCATCTGTTCTTTCTATGCGTGGTTAACACACCGAGACATTCTTCTGCGGTAGACTGAATTGTATTCTTGATGTTCAACCAAGTTTGGTCAACGCTTTCCTCCAAAGGGTTTTGCAGAGTTTCAAGTTTACATTTTATTTCATCTGTAAATTTCTCTTTGACTGTAATGTCTTGCAGTTTTTCTCTGTTATATGTTGGGTGTAATCTTTGTAATTTAGTATAGAAAGCTCTCTTAAGTTTTATTTTAAATTTTGCTCCAACGAGGAAGTGGTCACTGTGGCACTCAGCTCCTCTATAACTTCTGACTTGCTGTATGTTTGATGCATTTCTGTTGTTAATTAAAATGTGATCTATTTGATTATAGGTTCTCTTGTCACATGATTTCCAAGTTTGTTTGTGTATATCCTTTCTTTGTAGTCTGGTACTGCTAATCTGCAGTCCTTTGGCTTCTGCCAGGTTGATGACTCTCCATCCATTATCATTTGAAGTTGTATGTAGGCTTTCCATACCGGCCACTTTTTTATTAGTTTGCTCTCCACCTATTTTTGCATTGAAGTCTCCCAGCACAATCAGGATGTCCTGTTTGGGGGTTTCTTCTATGACATCTTCCAGATCATTATAAAAGTCTTCTTTAATATCATCTTCTTTCTCTTCAGTAGGTGCATGTACATTAATCATCGTTATATTTTTCCATTTACCTTTTATTCGTAATTTACTAATCCTGTCATTAAAAGCTTTAAAGTTTAAAACGTTCCCCCATAACTCTTTTGTGATGACAAATCCTGTTCCTAATTCATGTTTATTTTGGGTGTTTCCTCCATATATTATAATCATTCCATTTTGCTCTAAAGTACCCTCTCCTGGCCACCTTATTTCTTGAATTGCTGTTATATCTATTTGATATTCACCCAGCTCCCGGGTTAGTTCTTCGGCCGCTCCAGCTCGATATAGTGTCCGTACATTCCATGTTCCAAATCTCAAAAGTCCTTTAACGTTCCAAGGTCGTTGTCCAGATAAGTCAGTCCGATATCGAGGCTCATGTATTTGTTTCGTAACAAAGAAAGGTTTTTACAAAGGTGGGGATGTTAACCCCACGCTTCAACCCCCAACCTGGAGGACCAGGGTGTTTCTCTTTGTCTGTTCTCTACCTTTGACCTGTCCGGCTTGGGAGGCCCTGCTGGTAGCTACGCTACCGCCGGCATAGCTCTCAGGGTCATTGAGAAACTCAAGCTCCCCCACCACGACAAGGTGGAAACACCATCGGGGGAGAGGAACTGCTAGTGGTATATGAAATGAAGAGGAACTGCTAGTGGTATATGAAATGTTATTACCATCACAGGTTTTAGGTTTGAGTGCCCGGAGCAATCTGTGGCCCGGCCTTCCCTTCGTAGCAAGCGTCGAGTGATGGCATTGTTCCCACGTTCGACCGCTCTCTTGTCATCGTCAGCATAATCTCCTAGCGATTACACCAATCCGCCCTTTATAAAGATAGGGCTATAGCGATTACAGCTACTGGGTGTGAAGTCTTTGGCCTTCGCGTATTCTAGACCATGATACGTGACGTGCCATAGATAGTTACCTTCTTCGTCGAAATTCCCAGACAATTCTCCACAATTAACGAAAATTGTATGCTACCCATTTGTGAAAGGTTGAATAGAACCTAGTGTCGAACTGGTGAAAAGAAACAGGGATTCAAACCTCACCACTGAAATGGCACACACACACACACACACACACACACACACACACCTACACACACACACACACACGCACGCACGCACGCACGCACGCACGCACACAACACGCACGCACGCACGCACGCACACACACACACACACGTCCACAGAGAGAGAGAGAGAGAGAGAGAGAGAGAGAGAGAGAGAGAGAGAGATGTGTATAACATGGACTGTCAGAGTACCTAACAATAATTGCTTAGAAGAGACTAATGAAACTATTCAAAACAATGTTTTCCCGTGATGAATTTGAATAACGAAGACACAAACAATAGATTCACGATTTCTTGCCTGGCATATTTCGCTGCATCTCGTCAGGTACATACTGCAGAAATCACACAACTTACGTGAATTAATTAGATAAATCCTTCAAACTGAAATATACACATGTTCGCACAGTAATGTCGATTGTCTACCACGGTAATTTTAAACTGACAAACATGTCTTTCTGCTTACACAAGGACGGCTTACGAAGGTTGATTAGTATAGCTTCAGCAAACTTTAACAATCGACTACTTTGTGTGTTGAACAACACACGGAAGGCACTGTCTCTTTCAACCACGTGGCCATTCTCGAGCACATGTCTCCCGATCGATGAAGCCAGACTTTTCCGGTGTGTTGGCCTGCCTAGGCTACCATCTTCTGTGTGTAGTATCTTGTCCAACCAATTCGGAATATGTTCCGAAACCCTGCAATGTAACTGTCGCTCAGTTCTCCCTATGTAGATGGCCTCGCATCTGCATGTAAATTGGTAAATACAATTTGATTTGGCGTACAAAGCTACAGGTTCTTTTACTGCTGGGACTGGGATCGGTGTGTTTCTGTACCTGATGACTAGAGCTGCAGCACAGAATGTTCGCTCGACTGCTGTGGTGAGCCGGTCCCGCAGACGTTGCATTACGTCATCTCGTCGGAAGGTTAGCTGGATGAATACTTTGAGTTTAGGGACTGTAGTTACTTCTGATTTCGGTTAGGGCTGTTGGCAGTGGCGCTTTATAAATCCTGTGGAGTACTCATTCAGGTTTAAGGCATTCTTCAGAGTTTTAAATTCCTCTGTCAGTGTGTCCTGGGTGCATATTTTCCTAGCACGGTCAAACAGGGTCCGTACTAAGCCCCGTTTGTACTGGACAGGTGCGAAGCTCTGAAAATTTAAGTATTGGCCAGTCCATGTTTCTTTGCGGTACACCGATCTTTGAATTGTACCATCTGCTCTACGTCTCATTAGGATATCTAGAAACGGCAACGCTTCGTTGTGTTCGTGTTCCATAGATAAAGAGATGTTTATATGTGTCTCGTTCATTGTGGCCTGGAACGACGTTGCTTGTAGCTCGTCTGTGGTGATAATTAGTATATCGTCCACGTAACGACGGTAAAAGGCCAAGTTATTGATTTCTGAGGATCTCTTTTCTTCTAAGTGTGCCATGAAGATGTCCGCTAGAATAGGCCCAAGTGGGCTCCCCATGGCCACTCCGTCAATTTGGCGATATGACTTGTTTAGAAAGTTGAATTGTATGTTGGCAGTACATAATTTTAATAGCCTCTCTAGAATAGCATAATGAAACTATACTATTATATACAACAATTAGAAAACGACACACAGCACTCTTTGGTCATGTGATGAGAAGAGAGTCATTCATTGGAGAATATCGTGACTAATGGTAAAATTAGAGGGAGAAGAGGCAGTGGCAACCCTAGGAAAATGAGGCTGAATGTATTGCGGAGATGATGACACGGAAAAATGTCATCAGCACATACATACATATACATACATTTTTATGTAGTTGGATGTTGGATAGCCCCACGGAACCGTACAGGTTTAACAAAAAATAACCCTGCCTCTGTCGGAGTTTGAATCCGCATTACAACCGTGGTATATATATATATATATATATATATATATATATATATATATATATATATATATATATATGCCGGCTCCGTGGCCGAGGAGTTAGCAGCTTTCTCCGCTAACCCCGAATACTCTCGTCACGTGACGCGACGAGAATTAGCAGTGGTTCGAATCGCAAAAGTGACTTATGAGAGTATGGAGCCGGTCGCTCAGAAAGTCGTGGCGTGCTGATGAGCGTAATCTAGCCTAGGAATCAACATACAGCTGAAAGATGCTGGTGTTGACCGCAATATCCTGAAACAGGATGGAAACGCGGTAAAAAAAAAAAAAAAAAAAAAATATATATATATATATATATATATATATATATATTCTATATATATATATATATATATATATATATATATATATGTGTGTGTGTGTGTGTGTGTGTGTATGTGTGTATACACACACACACATACACCCCGGTTGTAATGCGGATTCAAACTCCGACAGCGGCAGGGTTATTTTGTGTTAAACCTGTACGGTTCCGTGGGGCTATCCAACATCCAACAACATAAAAATGTCTGCTACACAATTTCCATACTTTCTGGGAAATTGTCTAGGAATGGTGACGGAAAGGGAATTGTTTATGCCACGTCGTATGTCGTGGCCTAGAACACACACACACACACACACGCGCGCGCGCACGCACGCACGCACCCACCCACCCATCCACACACACAGACACACACAAACACACACACACACACTCACACACACACTTACACACACACACCCACACACACATACACACACGCACACACACACACACACACACACATATATATATATATATATATATATATATATATATATATATATATATATATATATATATATATATATATATATTATCACAAACACTGAACTAGGTGATTTTGGAAGTGGGAGTTGAAAATCGCAGAACATATTGGTGTTGTTAAGGATATTATACTGTACACGACACTACAACTTTGGTTTTTCCAGAAGGAAGAAAAACAACTGTAAGAGCAATCCCGCGAGACTGAGCCGTGAGTTTTGTCGATTACGAAATTCTGCTCCACGCCGCGCAATTTGTGAAGGCAAAGAACTGAAACGTTTATCGCAGGCTGCTGCCGAAAGCGGAACACAGTTGTTATTCTCAGTGTGGATATATTTTTCTTAAGTCACCACAGGAAGTGTTCTCGAAATGAGAGCCGACCAGTCAGTACCGGATAATACCGGGCAGGAGCAGGAAAATTACATCACAATTGACTCTAAATCCATCACACATTTTAATGTTACGAAGGAGTCCATTAACATTTGTTACATTTTCATGCTTACGTCTGTTGACATCAATGACTCATAAGATTATAACGTCTCTTTTGAATTGTTTATAAAGATGTCCACGTGGTGCAGACTGGGAAACCATGACCACGAGGTCATGGGCTAAAGGGGATATGGCTCGCCATAGGGGATGGACTCCCTATGGTCAGATTGTTGTCCTAAACCTGCGACTGGCCTAGCAAGCCGGCAGGGGATCTTCATACTGCTCGTAGAAAAACTAAGAAGTATAAACGGACTAACCATAATAGATATAGACCCGGCAATGTTAATGGACTACGAGATAGATCAGCGATTCAAAAATAGGCACAATGAACGTCTGAGGTTTTAATAGTAAAGAAGAAGAACATATAGAAACAATGGAAGAGAGGAAAATTGGACTGATTGGAATAGCGGACACTAGAATAAAGGGGGAAGGATGCAAGGAGATCCACCATAGTTACACGTTTGTCTACTCTGGAGTGGAACAGCAAGAAAGGGCAAGACACGGCTTGGGAAAAGTTATAGAACCACGGCTAGCAAGAGGAATACTAGACATAAAATATATATCAGAAAGAATCACAACAGTGAGAATAAAAGAACAAACAATTACAACATATGTACAAATATACGCACCATGTAATACAAACAATAATGAGCAAGAATGCGAAGACTTCTACGAAGGCATCCATGACGTGCTAAATAAAATAGATAAGCATAGTTATGGGTGACTTCAATGCAAGACTGGGACATAACAGAGCGGGCGTAGAAAAACATCTTGGAGCATTTGGAGACCAACATAATGAAAGAAATGATAACGGAAGTAGACTGACAGAGCTATGCAACCAACACGACCGCTATACAACAAATACATTCTATAAACACAAAGACTCTCAAATATACACCTGGTATAAAAGGAATGATCTAAATACTCAAAGTCAAATTGATTTTATATTAACAAGAAATAACAGAAAGAGAAATATATTAGATGCAAGGGCAGTGCCCAACATAGGTATAAACACAGACCACAAAGCAGTCGTTGACACAAGAATCATCAGTAGAAGGAAGCAAATCCCAGGAAAATACATGCCATGCGAATCAGTAAACTTAAACAAAACCTCAAAGACGAGGCAGTGAGTGAAAATTATGAAAAAAGAACGGTATTATCTTTGTAAAATTACCTATAGAAAGAAAGACAGTGGAAGAAGAATGGGAGATGTTCAAATCAGGCATTTTAAATACTGCAAAGATAACATGTGGAACCACGAAAAAACGACAAACACGGATAAAGAAAATAACAAATTTGGTGGAACGCATAAGTAAAGAAAGCTGTAAAAAACAAAAACAAAAACAAACAAAAAAAAAACTATAAAAAGTGGTTGAAGAGCAAACAGGAATGCGATTACATAGGATATAGAATAGCGAGAAGATATGTGCATAGAATAGTAAAGAGATAAAAACAAAACGACTGGGGGTAGTATGGAGAAACTCTAAATAAAAACTACAAAGAGGCAGCTAGAAACTTCTATAAAAAGATAAGTGCAATGAGAACCAGAGGAGAACAATTTGACCCAACAGAAATAAATAACAACGAAAATGGAGAACCAATAGGTGAACAAAAGCAAATCCTAATAAGATGGAAATAGTACTTCGAACAACTTCTCAATATCCCATCAGATGTCACAGGAATTCAAGAAACCGACACAAATGCCACTAAAGAACTAGAACCTGACATACTGAAAGAAGAAATTATAGAAGCAGTCAGATTATTCCCATTGAACAAATCACCAGGACAACATGAAATACCAAATGAATTAATTAAAGCAGCAAGAGAAGTAGGAACAGCATGGCTACATAGAATATTCAAGCACTTTTGGGTAGAACAACAGACACCACGAGACTGGAAAAACAAAGGCAGCAAAAGAGACTGCACACAATACAGAGCCATTTCACTGTTGAGTCATACTGGGAAACTATTTTGCAAAATTCTTGAAAAAAGATTAAGAACTATTATAGAACCCCAGCTAAGCGAAACAGCAACTTGGATTTAGGAAAAACAAAGGATGCACAGATGCCATTTTTGCTCTTAGACAACTTATAGAAAAATCAATCGAATACAATGAAACACTCTACTTAGCCTTTGTCGACCAAGTAAACGCATTTGATAGAGTAGATAGAAACAAGCTGTGGGAAATCCTTAAACAATATGGACACACATCTAATGAACCTATGTAGAAGCTTATACAACAAAATTGAATGCTTAGTAAGAGCAACTGGAGGACACTCAGAACCCTTCAACATAAGATCCGGAGTACGACAAGGTTGTGTCCTGTCCCCTCTCTTGTTTATAACATATATAGACAACATATCTAAAGAAACTGATGGGAGATGCCTTGAAGAGATTAGAACAAGAATCGCCATGGCAAAAGTAGCCTTTAGCAAGATGAAAAACATATTGACCAATAAAAAGATGTCAATTGAAACGAGAAAAAGAGTGTTGAGATGCTACATTGAACCTGTACTTTTGTATGGATGTGAAGCGTGGACAATGAGCAGTCAGGCTGAAAAACATCTGATGGCTGTAGAGATGTGGTTTCTGAGGAAAATGCACAGAATACCATGGACAGCCAGAAAGACCAATGAACAAGTCCTTCAAGAAACAAATGAAGATCGTAAATTGATTAGAGAAATTAGACGTAGACAGTCAAAATTTTTTGGGCATGTTATGAGAAGAGATGGATTGGAGAATTTGGTGACAACTGGTAAGATCGAGGGGAACAGACCAAGGGGAAGACCTAGAAGCAAGTACATGGATGGCTTGGCCTTGTGGCATGGTCGAGACAGAAACACGGAGCTGATCCACGACTCTGGTGATCGAGTGAGATGGCAGAACATGACCGCCCACGCTTATCGGCATGGCACATGATGGATGGATGGATCTAAAGAAACCAGCCAAGCAGAGACCGCAAGAACTCCGCATGACGAGAACACAGAAGAAGAACCATCTGCAAATCTAACCATTAGAGAACTCCTGCTTGCGGACGACCAAGCACTAATAGCAAAATCAGAAGCTGAATTACAAGACCACATGAATAGTCTAAGCGAAATGTGTAGGGAACATAACATGAAAATTAGCACAAGTAAAACAGAGGTACTGACTATAACTAAAGAAGAAAAAGCAACAACGATTTACCTAAACGAACATCCCTTGAAACAAGTAAAGAGTTTCAAGTACCTATGAAGTATAATATCATCAAATGGCAAATCAGAAGACGAGATCGAAAATAGATGCAACAAGGCAAATCAACTCATTCGACAAATGGCACCAATACTAAAGAACAAACATGTATCAATAACTTCTAAGAAAGCACTTTACAACACAATCTTCCTACCAACTCTATGTTACCAATGCCAAACCTGGACAATGACAGAAAAAGAGAAAAGAAAAATCACAACAACAGAAATGAGATTCCAGAGAAGAATACACAATGCATCAAGAAGAGATAAGATCAGAAATGAAGAAATCAGGAATAAAGTTGGGGTTACAGCTTCATTAGATTTTATTAGACAGCAGCAAGTCAAATGGTTTGGCCATGCAAGTAGGTTACCAACTAACAGTATACCACAAAAAGCAATGATGCACAGACCAGAGGGAAACAGGAAGAAGCCGACCACGTAAATGAATACCAGAGTCCATGGAAATATCGATACATGAAGCCCATAAGCGGGCACTCTCCCGATGTTTATACTTCACCTCGTCACCGCAAGGTACAAGAGGAACCTGATGAGATGAGATGAGATAAAGATGTCTTCAACAACAGTCAGGGTTGCTGTAGCGCATACATTGGCACCTTGCCGTCTTGACAGACGATAGTTTGTGCTTTAAAAAGGCATAATAACTTTTAACTATGGCGGTAGCGAGTGTGACTGATAAGGCCAATTTGCGCTGTAAATGTCCGTTCACAGTGGGTGCATGTGAACACATGGTCATTTCCACCATCATGCACCATCTTACGTCTCAAACGCTTGGTGTGTGACTTTTCTGCAATAATTTTCTCCTTTGACTTTATTCCATTTCTGATATTTGCCCTCCATGCAACACGTTCAGCGGCGACTTGCTCCCAATGTGCATTATCAATGCCTGTATCAATCATGTCCCGCTTACACACATCTTTGTATCGTAGTAGAGGCCTACCCTGAGATCTCTTACCCATCTGTAATTCACCAAAAAAGATATCCTTTGGTATTCTACCATCATCCATCCGCCTAAGATGTCCTATCCATCTAAGTCTACGAAGACTGAGCATGGAATAAACTGTCACACAACCTGATCTTTCCAATACTTCAGTATTTGTGATTTTGTCTTGCCACTTAATACCAAGAATTCTTCGCAGACACCGCATATGAAAGCTGTTTAAATTGTTCTCTTGGTGTGAGTAAGTTGTCCAGGTTTCACTGCCATAGAGAAGAGTACTAAGGACACAGGCTTGATAGACAAGGACTTTTGTTTTGGCAGTAAGCTTCCTGTTCTCCCAGACTCTTTTTCTTAACCTGTTCATTGTTGTTGCTGCCTTACCAATCCGGATGTTGATTTCCTGATCTAGGGATAATTTGCTATTTACCACCGATCCTAGATATGTAAAATGGTCTACTATCTCTAGTTCGGCGTCGTCAATAAAGATTGATGGTACCCCATGTGCACCTTGTGACATAATCTGTGTCTTCTTTTTGCTAATTGTTAAACCAAATTCAGAACAAGCATTGGAGAATGCAGATAGTAGACATTGCAATTCTTCCTCAGAGTGGGTCGTAACTGCAGCATCATCTGCAAAAAGCAACTCTCTGATCAGTACCCTCCTAATTTTGGTCTTAGCCTTCAATCTCTGAGCATTGTAGAGGCCGCCATCTGAGCGTGAGTGAATGTATATACCACCATCCTGATCACGAAATGCATATTTCAGTAGAAGTGAAAAGTATATTCCAAAGAGGGTGGGAGCTAGTACACAACCTTGCTTAACTCCACTCTTGATTTCAAATTCTTCAGAAGTTGCACCATCAAATTTGATTATACCCTTCATGCCTGTGTGGAACGATTCCACAATGGACAGAAGAGTTGGTGGGCAGCCAATCTTCTTTAGTGCCTTGAACAGACCCTCACGACTGACCAAATCAAATGCCTTTGTGAGGTCGATGAAGGCAATAAACAGTGGTTGATTCTGTTCACGGCATTTTTCTTGCATTTGTCGCAATGAGAATATCATATCAGTGGTAGACCGGTTCTGTCGAAAGCCACACTGTGATTCGGGGTAGACTTGATCTCCTAGGACTTGAAGTCTGCGCAGAACAATTCTGGCAAATACTTTTCCAACAATACACAGAAGTGAGATACCCCTATAGTTGTTGCAGTCGCTCCGATCGCCCTTGTTCTTGTACAGTGTTATGATGCTTGAATCTTTGAAATCCTGTGGGACTTGTCCTTCACGCCAGCATAGCTCTATTAGCTGGTGGATCTGTATAGTGAGTGTGTCTTGCCCACTCCTGATAACCTCTATTGGAATCCCATCCTTACCTGGAGCCTTGCCAGATGCAAGTTCATTTATAGCACACTTAACTTCTGTTATGGTGGGAAGTGTGTCCAGGTGGTCAAGAGTTGGTAGAGCCTCTATGGCGTTGAGGGCATTATCCGCTAGTTTGGTCTCACTTGAGTAAAGCTCCAAATAGTGCTCTACCCATCTGTCCATCTGCTGTTTCTTATCAGTGATGACTTCTCCAGTCAAGGTTTTCAATGGTGCACTTCTTTTGATCACTGGACCACAGGCTTTCTTTATTCCTTCATACATGCTTCTTATGTCTCCCTTATCACTTGCGATTTGAATGGACTCACATAACTTGATCCAATAATCATTTGCACACTGCCTGGCAGCCTTTTGCACATCCTTCCTAGATTGCCTTAGCTCACTCAGAGTGTTACGCGTTGGTCTTTCCTTGTTTCTTAAGAGAGCTTTCTTCTTCTTATCAATCAAGGGCTGCAGAGTCTCGCTGTTGGCCGCAAACCAGTCCTGCCTCTTATGATCCACAGTGCCGTAAACCTTTACGGCAGTTTTACAAAGAGTTTCCTTAAGTTTATTCCATTTATCATTTACTGTACAATTTTCTGGTGTATCAGTGAAAGCGTCTTCAAGTTGCTGTTGAAACTGAAAGCACTTTTCAGGATCATGAGTGTTAATAATATTAATCCTGGGGCTAGATTTGTGTTTAGCTGTGTAGATTCTCTTTGGTCTCAGTCTAACCCTTGCAACAACCAAAGAATGATCCGTATCACAGTCAGCACTGTGGTAACTACGAGTCAATGATATATGGTTCAGATGTTGTCTCCGTGTGATGATGAAGTCCAGCTGGTGCCAATGGCCGGATCTTGGATGTTTCCATGTGACCTTATGCATCTCTTTTGTTTTAAAAAAAGAGTTTGTAATACATAGGTCATTACTGGTGCAATGCTCCAGCAGCCTTTGCCCATTTTCATTCATGCGACCGATGTTGTATTTTCCAAGGCACACTGGCCATGAACTCGAGTCCTTGCCCACACGAGCATTGAAATCACCGAGCATATAAATGTAGTCGGATTTTGGAACTGCCTTGATCACAGAGTCTAACTCCTCATAGAACAAATCCTTCACATCATCAGAGGAATCGAGTGTCGGTGCATATGCAGTAATAATGGTGACAAACCCACAAGAGGTTGCCAAGCGCAGGGATAATAGTCTTTCATTTCCTCCTGCTGGAATTTCAATCATTCCCAGTAGCGAATTCTTCACTGCAAAGCCCACACCGTGTTGCCTTTTTTCTGCCTGCCCTTTACCCTTCCAGAAAAAGGTGTAGTTGTTTTCCCTGAGTGACCCTTCCTCAGCGAGGCGAGTCTCCTGCAGGCCAGCAATATCAATGTTAAGACGATTGAGTTCGGCATCAATCACAGCCGTTTTTCTCACATCGTCAATATTGGTCAAGTCAGTGGAAAATCCTGGACACATGGTTCTCACGTTCCAGGTTGCAAGCCGTAGCTTGAGGTTTCTATTTATATTTTTGTTTGTACCTGGTGCATTGGTTTTACAGCCTGCGATTCAGATTTTGTCCTAGCCCCAAGCACCCATTGAAGCAGGCAGGCTGTGGCGGATCAGCACCCAATTGGCTGGGGGCTGCCCAGCTTGAGGCGGGCGGTAGCTGATCAGTGACACCTATAGGTGTCTCCCACCGTCAGAGGCAACGCGTGGCGCCCCATGTCTACGCCAACTGACAAGGACTTATAACCCGTAACAGTTGCCTCTCGCTTTGATTCCGAGACCAGTTAAGACCAGGGATGGAGTTATTGCCTCTCCATAGCAGAGTCCATGGAAATATCGATACATGAAGCCCATAAGCGGGCACTCTCCCGATGTTTATACTTCACCTCGTCACCGCAAGGTACAAGAGGAACCTGATGAGATGAGATGAGATAAAGATGTCTTCAACAACAGTCAGGGTTGCTGTAGCGCATACATTGGCACCTTGCCGTCTTGACATGAAGCCCATAAGCGGGCACTCTCCCGATGTTTATACTTCACCTCGTCACCGCAAGGTACAAGAGGAACCTGATGAGATGAGATGAGATAAAGATGTCTTCAACAACAGTCAGGGTTGCTGTAGCGCAGTAGCTAGTCCAAATCACTGGTCCTGTATGTGAATCCCATCAAGACGTCCACTAAAACAATTACCCGGGCTCACATAATAATTCAGCATAAAATGGATGCAAGGAAACTTTCTGGGAAGCAAAATCGGTCGATGTGATACTCATCAGATCATTGGTCTATAGTTAATTCATTCATTCATTCATTCATTCATTCATTCATTCATTCATTCATTCATTTAGTAACATGTCCTTTGTAGAACCTCGATCCCATAACAACCTTCCGGAAATCCTCTTTATTATGTTTTCTGTCATAGTTGTTATGGTTTCTTGGCAAGTTTTGCAGAAGGTAGTTTGTCATTGCTTTCCTTCTGGGCAGTGACTGTACTAGTCGGTGGCCATAGCCATTGTCTCTACTGATGAGATCATCTGCCTATCGTCGCAGAGTGCAAGACCATAACCAACAACAATCTGTCGGCTGCTCTCACACTCCATCCACCACCTGCTTCCATGGCTGATTGGGGGGGGGGGCTAAACGGGTACTCCACCTTGCCCAAGGGTGTCCCGTAGACTAACGGAGGAAAAGAGCGTCTTACATCTCCTTTGATAGGGGATACCACTACCCCGCTAACCGACTATAGTTAATTGGTCTATACAATTATGAGGCTAACACTATGTACCCTTATAGTCCCATGGCATAGGAATATGTCGTTTACTGTTTTACTTTTTAATGACAACGCATTGTAATAATTTTGGCACAACATTTCTAACTTAACGCAGCCTACATGGAAGATATAAATTAATCCTACAAGTAACAACGTATGGGCAAAAGGCCTAGATTCGAAACTATCGATGCATATTGAGACTATGGTAAATAAACCAAAGGAAACTTATAAGGCTTTGAGGCATATTTAGTACATGGCGTTATCCTCACATCTGTATGTACCAAGCCGCACTCATTGGGTCAAGTTAATATCACGACGGTCGACTTTACTGTCCATGTCATTTCCAAATACCCATTTTATCCTAAGTCGATCTGAGAGACTAAGTCAGTTAGTACAATGTGGTCTGACTGGCATTCGACAAATGACCATAGGACTGGCCACTATGTTAAGTCTGTGGTGCTAGGTCTATATTTGCCTAACTAAACTCCTCGGTTTGTGTGTTCACAGTTTTTACTCCGGCCTCCTCGTCTCCTTCGACATTTTCTGTAATCCAGTCTATGAAGCTGTATCTCTCCTGGTTCACAGTCTATGAAGCCGTGTCTCTCCTGGTTCACAGTCTATGAAGCCGTGTCGCTCCTGGTCACAGTCTATGAAGCCGTGTTTCTCCTGGTTCACAGTCTATAAAGCGCACTGCCCGATGCCAACTCCGTGATGGTCACACTCAATGAAGCTGTGTCTCTTCTGCTCAGTCTATGAAGCTGTGTCTCTTCTGGTCACAGTCAATGAAGCTGTGTCACCCCTGGTAACATTCTATTAAGCTGTGTCTCTTCTGGTCTTTCGCAATGGGAAAGAATTGTGACCCGAATTACGAGGACTAAAGCTCGAGTGACTTGGCCACTGCTCGATGATAGTATTGGACCCATTTAGTCACAAAATTAGGTTCCCAATAATGCTTCAATTGCGAAAGGAAAGGGTGTCAATAATGAAGGGCACTGTTTACCTTATGTTATCATAGTGGACCTAATAAAGATAAAGATAGTGTCATGACAGATGCTGCTTGTGTTAGGATGTGAAAAATTATGACATTGCACATTATAGAAAAATGCATATTGAGATGGAGTGTTCAGTTCCTATCGTGACCCGCTTTCCTTCCCAGACTTCTTCTTATAGTTCACGCCGTATACTTCCAATCAATTATGATACTGATGTTCCTCCATATCAGAATATACAATTGTCCAGAATCTTCTCTTTTGGTCTGCCCCTGCCTCACCTCCCTTCCAACTTTCCCGTTGTGACGATATATTCCAGCTTTTTCCTTCTCATGACATTCTCAAAGACTGTGACTATCATCTTCTGATGTTTGTACCTACTTCTCTTTGTGCATTAATTAATCTCAAGATATCTTTATTATCCTTTCTATCCACCCATGGTGTCTTCATCCTTTTTCTATAAAACCACATCTCCACGGCTTCCAGAAAATTCCTCGCTTGTCTGCTAATTGTCCATTATCCGTATCCCAGACAATGTTCAGAAATTCTTTAATATTCATTTTACGACGCTGCGTTGACTCCTTTGCCGTTATGCGGAAAAAAAAGAAGAAAGATCCCACTTCTGGGGGATTATATTCGGGCGAATGTCTTGGCAGGCCAGCGCACTATTCACCGAGGTTTAGTAACGTTAAGCCTTTTGCAACTGGATTGTTTATCTGAATAATGACACAGGATACTAAGGAAGCACAAAATATAGATTCGGCGATTCACAATTTCGGTGCTCATATAATATATTACAGCTATTGTTAAGTGATGCATTGACATCGTTAGTTAAAAGACCTTGATTCCATTGGGTTGCCACGTACATAAAACTGAGATTTAAATTCGCGTTAACAACCAATATGACATTGCTGACAAAGAACTGTTTAGGAATAATTGGTGGAGTGGATAACATTGTTTAAATCATGTCATGATATATTAGTAATGAGGTCTGACGGTGTACGAAGAAATGTCAGAAGAATCAATTAGGTTCAGTTTCCACAATGAAGTTTGGCTGTAATGGATTTCCAATACTGTCTATTTGTCCCCTAGATATCACAGTCTTTTAGACTGCTGTTCGTCCATCTATTGATCTTCCCACTTGTATCATTGTCTACCTCTTACTCGCCAGCCATCAACCTTACCACCATTATGCTTTTTATAAGAGTGTTTTGTCTGTTAACGTGACCGAAATATTTCATTCCCCTGTCTTTTATTTCTTTAATCAACTCTCTTTTCATTCCCAGATTTTAGAGAACCTCTGTATTTGTTTTTGTTTCCATGAAATACGACATATTCTTCTGTATATCTACATCTCCAGGGTCTATATTGGACTTTCTAATTGTTTATTCATTGTGCAGGCATCGGCACTATATAGTAGTGTTAAATGTAGATAACATGTGACAGTTCTCATCTTTAATGCAATGTTAATCTCTCTATAACACATAACATTGGCACCTTGCCGTCTTGACAGACGATAGTTTGTGCTTTAAAAAGGCATAATAACTTTTAACTATGGCGGTAGCGAGTGTGACTGATAAGGCCAATTTGCGCTGTAAATGTCCATTCACAGTGGGTGCATGTGAACACGTGGTCATTTCCACCATCATGCACCATCTTACGTCTCAAACGCTTGGTGTGTGACTTTTCTGCAATAATTTTCTCCTTTGACTTTATTCCATTTCTGATATTTGCCCTCCATGCAACACGTTCAGCGGCGACTTGCTCCCAATGTGCATTATCAATGCCTGTATCAATCATGTTTCGCTTACACACATCTTTGTATCGTAGTAGAGGCCGACCCTGAGATCTCTTACCCATCTGTAATTCACCAAAAAAGATATCCTTTGGTATTCTACCATCATCCATCCGCCTAAGATGTCCTATCCATCTAAGTCTACGAAGACTGAGCATGGAATAAACTGTCACACAACCTGATCTTTCCAATACTTCAGTATTTGTGATTTTGTCTTGCCACTTAATACCAAGAATTCTTCGCAGACACCGCATATGAAAGCTGTTTAAATTGTTCTCTTGGTGTGAGTAAGTTGTCCAGGTTTCACTGCCATAGAGAAGAGTACTAAGGACACAGGCTTGATAGACAAGGACTTTTGTTTTGGCAGTAAGCTTCCTGTTCTCCCAGACTCTTTTTCTTAACCTGTTTATTGTTTTTGCTGCCTTACCAATCCGGATGTTGATTTCCTGATCTAGGGATAATTTGCTATTTACCACCGATCCTAGATATGTAAAATGGTCTACTATCTCTAGTTCGGCGTCGTCAATAAAGATTGATGGTACCCCATGTGCACCTTGTGACATAATCTGTGTCTTCTTTTTGCTAATTGTTAAACCAAATTCAGAACAAGCATTGGAGAATGCAGATAGTAGACATTGCAATTCTTCCTCAGAGTGGGTCGTAACTGCAGCATCATCTGCAAAAAGCAACTCTCTGATCAGTACCCTCCTAATTTTGGTCTTAGCCTTCAATCTCTGAGCATTGTAGAGGCCGCCATCTGAGCGTGAGTGAATGTATATACCACCATCCTGATCACGAAATGCATATTTCAGTAGAAGTGAAAAGTATATTCCAAAGAGGGTGGGAGCTAGTACACAACCTTGCTTAACTCCACTCTTGATTTCAAATTCTTCAGAAGTTGCACCATCAAACTTGATTATACCCTTCATGCCTGTGTGGAACGATTCCACAATGGACAGAAGAGTTGGTGGGCAGCCAATCTTCTTTAGTGCCTTGAACAGACCCTCACGACTGACCAAATCAAATGCCTTTGTGAGGTCGATGAAGGCAATAAACAGTGGTTGATTCTGTTCACGGCATTTTTCTGGCATTTGTCGCAATGAGAATATCATATCAGTGGTAGACCGGTTCTGTCGAAAGCCACACTGTGATTCGGGGTAGACTTGATCTCCTAGGACTTGAAGTCTGCGCAGAACAATACTGGCAAATACTTTTCCAACAATACACAGAAGTGAGATACCCCTATAGTTGTTGCAGTCGCTCCGATCGCCCTTGTTCTTGTACAGTGTTATGATGCTTGAATCTTTGAAATCCTGTGGGACTTGTCCTTCACGCCAGCATAGCTCTATTAGCTGGTGGATCTGTATAGTGAGTGTGTCTTGCCCACTCCTGATAACCTCTATTGGAATCCCATCCTTACCTGGAGCCTTGCCAGATGCAAGTTCATTTATAGCACACTTAACTTCTGTTATGGTGGGAAGTGTGTCCAGGTGGTCAAGAGTTGGTAGAGCCTCTATGGCGTTGAGGGCATTATCCGCTAGTTTGGTCTCACTTGAGTAAAGCTCCAAATAGTGCTCTACCCATCTGTCCATCTGCTGTTTCTTATCAGTGATGACTTCTCCAGTCAAGGTTTTCAATGGTGACCCGTAACAGTTGCCTCTCGCTTTGATTCCGAGACCAGTTAAGACCAGGGATGGAGTTATTGCCTCTCCATAGCACAAAGCCTGGGCTAAAATATAGAGATCATGTGTTGCCCATGCAGCATGATCCCTCTCTCGGCCTGCCTAGTTCACTCCAGAGGAAAGGTAACACCCCTACATCTGGAACAAGACAAGCTGCAGAAGCTGCCGGATCAGCAAAGCAATGCTCTAACTGTCCGCCTGTCGGAGCTTCGATCCTAGACCAGTCGCCAACCAAGGCTTAGGGCCTGGTCTGCCCTACCATGACAATTTTGTCTTTAGCTTGCATTTCCTCGCACCAGGGTAAGGCCTGTACCCTCCCAATTGCGCTCTTCCGCCCGAAGCCGTTGGCACAATGTGGGGTGTCGGGTTTGGTAAGCGCCGCCCAACGTTCGGCGCTAACAGAAACCAGGTAGTACCGTCTACTGTTATACGGTAGCTCAGTCATATCTCTCTATAAGCTAATACTGATTTCATGTTGTTGAAAACGCTTTTAGCCATTCTAATTATACTCTTCATTTCTGTTTCACCACTGCCATCATCTGTTACTACATGTCCAAGATAGAAAAAAAGAAAGAAATTGTCATTTGTTCTAGTATCATAGCGTTTATTGTGGTTTTCATTAATGACGTCTCCTTTCCACTGCTAATTATCATAGTTTGCGTGTTTTATATATTAATATCTAAGCCCTATTGTGCGCTATGACAGTTTACTTATTCTACTAGTTTATGCAACTGGTTCACTTTCTGCTAGTACCACTGTATCACCAGCATAACTAAGATTGTTTATGAAGAATAAATGCCGTTAAATTATAAGTAGTTATGTTTTCAATAGACTTTGTCCACCTCGTGTAAGCTCCAACGACATATATCACAATTTGCGCGCTTCACTCTTTTTTGCCGAGACACAAGACTATCAAGAATTTTCTCTCGATGTCTTCCTCTATCTTTCTTTCCTCGAATATTTCCAGTTGTCAAAATGTATTGAACATATTAAAAACGTTATTCAGCTGTAATTAATTTACAACCAAACTTGTCTATTTCTTTCTTTTTTTTAAAACCGGGTTAAGAAATGTTGCGTTGTTGACGTTTCCAGAAAGTTAAACATAATAACTATTACTAAGTGGTTGTTTTTTGTTACTATTTTCCTCTGAGAAACGATGCTTTAATACAGAAATACAAACCTCTCATACATTATACACCGTTGTAAAATATTATTATCATTATTATGGTTTGTGTGGTTAATGCCGTTTAATTGTAGTTTTTAAAAAAGTAAATGATCCTTTTAACGCTATGGGGCGTTTAGGATAAACGTAAAATATGAAGTAAAACTGTCTACTGTGTCAGCTGTCTACTGTTACACGCCTTCTCACTATTGGGTACGTGGTGCTAACCCCCATATTTAATTGACCAATCGGCACTGGTTAGCTGATCTGGTTAGTATCACACCCGCGCTATACTTCGCAGGATATTTCCTGTACCCATTTCAGGCTTAATCAACCTTTTAGCTCAAGTCAGTTCTAAAAATTTACTTCGATGGAGATTCGAACACAAGACCACCGGACTATCTGCCGATTGTGCTGGTCACTGCGCTATCGCGAAACCCTCTGTGAATTGTAAGTGAACTGTGGACCGACTCCCTTTGATTCATAGCGGATATGAATTGTATCTCTTTACCTGCCAACAACGTGTGACGTGTAACTGGCACTTTCCTTTCAATTACTGTCTGCCCGTAATGTATGTTTTGCGTATCCTTTTACAGGACTTAGCTGTCAACAGCAGCATCTTTCAGCTGTCTGTTGATCTCTTGGCAAGATTACGCTCAGTAGTTTGCCATTGCTTTCTGAGCGGCCGGCTCAGTATCCGCAAGTCACGAGCGGGGGTCGAACCACCTCAGTTCTCGCTCCGCTGCGAGACTCTGCGTGATAAACGGGATTACAGAGAGAAAGTGTTGTAACCCCACAGCCAGAGAGACCGGCCCGTAATGTATACCGTTATATATTTGGTCAAAACATGCTAAAGAAATCTGGCTTCATCAACGACCAGTTTGAAAGTAATACATCTATGATTTGTCAAGATAGTTATCACCTTCCGGACACCATCTGCGGAAAAATTCTGCGACTAAAGGATTTAGCTGATGCTATACCCCCCTGACATCCCCTCTCCATTGTTGCTTTCTCGCCGTCTCTGTGATGCTTACTGTCCAGTTTCTGAGACGGCCGTGGTTATATAAGGCGGAAGAAAATGTTTGGGAACAAAGTAACGATACCAATACGAGAAGATTATTAGCGGAAACCAAGGTCGAAATCTGCAAGGAAGACATAATTAGCAAAATTTTCCCCGACTGATAGGCCTCATTTTCCCGTGTCTCTCACTCCTGAGTATGGTTCACATCATCATTAGAAATGTTAAAAATAAAATCTATTTAATAAATGTGTCTTACTTCGGTGTAAACCTTCTGAATTAATGGTGAAAGAGGAAAGAGGAGGAAATCGATGAGGGAAATAGAGCCGCAGAAAATCCGCTGGCGGAGAGAAAATGGGTAAGCAATAATTGACATATATCTTGTCCAATAAACGCTATCATACTTGCATGTGATGCTGCTATGTGACGACAGATCACAATGATTAGTATCCATGCTGTATATCAACGAGCAATGAAATATGCAAATGTTGCAAAGTTTGATGAGGTTTCCACGTGTTAACTTCAGTCTCTAACAATTATATTATCATCATCATCATCATTATAACCATCATGATCTTCATCATTTAGTGATCATCATTATCATCATGATGGCGTAGGCGTTCATTAATCGCCATAGATCCTAGTTCCCGGTGTTCTGAATCAAGCATGCTGATTATAATCCTCTACGTCAACGTCTGAAGGCATCCATTTTAATTTCTAACAATCTGCATCTGCCTCTTCTATTGTAGATCTCTGCAGTCGTCACATGCCGTTCTTCTCATTACGTGACGATAGAAAGAACAGTGTGTGTCTCTATATTAGAGTAAATACAAACAGTGAGGTATGTGTAGCCCCTGCGAAAAGATGAGACATACTAAACACGGATACAGTGTACATACCTTACAAAGGACCCCACAATGGTAAACATAAATCGCAAAGTGAAAATGTACTACCAGTCCAACATGAGAAAAATGCGAATACAAACCGTAGCCATAAGCATAAACACGGCAGAGGATTTAACGGTTTAAAAAAAAATATGTATTCTAAGACAGAACAAACGACATGTCGATAATACACATCTTCATCAGGGTCAGAACAACACAAACAGATCTAAAGAAATATATGAAATTCAAAACAGTATTTTCTCGTAGTGAATTTGAATAACGAAGACACAAACAATAGATTGCACGATTTATTGCCTTGCCTGGTCTATTTCGCTGCATCTCGTCAGATACATACTTCAGAATTCACACAAAGTAAAGTAAAATAACTAGATAAATCCTTCAAGCTGAAATATACACATGTGACGTTAACGTGCGAATATGTATATATTTCAGCTTGAAGAATGTATCTAGTTATTTTACTTTACGTTGTGTGAATTCTGCGGTATGTACCTGACGAGATGGCAGCGAAATATGCCAGACAATAAATCATGTAATCTATTTTTTGCGTCTTCGTTATTCAAATATGAAATTATAAAATAATATTAAAACACAAAACCTTCGTTGCCAAAAAGGCATTTTGTGTATATTCTACATTGTCTCGTTTCATTGCAACTGCATCGTCCTTACATATATAGTTGAACAGTCACAGAGGTTTTCTTAACTATTCATGCAGTAAGCTTTTTCCCAAGACATGCTGGCGTGGTGGGAAATGATCTGGCGAACAGGCGAACTGGCTTCGCACCGCTAGGTGGTGTATTGGTGCACGATAATGCAGATGGGGCCAGTGTCATGGGCAGAAATGAGTTAAAAGTATTCACGAAGGGAACACGCAAGACTGGACTAGTAGAGGTTAAGACGAAGCGTTGAATAGAACGAAAACAGGTCAGCCAGATTAAAACAACTCACGGGTTCACGAAAATGTAGACGACAGATAGCGACCTGAGCGATATGCTAGCTGGACAGGTCATTCGAGGCGCGAATAGCGAACACACACATCCACAAACAAGTTATATATATATATACATATATATATATATATATATATATATATATATATATATACGTCAGAATGGCCGAATGGATAAGAACGTATGTTCTTAAACATCGGGTGTGCTGGTACCGAGACAACCGGACAGCTGCACTAAAATGTTGACCTATCGTCCTTGACGTGGGGAGGTAAATTACAAGTACCTCTGAAGTCGGAGTGGGTTCGCCTGATGGCGAGGGACACTGTCATTAGGGAATGCTAATCCACATGACGCAAAATTCAGTCCAGCACTACTAAAAGTAGTATGTATATATATATATATATATATATATATATATATATATATATATATATATATATAAAGTTGCATGCCCTTCACAGGACGTAGCAGTCAACCCCAGCATTTTCGCTGTTCGTGATTCCTGGGCCAACTTTACGTTCAGTAGTTTGCCATTGCTTTCTGAACGACCGGCTCCTATACCTTTTTCGAAAAAACCAGCACAGCTGCTTTTCGAACGCGGGTATACGGGCTCCCAAACCACGTTCGCAAGCCCTTAAAGAACATAACGATTTACAAGCCATCTAGACCATCAGCGAAGTAGTAACTACGGTGAGACTGGACGGATTAATCAACCCAACAGTTTGTGCCAAATTTTTATGCTGTTCTTGACAGTAGCTAGAGCTTAATTCACCTGCGGTATCGCATAATCTCTGACTAGTCGGAACGATAGCACCAGTGTAAACACGAGTAGACTGAGTGCCACTGATCGGAAGTACGTTGTGGAACAATGAACCAGTGTGAGCACCGAGAGAGAGAGAGAGAGAGAGAGAGAGTGTGTGTGTGTGTGTGTGTGTGTGTGTGTGAGAGAGAGAGAGAGAGAGAGAGAGAGAGAGAGAGAGAGAGAGAGAGTCATCGTCACCTGGTTGGCAAGCGAAGCACTAAACAGTTTGCGTCGTAATTAAACTGTTGTTTGGCTGCAGCTGTGAGTTATATTCACTTTGTCGAGAGCGTCAATGAGCATGGTGTGCCCGAGCCAATACCTCTATTATCTACGAGCCACGGAAACACACCCCGAGTAACGTCATGGCAGACAGGACCTGTTTGGGTTATGTGTAGAGTGTGGAAAATGATATAAATGAACATGACCTTAAGAGAATAGGATCTGACCGACACTCAGTATTCGGAGGAATAACCAAACGGACACATTATCAGTTTGCAACCGGTACCATTAATATTAAGCCTTCTTGCTGGTTGTTAATGACGAGGACAGGGTGCTGAGAAGTCGATTCCTGACTTGATTCATGCAGTCTAAGATTTAACCTGAACAATTCGACATGTTTTAAAATATGTAAATAAAATATATTGAATGTCCCCGGTCTCATTATGTGTTACGTATCTCACTAAATGTTCTATATTGATTTTGAACAGTTCTAGGAAGAATTCACACCTGCCTTACCGCTCTTTGCACCTTATACCAGTTTGATATTTCACCAGCTTCGCTGACAGCTGATTGCAGCTCATGTTATAACAATTCACAAATAAGTGGGCAACATGCGATGGACACGATATACCCATCATGATGTTCCTAAATTTCTAATGTTGAATATAGTTGAAGACCTTATTGTAGTCTACGATCAAGTTTGAAGATGTACATTATTAATTCTACATCACTTAAAGATGGTTTTCGTGTTTAAAGTTTCCCTTGCGCCGTCTGACACCTGCCCATGCTTCTTCGATTCATCATCACGAGAAAATATACATGTACTAAATACCTGCGTATTTTGTATGTTCGGCAATCTGTATCCACCCACCTATATTGTTATTTACCATGATGTAGTAATTTATCGTTGTGACCCCAGCCGACGTCATTGTCACGCATTGACTAGTGCCAGATATGAACCCAGGATACCTCTGATAGTTTCTGGACTAGATTTCACTTTAAACTCTCCAGTCAAGCTGAAAGTGTGCTGATGAGTCTGGGCTGGACATCATACTGACCAAGACCCTTGATAATATTGATTAGCTTTGCTAACGAAGTAAGCCAAGACAATGATCTCCGCTGTTGTATAGACATCCGAAGATTTAAAACTGTGCGTGATGCGAGATTGCAAGAGAGTCGCAACAATTACCCCCCGAAGTTGTAGATAATCAGTACCCAAGTCTAGCACACATCGCGTGGAGATCTCGAATGAATGATTATTTAATTTGCTGCCTGAATGGAACTAAGGCATCATCAGTCTCCAATTCTTTAATCGTACAGGAGTGAGCAATTTGAATCCATGGGATTGTAACAACACCACATAAAACAATTCACAAGTATTGACTGAGGCTCTTAGAAGTAGAAGAAAGATGTCGAGATGAGAGGACACACCGGACAACATAAAAATTGAAAGCTATAATAAGCATACGAGGATTCGAATCACCTTCATATGACATCACACCACGCTTAGGGAACAAATGAACTTGGTCGCACGATCAAATCGACATCCTTAAAAAATATGGCATCATTAACCAGACCTATCGCCCACCTGTATCCTCAACTATGGAATTTGGTGTTTTTGAGGACAGTGCTCACTGTAAGAACACGTGAACTTCGACGCATGGCAACAACAACATCACACATCAGCCCCATGCAGCTATTACTTTAAATTCACGCTCAACTTGTGTATTAATAATTTAAAATAACAACCTGTCTGGGCATAAAGAATCACGCTGCACGAGCCTCACAGACAACATCAATTCTGTCGTTGTAACAATTATGTTCCAGCTGTGGCTGGTCGATGATAGTAATCCCGCTGCGCTGAGAGCGAGTTACTGAACGCTCTTGGTATACATCTGAAACAAAACGTGAAATATTTCTTCTCGTATATCAGTTTCTTTAGTTTATTGAGGTTTTTATTTTTTAAATCTTATACATTAATTGCTACAGTTTAAAATTATTATGTTAGTTATGGGAGCTGTGAAAGAGCAGTTGCTAGCACGCTTGCATGTCTGCAGGAGGACACGTGTTCAAATCCCAACGAGGTGTGCTGTAAAACAACAACAACAACAACAACAACAACAACAACAACAACAACATCAACAACAACAACAACAACAACAACAACAACCCGAGATTCTATATCAGACCAAACTAAAATGAGCACCAGGAGGTACTATGGAAAGTAAAGGCCACTGGCATGATACTGCTTATATCATCCATGGAGTGCCGATTGATCTGTAAAATACTGGACTTGGCTATTACAATCATCACGTAGCAGATACGTTGCAGAACATCGCTCTCTTTACGTCCCGATGAAAAGTAGTCTAAATCTTTGGCAGTTCTCCTGTATCCTGAATCATGTTCATGCTCAGAGTGTCTTCAGTTTCTTCTTTCCCTCTTTGTGATGGTCGATTCTTGTCACTTCTTCCAGGGACAATGTCCTCCATCAGGGGTCTTTCCAAACCATGTGACCTTTAATAAGGCCAAGTAGTTTCAGCTTAAGAGACGTGGTGCTGCTTATGAGATACGTTTCTTCGATGTTCACATATTGAAGTGTCACTAGTCTGCTTTTTCTGAGTCCATGAAATTCTAAGAACTTTACTTTAGCATTTAAGTTCACGAGCCTCAATTTACGTCAGTAGTGATTACGAAATGATCCACGATTCACGTGTATATCTTAGCACAGGAAACATGCAAGTTCCAAAAACAAATGTTACTTTAAGCTGCAAAGTACCTGCCACATGATGATGCTGATTTGATGATGATGATGTTAAAGATGATAAATGTGAACATAAGGAGCAATCAAATACCTTGGTTACTGGTGCATTGTAATTGCACGGACACGACATATTTGGTGTTATAAGCTAAAAAAAAAATTTCTATTATTAATACATAATTTTCTTCCATTATATTGAAATGCATAAAACAACTTCCTATTGTCACAATGAGTTAGTTTATAATAATACTATCTAATAGGTACACTTTACAATTGTAAATCTTTATTCAAGATGACACACGATAAGTAACGGGAACAAGATCTGACTACAGAAATTCATTCATTCAGTAGCATGTCCTTTGCAGAATCTCGCTCCCATAACAACCCTGCTGAAAACCGCTCGATCACAAGCAAGATGTACCGCTTCCGATACACCCATCTGGAGATCATCCACCACATCCTGCACCCATCTTCTCTATCGCCTTCCTCTTCCTCTCTTCTCAGGCATATACCCCTCCATTATTGTTGTCTCCAAACTTTCGTGACGTTTCAAAATATGACTACACAAATAGTACTTTATTATTGGGATTTCTATTAGGATCAGATGTTCTCCGCGAGCCTTTGGGATTTCTGTATAGCAATGCCATTCACAGCCACTCTGCGGGGTGACACTAATTATGCCTGTAGTGTTCATTACTTATGGTCGGATTTCTACTAGCATTCAACGGGATAAACTTTACCTTCAAGATCCACTAGAAAGAGTCGGATGCGTGATGCTAACTGTTGTCATGGAAACAGCAAGCATATTAACTAGCTGTAAATATTAATTTAAGCGACGGTTTCATTTGGCATTGTCTTATGCCTTTCGTCTCACAAAGGATCATAGGACCTCAGTCGACTCACGGCAAGCTCTGTATAGATTATTTCATAATTTTGTTGGGTATAACAGCTTAGCCGGCTTCCTGGCCTAGAAGTTAGCAACTTTTCTCCGTAATCTCGTAAACTTTCGTAAGTAACGTGACGACGGTGAGAATCAGCAGTGGTTCGAATCGAGTCGGCGACTTGCGGGGTATGTGAGCCGGCCGCTCAGAAAGCAATGGCAAACTACTGAGCGTAATCTTGCCAAGAAATCAATTATCAGCTGAAAGATGCTGGTGTTGACAGCGATGTCCTGTAAAGGATATGCAGAACATTTATAGCAGCTTAACTTTTCTATGTGATGAGATAGCAGGTCTCACATCAAACCTCTTATGATATACATTCAAGAGTAGATTCCAGTGCTGTTATTCTAATATTCCCCGGTAACATACGAGCGAGAGGACACTCTAAGGAACCTAAAATATTACCATAGGCACTCCAGTTCGAAAAGCGTTTTTTGAACAGTGGATACAATTATGTTTAAAACCCGTTCTTGCAGTGGTCGTACAAAGTAATGAGACGTACCTGTTCTGCTGTATGGCACTGAATCTCGGAACCCTGAATACAGAATAGTGAATGCGAGAATCAACATAATTGGAATGGAGGCATTCCCACACAAGCACTAGCTCCTATTCCAAGCCACAGAAGAGCAATAATGATTATTCCATTAGTATTTGCATTAAAATTTCGCTTGGTTTTTCCTCTATGATATGGACAGTTTCCAGTACCTCTAATGACCCTCTTTTGAGTTAGACAGGGCGTCTCTTCAGCTTCACGTTCCACCCTATTTCAGAGAGCCTTCACAATGTCACCTTTATCTTAAATTATCTCACCACCCA
Organism: Cepaea hortensis; assembly: GCA_963921405.1. NCBI lineage: Eukaryota > Metazoa > Mollusca > Gastropoda > Stylommatophora > Helicidae > Cepaea > Cepaea hortensis. The sequence continues at coordinate 174,444,134 of OY992877.1, forward strand.
GAAGGGCAGCATCAGCTATCCCTCAGCCTCTTTATTGCCTCGCACACCGGTATGCCTTGAGCAAAACATCCATGATATGCTCATGATCTCCAGAAGGTCGAGCGACGTTTGCCAATCCTCCAGCCAGTTTCTCGTTTTCATAGCATGCCATAAGAATCCATTGCAAACATATGCCTGGTTGTGTTACCCTCAGCTTTAATTTTCGTACTATATTTTGAAGTAGCAAATAACAAACTCCCATTCTTTAAAGTTTCCATTTGTTTCTGGTTTCTGAGTATAGAGAGGGGAAGTAGCAAATAACAAACTCCCATTCTTTAAAGTTTCCATTTGTTTCTGGTTTCTGAGTATAGAGAGGGGAAGAAGAAGTCTGCAATACAGTCCCAATGGAGATGGCACTTTGGTTCTGAGTCAGAAGGAACATCTACACACTGTCGCCTGTTGTCCCTTGGGTGAGAGGAATCAACACGCACACTCTTTTAATTCTATATCATCAGCCTTGGAATCTAATGGACCTTTGTCTACACAACCCCTTCAGTCTCTGTGTCACTATCTCTCTCTCGTCTTACTACGGGACAATACCTCTTCATATTCCTCCAGAACATACCCACGCAACTCTGGCTTCTAACAAATGATAAAATAATTTAATAAAGAAAAGTGTCAAGTGTGTGCAATGTATGTGTATAGAACTTCTGTAGTATAGTCTATTGTGTATGCGAGATGAGACCAGTTAGTTCAGGATCTTTCATCATAGTGTCCGGCCATACTACAACACAAAACAGCAAGTCAGAGAGACCTCACCAAATGAAGCGTCTCTCCGGCCAGGGGTCGACTTCTTCCAGTTGATCGTGGATAGTCTGGGTGCCTGGTTACTAATGTTGAATATGATAGAAAAAAGTCCATAAGTTCGGAAAACACAATGTACCTGATACGTTTATATAAATCATGTGACCTAGGAACACTTTCACATAGCTCACACGATCTCAAAAAAAAAATCCTTCTGTCTAGTTGGATAATGTTACTTAATGATTCTCATATCTATTCCACCTCTCTACCTACAAATGTCATAGTCTCTGGAGGTGTTTACAGTTCCTTACAATCAGCCGTTTTGGGGCACTCAATCACTGACAAACTAGCCTGATTATGATAAACACTCTTGGCACAGACGAGACGATGATTCCATGCGGAACGGTGTCCCATTGCAAAGGCCATTCAGCAGAACTGCACACGGTGTGACTGTCATTGTCCACACCTCTGAGTTGTCCTTCAGTTCTCATATACAGAAGAACCTGTCGAAGAGAGAACACCCGGTGAGAGAACACCCGATGAGAGAAACCCGATTCAGACCTACTATATGTGAGTGTATGCTGAAGGCCGTACTCAGATATTTATATCCTGATCAACCTAGAACTAAACTCTGGCATAAGGCAGAGGGGTTCATCACATTGGTCTGAGATGTGGTAAGAAAAGGAAAGACTAAAGGAAAGCGAAGAAACCCCAGTAGAACCTTACCGGAAGATCCTACCATTGACATTTCCTTTATCCCCCAAACCACCCTCAATCTCACTGAATATCATCCCACGACATTAGTCTTAACCTGCTGAGTTAAACGATATATCACTCAACCTAGTTCAAGCAATGCATCAGCCTGCCGCTGCCGACACTCCTAGAATAGGTTCCCACAACGCCCCATCACTACGCTCAATTCCAAGTATCTCCCAATTTTCCTAGTCAATTACCAGCCTAGTATTACTCCTACCTAATCTCTATCTAATTAATACTTTATGTAATCTAGTCCTGTCCAGAATTGAAACCACAAATTGACATTATAGACAAATGTCGGTCAACTTTAAACGACACGGGACACCGTAGTTTCTTGTTCAAATTGGAACAGGAACAGCTTAACACTCCAATTCGGTTTAATCCATTTGGCACACTGATTGCAAACTTTTTATCCCGACTCCCGAGGACTGTGTATCTGAATGACGTCACTAACTTGGCCAGAAGCCAGGTGCAGAGAACCTCTCCTTCTCTCATTCTTCTGATCGTGGTAAACAGTATTCCGACGGTCCCTTTTTATCAGGGAAATGTTCCCCTGTGCTCACAGACTTTTCGCCGGAGTTGGGTCTTGGAAAACCTTCTCAGCAACAAAGATTTTCGGCGGCCTAGAGACGACTGTCTCTGGCGATCCATCATTCTGGTCGGCGTCTCCAGTAATTCAGTGACACACACCAACCTCACTCCACAGAATTCCGATGCTTTCCACATAAGATTTAAACCTCAGTCTTACTGAGGATTCCCCAACCAACAAACCAACCAAGCAACCCAATCAATCAACCGACCAGCCATTCAACCAACTAATCATCGAATGAACCATTTAATCAAAAACAAACGATTAAAGAACGAATCAGCCAATGAAGCAGAGAATGAGTGAACGATGGGGTCACACCCATCGATTAATCAACCAATCTATCAACGAACTAATCTATCAGTTAACACAATCAAGGAATTAATAAACCAACCATTCAATAGTCTTCACAACATTATTTAATGGGCTTCCTTATAGCTACAGGCATGGGCATTACCGAGAACCTTCTTGGCTAAACATTTACACCACAGGAACATCCTAATTGTACGTTGAACATTTAAAAAACTACAGCAACTAAATTTAGCATTCCTAATGGCTATACTCTCTGTGGCATATCACAATCTTAATGGCATTGCCCCTTCCTTTATCTCCCCTTCGTAAATGGCTAGGCACAAACCGCTAAAATTACATCACACGTCTCTGGCATTTTGATGTCATCAATTATTGACGTCGCCCAATTCACAATTTTCCTTTGTGATTTTCGTCATACTGTATCTCAAAAACTGACCTTAATCTTACCTTTATTTTCTTTTCATTCGTCTATTTCGCCTGTTTCCTCAGTTTTTTTTTTTTTTTTGGGGGGGGGGGGGGGGGGGGGGGGGGGTCTGTATTCTGCTATTATTATCTCTCGATTTCCGAAAACTTTGCAGCTAGCTTTTTGCTTCATATCTAAAGAAAAGGTTATTTGACATTAGGAGTTAGTTGTGTACTGTATTCTATCTGCAGATTGCTTAGGCTAAAAGACTATATGCCTTATTTCCCATGGCTTACACCAGTAATGATGCTCATGTCGTAATGATAGTTTTGTATGGGGGAAGGGGAGGAGGATTAGGGATGCAATAGGACTGTCTTCTTCTGTTGTTGCTGCTGCTTTTTATTCTTCTTCCTCTTCTTCGGTCCGTTATTTCCTATTGGGGCATAGGCCGCTAGGCAACTCACGCCAAAGCCGTCCTATCGTTTGGTATCTCATTCAATTCCTTCCTGGTCTCCCCTTAGTCTTCAACTCTGTTTCTAATTCCATTCTCCGTATGTCTGTCTTAATCACCCCTCTATTTGGTTTGCGCTATGTGTTTCAGACACAGAACTTTATAGTTGTACCATTTTCAGGGTTTCTCAGCCTGTGTCATATCCCGTGCAAGCGTCTTTTCTTGACCTCTTGATTCACTTAATGTGCTTAGTTTTCTCGATGACCTCCATGTTGGTGTTTTTGTCAAATCACAGGGCTGTGCAACTGCAATATTATTTTTCGTAGAAAATTCATCACAACACATAGGAGACTGCTGCTAAAGAGCGAAATTCAAGGTGTACATCATTACGCAAGGGTGTAGTCATTTGCGTAGAAAACAGGACTGCACGAACTGTGAAAAAAAAAAAAAAAAGACTAGACCAAAAAACCACAGGAGGAGATCCTCCACCTGGAACGTCAAGCATTTCTTGCCCATATTTTCAAAGAAAATTTCGAGCTAAAAAGACCTTATCAGCCATCTTAGAATGACCGCTCAAAACTTCGAAGCCTAACTGGATGAAATAAATGGTCCTCATCATACTTGAGGGCAAAACACCAATATTAGTTTTCGTAGCAAATTTCATTGTTATTAACGTAGTTTTCCAAATAACATCTGGCTTGAAATAGGGTGATGCACTATCGCCGCTACTCTTCAATCTGGCTCTAGAGAAAGTTGTAAGGAAGGTAAAGGAGGAATATGATATTGGAGAAACATCCAAGCTGCTTGGTTATGCAGATGATATAGATATTATAGGGGAAAATGAACAAACGACATTGGAAATATTGACTCACTTAAAGGAAAAAGCCCAACAGATGGGGCTGGTTATCAACCATGATAAGACAGAATATATGGTAATTTCAAGAGAAAGAATGGCTAAAAACTCTGGCCACTTACAAATAGATAATATGACCATTAAAAGAACGGAAACATACAAATACCTGGGTACAATCTTCAACTGCTCTAACATCATAAGGGAAGAAATAAAAACTAGAATCAATTCTGGAAATAAGATATACTATGCACTACAACATCTACTAAAATCAAAGGCACTATCTCGTAACACCAAGATCACAATATACAAAACACTGATCAGACCAGTTGTGCTGTATGGCTCTGAAACCTGAAGTACAACGAAAGGAGTCGAAGCCTTGTTGCAAACCTTTGAGAACAAAGATTTAAGACGCATCTTTGGACCCTTTAGGGATACACAAAGTGGAGAGTGGAAAAGAAGAAGTAACAAAGACATTTATGATCTGTTTAAGTCCCCGCTAATCACTGGTATCACAAAGGCTAATAGACTACAATGGCTGGGGCATATAGAAAGAATGGAAGATAATAGAGAAACAAAACTCGCTTACACTCAGGACATAAATGACCGTAGACCCCGAGGTAGACCAAGAAGACGGCGGAGAGATAATATATATACAGACCTACAAGCACTTGGAATCAACGACTGGCAAGAGAAGGTCAACCAGAGAGACGAATGGAGACGGATTGTATCTGCAGCCTAGAACCTCAATGACTCGGAACGCTGAAGAAGAAGAAGATTAACGTAGTACCGAAGTCTTTGTAGACAGCCATGATTGCCGCTCAGGAAGGCTATTTACAAATTAATTAATGATTGCACTTTCAGCAGGATCATGCAACATTGCTTGTAGATAATGTGTTTGTTTGTTTTTGTGTTGACTCTTCAACTAATTCTTATAATATGTATACAAATATTGGCATTTCGTTTCATCCTCTTGTCTATAGTGCTAAAGATGGAACTACTGCGTCTGCTAATCTTTATAGTAAAACCAATAGTGAGCAAGAGATCGCTCTTCCCGTCTTTGGTATGTGCTGATCGCATATATTTTAGACCTATCAACATTAAAGGGGTTATTTCGCTAATATAAACCGACTTCCTTTACATTCCCGGAAATGCTATAGTACCCGTTTTAGGCTGATTCAGGGATAGAAATACATGAACACTTCCGGAAGGCAATCATGCTAATGACTGTGCTCCTACAGCTATCCTTTATTCATGTCACCATTATCATCATCCAGTGCCTAGACGGCTGGCGTGGGCGACGCAAGACAGTCAAGAATTTTTTCACGCGATCTTCCCCTATCTCTCTTTACACAAACCTTTCCGGTTGTCACAACATGTTCCAGATTTTGTCTTCTCACAATGTGGCCAAAAATGATGAATCCTTCCTTCTATAATCATGCATGTGAAGTGAAGAACCCTTTTCCGTGGCTTGACTCATTTAGTGCTAATCCCTTAAATTGCATAGACAAGTAGGCAATCGATGAATGATGCAGTCAATACCACGATGGTCTGATTTTGAATTGCTGACACCAGTGACAATTAAACTTTAGTCCCTTTACTCTGCCCCAGTTTATGAGGATATGTGGGTGGTTTTTGAGTCTTCTCAGCAACATTACCGAACATACTTTGAAACCGATAATGTGCAGTCATTAGACACCGCGTAACTAGCAATGGATTCACTGGATAATTCCGACACATAACCTCCTCTGCTAATTCCCATCTCCCCCCACCCCTACACATTTATCTCTTTACATTAACAAATACATAGTTTAGTGCTATTCACAATGACAATTATTATAGTATCTTAGAAAGAAGGGGTATCAATCACAATTGTTCGTGACAAAAGAAGCATCGGTTACAATAATTTCAGGCAGAATGTGAATTGGCCACAATGGTTCGATGATTTGTTGGGTTAGCTTTTTTTTGAGTTGTGAATTGTCTGAGAAACTTCTTCGTCTGCGATCAATGTTTGAGTTGTGAATTGTCTGAGAAACTTCTTCGTCTGCGATCAATGTTTACTATGCATGGTGCTTAGCTTCTACGGTGACGTGTAGATGTTCGCATTCTAGTCCAGTGCGACCTGGACCAACTACTTGCAATTTCGGCGGTTGAGGTTTCTGTTCTGGATTCCTCCTCCCATGTAGGATCTGTCTGCCCACAACACTGATATTTAACTCTTGAGTTTGATGCACTAGGTTTTAGGTATTTCATTGTTGACAGACTTCACTTCAATGACCTGGAAGAAAATACGTAAGAAAAAAAAAATGATCTGGACCAACAGTGACTGATAATTCCAAGCGTTTTAGTTACATATCACGTCAATACCCTTCTAGTTGTTATGGCTCGTGTGTATTTATCGCATCAAACGATGGTTTTCGTTTCCACCGTGTTAACGTTTGCAGCATGATCAACAGATTCAAACTATTGTATCGCATCTAGTTTCAGAATCTGAAAGTATTTTATTATTTAAATTGTTGACTTTCTTTCTTTCTTTCTTTCTTTCTTTCTTTCTTTCTTTCTTTCTTTCTTTTTTTCTTTCTTTCTTTCTTTCTTTCTTTCTTTCTTTCTTTCTTTCTTTCTTTCTTTCTTTCTTTCTTTCTTTCTTTCTTTCTATATATATATATATGTGTGTGTGTGTGTGTGTACAGTAAATGCTGTGTATATGCTGCGAACAGTTATTGAACGTGATATAGACGTAAACAAGGATATACATCTTTGCTTTATTGACTACACAAAGGCTTTTGATAGAGTTAGACATGTCAACATGGTGGATATGCTTGCAGATCTACAAATTGATGGGAAAGACATTATACTTATAAAAAACATATATTGGAAACAACAAACTGCCATAAGGATTGATAATGAAATGGGACAATATCAGCCTAATAAGAGAGCTGTTAGGTAGGGATGAGTAATGTCTCCGGATCTTTTTTTCCTGTACAGTGAAAATATTTTCAGAAATGTAGAAGATATAAATGGAATCAGCAATGGGGGGCAAAACATCAATAGCATTAGATACGCAGATGATACAGTATTGATTGCAGACAATGCGCAGGATCTACAGCAATTAGTAGATGCGGTTGTTGCGCACAGTGAGCAACTGGGGTTAGAATTAAATTGTAAAAAGACACAGGTTATGGTCGTCACTAGGAAGAACGAAGTACCACAATGTAATATACAAGTAAATGGGAATATTCTTCAACAAGTGAATCGATACAATTATCTCGGAACAGTTATAACATCTGATGGGAGATGCCTTGAAGAGATAAAAACAAGAATCGCCATGGCGAAAGTAGCCTTTAGCAAGATGAAAAACATTCTCACCAATAAAAAGATGTCAATTTAAACGAGAAAAAGAATGTTGAGGAGATACATAGGGCCTGTTCTTTTGTATGGATGTGAAACTTGGACAATGTGCAGTCAAGCTGAAAAACATCTGATGGCTGCAGAAATGTGGTTTCTGAGAAAAATGCAAAGAACACCATGGACAGATAGAAAAACCAATGAACAAGTACTACAAGAGACAAATGAAACTCGCAAATTGATTAGAGAAATTAGACGTAGACAGTCAACAGTTTTTGAATATGTTATGAGAAGAAATGGTTTGAAGAACTTAGTGACAACTGGCAAGATCGAAGGGAACAGACCAAGAGGAAGACCGAGAGGAAAATACCTGGATGGCTTGGCCACATGGCATGGACGAGACAGGAACACTGAGCTGATCCACGACTCTGGTGATCGAGTGAAATGGCGAGTCATGACCGCACACGCTTTCAAAGAAATTGGGGACACCCAAATGTGACATAGAAATAGAAGGGGAAATTCTCAACCAAGTGGATAATTGTAAATACCTAGGGGCACTTATAACATCAAATGGAAGATGTACAACAGAGATTAAGAGCAGAATAGGGCAGGCAAAAGCCGCATTTCAGAAAATGAAGAGTATCTTATGCAATAAGTCGCTATCAATGAATGTAAGAAAGGGAGTGCTAAAATGCGATATAGAACCAGTTTTGCTGTGTGACAGCGAATCTTGGAATTTAAATGAACAAATTAGGAAGAACTTAGAAGCAACAGAGAAGTGGTTTTTAAGACGAATGTTGCGAATTCTTGGACTGCCAGAGTAACTAACAACGATTGCCTGAAAGAGACTGAGGAAACTAGAACACTATATACAACAAGAAGAAAGAGACAAACTGCTATCTTTGGTCATATGATGAGAAGAGAGGCATTGGATAACATCGTGACAACTGGAAAGATAGAGGGGAAGAGAGGCAGAGGCAGACCAAGAGAAATGATGCTGGATGGATTGAGACGGTGGCATGGAGGAATATCATCAGCAAAGTTGATCCAGAACACCAAAGATCGAGATCTGTGGAGAGCCATGAACGCCTGCGCCAGCCGGCAGGGTACTTGATTATATATATATATATATATATATATATATATATATATATATATATATATATATATATATATATATATATATATATGCGTCTTTACTTCCTTCTCGGTTTTCATTCTGTCTTAAAATTGTGTCCATTTCCCCGTTTTTGCTGTTTTACTTTTTCTTTCTACCTTACGTATTCAAAAAATAAAAGGTAAAACACAAAATAAAATCGATAAACTGATAATTATGCGCAGGAAGGAAACCGAAGCTAAGTAGCACCGAGTTAACGCCATCAGAAATAAGGCAGGAACATGATCTAAGTTGGTGTGCACATGTGTGTGATCAGTGTGTGTGAGAGCACGTGTATGTGTGTGTCTGCGTGAGTATCTGTCTGGAAGGCATTTGAAGAAGTAGGCGGGAGTATTGCTCGGAGTATCATTAACTTGAGTTGGACGACGTGGAAGCACGCGGCACAGCTTGCTTCTCTGCGGGTGAGTGTTGTACTCGGACAAGTTTCATATTATTATTAGGGATGAAGACAGACGATCCAACGAGAAATTCGAGAGTTTAAGCAGGTTTTTGCTCTCAGGGCATTGTGTTGGCGCCTGATGCCAATTAAATACCTAAAACTGGTGGAGGAAACATAGTCGGCCAGCCTTGGCCGCACACCAGCCTGTGGTGTGCTGAATCATGACTTGTATCGTAATATGCCTCTTCGCAGATTTAAACAATATAAGATAACACGAAGTAATGCAGCTTGATATAATACGTTTACGAAAAATATTGGACGTTTAGTTTAGTTTAGTTTAATCGATGGATCAACATCACGGCACACGGGTGCAACCCATAAGTGCTCCGTTTTCCTCCTAACTCAAACCTGAGTCTGGAGAAACTCAGCTTAGTGCACGAACTCCGTAGCACCGGCGAGGATCCTGAAATACTTTGGGTAGATTTTTAACTCGAAATTTTGCCCGGGCAGCGCCGTTAGACTATTCTTTTTCGATTTCCAACTGTCAAGGGATGTTTTACGTGCGCAACAATACACACGGGATCCGATCTCACTGCCCAGAGACTAGGGGAAATTTTATTACTAGAAGTCCACGAGAAAAAATCCCGGTCATCACCGGGGTTTGAACCCGGGTCCTCCAGCACTCGAGGCGGACACCATACCTCGAGACCACGCAGTCCCCCTTAAATATTGGACGTTCGGCATCTAACCTTCATCAGCAAACGGATACACATAACACAGCCTTAAACACAGAGGAGACACTACTGTGACAACATTAAGACATAATAACCGAATGAAAAAGATGAAAAGATGAAATAAAATTAGAACAATGGAAAACATTGTTATCTGGAAATGAACAAAACGTGCTACTTATCACAGAATCCTAGGTTGTGAAATTGTTTTGTATTGGGTCATGAGAAAGGTCTTTATATCTATCTCACTCTTATAGCTCAAGCCCATTCTTAGGCTCAAGCGAGATGAGCACCAATTACATCATTTGCTTGATGTATATCAGTGTCAAACAAGCGCATCATGAGACTGATTGTATGAATATCAAATAATTAAGACAGTATCTATTATGTTGAACGTTAGGAGAAATATTACAACCAACCATGTATCTACATTGTCGATGGAAGAATAAACGTTTAGTCTACGCGCTGTCGTGTTATTTCTGGGACGTTTCGATGATGATAACCTTGGATACTGTTGTCTTCAATTAACTTTTAAACTTAAACATAATAAAATCACAGTCAACAGTGAAGACATTGAAAATGTCACAAACTTAGAACATCTTGACTACTTAATCAATCCCAATGCGGACTGTTAAAAATAAACCAGACGCAGACAAGCCATTTTAATGCAGATGTTAAACAGTGTTAAGAGCCTGTGACACAACACCCGCAAACAAGTTGAAGTAAACTTCAGAACATGCATCTCTCATGTGGCAACAAAAAGGTGGACTAGGAGAAGATAAATAAAGAAGAAAATCTGGGCCCGGGAACTTCAATGTTACTGAAGGACTCTTAGAATATCACGAGCAAAGAAGCAGACACATTATTGACATTCAACAAGATGTGAACACTGAAGAAAACAGGGTCAACAACATCATTATATCTCGGAAACTGAAATACTTTGGCCATATAAACCGC